>ML675603.1:33399717-33447741 GCA_007922155.1 Mesoclemmys tuberculata
AAAGCTCTCCTAATGAGGTCGGCAAACCTCCATCCTAGAAGTCCAGGATTAGACCCTAATCCTGCAAGTTTGCATACACAACCTAGATTCCTGGTGCATATGCAAAATACCCCTGAGTTGGGCTCTGCATGTATATCGAAGCCAAAAAAAGATATAATCAATTGAGAGACTGGGGCTTCAGACTGTAAACTCTTCAAGACAGATATTGATTATTTCTAAATATTTGTTTAGTGCCTGCCATCATGGTGCCCCAGTCGAGGCCTTTAGTTACTATCTGGTCTTGGTGACTCATTACTGTTTAATTTATCATTTTGTTCCAAAACCTCCTATACTGATACCTCAATTTGTGACAGTTCCTCAGATTTGTCACCTAAGAAGACTGGCTCAGGTTTGGAAATTTCCCTCAGCTGTGAAGACTGATGCAAATAATTCATTTAGTTTCTCCACAATGGCTTTATCTTCCTTGAGCACTCCTTTAGCACCTCAATCCTCCAGTGGCCCCGCTGGTTATTTAGCAGGCTTTCTGCTTCTGATGTACTTAACATTTTTTTGCTTTTACTTTTTGAGTCTTTGGCTAGCTGTTCTTCAAATTCTTTTTTGGCCTTCCTAATTATATTTTTACACTTCACATGCCAGCATTTATGTTCCTTTCTATTTTCCTCAGTAAAATTTTTTTAAAGAATGCCTGTTTGCCTCTAACTACTTCTTTTACTTTGTTGTTTAGCCATGGTAGCACTTTTTTAGTCCTCTTACTATGTTTTTTAATTTGGGGGTATACATTTAAATTGAGTCTCTATTATGGTGTCTTTAAAAAGTTTCCATACAGTTTGCAGGGATTTCACTTTTGGCATTGTACATTTTAATTTCGGTTGAACTAACTTCCTCCTTTTTGTGTAGTTCCTCTTTCTGAAATTTAATACTACCATGGTAGGCTGCTTTGGTGTCCCCCCGAGAGATGTTAAATTTTATTATGTTATGGTCACTATTACCAAATGGTTCACCTATATTCACCTCTTGGACCAGATCCTGTATTTAGGATACTTAGGACTAAATCCAGAATTGCCTCTCCTCGTGGGTTCCAGGACTAGCTGCTCTAAGAATCAGTCATTTAAGGTTTCAAGAAACTTTCTCTGTATCCCGTCCTCACATTATCCCCAGTCAATATGGGGATAGTTGATATCCCCCATTATTATTGATTTTCTTAATTTCATAGCCTCTCTAATTCAATTTTTTGAAAGAGCTCTAGAGGCAATCCTGGCAATTACAGGTTGGAAAACATAAACATAACTTCAGTACTAGGCAAATTAGTTGAATCTATAGTAAAGAACAGTAGTATCAAACAAATAGATGTTGGGGAAGAGTCATCATGGTTTTTGTAAAGGGAAATCATGCCTCACCAATCTACTATAATTCTTTGAGGGGGTCAGCAAGCATGTGGACAAGGGTGATCCAGTGGATATAGTGTACTTAGATTTTCAGAAAGCTTTTGATAAGGTCCCTCACCAAAGGCTCTTAAGCAAAGTAAGCTACAATGGGATAAAAGAGAAGGTCCTTTCCTGGGTCAGTAATTGGTTAAAAGATAGGAATAAATGGTCAGTTTTCAGAATGAAGAGAGATAATAGTGTCCACAGGGGTCTGTACTGGAACCAGTACTGTTCAACATATTCATACATGATCTGGAAAAAGGGGCAAAATTTGGAGATGATACGAAACTACTCAAGATAGTTAAGTCCAAAGCAGACTGTGAAGACTTACAAAGGGATCTCACAAAACTGGGTGACTGGGCAACAAAATGGCAGATGAAATTCAACGTTGGTAAATGCAAAATAATGCACATTGAAAACATAATCCCAACTATACATACAAAATGATGGTGTCTAAATTAGCTGTTACCATGCAAGAAAGAGATCCTGGAGTCATTGTGGATAGTTCTCTGCACACATTTGCTCAGTGTGCAGCAGCAGTCAAAAAGGTAACAGAATGTTAGGAACCATTAGGAAAGGGACAGATAATAAAACCTAAAATATCATATTGCCTCTTTATAAATCCATGGTACACCCACATCTTGAATATTCCATGCAGACCTGGTCACCCTATCTCAAAAAAATATTGGAATTGGAAATGTTACAAAAAAGGGCAACAAAAATTATTAGGGGCATGGAACAGCTTCCATATGTGGAGAAATTAATAGGCAAGGAATTTTTCAGCTTGGAAAGAGACGACTGAAGGGGGGATATTGTAGAGGTCTATAAAATCATGACTGAAGTGGAGAAAGTAAATAAGGAAGTTATGTGCTCCTCCTCATAATACAAGAACTACAAATAGGCAGCAGGTTTAAAAAGAACAAAAGGAAGTATTTCTTCACACAACGCACAGTCAACCTGTGGAAATCATTGCCAGGAGATGTGAAGGGCAAGACAATAACGGGGTTAAAAAAAGAACTAGATAAAATAGGCCCATCAATGGATATTAGCAAGGGTAGGCAGGGATTGCTGTTTGCCAGAGGTTGGGAATGGCTGACAGGATGTATCACTTGATGATTACTGTTCTATTCATTCCCTCTGAAGCACCTGGCATTGGCCACTGTCAGAAGACAGGATACTGGGCTAGATGGACCATTGGTCTGATCCAGTTTGGCCATTCTTATATTCTTTTGTTAACATGCCTGTCTCCCTTCACTTACTAAAGGAAAGAGGTTTGGCAGGAAGGTCAAGATAAAGACACTATCTGCTGGGGCTTCTGATTTTCTGAGTACGGCTCCTGCCCTCTGTAGCCAAGTGTCTGTGAGAAATTGGTTGGACAAAGGTACCCTTTGGCTATCCATATCTGCATCATGAAATGACACCATTGAACATGAGAGAGAGAATCAGTAGTTTGGCTACTGTCTAGAAGCACATGATGCCTGGCACCAAAGGACATGTTGAGGAGTGCAAATATCAGCACAAAAACCTTTGTTAATTTAATAACTGGCTGAGAATTTGCTGACTGCTTGTTAATTACTTTAACAATCCCAAATTGTCTGACCAAAAATCTGCCCTATGACTCCTCCACTGTTAGTCCCAGATGACTAATAGCATCAGTACTTGTAATAGTTCCAGGAATGTATTTGTACTGCCTTTGCTTTACCACAGCACTCGCCAAGCTTCTACACACCAAGAACCCTGTAACCTAAAGTCAAAACTCTCCCTCCTGACACGTTCATAAACAACTGTAGCTCCCTGTTGACTTTAAATGCAGCTTCCCCTGAAATATTCCAGAAGAGGTGCTCTTAACAGACGGATCCTGTGATAGAAGTTCTCTGAATCTATTTAAGTAACATGGCTTCTCTATTAAAGCAGGTAAAGTGGGAAGGGAGAGATATACAACCTCTATGAGAGAGATCTTACAGGCAATATTCGCAAAATCCAGCAATGAGCAAAATTAGAGGTTTCTCTTTGCTGCTCCACATAGCTCTGTCAGTAATTGCTTAGTTTTATGGATCCATTTTGGGAATGTAAGCTTGATATTTGTTCTGAACTGAAAGACTAGAAGTGAGATAATTGCATTTGTATACTTTTTAAAAGTTGTTTCTCTTTAGAAACTTACACTTGCGCTTGATATGTAAGAGTTCTCCATTGGTTTGCAAACAGTAAATATAAATGGAGGAGGAGCCTTTTCAGATAGTTATAACCTGTATAATCTTGCTGTTTGTGCTGTGTTTTTGCCACACTTTTCAAATGCTAGCGGATGTAGCAAGAGTGTATGAAGAGCTGATGGGTTTTTTTCTCAATGCACTATCTGTAGATAACATTTGTAGTGGCAGCATTGACCCAATCCACTGCTGTCTGACAAACCAGTCAGATAAGGTCCCTGACTAAATTAAATTTTTTTTTTTTTACCCTAAAGTACCATTCAAGCATTGGCATTGGTCATATTGCGAGCTTTGAATACAACGCACTAAATCCTACCCTATTCTTGAAAGATTATTTCTGCTCTAGAGAAAGTTTTTACGCTTTCTATAATGTTACCATATCTTTAATCTGTGGTGGGCCAAGGAAAGAAACTTGGTTCTTCATGGTGGTAGGAAGATAACTATTTCTTGTCTTCTTTCTGTCCCTGCTGTACCTTGAAGATGTCTGTAGAACTGAGCAAAAAGCTCTGCTGTAGAACTTCCTATGACCAACACACTCTTACACATCTTTCAACTTGGTAGGACAACTTCATTTGCTTCTGCTGGTTCTGTCTGTAGAAAGTGGTGTTGTTTTCTTCTCTATATTGTTGCCTGCTCCTGGTTCCTTTACACTGGAAATTTGATGGATTCCTTAGCACATTTTTGACCAAGCAAACAGTAAACTCTGTGTTTACTCTACCATGGAAACTGATATTGATAGAGGTTCAACAGAGTATTAAACTGTCAGCCATGACTGCACACAAAATTAGAACTATAACAGCCACTGTGAACTTCCTTTATGCAAATGTGTGTGTTCCATTTGCTTTTCTCCAAATTCCATAGCCAAAGTACGGAACCCATCAGATAGAACATTGGAATATGTGGGATTTTATCCACCATATGTATTTGCTCACTTGTCTATCTCATACTTCCTCTCTGAAGCCTGATTCATTGCCCTTTTAAGCACTCATTATTGTCCTGTGTCCTGAAATGTGTATGCTAATCCGTTATTGGTCTTCTGTTCATATTAATGCCTAGAGAGAAGTGGTGAGAGGTAGCAACTACTAAGAAATTCCTTTATCCTGCACCATCTCAACCCTATTCTCTATGGGTGTACTCTAAGCTGATGATGATAATTCTTTAAAGAGCAAAGCCAAGGTGCCTTGGTTATTATAAGCAAAATTCAGAGGTAAATTCAAGGAAATCTAAGGTGGCATAATTAGTTATTTCTTCTTCCAACTCTCTCAGCACGTTAGTTACTACTTTAGATTATCTTAGACCCAGTGGTGCTCCCACATACTCATGCACTTACTGACATGTAACTTACACCCCTGTGTACGTCACCTCTGAATTTTGCCATTGAATCCAAAAGAGACTAAATTAAAGAAAGCTGCCTCATAGTTCTGGCCACTGCCTTCTCGAATCAGGCACATGTAACTCAAAAGCTGAATTGAATGCCATCACTCTGAAGTCTTTGAAATTGTCCACGTGCCACAATTGAGCAGCCACATTCAAGAGCTTGGAAGCTCAAAAGTGTGTCCATTTCACTTTCCCTTAGGAGATGAGCACTCCCATCTGTAGCTGGGCAGCTCCATTATAAAGAAGACTACTTAACCAATCATTGCTAATATTTCTTTTCAGAAAAGCTTTCCATGTTATACAGCAAATACATTTATTTTTAGGCACCTTTAGGCTGGTGATAATGTGGGAATGAAATGTGTGTGCTCTGTAGAACATGAGATTGACATGTTATTGCTGACTTGATTTGCAAAATGCCATTCATATCTATTTGGTTAGTATCTAGCTGTAGCACTGGAAAGCTGTGATTTCATGTGAACATTGAACTGTGGCCATGAATCAAGAAGTTCTGGATGAGGAAAGGTCAGAAACATATTGTTACCCTTTTTTATCCAGAGCGGTTAGCCAAAGTGTGGCGCCCTGTGGATTGTTTCCAATACGAGGAGAAATTGGCGATGGAATCAAGTATCTTTGTTGCAATCCTGATTATTTGCGAAGAATGTATAAAGTCCTGTTTCCTGAACACAGGTGGAATCAAGCAATAGGAGAGTAACTCAGAGCTCCAAGTCACTTTCAGCCAGCACTCAGCCCAGAAGCTCTCTCGCTAGGCTTTTCTCAGGGCCACCCTCTCAGTGTTGCTCAGGCTGTGTCTGGCTTTCTGCTCCTTCTGTGTCTCCTTGTGTGGTGTTTCTCCTGCTTCTTCCAGATTCACATTCATCTACTAAAACTGCTCAGCCAAGCCACTCTATGTAGATTAAATTCCTGAGCAGCCTCACATATGCCTTTTTGGGGAGGTGGAGGGAGCGGGGGTGATATGTGCTTGCGTTTGGGTGAAGGCTGCTATTGTTTCATAAAGAAGTTTAACTGTTTCTTACAGAAATCAGAAGTGAAAGGCAGCAGCTACATCCTCCACTTTCACTGAAGTTTAGCCCCACCCATAACAAGGGATTGAATGGATATCTGTATTCTTGAGATGTGCTTATATCAGAGTTTCCAAAACCCAGTATAACATAGTATTGCTTTCCCATAGTTCAGAAGGTCTGTTTGCACTTTAACACATTTTTAAATGTGTGGCACATTTTCATAAACATATGAAGCATAAGGTTTTATTCCCCTCTGCCTAGTGACTTGTACAGGTGTAAATAATTACACACATTGTAAGGTAGTGGAAAATCAGGCCCATAATAAATCAAAGAGGAGTAAAAAACTTCTTTGAATCATCCCCCCTCTCCCATTCAATCTTTGGTGGATCAAATAAACTAGAAACTGGATTCAAACTGCTTTTGGTTTTGCAAAACCCAAACCAGCCTGCTAACCCTTAACAAACTGCTCTGTTTTGCCCACTACAGAGATGGACATAATCAAACATTTTCTTCCAACCAGATTCTATCTCCATTTTACTTTAGTAGTCAGGGTCAGGGCCAGCTCTAAACAAAATGGTTCCCCAGGCAAGGAGTGTCTTTGTCCCCCCCACCCCCCACCCCCAAACACTTTCCATTTGTTAAACTTTAGAATACCTTATTTTTCATTGCATCTGTAGCCCATTGCACAACTTTGATGCACAGTTTGCATGCATGATTTACCCCTGTTATATAAGACACGAAATTTGCACTCTAGGATCTGTAAATCCTAACAACAAAAACAGCACACTGAGCCTGATGCCCCCCAAGCCTGGCACCCTACGCAGTTGCCTGGGTTGCCTGTCCCTAAATCCGGCCCTGGTAAGGATAAAATGCAAGCAACGTCCAAACCAGTGCTGGTTTTAAATTTAGAAAACAAAATCTCCTCTAATGAGGTTTGTCCAAACCAAAACCTGAGTTCCTCAGCCCAAATCTACTACAAACAGTGTTTCGTTTTAATTTTTCCTGGCAGAGTTGTTTCCCCTTATGGTAATTCTGAACATAGTAGAATGTCTCTTGAATCCTTATTGCAGTAGGGTTTTGCCATGTGCTGAGTAAAAACCAAAACATAGCCTTAATATCCTCCTTCCTCTTGACTTCGCTCTTTCCTACATGTTGCTCCTCCTGTTTCCTTAGAATTCCCTTCCTCCTTTCTCCCTCCTTAAACTACGCTCTTACACACAGTCTATCAGTCCCAATCCACTTCAGTAAACTAAACCACTCAGGGACCAAAAAATGTAAAACCCAAAGAAAAAGTACGCTTCAATACACAGCCATGCTCTGGGTCGAGGCAGTGCATTGTGCGGAAGTTTCTCTAATATTTGTTTAGATTTCTTGGGGAAGGGAGCATGTCTTCCTCTGTATTTTGTGTAGTTCTGTCAGCCTAAAAATAACTAGTAATAATTGTTTTCCTTTAATTTTCCATAAGTTAGTTTGAGTCTAGGAAGATCAACCTCACAATTTGAGGAAATAAAAATTGAATTTAAAAGACTGAAGTTTCAAGATGTTCATCACCACCAGGGTCAAATCTGTCTTTCCAAAAACAATCTAATAATTGCAACTCAAACTTTCATCCAGGCTTCAGCCCATATTCTTTTGGTGAGTGGTTGGGTGCATTTCCACCCACAAAATTGCACTGACTTTGTGTGTATGTGTCTACACAAATTAATTTGCAGTTGGATGTCTAAATGATTTGCAGGCCACCCAGTTGCTAAGATTTGTGTAGTCAACATACAAATTGCACCTTCAAATATAAAAATGGGCTTTTCAAAACTTAATCTTTTTAAGATTGATGTATTAGCATATTTATTTCATTTGGGCCAGTTTTTATTATAATGTTTCAATGTATGGTGGAAATGCAAAAAATTTAAAGATACCTCGCAGCCTGAATATAGGTCAGCTGGACTAAGCGCTATATACCCTTGAATTTTAAATAGGTAAATGATAATAAATAATTAAATGACTAATTATTATTTTAAGATGAGCTCTAAATCTTTTTTTGGGTGGTGGCAGGGGAGAAACAAGGGCCAGATTGTGAACCTCTTACTTTCTTTCATGAGTCAGTGCCATGACTAGTGTGAATCACTATTTAACCAGTGGGAGTCAAGGGTTCACAGTCTAGCTTTAAATGAGCAGAACATAGATGGCATACGTAACAGTGAAATTTTGTTTCTTCTGAACAGTATTTTGAACCAGCTGAGGTTTTTTTTTTAATTACACAGTTTTGAGAGGCAAAGCAGCAAGGAATTATAACAACTGGGGACTGGATGGCTCTGAGAATTGCTAATAGGGTAGGAAGCCTTTTCTCTCTAAATTATTAGTTTGAATCCAGCTGAGCTCAGTAACGATCAAAAGTCACTACCATCTGTTTGATGGCCTATCAGAAATTAGTTGGTTGTCTCATTCTGTTTCCTAGGGGACAAGTGTTTTCATCACCAATTTAGCTTGTGAGATCCCTTTCTGATTATTTGTAAAGCACTGTATACCTCTGTGGAAATAGGTATTAATGATTATATTTTTTACAATAATCAGTAGACCCACTATCACAATCAACACTACTTGGCAGCTTTATTAGCAGTGCAACAGAAAGGCCTCAGATTAAATTGACCAGGTGACTGATCTAGTCTCTCACCTTTCATTTGGATCTCTCCAGTTCAGAGTTGAGGCACACTGGAAGGGAAGTGTGGAGAGGTAATTGAATGCAGTTGCTACTGTCAGATATAAATCAGGGACCTGATCTGATATCCTTTGCACTCTCACAAATCTCATTGGGGAACTTTGTGTGTATAAGGAAAGTAGCATAGGGCCTTAAACAGACAAGCGTTGTGTTGCCAGTCTTGGTCAGAAAATGCATTAAAAGGTTGGCTGAGTGTCTTCTATGTTTAGATTAAAGAACTCTATGCAATAAACAAACTCCCATATACACCCATACACAAATCTGTGGTCATTTCTAGACTTCAACTTGCAACTAGGGCACTATTTTTTTTCATTTCCAGGTTCTATGCAGAATTTGAAAGTGCTGAAATATTAAGAATGTTAGTATTTCTAGCTTGCAACAGACATGGGAGTGCTAGAGTCTTATAGAAGGCCTTTTCTTGTGGGATTTCCATACTGGACTGTTTATGCAAGCACCCAAACTTTTAGATGCTTATTTGAGCCCAAATCCAAACTCTAAACTTTCTGAGGCTCACTCATTCCTATTAGTTGTGACTGTTAGGAAGCATAATTCAGTGCCTGCCATTGATGATGTGTTTCATGGTCTAGATGTGGATCCACAGTGACACCCAGAACTGAAAGTGAAGCTGGTTGAGCCACTTTCTATCCATGACAGAAGAAAAGGTGATAATGGATTCTGACAATAGGGATATTCAAAAAGTTGCTCACAAATTGAGTCATATCTCCCATTGGAATCAAGATTATGCGACCCAACAGCAGCATATATAAACACTGGTGAGCAGAGTTCCTGTATAGTATCCAGACAGTCTGTGCAAGCCAAATCAATCCAGCTGTAAGAATAACTCAGTTCATGAAAGGACAATTCACTATGAACTCAAGCAGTGAATATCGGACTGGTTATTAGTGCTCCTGAGCCGACATCCAAATTGCACCAAGAAAATAGCAGTTCTAAAGCTATGTCAGTATGATTTAACATTGTATAACTTATAGCCAGCCTTACTGCTGTAAGAGTAGATTTCTGTTATAGCTCTTTCCCTTCTCATTGACATAAGCTTTTATTCCAGTGAAGAACGGCTGCTGTTGAGAATGTCTGTGATAGCCCAGGGGGCACTACACCTGCCACCTCCGGCTTCCCTTTTAACTGAATAGGGAACTTGCAATATTCATGAGCGTCTGAATATTGCAGCATGGACAGAGCCACAGCAGAACCAGAAGGATTTGCTCTGTGCTTTCTGTTAATAATTATATTCTACTGTGCTGACCTTTTCAACATTCACTATTCTGGACAGATATACCCTACACTCTTGGACCAATTTGACTATTGCAAGCAGAACCTGGAGTTTATTTTTATATTCATATTTGATTCAAATTCTGTTAGAAATCTGAATCAGGGTTAATATTTTTCCTCCAATAATTGAAGAGGAAAGGAAATAAGCAGCACCTTTTGGGTTATCCCGTTGACTTGCTCACATCATGCCATTAATTACTTTGGTTCTGGCATTTTATCTACAAACTGTGATATAAATAAAAACCACAAAGGCAGGTAGAGAATCACGTAAAATGACAGAGCACTCCTAAATTCAGATTCTGAAACCCTTGATCTCACTAAACAGTAGATTACGTCACAAGTGATCCCACTGAAATCAGTGGCAGCGCTTGTAGGATAAAGTTCTGTTCTGCCTGAATAAGTGTATGAGAATCTGGCCCCAAATGAACATAAGGAAAGATGTGGGCGTTTATAGTAATGCAGTTTTATCTGCAGAATATAGAAAAGAGGGATGACTGATGCAGATGCCCTCAACATTGTGTTTGTTTATTTTGAGGAATCATGCCTGTAGCTCTCTGTGGCTTCAAAAGGAGATGAATCTTCTATTTCTAAGTCAGTTTTGACATGTGCCTCTTGTCAAAATGAAGGAAGCAATCTGGAGGGCTCTGTGGCGTTTAAAGAAAGCTCTTCCCATCCTTTATTTTCCCACCATGACTCCTCTGAGCTATCTTACTCCTTTGACTACTCTTAGTACCTGAGATCCTGAGCTTAAGTTTGCCAGCTGTTCACTCCACCCACCTTGAGGGAGGAAACCACCCATAATTTTCTCCTCAAACAGTTAAATCTTCCTTTGCATTAATAAAAACAAGAGAAAACCCATTTACTCACAGGTGATGCAAATTAACTCATCACCTTATTGAATAAACAAAAACAATTCTTAAAAAACTCTTTCCTTTATAACCAATCACAATCAATAGGAACAAGATGGCCATTTAACCCCTAAATTACATTTCCTAGAACACCACAGCCCTTAAGTTGGGATTTATAGCCCCTACCCAAATATAAAAGTTCCAGGGCCACCAGTTCTCGGTCATACTGTATGTATCAAACATATTCAAATTCAACAATACTTTATCAACATAGGTTGAAGAAACCATGTAAATGTTACCTTTCAAATGTGTATTTTCCCAGACATGGTTTCTTTGACACTCAGGCACTTATGAAAGTACAAGTCCTTAGAACACATCCTTCTCTCCCCAACATGTTCTCTATCTTGGGGCAAAAACTGAAAGAGGTAAAGATCCTCTCATGTCACCACTAAACAAAAATTGGCAATGTCCTATGCATCTCTCCCACCCTATCAGAAAAGTTGGATTATCTGCTTATCTTCGAAGGACATCTGTTCTAGGAGTGGGAGAGGGTATATTGACTCCAGACTGTTTCTTATTGCAATAGATATGCTAAGTCACAAGATAACAGAAGCCAGCCTTTACTGAATTCAAACTGATGTGCACATTTCAAACATAAAAATTACAAAAGTCTGAAGAATGGAGATCATTATAAGGGTATAAAATGGTATCAGACAGTGATTTCAGAGGTTACTACAGTATTTAGCTTGTGATTGTAAGGAATTTTAAGATGAAAGTAAAGCTTGCTTGGTTTTAGATTTATTTTTAATGAAGACCCTTCTGCAAAAATGAAGGGCAGCACATCATTGCCCAGTTGATCATAAATAATAGAAGCTGAAATTTGAAATTTAAGCTTAAATTTAGGATCACTGATGTAGGTATTATTCTCCTTTCACTGCACAAAGTGACGTGACACACAGTATTTCATTTTTTGTTAAAAATATTAAATGTGTACCTTGTCTATGTTGCTAATAAGCTTCCAGTCATTACCAAATGTTACTGTTGTGTCAAAAAGAATGCACAATCACTACAGGTCTGTTGTTATCTCATCAAGCAGACATGTAGTACAAGGCAGAATTATGTACTTGCTCTGATTATCAGAAATAGCCATCACTTTTTGTGGGTATAACCAAGTGTATAAAGTTATTTATGCCTGCAGCTAAATGGATGTGCAGTTAATTGTTAGCACTGAATTGCACCTGCTGAATTTGGGGGTTGCCTTTAAGATGTTCTTTTTACAAACCAGGCCCGTTCCATTCCAAGTGCTCGCCCCTGTTCAGCTGCTTGAAGAAGGGCAGATTGTGGCTGCCCCATGCAGGTGCACCAAGAGACAGAAAAGATTAGAGGAGCCTTCCTCTCTCTCTGTCCTATGCCCTTACTCAGAGGCAAGTCCCGACAGTCCTGATGTTTCAGAAGTCCTGAGTACCCACCACTCTAATAGATGTCACTGAGCGCAGCAAATGCTCAACCCCAATGAAAATCCATGCCGATAGCATTTGCAAAGGGAGTTGGGTTAGGGTGGGGTTATGGCTCCAGCCCATCCTGCTGGACCAGCTATTGTAGCTCAGCTGTCACAGGAAGGTGCATGCACTTGGGACAGGGAGAAGAGTTCAGTCATGTGTCCATTCCTTAGAGATCTACAGATGCTGCCAGGACCTAGTGATTGGCATTTTGTAAATGTACCTGAGAGAAATAGACAGAGAGAATTTTGGCTGATGGGTGAATCTTTTGACATTTTTTGATACTGATGTAAAGAGCATGAATACATTTTCCAGTGATTTCACCTGAGATATACTGCAGTTGGGATGTATCTTTGACAATTCAAATTCATGGAATATCAGGATACTTATCCTCTAGGGAGTGTCTGTTTGATGGTCTTGAGTATTAATATTTAATGTGACCTTTATGTTAGTTTTTGTTATTAACAACTGCCTATTATTAAGGTTGTCTGTCACTTTCAGTTCAAAAGCTCTGTTTTCACTTATTTATAACTTTGCCAAATTTTAATGATTTGAACTAAAATTTTCCATGCTGGGTGTCTGCCTCAGGTTGAATTTCAGTCAGAACAGTTCAGCTGTTTCCAAGAATGAAGCTAGGGAGAAAAATGTTTTACCCATGTAATTTTTTTTTGAGACCTCTTATTTGAAATGGGGATGCAAGAGCATGCTTTATGGCCTGGATCTGAAATTTACGAGAGGGTGGTATTGTGTCAGGGAAGTGCCTTTGGCCACCTTCATGAAAATCCACCCAAGTCTGCCCATGTTACAAGCTTTTGAAAAAAACAGTTTGCACATGCTCAGTAGAGCAGCAATGAGAGCTGCTTTAATTTTAGAAGCTAAAAATGTCCAGAGAGGTCCGTCCTCACTGATCATGCACCAGCCTCTCACAGCTCCTAGTGTTGACCAGGCTGTGCATACAACATCCCCACTAAATGACTGAACATCATGCAGGTCATGGCTATGGGGACTCAGAAGGGTTTTCTCTATTGTGGCTAATCTGGTCTGAAGTGGGGCTGGGCAGTAGACTGAGAACAGGGAGCCTATCTTTGCTGTGCTCTCAGTAAACCCTCTGCTGGACCCAAGGTTGCACAGAGTAGGAAGCTATCTAATTCAAACTAAAACTGGGCAAGGGTCCTATGGGAAAAAATAGTATAGAATCATGTGACTGAAGACTGTATCATAACACATACACACAAAGGGATCAAAAGAAGGTGGCACAGTTAGCCTTAGTTCTGCCGTTGCCCAAGTTGAGTGCCGTTGTGTGTTTGTCCTGCAATCTTCATGTTCTTGCAATGTAGTGTTTGCTGTGTAATCTATACAGGTATTTTAGGCATAAGGGTATGTCAATTCATCACTCTCTTAGTCCCACCTTTGACATACTGTAGCTAGATAGTATTCTCAGAGATGGAATTTTTTTAGTGTCTTATGTAGGGCAAACCCTGCTTTCTTAACTCACATGACTAGTCCCAATGACTCTAGTCAATTGGCTATTGGACTTGTCTGGGACAGCAAGCTGCTAACTCTGAATACAAAGGTGTCCATTTATTAGGCTTGTGTCCTCAGTGCTCTGCTACAGCTTTGAAAGCTGGGTCATGTACTCCAAGCAAGAGTGGAGATTGAACAGCTTCTACCTTCACTGTCTCAGAAGAACCCTTGGAGTCACTTGGGATGAACAAATCACTAGCAACGAGTTCCCTGAGAAAACCGTCTTACAGCCTCTGAAGGACACTTGCAGGCTTCACTGGATGGGACATGTGGAGCGCATGCCTCAAGATTGTCTGCCAAGGGTTGTGCTCCATGGCCAACATAAGAACTACCTGCAATGCAGAGGAAGGCCAAAGCTCCGATACAGAGACAAGGTCAAGCAGAGTCTCAAGAAATTCAGCATTCCCACTTGTAGAGCCCTGCCAACAACCGCTCAGACTGGAGAAGCTGGATCAAGGCTGGTGCAGTCATCAGAGAGCCCATGCTGAGTCCCAGAGAAGAGCCAGGAAGCAGAGTACTCTCCAATCTCCATCTGGTCAGTGTACCTGTAGCTACTGTGTGAAGGTTTGCTGCTTGCACATTGGGCTTTTCTTCCACACTACTGCCAACCACCTTTGACTGACTGACTTTGTTGTGTTTCCTTTCATTTGTTAAGATGATGAATGGCCATATACATTGGAATAAACATTCTAGCTAATCAGGTAGATAAGCTCCTGGTGGAGGGGGAGTTGAAAACCAGACTTGTTCCACTCCACTTCCTCCATTCCCCTTTCCTTTCTCTATCTTCTTTAGTACTTTCTCCTTTGCTAAATTTTGCATCCCAAGAAATTGAAATGAAAAGCCAAGTGTTGATACTGCACAGCTGCCTCTGTCGCAGTTGCTGGGCTGGGAGGAAAATGGCAAATATTCTTTGAAGTGACAGTTGAAGAGGGATGCTAACTGTCCCTTTCTGGCAGCTGCCTTTCTGGCAGCTTTTACATTTCAGTTTGGGTTAGATGAACTTGAAGCTGGTTTTAAAGCCACCATTTCAGTATTTTAGGATCCAAAATCTCGGCAAGAACAACGGGAGAAAGGAACAGACAGGAAGAGGGGGAAAAAATAGATCTTCAGCTGATCTAAATCAGCATAGCTTCACTGAAATCCATAGAACTATACTGATTCACACCAGCTGAGGATCTGGCCCATAATATTTTTATTACGAGCCCTCCTCCATCCTGTTTACTGAGTTAAATGCAGTGAGAAGGGAAATGCAAGGGAAAAGTATTAGAAAAAAAAATCTTTCCTCTTTCTCTTTTAATTTAACAGAATTGGCCCAGATATTTCCCTCTTCATGGTGATGTGGACCCAGAAGTGTACCATGGGGAGCTGGCCTTGTAGCTTGATGACACAAACTTTGGACAATCGCGGTCCACAGCAGATGGTATATATAATATTGCTACTGCCCAATTTACTGTGGTGTGCATGTATTAGTCAAAGTAAAAATTCTCTTTGCAGTGAATTAGCACACTTCTGGGAGAAATCTTACCAATTGAGTACTGCAGACAAATAAGAATAAAAATTCACTCTTTAGATTTTCTTAGAAACTAGAGCTAAGCAAACCCTGTGAACTCTTCCCTTTGGACTTTTGCTAAGGAATTCATGATATTCTTTATCCTTTTAGTATCTTGTACTCTGGCACAGCAACTCCATCCTATCCAAACATTCAGATTAACAACAGGTTTTATGCAAATACCTTCAGATTTATGGGACTTCTTCATATTTGCTGTATAGCTGAGAATATTTTCTTACGCAAGGAGAGCTTCCTGACTTTCAGCCATTTATCTTGCTGTGAGGTTAACCCTGAGAAATAAACATAATGGGCTCTAACTGTGGAACAGGTAACCTTAACTATCACAAGGGAGGGAAAGTATAAAATGTGCTTCTCTTTTAGGGTGGCATTTTGAAATGAATGGGCACAATCACGTGTTCACTGAGGATTGTAGGCATTATAATAACATGCATGGTTGTGTAGGCACCCTGTACTTTAGGGGCCTACCTACTTAATTGTCGCGGGGAAGAGCCTGGGGACTACAACTCCCATAATGCCTTGGGGAAAAGGGAGAGACTCTTCCCCTTGCAGGAGTGAGAGAAGGCATGTGGGAGACTCCATTTTGGTGCTGGGGAGGAGGGAGCCCAGGCTGGAAGCTGCTGGCTGGGTCTCGACGTTGCTGCTGCTGTGGCTGCTGGTGAACAAGATCCCAAGCTTGCTATTGCCTCTGACTGCTGCCGGGAGCCTGCTGACATGAGGATTTAGCACAGAGCTGCATTGGACTTGTGAGGTAGGCGTAGCAGAGAGATTGACAGACGGAGAAGAGGCCAAGACACAGTCCCTTCAAGCAGGGCCAGGACTGCCAGTCTCCAGCCTGATGCTTTGGCTGAGCTGGTGCAGTGAACCCACAAAGCAATCTCCATCCACAGATCTTCAAGCGCGCCCACGCAAGAAAGGGGTCAGGGCCTGAACTCTGGGGGGGTGCACACTCCAGAGGGGGGGTAAATAATGGCACTGTGAATGCCTGGTAGGCAAGCTCAATAGTGAATCAGTTTTATTAATTGGTTTGTTCAACTGTCTCTGTGGTTTATGTTTAATTTCAGTCTGTTATGGCATATTTCTTTATTTTGCTAAGTAAAGGTTGTTAACTCTGATTTAAGGATATTGGATGTTTAGTTGTATAACTGCAATTGTTAAAGTAGACTAATGTCTTGGATTATTATAATTTTAGACAAGGTCTAGTCCTGGCAGCTCCCAAAGCCAATATCGAGCGTGTGCAGGGGCCAGCCAGGTGGAGGCACCGCCAATTCTAATTCGTTTGAGAGATAAAGGGATTGCAGCAGAGGGGTGGACAGAGGATTCCCAACTACCCCACACCAACACTGGGATACTCGGGATCTCCTCTGTTGTTAAAAACCTTAGGCGCCCTTGCACACCGGTGAGTGTTGCCTGCTCCAAAGTAACCCAGTGAAGAAAGGGGGTTACAGTTGATTAAACTGAAATGGCTTTTCATGATATCACGTACCCTCTCCCACAACCCAGGTACAGCCCTCTTTGTGCTGTTCTGTAAGTGCAAAGCACTCATCTGAGGATTACCATCCGTGTGGTGTAGAGAGGACAGAGATCATGCTTTAGGATAAGATTATGTCATGGAAGACAGAGAAGTCATGGATTCCGTGACTTTTAGCGACCTCCATGACATTTTCTGCTTCAGCCCCAGGGTGGTGGGCCAGACCTGTCAGCCAGCGGGACCCTGGAGCTCTGAGGCAGCTGGGCTCCCTGCAACTCTCAACTACCATGGGTACCTGGAGCTCCCACCACCATGGATGGCATGTGCTAGAGCCACCCCATCCCTTCCACAATGGGACTCAGGCTCTCATCTTCCCTCCCACCCCCACGCTCAGGCTTCAGTCCTTCCCCTGTCAGCTCTATTTTGTCAGTTATTTTTAGTACAAGTCAGGGACAGGTCACAGGCTTCCATGAATTTTTGTTTATTGCTCATGACCTGTCCCTGACTTTTACTTAAAAAAAAAAAAAAAAAGGTGACAAAATCTTAATCTTAATCATGCTGCATCATCTCCCCAAAGTCCCCAGCATAGATGGCCTGTCAGAAGCATGTGCCAGCAATCCCTCAATCCCCAGTTGATGTATCAACTGCCTGGGGGCTTACTCCTATATCCAACCAGCTGTACTGAGTGGAGCTCTTCTCCAGCTGATGATTGAATCACATTAAACTATTTAGTCAAATTTGCATGACTAAAAAACGACCAAACATTTCCTGTATATTCAGTGTTATAGAAAAGAAGTGAACTGGCTAGCCTGGCCCTGGATCCCCTCTCTCACACAGATAGTGCCACTCAGATCTCTTCTTCATTTCTATTCCTCATTCCCTCTGAGTTTATTAATATAATTCTTTAAAGGGCCTGACTTTATAGAGGCAAGAGGTACTTGACTATGTAACTGCAGAGCTTATGTTGACTTTCTTATAGCATCTGCATTCATTCTTCATCCTTACTTCCCACTTTTATTTATACCCTCTCCTCCTCCCTGGTCTTTCACTCTGAAGTCTCCCAGCTTCCATTTGCCTCTGGTTCCTTTATCTTATTGCAAGAGTTGCAGGGATAATTTTGGCCCATTATAGTATAGAGTTGAGGGATGTAGTTCACGATATCTGAAAAAAATATGATATGATAACAATGTATACATATGCAACTATTTAATTTGCCAGGATGGTCAGTAGATCTTCCACTGTGCAAAGTGGAACATATTTTTTTAGATAAATTATACAAATATCCTATAATGCGCACTTCTCTTAGTTTTAAACTGTCATGAAATAATTTATCTTTGGAACAACATATAAGGAAAAAACTAAAAAATTTACTAGAAGAGTTTTCAATGGTTATAACAGAGAAACTCATAGACTGTAAAGTCAGAGGGGACCATCCAGTCTGACCTCCTGCACAATGCAGACCAGAGAACCTCACCCACCCACTCCTGTGCTAAACCTCTAACCTATGACTGAGTTATTAAAGTCCTCAAATCACGGTTTAAAGACTTCAAGGTATACAGAATCCACCAGCAAGTGAGCCGTGCCCCATCCTCCAGAGGAAGTCAAAAAACCCCAGAGCCTTTGCCAGTCTGCCCTGGGGGAAAATTCCTTTCAGACCCAAATAAGTTTATACAGTTACAAGAACAAGAAAGACAGAAAAGCACTGGGTTTTAAACCTCTAGCAATCTATTTTAGGTATTTATGTAATACCAGCCCTGTATAACCTGGGTGCTATACATAAAAATGAATATGTGGTTTAAAAATGAACTTGTTAAATGAATAAATGACCAAATAAATTGATTTTTTTTCTTCCAGCTCACAAAAGGTGCCATATGAACAGCTCTGGAGAATAAAATCATGCAACTGGGCACAGAAAAGATACAGCATGCACAGCAGCAGACCAATCTTCCCCACGCTGTCCTGCCAATCTGCCTCTACCCACACGCAGAGAGACAGCGCTAGGGCCATCTGGTAGTTCATCATAATTCAGGGGCCCAATCTTGTGAGATGCTGATTACCAATGCTAATAAATCAGGATGTGGAAGGATTGAGTCTTCAGTCGATGTCCTCTACTGAGATGGCCAACAGGTTGCCAATTAGTACCAACGCCTTGGGCCATGCAATCTCTCTAAAATGGTACATTTAAATTATAATACTCATGTTTTCTGCATAAGAAGTTATGTGCCAATTAGTAATGCCAGAATATTTTGCAATAAATATTATTTTCTCTGGGAAATATCATTCTAACAATATGTTGGTTTTTTTTACGAAAGATAAAATATATATTTCTTTCAAAGCAAAATATAGTATGTTCAAATAGTTTCTTCCTATTATGTTAATATATTTATACATTAAAATTAATATGTAATACAGTCCAATTTTTCCTTTGTTTATGCTGAAAAATAACTGCTGTTGACATAGGGCATCTTATGTGCAATGCACTTTGCAGTCATAGGCTGAAATTCAGCTTGTACAGAGAACCTATGCCAACCCTTACACGTCATTTAATCCCCACAGTGGGGCTTCAACTGAGCCACACGGGATCCTACTGGGCAACCCTGGCTCCTGAGGCTCTGCACTTGCACTGCATAGGCTGGTGCAGCACTAGCGCCAGGATGATGAAGGGACCATGAAGTGCAGATTCTGTGGCCTTTGCTTCCTGTGAAAGTGGAATTAAGAGTTTGTGGATGCTACTGGCAATGTTGGGTGGGGAACAGGGGTTTAGATTTCAGTTCTCCAAACTCTCTGCCCCTCTCCCCTACATAAAGTTTGAGTGTGATGTGAATTTTACTCATAACAAATGTTATATTTTATGGTATTAAACATTCCCTTAAGTTTTCCAATGTTATTCACATCTACAAAGGATCTTTTCTGTAGTTTAACTACAGAATGCAGCAATTAATTTTCTTGGAATGATAGGTAATGAAAAGTACATTTGCTATGTCTTAACTCTGTTTACCACATTATTACAGAGACCATCTATAACTATGCATTCTGTACACATGTTATAGAGTATAGTATTAACAAGGTAATGACATGACCACTTCAACTTCGTTGAATAGTTTTGTCATCAGGTTTTTTTTCTCAAAGAAAAAGGATTAGGGAGATACAACCTTAATGAACAAATATGGCAGAATGACATCATCCAATTAGTTCAGGGGAAATATGGTTTCAACTACATTGTCTAACCACACTACTTAAAAAAGTGAAACTACATACTGTGCATTTAATAAATTATTACTCTCATTCTTCCAGCTACAGTTGTTTTGGCTAGAGTGTATCAAAGTTTTTTGAGTAAGTATCTTGGTGGCAAAAGACCACAGGAATTAAAATATATCTATTTAGTAGAAGCAAATCAGGGCATGTGCTGTCCTGCCAAGAATTACTTTGCTGCATACAGTATTAATTCCTAAATGGATGTTTTCATACTCAAAAACAACAAAAATTACTCAGAAACATTTATACGATTGAGAGGGTAATAAAATCATAGTTGCTTGAGCTCAATGGAGAAAAGAAAAAGCAGATGTATTTCTAATTATAAATGATTAGCTCAAGAGTTTATTTTATTTGGAAGCTTTTGAAAATCTATCATCATCATCATCCCCACATTGTTAGGGAAACATAATGGTAGGGACCCATTTCAACATTATCTATTATAAGTCCAATGCTACTGACATACAAGTCCACAGGGAGCTCACCGATGATCCATGTTAAAGGCACAACAGTTATCTGCATTTCCACATATAACACTTAATGAGTACTGGTTGAGTATTGAATTAGGTTGGGGGCATCTCAATGTTCTCTTGAAGGAGTGCCAGCATAGGACACAGAGGACATCACTGATATTGTCTCCTCAGGAATGTCTCTCATAAACACAATTTGCAGTTGGCCTTTGTGAATGGGTATTGCCACCACCCTCCTCAGGGGGTTGCACTGTGGGGAATAGCTTTAAATATAATGCACATTGGTGTGTCTGCCTCTGTCCAATCCAAGGAGGGCTCCAGCATCCAACTCTAAGAGGTAGGTAGTAGTGGTTGAATTCTGAGGGTGCAATTAATTGGGCCCACTGTATTTAGTAATATTTCAATAGCAAAGATAAAGCAGTTTGAATGATATAGAGCTTGATAAAATAAGGTGCAGCCTTGCCACCATGGTCTATAGTGTCATGTTCCCCAGTCAGTATACAGCATGTACAACTGGGGTGCACTGAAACATCAGAGATACTTCACCCGAGCCAAGACATATGTGTGTTGCCTTGTTATGAAGAAACACCCTGCAAAGCATAATTAGCACCTGTACAATGCCTAGATTACTTAACAGGAAATAGAAGTGTGTGTTTACTGGTTAAAAATAATCTCTTTTAAACAGCAAGTGTCTTTATTTTTTAGCATTTCGGATTAATTTATGAAGGTATTTTCACAAGCCCCTGAACTCACCACCCCACAAATTCTATTCCCTCAGTGCTCCAGGGCTGTTTGTGTTGAAGCCCACAATGTCTATGAAAGACTCTGTTTTTCTGGACGTGGAGGTGAAACCTCTTTGCAGGGCCTGTTTTAAATGAACTCTTAAAGCCATTTTGGGTCTGGAGCTACCCTCTTGAGGTGCCCTCTGCCGAGCAGCCTACGGCCAGTGCAAATGGCCTGCCTGCTCAGCTGAAGCAGTTACTTTGTCCAAACAACCACTACCAGTGGAGTCAGAGATGGCCACGCAGACCAAATTGTCTGCCAAAGAAAACATAAACCTGTCAGATTCCTTAGATAACTAAGGTCTCAATTGTGTCCTGTAGACACAGCCTTCTATCAAGGGGCAATGCAGAGCCAAAACCGCAGGAAGAACAAAATGCCTCCAGGAGCGTCCAAGCCCCTGTGACTGCACATGCACTATATACCCCTGAGGGGAGCTTAGCTTACTTCTACTCCTCTGTGACTGCCCAACATCCCTGCCGCCCAATCCTTTGGGGGCAACTTTTGCCTCCAAGATATGCTCTCCAGAGCACAGAGACTGTAATTCTACTTGGCAGATACACAGGTGCTGCAATTCTACCAGGTGGAAGGGGGAACCTCCATCTACAGCGTCCCCACTTCACAGATACATATGAACAGGCAGATTCTGGTCCTAGAAAGGTATTTGTATTTAGGTAACCTCAATATTTGCAGGTTTTGAAGTATTTCCCAGAGGACATATAGATCAATACAAAGAAGTGCTGCAGATTCCCTATTTATCTTAGAAAATACTGGTACGTTTTTTTAAGGACTCCCACTGTACTTCTGATGAATTTATTGGATTTTAGACAACCCAGGAGTTATTTCTCACAATATTCCTCACAATTCTTAGTTACCAGAAAAGCTAGCAACTTCTAAAACAAATACCAGCAAGTAATTATAGTATCTAAATATGGCTCTCAGAGGGCTGGAAATGCACACTTGATTGACTGATTTCCATATTAATGGAAGTCATGAAAATTCATTTTTGACATTTGTATGGATTGCAAGCAATAATTGTGAGTGGAATTGCACTGTTTGAAAGTTCCCAGTTTAAGAAGTTTATCTTTAGAAGTTAACCCCTCCTTGTTTATGCAGTTGCAGTTCATATGTTTCCAATAGAAGATAAAACATACTGGTAAGTTAGATGTAGTGGCTGTCAGGTGAAATAGATTTATTTTATGCTAAAAATGCACATTGTAATAGCTTCACTGAGGAAGCTTTAAACAACACACTGTGATCATATAACAATTCAATGTTTTTTCTGATCTGCTTGTGACTATATATTTTAAAGAAAGCTGCACTGATACTTTGTCACCATGTTGACTTTCACATAATGATTTATGTTCTGAAATCAGAAGCAAAGAGACAGCCCGATTCCCATCAACAGCAAGAAAAGTAATAGCTAATCATAGTCAGATTTGATTGCAGTATTTTTGGGGGGCATAAACTGAAAATAATCACTTTGGACAGCATAAAACTTTATCAGAGTTGATAATATTTAGTTATACAGTACAGACTTTGTGCCCAATCAAGCAGACGCTTATATATATGGGTGACTACACTGTAGTCAAGTGGACTATTAACATGAGTAAGAACTATTAGCATGAGTAACGAATAGCAGGATTATGTTCTGACACTTTTGTAACATCAGAAGAAACGGAACATCTTTCACCATATGGTTTTCTCAGTTTTCACGCAAAAGAAATCATAATTGATTCAAATATATAGTGAGGAAATGTTAGGTAGTGTGTGTGTGTCATACTGTGATCAACCTGGCAGAGAAGGAGCTCCGTATAAGACTGACTTGACATCTGTACTCAGCTCCTTCAGAGATGCTAAACTCGCTTTCTAAAAAGGGAAGTAAGTGAGGACCTGGCATTTCAAAGCTAAAAAACATGGAGCTGGAAGTTTGGTTTTTCTTGTGCTCCTTTAAGACTTCCAACCCTTAATGAGGCACAAGAAAAGTACATATCCCACAGAATCTTACCTAAAGGAAATAGAACTGCTATTTTAAAATATTTTGGTACCAAACCACAGAGGGATTTTTGTTTCAGGTATTATTAAACTCTACCAAGTGGAGATAAAGCAGACAAGATATTAACAGGTCAATGAAGTTAGTTTATTCAATTGCCTGAAAGTTCAGAGAATGAGAGAACTTCACACTTGAGATCGGTTTACCGAAAGTCACTTCTCTGTAATTTCAAGGGGTAAGCTAAGCAGCTCAGGGGCTGTGGCTAAATTCAACTGTCACTTTCAAAAATTGACATGCAGTGGAGATGTTGCTACTGGATTAAGAGATGCTGGCAGGGACAATCTATGGCAACACTGTTATATTGTAATAAGATGGTGCTACCAGCATTAGAAGGTTTGATTTTAAGCCTTCAAAAGAATTTTTGGTATATGTTCAGCAGCATACAATAGAAGACTTAAATGTGTTCTTTGTCTAGCTATTGTCACTTACATAGGTTGTTTCTGTTATTTTCTGTCTGTCTGCAGCAGCACAGGAGCCAGCAAACAGAGCTGTAAACAGGGGCGTTAGAGTGCGAGTTCTGCTGGAGGAGAAGGGAGGCGGGAAGCCCCTAGTCCTCAGGGACAGTGAATGAGTTTTGTGGAGTAGTGTGTTCCGTTTCATTTTTGGTTTTGCTTTTTTCTCTCATTTTGCAGAGACTGGTACTTGGTGGTGTATTGAGAACAGCTGGGCCTGATTAGGGTGCAGGGCTCCCTTGATAAGGGGGCTGATAAAGGCAGCCACTAAGTCAGGCAGTGGCACAGAAGCCAGCAAACAGAGCTGTAAACAGGGGTGTTCTGTTGGAGGGAGTGTGTGGTGCTCTGGGATTGTTATGGTGCTTCTCACTCACAGGAATGAGGGGGAAAGGCTATGACAGATACAGAGGCGGCAGTGGTAGTTAACCAAGTGGTGGAAGAGATGATGAAGGTGACGATGTGGAAGCTGCATGATGTACATGATCCTGGAGTGGGTACCTCAAAAGAGCTTTGTTAGTATGACATGCTTCCTGATAGAGCTGATAGAAGAGAAGATCTGAGGCTTGGAGATGCAGGTGGAAACTCTGATTGGGTTTAGATGGGGGGTCAAGCAGATGGTGGAGTGAAGACATGAGGAGGCTGAAGGGAAAAGCCCAGACTTACAGATGGAAGCAGGACCAAAGAACTCTGAGGGGAGAGTGCTAGGTAAGGAAAGTAGCCAGTGGAAGTAGGTGACTACAAGAACCAGGCAGAGGACAGGAAAGGCTAGTGAAAGGGAAATAGAACTCAGGAACAAGTTTGCAGAGATGGAAAATGAAGAAAGGGCATGGCAGGTGGTAACTGAAGGTGGGAGGGCAAAGAAGAAGAGAAGAGCAGTTAGTCCTATACAAAGAGTGGATAAGCCAATAGAGATACCACCAAATAAGAGCCCCAGGAGTATACAGAATGGGTTGCAAAAGACTGCAAGTAAGAATAGAAGATGAGAGGACTTACAGCCAGAAAGAACAAGGGATACACCAGAATCACACCATCACCAGAAAAAGGCAGGTCTACGTGATTGGGGACTCCCTACTGAGAAGAACAGAAAGGTTTGTAATCAGAGCTGATCCGGACAACAGAAGGGTATGTTGTCTGCTGGGTGCTAAGATATGGGATGTGAACCTAAGGCTGAAGAGGATCCTAACTGGAGCAGGAAAGAATTCACTGATTGTCCTTCATGTGGGAACGAATGCTACGGCTAGATTCTCACTGAAACATATCAAGGGAGACAATGCCAAGCTGGGGAAGACTCGACTGGAAATTGAGGTTCAGGTGATCTTCAGTGGGATTCTGCCTGTCCCTAGAGGAGGACAACAAAGGTGTGACAAGATTATGATGATCAACGGATGGCTTAGGCAGTGCAGCTATAAGGAGGGTTTTGGGATATATGGCCAGTGGGAGGCATTCATGGACAAAAGACTGTTCTCTTGGGATGGACTTCACCTGAACATGGAGGGAAGTAGACTTCTAGGATGGAGGTTGACACAACTGATTAAGAGAGCTTTAAATTAGTAATTTGGGGAAGATGGTTGGGAGACACCTGGATAATCTCCATGGCTGTTTTTAACACTGAGAGAGAGGAAAATGAAGCAAGAAAGGATACAGCAATGAATAGGAGAATGGATATTAAGAGGATGGCTGGTGCAGATACCAGATACTAATAGGCAATACTGGCAGTAGAATGATTGTGCCAAATCGGGTGGAGAATGTGAGTGAAGCCAAACAGCAAAAATTAAGATGTTTGTACACCAGTGTGAGGATCCTGGGTAACAAAATGGAGGAACTAAAACTACTGGGGCAGGAAGTGAAACCAAATATTATAGGAATAACAGAAACATGGTGGACTAGTAATCATGACTGGAGTACAGGTATTGAAGGGTATGTGCTGTTTAGGAAAGACAGAAATAAAGGCAAAGGTGGTGCAGTAGCATTGTATATCAGTGATGAGGTAGACTGTACAGATATTAGAAGTAATGGAATGGATAAGGCAGAGTCCGTCTGGGTGAAAATCACACTGGGGAAGAAAGCTACTAGAGCTTCCCCTGGGATAGTACTTGTGATGTGCTACAGACCACTGGGGTCCAATCTGGATATGGATAGAGGCCTCCTTAATGCTTTTAATGATGTAGATATTACTGGGAATTGTGTGATTATGGGAGACTTTAACTTCCCAGATATAGACTGGAAGATTAGTGCTAGTAATAATAATAAGGCCCAGATTTTCCTGGATGTGATAGCTGACAGATTCCTTCACCAAATAGTGCTGAATCAACAAGAGGGGATAACATTTTAGATTTGGTATTGGTGAGTAGTGAGGACCACGTGGAAGAACTGGTTCTAGGGGACAAACTTGGTTCGAGTGACCACAAGTTAATCCAGTTCAATCTAAATGGAAGAATAAACAAAAATAGATCTGCAACTAGGCTCTTCTATTTCAAAAGGGCTAACTTTAAAAAATAAAGGGAATTAGTTAGAGAAGTGGACTGGACTGAAGAACTCATGGATCTAAAGGCAGAGGAGGCTTGCAATTACTTCAAGTCAAATTTGCAGAAACTATATGAAGCCTGCATCCCAAGGAAGGGGAATAAATTCATAGGCAAGAGTAATAGATCAAGTTGGATGAGCAAGCATCTCAGATAGCTGATTAAGAGAAAGCAGAAAGCCAACAAGGAGTGGAAGATGGGAGGGATGAGCAAGGAAAGCTACCTTTTGGAGGTCAGAACATGTAGGGATAAAGTGAGAAATGCCAAAAACCAAGTTGAACTGGACCTTGCAAAGGGAATTAAAACCAATAGTAAAAGGTTATATAGCCATATAAATAGGAAGAAAACAAAGAAAGAAGAAGTGGGACTGCTAAGCACTGAGGATGGGGTGGAGATTAAGGATAATCTAGGCATGGCCCAATATCTAAACAAATATTTTGCCTCAGTTTGTAATGAGGCTATTGAAGGGTTTAGGGAATGAGGATATGAAGGTAGAAATTACTACATTCAAGATAGAAGCCAACTTGAACAGTTTAATGGAGCTAAATTGGAGGGCCCGGATAATCTCCATCCAAGAATGTTAAAGGAAACACCACATGAAATTGCAAACCAATTAGCAAGGACTTTAATGAATTTGTAAACTCAGGGGTTGTACCGTGTGACTGGAGAATTGCTAACATAGTTCCCTTTTCATAAGGAAGGGAAAAAAAGTGATCCAGCTAATTACAGGCCTATTAGTTTGATCTTAGTAGTATGCAAGGTCTTGGAAAAGAAATTGAAAGAGAAAGAAGTTAATGACATTGAAGTTAACGGTAATTGGGACAAAATGCAGTATGATTTTACAAAAGGTAGATCATGCCAGACCAACCTGATCTTCTTTGAGAAGATAACAGATTTTTTAGACAAAGGGAATGCAGTGGATCTAATTTGCCTAGATTTCAGTAAGGCATTTGATACAGTTACAGATGGGGAATTATTAGTTACATTGGAAAAGATGGGGATTGATATGAAAACTGGAAGGTGGATAAGGAACTGGTTAAAGGGGAGACTACAATGGGTCATACTGAAAGGTGAACTGCCAGGCTGGAGGGAGGTTATTAGTGGAGTTCCTCAGGGATCGATCCTGAGAGCAATTTTATTTGAACTTTTTATTATTGACCTTGGCAGAAAAAATGGGAGTGTGCTCATAAAGTTTGTGGATGACGCAAAGTTAGGTTATCGCTAATACAGAGAAGGGCTGAGATAACATACAAGATCTGGATAACCTTGTAAACTGGAGTAATAAAAATGGGAGGAAATTTAATAATGGAAAGTGGAAAGTCATGCATTTAATGACTAATAACAAGAACTTTTGCTATAAGCTGGGGACGCATCAGTCAGATGTGACAGAGGAGGAAAAGGGTGTATTGGTTGGTCACAGGATGACTATGAGCCGCCAATGTGATGTGGCTGTAAAGAAAGCTAATGCAGTCCTAGGATTCATCAGGCGAGGTATTTCCAGTAGAGATAGGGAGGTGTTAGTACCATTATACAAGGCACTGGTGAGCCTTCATATGGAATAGTGTGTGCAGTTCTGGTCTCCCATGTTTAAGAAAGATGAATTCAGACTAGAACAGGTGAAGAGCAGGGCTAATAGGATGATCCGAGGAATGGAAAACCTGCCTTTATGAGAGGAGATTCAAAGTTGTTTAGCCCAACCAATACAATAAATACATCAGAGGGATAAATACCAGGGATGGAGAGGAATTATTTAAGTTCAGCACCAATGGGGACACACGAACAAATGGATATAAACTGGTCATCAGGAAGTTTAGACTTGAAATTAAAGGTAGGTTTTTAACCATCAGGGAAGTGAAGTTCTGGAACAGCCTTCCAAGGAGATCAGTGGGGACAAAAACAGAATGGCTTCAAAACCGAGCTTGATAAGTTTATGGAGGAGATGGTATGATGAGACGGCCTAATTTGGCAATTAACTTGTCTTTGGCTATTAGCGGTAAATATGCCCAATGGCCTGTGATGGGATGTTAGATGGGGTGGGTTCTGAGTTACTACAGAGAATTCTTTTGGGGCATCTGGTTGTTGAGTCTTGCCCACATGCTCAGGGTTTGGCTGATCTCCATTTTTGGGGTTGGGAAGGAATTTCCCCCCAGAAGAAATTGGTAGAGGCCCTGGGGGTATTTCGCATTCCTCTGCAGCATGGAGCACAGGTCTCTTGCTGGTGGATTCTCTGTGCCTTGAAGTCTTTCAACCATGATTTGAGGGATTCAATAACTCTGTCTTAGATTAGGGTCTATTACAGGAGTAGGTGGGTGAAGTTCTATGGCCTGCATTGTGCAGGTGGTCAGACTAGATGATCATATTGGTCCCTTCTGAGCTTAAAGTCTATGAGTCTGTGGCATGGAAACAGAATGAAGAATTATAAATCTCAGCATATTAATGTGATATAAAATGACTATGGAAAAAGAGCCCCTTAGTCAGTTTTGAACTGTATTGGGACTGGTGCTGAGTGGGAAGCTGTATTTGCACTTGGTTTCCATTTTCACCCAAGTTTGTTTTTGTGCCTCTTGCCTGCTGCTCCATATTCTTGAAGTGCCCTTACCATTCTGGTTTGAGAAGCAGGTGCCCTCTTCTCTTTGAAATCCTTATTCAAAACACACATCTTCCATGTAATACATCCTTCTTAATGCATCACCTTCTGGTCACCCGATATTCTAAGTATGTGTATAGTGCTCTTTTTACCATGGTAACTGAACACTTCACAATCTTTTATAGATTTATCCTCACAACACTCCTGTGAGGAAGGGAAGTACTATTATCTTCATTTTACTGGTGAGACGTGAGGCACAGAAAGACACAGGGTATTTCTACACTTAAAACCCATGCTTGGCCGGTGCCATCTGAGTTGGGCTTGCGCTGAGGGGCTGTTTAATTGTGATGCAGACATTCGAGTGTGAGCTGCAAAGTGGGAGAGTCCAAAAGGTTGGGCTGCCCCAGCCTGAACAGCTACATTGCCTTAGCCCAAGCCCACGTCAGCTGGCACAGGTCAGCCCAGGGTGTAATTGCAGTGTAGACATGTCCTAAATCTCAGATACTCAAAGATTAGGTTTTTAGCTCCCACTGATTTGAATTAAAGCTAAGTAGGTGCTAAATAGCTTTGAGGATCTTAGCTTAAATGATTTAGCAAAGATCAAATAGGAAGTTGACAGTAAAGCAGTATAAATATAAACTCTCTCTTTTATTCATCACTTGGTGCAGAAGAAGCTGATAAATACTGATAAATACCGGTTCTCTCTTTCTGTCTTTCTCTCAACTTAATAAGAAATATGTAAACACTTATCTACAGTGTGTTAAATATGACCGCTGAGGAAAAGGAGCAAAATAGAGGACAGACAAAAAAGTTTCTTTTAGTGTTATATAACTGCCAGTGGCAAATTCTGCTTTAATAGAAGAAAGAAAACAGCTTGTTAAAGCAGAAGGAACGTAATGGTAAAGAAAAAAAATCAATGTAAAATGCCCTGTATTATATTACTCTGCATGGGGGAAGAGGGGGAGGTAGGGAGGCAGATGAAAGCATTGCAGTAAGTGATGGAGGAAAGATGTAACTTGAGAAAGGCACAAATCATTAAAAGTCTACTGGATGCTTGAAACAATTCAACCCAGGTGACGTATTGCTGAGAATTTGCTGCACGTGTTTGAATGACATAAAGAACAGAGAGAAAAGGTGAGTGAGGTTACATCTTTTACAGGACCAACTTCTGTTGGTGAGAGAGCCAAGCTTTCGAGCTTACACAGAGCTCTTCTTTAGGTCCTTCTTTAGGTTCGTCAGGCTTTCACATAAGGTGAAGAAGTAAGTACACACTGCATACCTACAAAGCCCAGGAACCATGTTACATAGTGTTGAACTCCACCTACTGGAACCTTTTTCATTAACAAACTATTTACGTGAATATAAACGTAGAATACTCTGTGAGCAAGGACGGAGGAACTGAGTCCCACAAATCAGATTTTTTTCAAGTATTTTTAGAAAACCAACATTTTCATATACAGCTATGCCAAGCTTCCATTGAAAGCTATGCTTATTGCTATTTTTATGTAATGAAAACACATATTTCTTTATTTTTGCTGAACTAATGCATAGTCTGCCATTGACTGGTCATGTTTATATAAAAATGCCGAAAGGGCAAAAGTGTTCAATGTATATTTCTATTCTGTATTTGGGAAAAACAGCTAATGTAGTCATGTCATATGATAACTCTTTACTTTGCCTTATCTCTCATGAGGATGTTAAGTAGCAGCTACTAAAGGTAGATATTTTTAAATCAGCAGGTCAGGATAACTTTCATCCAAGAGTTTTAAAAGAGCTGGCTGAGCAGCTCACTGACCCTGTAATGATGATTTTCAATAAGTCTTGGAATACTGAAAGAAAACTAATGTTGTTCTAATATTTCAAAGGATAAGCAGCATGACTTGGGTAATGATTGGCCCATCAGTCTGACATTGATCCTGGGCAAGATGATGATGTGGCTGATGCAGCACTTGATTAAAAAAGAATTAAAGGAGGTTAATATAATTAATGCCAATCAGCATGGGTTTATGTTAAATAGATCATCTAAAACTAACTTGATAGCTTTTTCTGATGAGATTACAAGTTTGGTTAATAAAGGTAACAATGTTGAAGTAATATATTTAGACTTTTGTCTAACAAGTGGTCAGGATCTGTTTCATGCTCACATCCTAGATATGGGACATAATCCCAACTGCAAGTGGTAAATATTATTGTTTGACATATGAGCACTCTCTACTTGTGAATTAAAATGTCACCAAGAAAGAGAAATTCCTAGAGAAAACAAAGAGTGATGCCCTTCACCCCTGTATGAACACAGAGTGGTATGAGAGAGACCAAGAACAGGCTACAGTGTCTCTTCCACCATCCTCTATTCTCAGTGTCAAATTTTCTTTCAAGTGCCTTATCCTCCCGAGAGCTCTTTAAAAGTGGTATAATCAGCCTTCTATTCCCTGAAGAAAAAGGAAGAGTTGAAAACTGATGTATTAGTGTTGAGGAAAAAAGAAGCTGAGTAGCTAATAGATGAGTTGGAGGACAAAATGAAAACTGTGAGTAAAGAGACATGCAGCACACAAAGATTGAAATGGAGAGTGGGGAAGTAATTTCTGGATTGTAATGAAAGAACATGCTTTGCTGAAATTAAAAAAAAAAAAAAAAGCACCTGGGAAACAATTGTAACTGTGAGGCTTAGGTAGCCTAGCAATGGTATCGAAAGAACTGAGTAACCTGAAGGGTTTGGGTTTGATTACTTTATTGTCCAATGAGATTTGAGTGTGCATTGTAGTTTGTATCCTGTTCAACAGATGAATATCCAGATTATGCCTAACTATAAATTATGCTGAAGTGACACACACTGCAGAATTTATTATTGTTATTTTCTCATGAGATGTATATAGATAAAATGAAAAGTAAAATATTTGTGTAGAATCAATGAATTCCTAAGTGTCTAGATATTCCCTATTCTCAGCTATACTGATATGGCTCATGCCTAGAAATCCAACTTTTCAGTTGGATGGTCTGAATTAGGAGGCAATGAGCCAAATGTATTTCTGGTGCAAGTCCACAGACTGCAGCGGGGCTACACCAAGAATGAATTTGGCTCACTATAATAATTTTATGCTCAACAAATCCCTGGTTAGTTGTGAAAGATGCTCAAGTCGGTCTTTTTTTTAAATGGCTTTAATGATCACCATTCATTAATTCATCAACCTTATTCATCACTATCTCTGACTGAAAATAATATGGAATTTGAAGAGTACTGGACAGATAGAAAAACTGGTGTACAAAAGATTTTCTTCTCATGGTTGGCCTTAATTCTTGCACACACATTATCGGGGCAGAGCGCAGACAGAGCAGAGGAAAAGTGGCTCTGATTCAGGAAGTGTATTAGAACACTAGACACTTGTGTTCACTTCTAGATTCTGCTCCAGAATTCCTGGATGACTTTGGACACGTTGTTTAATCTCTCAGTGCCTCTGTTCTCCATCTATAAAAGGGAGGTAAAATACTTCCCTGCCTCACATGTTTTTCTTGTGACGATAAGTTCATTAATGTTTGTGACATTCTTCAATAATATAATGATTGAAGCCATACAAATAAAGAGAGAGTTCCTGCTTGTCCTGTATATAACTGGCAAATTAATATTCTTTATTTTAGTGGCAAGCTCTCAGATTTAATCTATGATTTTAACAATTTGATTTACAATGACCTCTTACCATTTGTATTTCCATGTCTCCTAGTATCTAAAGTGTCAGAAGTCATTCTATATCACTGGAAAGGTATTAATCCCCCTATACGCCTCTCAAATGATTTGTAAAATCTAGGAATAATAATTTAGAATTGGTTCTCTAAATATAAAGAAGGAATTGTAAATTTGGGAAGAAATATGTTTGAAGTCCTTATATCCCCACCTCTTTAATTTCTGACATTGCACTGTCTGCTCTCCCCCCTATATCTGATACTATAGCCAACAACAGCAGCAGCAAAATAGTTAATTTTAGCATTTAAACTGTCATCAGGGGAAGGGCCAAAAGAAAAGGCTTTTCAATCCTTGTGGACCTATATCATGATACAAAATTAGTTTTGGAAGCGCTATATCTCATCCATCTCCCGTCTCCCCCCAAAACAAAAGGAGACTTGTTGAAACCCACGTGACAGTTATGATCCCCAGGTGGAGCATCATTATTTTTAAGCACTAACGTGCACTCAGGGGACCACGGGTAAATTCCTGGCTCTGCCAAAGACTTTGGATGTAATCTTTCTGTTCCTCTGTTCTCCACTTAAAAAATGAAGACATTTATATTGCTCTATCTCACAGGAGATGTGAGGATAAACTGGGAAATAGATGCCACAGCAATGTGGGCCATATCAGTTCCTACAGAAATAATATAAAAGTCTGTTAGCACAAAACTAAGGAAAATATAACAAGCTATTGCTAGTTCTCAGCCCAAAGCTTTGGAAATTGTGTCTTGTTTTTTTCTCAAAGCTATCAGGGAGATGAAGACCCCAATACTGTATTTTATGTTTAGCCTGTTAATCACACAGTTAGTGTTACATCTTTGCATTCCAATATTTTTAGTGCCAAATTTTAAAGGAAATTATGCGGTGCCTACAACAACATAGTGGTGGAACACTGCTGTAATCCTAAAGCATGGAAAGTTACTATGAAAGCTCATTTATATGTGGCTTAGTTGCAGTGCAGTTTAATTGCTACCAATGGGTATTGCAATGAAAACTGGCAGAGGAAGAATGACATACCAGGAGGGAATTCTTATGAGGAGAAACTTTGAGTACATTCTTTGCAGAAGTGCTCTAAATATAATTTATTCTTTGGCCTTGAAAATTTAGGGACTCTGTTTTCTCAGTCAAATGCACACGCATCCCATATGCAGCCACATCCCAAATCCCACACACGCAAATCCCTAATCCAAGTGAAGCAGATTGCTGTGCAGGGAGTCCCTTAGAATGGTCCTTACTTGTGCTGTGCTTTAATGGTCTCAACAGTGTTTTGCAGTGGTGCAGAATAGCTGGGACATGTGCCCAACTTGGCCAAGCCACCCCTCCCTTCTTCAGCCTGTCCCACTTCAGATGCTGTACCTTCATCCTTCAAACACAGGTTAAGTCCAGGGATTTGGTGAAGCCAGGTCTCCATGGGCATAGAGACATAAAGAGGGCATAAAGGTGTGGCAGGGCAATGATGAACTGGGTCCCTAGAGAAGAAGGGAACAAGTCTATGGGGCAGCAATGACCAATACCAGTGAGCAATTGAAAAGAAAAATATTTCAGCTGCAGCTGTGCAAATTAATAAATAACTCAAGACCACATTTAAAAAGAGAACCAAACAAAACAAACATAGTTAACTAGCTTAATAGGAAGATTGGATTTTTCTTGTTCCATAGTGCAGTATTTGTACTTAACTAATATTAAGGGCAGGTGTAGGCAAACTGTTATCCCTGGATCAAATGAATACCACAAGTTTTTCAACAGAGCCTATGACCACCCTCAGGGATGTGCAGCCTGGGGGTCAGTCATGCAGTTTTCCATCTTGAGCCAGATTTCTGCAATCAGGGTATCTAAAATAGGTCTCTCACTGTGATCAGTTCTCTCTCAGCAGTTGCATGCAGGGAAAACTTGTAAAAGTGCACAATTTCATTTTTGTTTTCAACAGTTCTCAGATTTGTTAGTTATAGCATTGGCTTTGGAGGAGGTTTGCAGGGGTGCTCTTTTGGGTGTTCTCCACATTTACACACGTTCCTGACTTCTTACTCATTTTGTACGTGATATTTTACAGGACGTACTGTCTTATGGTTTCAGTGGGGAGAGGGGGACGCAGGTGTAGATCTCCTGGTTTCTGCTCCTAGCTCTGACACTGACTTATGCAAACTTGGGAGTGTTGCTTCATTTCAATGTCTCATTTTCCACACCTATAAAATTAGCATAATATTCACTTGCCTCAGAGGCTGAATATTATAAGACTTAGTTAACATGATATTTGGAGAATTATTTGAGATGCTCAGATAGAAGGAAATGTCCAAAATCTGCCCCATGTTTGGAAATGAATATTTCTTCCCACAGTTTCCGTATTGTCAGCTACGTCACGTGCTGTAAAATCACAAAATGACACAGAATCGTAAGTGCACCGAGGTTGCTACATGCACATTGTGTGAAGATAGAATCTTCATACTGAGTTTTCTGCAGAAGTTAGAATAGATTGCAGAGTCTTCTCATCAGACATGGAGCCTCACTCTTATTCCAGATGATGGTGGGCATTATCCCTTATACCTGCAAAATGCATAACATATCAGTGTGTGAAATGCAAATACAAGTGGCAGACAATGGCAAAAGGACAGTGCAGGTGGAAGGCCTAGTACTTGCATAGTTGGACCTACCACAGAATCAGAACACGTGAAATGATAACAACAGTGTTCCGATCCCCTTCATCTGATGGGAGAAAAGACTATCCCATTCTCCTTAGTGGTGATGGTAGATACAACATTAGCCGTTACGTTCCCAAGCCATCCATGGAGTTCTGGCTTTGCGCCTTTCCCTGAATATACCTTTGATTCTCCCTTCTCTCGCTGCTCCAGGCCTTCAAAGGCTGCTGTTCTAGGTCTTAGGCTAGAGCGTCTGTTGTTGACGTGAAGCTTGCTTTGCATGTTTTTCTGAGTCACGGGAACCACCTGAATGACATTCCACTAGTCCAACCGTTAATCCCCCTGTACAGTTGCTCTGCTCCAGCGCTGGGCTTAAAATGCCCCCTTAATAAATATGAATTAGCAAGAAGAATATGTTTCTGTAAGCAGGGTCTGAACGAGCTCTCCCCTGCTGAGCTAGCTGGCAGCGGTAAAAGGCTTCAGGACCAGACTGTATTTGCATGAGCACAGCCGCCCTGCCTAGGTGCTCAGCATGATGGGACTGCTTTGCCGAAATGATCCCTGTGGCTGGGGTTGGGTTACAAATCGCTCTAGTGTTAGCTGCAGGGGTAATGAAATGTTGTCCCCTTTATTGTGTGAATAAAGGGCAGCAGAACTGTGCCTCGCCTGTTCTGATGGAAGGGGCATAGAATTGGCTATGCAAAGGGCTCGGATGGCTGAGCCGTTGAAGTCTGATAGGGGGTGGGGACAGGTATTCCTGCCTGGAAGTGTGGGCTCTGTCTAAGTGTTCCAGGGATGGTTTAACCTCCCTCGCCCACTGTTCAGAAAGACAGCTAATTCAGATTCCATTGTTGTTTGTTACGTGTTCGCAAGATGCTGACATCATCCGCTGTGGGACAGCATGCCTGCCAGGCTTCAGCACTGAGATCTCCCCACGAAGACGGGACAGTCAACAAGAGCTGGGTGGAACCTTGCAAGACTGACCTGCAGAAGTCATAACAGAAGCAGCTGGTAGCAGAGGTGACGGTGCGCAGCAGACGGGCCAGCGGAGAGGCTGGTAAAGCAGCAGGTGGAGTTCGAGCAGCCAGCAGGGCGGCCAACAGAGTGACAGGAGTTGAAACTGGCAGAGTGGCGAGCGGTGCAGCGGTGATGACTGGCGGGGCAAGGAAGGTACCGTCTCCTTCCTCCTGGCAGGAGGGGGATTCACTCAGATGAACCTCTGAGTGCTAGGTCTTCCCTGACCAAGGACAACAGCTGTGTGTATGGAAGCAAGAAGGAAGAGGCAAAAGCCACTGCCCCATGTACTCTGGGGTAGGGATTTTGCACATGATTTTTATGGTTATGACGCCTGCTTGAGCTTTTTGCCAAACTAAAGCCGGGTACTTCCTTCCTTTTATTAAAAGCTCTTCTTTCTGTATGCAGACTCTGTGCTTGTGAGAGGAGAAGTACCACCTTTTGGAGGCACCCAGTGGGTGGTGTGTAATTTCCCAGGTGGCTGGGCGGAGGAGTGAGTTGGTTCTGTTACATTGTTGAAAAGGTGTTTATTGCTGCCAACTCCACCTGGCAGAAGGGTTCCACGTCTATTGTTGCAGTTGAAATCAGGAAAAAGGCAAAGCATACTGGCTGTTGGCAACAAAATAGATCTGCATATGCACCCAAGAGAGGATGTTTTGAAGGTTTTTGGTTTGCATTTGAGTACAGTTTTCAAGCAGGAGGCAGGTTTACAAATGTTCAAATAATGGGCTCCGACAGCTAATTTGGTTACCTTTCTCTACCCATTTAGGTTGGTCATTCAGAAAGTCAGTGCTGATGATAAGTCATCTGTCATCTAGCTACTTTCACAGACAGGGAACTTGACACTGCTTGTTACAAATACATGCAAATTACTCCGTAGCTAGAACACTGCAGGGAAACATGGTTCTAAGGTTTTATTCAAAGTAGTTTTTGTACATAGTGGGTGAAAGGTTGTCATTCAAGTTGTCTCTTCAGCATAAAATGTGCAGCAAATAAGATTGTACCTTTCACATTCAGCAGACCGGAGTTTACAAATGAAGGGCCCGATCCTGCAAACCTCTACCTAAGGGACAGAACTGCAAGGCCCTGATCCTGTGTCACTAAAATCTATGGCAAACCTTCCACTCTCTTCAGTGGTGCAAGATGAGTGGCTAAGCAAGTAGGCCAGTTGAAGTCAGTGGGAACATTTGTTTGCACTCATGTAAGAGTTTACAGCATCAGGCCCAGAATCTGAACCCATATCTCTATAGGGAAAACTGTCAGCAACTATGAGATATCGACTTCTCTCTACCCACCTATATATTTCTGGTACAATCATCTCTGTAGCTTCTCTGAGCCAGATAGAAAGCATCCTGTCACCACATATAGGCAGGCAGAGAATACTATCTTTGGGGCTATATAATGTGTTCCCTATGTTGCCTCTTGTCTCAAATATAGACTGTAGTATTATCTTACAGCACTGAACAGTAAGGGCCTCAAATGCTAAGGCTACCTAGTGTTTAAAGGCCATTAAGGAAGAGCACTACCACTTCTTTTCTTTCATGTCCTATCTCCGCACCATTATGATTTACAGAACTGGAGGATGTGAATATCAGTAAGCAGAAAATCTTCTGTAGTGTGATGTTGAAACCTATTGGAGGCATGAGGCTTTTGTCTATTACCAAAGTAAGTTTTTCCTGAGCTTTGGATGCAGGACCACAGCCAAATATTAATAAACAAAAGTTGGTGTGTAAAAATGAAGTTGCAATATCTAGCAAAGCTGTTGCCTCTGGAGATCTTTCCATTGCTTTTTGAAATAAATTTGTCATGACAACTTTAACAAAACTCACTTCCTTGATCCTTATTTGCTCACTGGTGAGCAGGGCTAGCGTCATGGCTATTGCCAAAATAGCCTAATTTATTGCAATGGTTATAGTCTTATTTTTCTTTAGTATGGCTATGAAACACCTCCTGATGATTAGGAATGGACAAAAAGGTTTAGACTAAAACAATTGAATCCTTTACTTCGCCCAAAACTCATTTAGGGTTGAAAAGGTTTGATTTGCTAATTCTTATCCATTTTCATCTTCACTGATTTAAACATTTCTTGGTGTCCTCTAGGCTTGGGATCAAACCCACAAGAAACTGTGGTATGATAAGTTCCGAAAGGCCTACAATTATCTCTACCAGTTGTATCTTGAAATATTCAAAGCTACTCTTGCCAGCATTTTCTCACACATAGAGGTCTTTACAAGGTGGGAAGGAATATGGGTTTGAAGAAAAAACCTCTTTAATGACCTGAAAATCTAAAGGGAATCCTACAGAAAACAGAAACATGGATGCATTATTAAGGGGGAGTACATAAGAACTGCACAGACACGTAGGGACAAAATCAGAAAGGCTAAGAACAAAATGAGTTACTAGCAAAGGACATAAAAAGGCAACGAGAAGAGGTTTTTAAAATACACTGCAATCAAGAGAAAGACAAAAGAAAATGTACTTACTTGGGAAAGAGATTTAATCATTAATGACTTCAGAAGGCTGAAGTGATTCATATCTATTTTTTTCAGTGTCTTCACTAAAATAGTTAATGGTGATGAGATACTCAACACAATAAGTATTAACAACAAGGCAGAAGGAACTCAAGCCAAAAAAGTAAAAAACAAGTTAAAGAATTTTTAGATAAGCTAAATGTATTCAAGTTGACAGGGCCTTAAGAAATTCATCCTAGGGTACTTAAGGAACTAGCTGAAGCAATTTCAGAACCATTAGCAATTATCTCTGAGAACTTATGGAGGACGGGTGAAGTCCAAAGAAGTGGAGAAGGGAAAATAAAGTACTTGTCTTTAAAAAGTGAAACAAAGAGGACCCAGGGAATTATAGCCCACTCAGCCTAACTTTGATACCTGGAAAGAGACTGGAACAAGTTATTAGACAGTCTCTTTGTAAGCACCTAGAGGATAAGAGGGTCATAAGGCATAACCACCATGGATTTGTTAAGAACAAATCATGCCAAACCAACCTACTTTCCTCCTTTAACAGAGTTACTGGCCTAATGGATAGGGGAGAAGCAGTAAATGTGATATAGTTTGATTTTATTAATGCTTTAGACCCAGTCCCACATGACATTGAAAACATGAGATAAGCCAGTTGAGAGTCTCTGGGTTAAGCTTAGAAGCAAGAACAATAAGAGTGCTGTCGTGGTGGGTGTCTGTTATAGACAACCAGACCAGGAAGATGAGGTAGATGAGGCTTTCTTCAGTCAACTCGGGAAAGTTTCCAGTTCACAGGACCTGATTCTCATGGGGGACTTCAATCACCCTGACATCTGCTGGAAGAGCAATACAGCAGAGCACAAACAATCCAGGGAGTTTTTGAAGAGTGTTGTGGAAAACTTCCTGGTGCAAGTGCTCAAGCAACCAACTAGGGGCCTGCTGCTCACAAACAGGGAAGATTTTGTGGGGGAAGTAGAAGTGGGTGGCAACCTAGGCAGCAGTGACCATGAGATGGTGGAGTTCAGGATACTGACAAAAGGAAGAAAAGAGAACAGAAGGATATGGACCATGAATTGCAGAAAAGCAGACTTTGACTCCCTCAGGGAGCAGATGGGCAGGATCCCCTGGAAGGCTAATATGAAGGAGAAAGGAATCCAAGAGAGCTGGTTGTATTTTAAAGAAACCTTATTTACCATCCTGATGTGAAGAAAGAATAGCAAATATGGTAGGCGCCCAGCTTGGCTTAACAAAGAAGCCTTTGGTGAGCTTAAATACAAAAAAGAAGTTTACAAGAAGTTGAAGCTTGGTCAGATGACTAGGGAGTATAAAAATACTGCTTGAACATGCAGGAATGAACTCAAGGCCAAAGTGCAATTGGAGTTGCAGCTATCAAGGGAAGTGAAAGGGAACAAGAAGGGTTTCTACAGGTATGTTACCAACAAGAGGAAGGTTAGGGAAAGTGTGGTCCCCTTACAGAATGGGGGAGGCAACCTAGTGACAGAAGATGTGGAGAAAGCTGAGGTACGCAATGCCTTTTTTGCCTCTGTCTTCACAGACAAGGTCAGCTCCCAGACTACTGCACTGGGTAGCACAGAATGGGGAGGAGGTGAACATCCCGCAGCATTGAAGGAACAGGTTCAGGACTATTTAGAAAGATTGGACATACACAAGTCCATGGGGCCAGATGCAATGCATCCTACAATGCTGAGGGAATTAGCTGATGTGATTTCAGAGCCATTGGCTATTATCTTTGAAAACTCATGGCAATTGGAGGAGGTCCTGATGATTGGAAAAAAGCAAATATAATGTCCATTTTCAAGAAAGAGAAGAAAGAGGATCCAGGGAACCACAGACTGGTCAGCCTCACCTCAATCCCTGGAAAAATCATGGATCAGGTCCTCAAGGAATCCATTTTAAGGCACTTGGAAGGGAGGAAGGTGATCAGGAACAGTCAACATGGCTTCACCAAGGGCAAGTCATGCCTGATCAACCTGATTGCTTTCTATGAAGAGGTGACTGGCTCTTTGGATGTGGGAAAAGTGGTGGACGTGATATACCTTGACTTTAACAAAGCTTTTGATACAGTCTCCCACAGTATTCTTATCAGCAAGTTAATGAAGTAGGGGTTAGATAAATGGTCTATTAAATGGATAGAGAACTTGCTATGTCGTCGGGCTCAATGGGTAATGATCAATGGCTCCATGTCTAGCTGGCAGCCCATCACAAGTGGAGTGCTCCAGGGGTTGATCCTGGGGCTAGTTTTGTTCAACATCTTCATTAATGATCTGCAAGAGGAGGTAGATTGCACCCTCAGCAAGTTTGCAGATGACCCTAAGCTAGGGGGAGTGGTAAATACCCTGGAAGGGAGGGATAGGATACAGAGGGACCTAGACAAATTGGAGGATTGGGCCAAAAGAAATCTGATGAGATTCAACAAGGACAAGTGCAGAGTCTTCCACTTAGGACAGAAGAATCCCATGCACAGCTACAGACTAGGGACTGACGAGCTAGACAGCAGTTCTGCAGAAAAGGACCTGGGGTAACAGTGGATAAGAAGCTGGATATGAGTCAGCAGTGGGCCCTGGTTGCCAAGAAGGCTAACAGTGTATTTGGCTGCATTAGTAGGAGCATTGCCAGCAGATTGAGGGAAGTGATTATTCCCCTCTATTTGGCATTGGTGCATTTGGAGTATTGTGTCCAGTTTTGGGCCTCCCCATTACAAAAAGAATGTGGACAAGCTGGAGAGAGTCCAGCAGAGGGCAATAAAAATGATTAGGAGGCTGGAGCACAAGACTTATGAGGAGAGGCTGAGGGAACTAGGTTTGTTTAGTCTGCAAAAGAGAAGAATGAGGGGGATTTGATAACAGCCTTTAACTACTTAAAAGGAAGTTCCAGAGAGGATGGAGTGAGGGCGTTCTCAATGCTAGCAGTTGATAGAACAAGGAGCAATGGTCTCAAGTTGCAGTGGGGGAGGTCGAGGTTGGCTAATAGGAAAACGTTTTTCACTAGGAGGGTGGTGAAGCACTGGAATGGGTTACTTAGGGAGGTTGTGGAATCTCCATCTTTAGAGGTTTTTAAGCTGTGGCTTGACAAAGCCCTGGCTGGGATTATTTAGCTGAGGTTAGTCCTGCTTTGAGCAGGGGGTTGGACTAGATGACCTCCTGAGGTCCCTTCCACTCTAATATTCTATGATTCTATGACATTCTCATAAGCAAACCAGGGAAATATGGCCTAGATGAAATTACTAGAAGGTGGGCGCACAACTGGTTCAAAGACCACACTCAAAGACTAGTTGTGAGTGGTTTGCTGTCAAACTGGGATGGCATATTTAATGGGGTCCCACTGGAGTCAGTCCTGTGATTGGCATTATTCAATATTTTCATTATGACTTGGAAAATGGAATGGAGAGTTTGCTTATAAAGTTTGCAGATAATATCAAACTGGACTATATTACTAGCACTTTGGAGGACGGGACTGGAATTCAAAACAACATTGACATATTGCAGAATTGTTCTGAATTCAACACATTGAAATTCAATAAAGATGAGCACAAAACTACTTCACTTAGGAAGGAAAAATCATGTGCATAACTACCAAATGGGGAATAACTGGCTTTATGGTAGTATTATTGAAAAGGATCTGGGGGTTATAGTGGATCACAAACTAAATATGTCAATAAATTGAGACAATTCCAAATTGACTAATATAATTCTGGGGTGTTTTAACAGGAGTGTTGTATGTAAGACACAGAGGGTAATTGTCTGGTAGTACTTGGCACTGGCGAGGACTCAGAAGGAGGACTATGTCCAGTTTTGGGTATCACACTTTAAAAAAGATGTGAACAAACAGAATAAAATCCAAAGGAGAGCAAACATAATGATAAAGGTCTAAAAAAGCTGACCTATTAGTAATGGTTAAGAAAACTGGGCATATTAGTCTTGAGAAAAGAAGACGGAGGTGTGACCTTCATATATGTTAAGAGCTGTTATTAAGAGGACTGTGATCAATTGTTTTGCATGTCCATTGAAGATATGACAAGAAGCAATGATCTTAATCTGTAGCAAGAAAGGTTAGATATTAGGAAAACCTTTGCAACTATAAGTATAGTTAAGCTCCGGACTAGATCTCCAAAGGTGGTTGTGAAATCCCCATTATTGGGGTTTTTTTAAGAACAGGTTGGCCAAGCACTTATCAGGGATGGCTTAGGTATGCTTGGTCCTGCTACAGAGTAGGAGGCTGAACTTGATGACTCCTTGAGGTCCCTTCCAGCTCTACTTTTCTATGATCCTATGAAGAATGACAACTTTTAGTGATGTGTGGTAATAAAACCATGGCTCTCAAAAGACACTTTTAGCATTAAAAAGCATATAACATTGCAAAATAGGAAAATAGTATGGAACATGCCATAAATCTATTAGAAGACTGCAGAAAGCTATAAAAATCAGTGTTTCAACATATGTATGATTGACTTTTGACGAATTATGATTTCATAGTGGCTTTGACATAAAATCTCCCTCATTATCTGAAACTGAATGATCAATACAGATATACTGTTTTACATGACTCAGATGTTTACTTTAAAATTCTGACTATATCAGGAGAGGGGGAAAAACACATAGATAAAAACTGAATACAAAAACAAAGGAACCTTTATTCTGTTACACATAAAAATATCTGAGAGTTTTTTCTAATGTCTGGAAATGACAATTCCAAAATTTGCTAAGATGTTTTCATCTGATCTGTCCTTGCCTCTGGATTCTAAAAATAGCTTACTGGAAAAAAAATGTTCAACTTACCACTGCCTTTCCTAACATTAGCATAACAATCAAGATTGCTTTGCTTCTGAATCTGTTCCTATGTACATTCCCCAACTTACAGCAACAAATCAAAAGTTTTTAAAGCTCGAAAGGCTTTTGATTGCATTTTAAAAGTGACTACCTCAAACTTTGATTTCATCCAGTAATTGATTGGTGCTGCTCTTGTTCATCATATGGCTGCCAGGCCTTTAAATGCAATCCCAAGGGAGACATATTCCATAAAAAAATGATGGAGTCTTGAAGGACTGTATGATCTGTACCATCACCTAGCTCAGGATATAATTGCCATCCAGTGACAGTGCTAAGATTCCCAACAGTACAGAGTTGCACATGCTGAAGGACAGAAAAATTTTCAGGAATTTATTATTCTCCCAATAAATCAACAAGCTTATGCTTTAAAATTATAAATATCACTGCAGAGGAGATGGACAGATTTTCATATAGTACATGCCACTAATATTATAATATAATAGAACATATACATATAATACATGCAGTGCCTCAGAAGTTTACTATGCATTAATGGATAGCTTCAGTCAAGTGACTCGTCCTTTTTTTCCTCAACAAATAAAAGTTTTATTGCATCACTTGCATGCACATAGGATGGGAGTGGAGTTTGGGGGGGAGCTAACCCTACGGGTATATGTTAAGTATTATGAATTATTTTTGTTAAATCATGATATATTTAAAGCACAATTGTGCATGAAAGCTGATAGTAACAGAATAGACCGTAAGAGATGGTAACTATAGGCCAGTTAGCCTGAAATCAGTCCTGGGGAAAACAATGGAAAAGTTGATACAAGCATTGATAAAGAACTAAAGGATAGGAATATAATTAATGCCAGTCAACATGGTTTTATGGAAATTAGGTCTTGTCAGACAAGCCTGATTTAATTCTTTGATGAGATTACAAGTTTGGCTGATAAAGCTCACTGCATTAGATGTAATATACATAGATAGACTTTTGTAAGGGGTTTGACATTCTGCTTTAAAAATTAGCTCTCTAAGGTATCACTAATGTACACATTAAATGGATTAAGAACTGACTAACTGACAGATCTCAAAAAGTAGTGGCCAATAGAAAATCATCACTGAACGGGACTGTTTCTAAGGGGTTCCCCTGGGATTGTTTCCAAGCCTGATGCTACTCAAGATCATCAATGATTTGGAAATAAATATAAAATCATGGCTGAAAATATTTGCAGATCCCATCAAGATTGGCTGAGTGGTGAAGACAGAGAAGTCATAGAGAGCAAGCGTGATTGTTGTGTAAGCTGGGCCCCTTTCAAACAAAAATGTGTTTCAGGACAGTCACATCCAAACATATATGTAGGACCTAGGCCATTCCTATAGAAGGGGAACTGTATTCTGGAAAGTAGTGATGCTAGAAAGGATTTAGAAGGTAACAGTGGACATGAGCTCCCCATACAGTGCTATGGGAAAAAAAGGGTTAATGCGATCCTTGGCTGTATAAACAGGGGAGCAGTGAGTGAGATCACAAAAGAACTTCAAAAATGATTCAAGGGCTGGAGAAAATGCCTTACAGTGAGAGAGTTAAAGATCTGCTCAGCTCATTAAACAGAAGAGTGAGAGGTGATGCAAATACAGTGTATCAGTACTTCTATGGGAAGAAAAATGCTGGCTCTTTACACGGCAGGAGGCATAATAAGAAGCAATAGCTGTTAGTTGAAGCCACAGAAATTCAAATTAGGCACACATGTTTAAGGCTGAGGGTGATTAACCATCTGAACAAGCTTGTACGACCCCTTTGGGGTTTAGAGAGCATGCCCCCTTTAAATCTTGGTCCTATGGAGAGGAAGTGCTGCTTGTTCTAGGACAAGAGGGAAAGCTATTTTGGGGCAGAAGGAGTGAGGATAGAGGGAAAGAGAAGGGTGGGGGTGTGTCTGGAGTGCCGGACAGCCAGGCTGCAGCAAGCAGGCCTTCACAGAGTGAAACAGCTGAGAACCTGCCTGAGGCCTGGAAGGGAGCGCGCAGCTAATTGGGACACTCCAGGACAGGAGCCAGGAGGGGCACCGTGCCAGGGAGGAATCGCCCGAGAAGGACAAACCAGAGCTAGACCCAGTATCGTTGCTGGCCACACGTGTATGGGGCATGAGTGCTGACCTTGCATTGGGAATAAGGAGGGAGGCTGTAGCTAGCTAAGTGAGGAGGTTGTTGCTCTAGGTGGGTTTGCAGAGAGCAGCAGAAGAGGGCACCTGAGGGCTTTGTTGGGGAAAGTTTGTTGGTGCTGAAGGTGACCAGGGGCATCCAAGACTCACCACCAGACTGAAACATTGCCCAAGACGCCTGAACTCTGAGTACTGATGCATTGGTTGGGGTCTGCCCTTTCAGACTGTGGTACCCTGGGGCCTTGTGTTCAACGTAACCCCGTTTTACTGCTCCTTCCACCCATCTTTCTCCCCGGTTTTTTCCCTCCATTCATCCTTCTGTGAATAAATGTTTCCTTTTCCTATATTCCCCGTACTATCCCACTGTGTTCACTCCAGGGGGGTTGGAACAGGTGCCCCAGACTGGACGGGCTTTTCCCTGCTGCGTGCACCTTTTCCTGGCCAGTGCTCCCTGAAAAGCAGATTCCAAGGGAAGCGTTGGCTTCGCCATCTCTTAGGGTAGCTGATACACAAAAATAGACACCCACGGCTGGCCTGGGTCAGCCGACTCGGGCACAAGGGGCCCAAGCCTGAATGTCTACAAAGCAGCAAAACAGCCTTGCGGGCTGAGCCCTTTCTTTGCTGTGTAGATATACCCTTTAATGTCTTCATTTCAAGACTGAATGTTTTTCTGGAATATCTGCTTTAGCCAAAATACATGTGTCTGGGCTTAATACAGATGTAACTGGGTGAAATGTAATGGCAGGTGATAAACAGGAGGTCAGACTAGATGATCTAATGGTCTCTTCTGGCCTTAAACTATTTGGATCTATGAACTCTTTGAATCTAGGAGACGGTGCAAAGAGGGAAATAATAGAAGGCCTTATTCTGAACTCTTGACTTCAATGGGACTACTGCTATAAGTAAGCACTATTCCTTGTCCAGGGTTGCCTAATCAGGGCCTAAGAGATTTTTCACATTGGATATGATCATCAAGAAAAGTATGGCACAAACAAAGGGAGACGGGGCTCTTTTTCTAGCCTATCCATTACAAATTCTAGGTGTACCAGACTAGCGGATTTATTTATTTTCTGAATTAGTGGAATGCCTGTGGCAGACAGAACAACTGAAGCTCACAAATGCAGCTATAATGACTGTGCTCAATCAATATGCTAAGGAAATATCCAGGAGCGAAATAAGCCAACTTTCCTGAGAGATGAGCAATCTGTAGCAATCACAAAAAGAAATGTTAAAAAATGTGAGTATCGCACATACTTAGTTTAATCACAGCTTCTGCTGATGGGAGCCAGCCAGAGAGTTGTTTGTGCCCTGTAAGAGCTAGAGAAATATATTATAGCCACTTTAGGATTACCGTGAAAGGGGCAAATATCATTCAGGCAAATGGAGAATGCATTAATATTCTGCTCCTGTATTTTTCTAGGAGAAATTCTGTTTTGGAAGGAGAATTTTCAGGTAGCAGTTTTTGTTTTATAACCTAGATGAAATTCTGCACTGAGCCATTAGACCCCCCTCCAGTTTAGGCAGTTTTGTACCTAACAATGGCCCTGAACCTATAAGGGGCTTAACACCCACTCGGAAATACCCAGGGGCATTGTGGTACTCATCAGCTCACAGGATCAGTTTTATGTCTTTTAATTAAGTAAGAGGGCTTTTATTAATGAGCAGTTATACCAAGTCGTGCAGTTTAAAACGACATCACCAACAAGCCAAGAGCCTTTAATCACCTGGGAAATGCAATAAATAAGCACTGTGAAATGCTCGACATGGAAATGTCACTTTTATAATGGAAATGAATAGTTCAAACAGGGAAAGTGATAAATACATGCTCTTATTCGGCATTATAGACACAAAACTATCTTAATTACTGGAGCTAATGTGTAGGAAAGAAAATGCCCACCCATCTTGATCTTCAGGGCCCAGCATGCGTTAGAAAAAAAGAATGTTTTCTCTGCAAATGGAGGTCATTGATAAAAAGTCATTTGGGAGACCAACTAAATGCACACCACCCCTCACCTCCAGAGCCATTTGTATAAGACCCTTTCACAATCGAAGTGTACTTCAGTTTCAGAATAATAATTTCAACAAAATTATATTGATTTGCTTGTCAAGGCACTAGCTCTTCAGCTGATGTCAGCTGGCATAGCTCAACTGAAGTCGGTGGAACTACACCGGTATTCAGCGGCTG
>ML675603.1:33452741-33503106 GCA_007922155.1 Mesoclemmys tuberculata
TGCATGGTGTAATTGCATTAAGCGTATGAATGTGGACCAAAATTCAGTTGCAGCTTTTGATGAAATAGTCCAGATTTTACTTGTCATGGCTCCATCAGTGACGCCAATAATACAGGATGAAGGGAACCACAATTTCTATGGTATAAGTCTCCTTGCTCTTTAAGTGGTCAGGCCTCATTACATGTAGCAAGCTACAGTACTGATCACAGAGAACCATAGGTGAGTTTGCCCATTTATTTATTTATTAAGATGCTTGTCTCCCACATGCTTAGTGGCCCTGGCATGAATTACAAAAACAGAAACAAAATTAAATCAACAGTAGAACACAAATGCACTCACAGCCAGACAAGAAGGTTTTTAATTTTTTTAGTTGGCCAAAATGATTTCACACCGGCTTGCTGCCTGAAGGAAGAAGGGATTGATATTGGCTTAAACTAAAATTTTACATTTTTCATTTCACTCAGTCTCTACTTTTATTTATTTAGTTATTTATTCAATCCCCCCCGCTCCCACTTCGCTACAAAACAGCAAATTTTGCAGCACTCTACATCTTGCATGAAAGTAAACCTAAGTGGATTTCCGCTTCACTGAGTTCCATTTAACTGAGGGGAACAGCTCAGTATCAAGGTACACTAGGGCAATTTATTTAGACATCAGTCAGTTCTTAAGGGGAGTGCGTACTCTGCCCATCGCTTTTCTCACTGGTCCGTATACCAGGTGCATTAGCTTGCTTCCTGTTCCATTGTAAAGGGGAATGGCTTAGTTAAACAACACGTACTTATAACACAGGTCTGCCTAGTCGAGGGAGTGGGGCATTCATGGGAACCTTTGCTTTTCTAAACTAAAATGATGACTAATTAAAATATATAGTACTGACACTACATATATTTCAGAAGCATTGCATGTAGTGCACAAAGTATAGTGTTCTCTTTAGAATTTGTTTATGTATGCTAGAGACAATTATAGTTGCTTTTAAGAAGATTAAACATATGGCCTTTTAAAAAAAATGCAGCAATGGCAGAATTTTTTTAAAGCGGTCCTATATTGTCTTTTCCTTTAAATAGTATTGTCAGAGCTTTTGGGGCACTTATTTTACAAAAGCAATTTATAAGTTATGTGCCACTAGGCGCTTAGTAAGGCGGATAAGGCGAGAGAAGCTGATTTAAGGAAAGGTTTGCCAAATTGAAAACTGTGGCTGGGATTAGAAACAACAGAGTAGGAAAATAAAAAATGGATCTAGGCAGTGATTTCCCCTTCTTTATTTTTTTTGTTAAAAGGATACGCTAGAGCTGTGAAACTGAGCTAGCCAGAGACATACATTGTCTAACCAGACTTCCTAACCTGGAAACAGCAGGAATTGTTTTATTTGAAGGCTCCCAGAGGAAAACCTTTACTTGGCTGACGAAAACTCTATAAAGACACATATTTCTTAATCTTCTTACTGAAAATGGCTGATGTGCGTTTCCCTAGCTGTCTTTTATGTAGGCGAGGGATGTGCTGAGCACACCTTCTAGATCAGGCCAGGCTGGTGAGATAGGCAGGGTGAAGGCTGCAGACTTAGGCAGAAGTTGGGCACTGTACATGCCTGCCAGCAGAAACACAGGCTTGGTCTACACTTACCTGGCAATTCGCTGGCAGTTGACAGGAGTTACACAAGCTACGCAGAGTAGCTTAGAGTCGTAGAATCATAGAATATTAGAGGTGGAAGGGATCTCAGGAGGTCATCTAGTCCAGCCCCCTGCTCAAAGCAGGACTAACCTCAGCTAAATCATCCCAGCGAGGGTTTTGTCAAGCTGCAGCTTAAAAAACCGCTAAAGATGGAGATTCCAGCACCTCCCTAGGTCACCCATTCCAGAGCTTCACCACCCTCCTAGTGAAAAACATTTTCCTAATGTCCAACCTCGACCTCCCCCACTGCAACTTGAGACCGTTGCTCCTTGTTCTGTCATCTGCCACCACTGAGAACAGCCTAGCTCCATCCTCCCTGGAACCCCCTTTCAGGTAATAAAGGCTGCTATCAAATCCCCCCTCATTCTTTTCTTCTGCAGAATAAACGAGCCTAGTTCCCCCAGCTTCTCCTCATAAGTCTTGTGCTCCAGCCCCCTAATCATTTTTGTTGCCCTCCCCTGGACTTTCTCCAGTGTCTCCACATCCTTTTTGTAGTGGGGGGCCCAAAATTGGACACAATACTCCAAATGCGGCCTCACCAATGCTGAGTAGAGGGGAATAATCACTTCCCTCAATAAGCTAGCAATGCTCCTATTAATGCAGCCCAATATGCCATTAGCCTTCTTGGCAACCCGGGCACACTGCTGACTCATATGCAGCTTCTTATCCACCGTTACCCCAGGTCCTTTTCTGCAGAACTGCTGCCTAGCTCGTCAGTCCCCAGTCTGTAGCTGTATAAGCTGTAGGTTGCGTAACTCCTGTCGACTGCTGTACTGCTGTTCTGCGCGGTTTCTTCAGTGCACTGTGCAAACGCTGCATCACTCCAGCTACACCCTATAAGCCTTATACCTCTCGTGGAGGTGGAGTTATGATGTCAGTGTAGTAGGGCACTTACATCAGCAGGAGGAAGGCTGTAGTGTAGACCACTGACATAATTAGATCAATGTAAGCTGACTTAAGCCAACCTAACTGTGTAGTGTAGACCAGCCCTGCGTCCCTATAGGGCACCCCTGTTCAAATCTCATCTCTGCATCTGTTACCTGGCAGCTCTGTGTTCTTGGGGAACCAGGGTGAAAAACCCCTATTCTCTCTCTAGCGCACCTGAATCCCCCCAGCCTCTGCTTGAACCAGAAACAAAAGCTATGAAAAGGCTGTGGGAGACACACCTAAAACCCTCCCAACCAGGGTGATAGGACTGAGACAACTCCCCATGCCTCATCTACATAGAAGAAGTAAAAAGAGGCATCTCAATTAGCACCTTGAATGGAGAACTGGAGCCTCATTTACATCGAAGATGGAACAAGAATTAGCATGAAGAATGGAGAACCAAGCTCCAAAGCAGGATCCGCACTGAACTCTGGAATTGTCAAGGCAGGGACGTGCTGCATTATGTGAGATCTCTGCTCTTGATGTAAATGAACTCACACCTACACCCATACAGCTCTGCAGTTATCAGACCACTCTAGTAATTGATATGCAAAACACTGAATCTGCCTGGTTGCGTTGTGAGCTCCCCCAAGAAACACTGACCATAGCTGGGAGTGATCAGCTCCTATTGTCCAGCATAGAGAAAACCTCCCTGAGGTATTTCTTTGAGACATAGTTTACCCACAAACAAACCTGGTTCTACAAAAAACCCCTACCCAAGCTCAAATCCTTTCTCTTGCTTTCCTCTTCTCATGCCTGGAACCAAATGCCTTCCTGACTGATCCTGTTGTGGGTTTTGCCTCTCCCTCAAGTGTTCCTGACCCTAAGCTGAACAGCCTGTCTCCTGGGAACTTCTGAGCTGCAAGGAGTGGTGAGATTTCCCCCCCCATCTTTCCCAATTCTCTCTCTCTCTCTTTAATCCAGGTATAACTTTCTACTTTTGTAATCAAACCTGGGCTAGCCTTTCTCCAATACCCCTACTGTAATTGTGTTGTATTGTAAGTGTTAGGTTGTTTATCTCTCCTTTTATGGCATCACTATTAGTATCATAAGTTTTATACACCTGGCAATAAACTAACTATTGTAATCAAGCTGGTTGCCAGTTTCTCTTGCTCTAAATGCATTTACTCCTTTGTATTCTTGGCTTCCCTACCTTGCTCTGCAGCAACGCTTCTTTTACCTAAGCCAAAGATCCCTGGAGTGCCCAAAATCCTATGGGGTTTGCTTATCAAGGGGGTTACTGCTAGAACAATTGTGTTGCAAAGAGGCATATAAAGGAAGCAGCTGAAAAGTGCTGCTCTGCCTAGCCTACGGAGTCCAGAGGCACATAAGGGGGACAGCTGAAAAGTGCTGTTTGGACCCAGCCTGCTCATAAGTGTGCTCCATTCTGGTGCGGTGCAACGGGCACATGAGGGTGACAGCTGACAGTGCTGTGTCACCAGCCTGCTGAGTTCAGGGACGTATAAGGGGTCAGCTGTGAGTGCTGATAGCCCGGTCTGCTCAGACGCACTCAGTTAATCTGGAATGGTTGTGTGTATCTGTGGGGGGTTTATTTGAATCTGAAAACCGTACGTCCTGCAGGATAGCTCCATTGGGAGGGGACTTGTAACCATATGAACACACGAGCAGCACATTAATAGAATCACACCCCCTCTTCCAGGAAGGTAACCCTAATAAATAAGCATACCTCAAAGTGACGGGCAAATCTGGTAACACATCAGGCAGTGGGAATGGGCGGGGAATTGAACTGGGGGTCAACCCACAGTCTGGGTGAGTACCCTACACCATAATTTCTCACCCTGTGTTACGTGTACCCCTGGGAGGGTACGTGAGACACAGGTAGGGGGTTACCCAGGGAAAAACAGAGTGACGGGGAGATGGGTGGCAACTGCCGGCTCTTGAGGGAGGTGGGCAGCAGCCTCCTGCTTCCCACCAGCTCCCAGGTGGGAGTCCAATGGCAGCTGCTTGGGTCTCATGAGCAGCTCCAAATCAAAGGGCAGCCTCCAGTGCCCTGGCTTGAAGATGGGCAGCAGCTGCCCATCCCTAGGTTCCAGCCGGCATGGAAGCCTCTTCTGCCCCAGCTCGGATTGGGTGGCAGTTGCCCACCTCCTGGGCTGGCAGCCAGGCAGCAGCTGCCTACAACTTGACCAAGTAGCAGCCCTACTCCCTGGCTCAAAGCCAAGTGTCCAGACAACGTGTCAATTTCACAGCCCCAGATTTCACCAGTTACCCTCTTTTCTTCTCGCTCATCCTGCTTCCCTGTCTCTCTAGCACCCCTTCTTCCTCTCAAATCTAAGGCAAAACATTTGGCATGGTGCTTTATATTCCCTAGCATTGGCATGCCACTCAATGCCTCCTAGTTTTGGCCAACATCCCCTCTAGCACAGGTATATACTTGAGTCCCGCATCCCTGGTGTAAAGGTGGTAACCATACCCACGCTAGATCTGACATCTGCTTATATACTCAGCCCTTCTTCCAACATATGGCTCACATTAGTCTGTGATTATAAAATCCCGTGGAAAATTGTGCTGGTACTTATTAAAATTCTCAGACGTTAGGGGATACCTGCTACTTAAAATGTTGAGAAACACTGCCCTACACTGCTGGGCTCAAAGTTATAGGCAGAACTGGTGGCCCAGCACTACAGTTGCTGGACACTTAGCATTAGAGAATCCTATTCTTGTTTGTTTTTAACTGTGACAAATTTTGTTTGGGCTGAAATTTTTCGTGATGGGCATATTTCACCCAGAGACTGATTCTAGGCGGGAAAGGTTGTTTTGCCCATGTTAAAAAAAATATGCTGGTGATCTTTTCTTTGAGTAATTTTAGCACTGCCCCCCTCCCCCCCTTGCTGCAGTGGAGCTTTTCTGTCAAAGATGTGCTTTTTTGCATCCCTGTGACAATCTGCCCAAATATGTTCACAGGCTACACCTTTGGAAACAACATCTTAATTTGTACATGCTCAGGAGAGACTGCCTTGACCATTGCAGCTAAAGTCTGTGATGATTCCAGCTACACTGAGCATGCTCCAGCACAGGGTTGAGCCGGCCTTTCCCTGCAAGTGCAGGTTTGGGCTGCTGGGCGATGAGCCAGAGCCGGGCACTAGACCGGAAAGCAGGAAGCTGCGCTTTCACCTATGATTTCAATGGCCATGCTACTGCTGCCCAGACAGGCTGGATGTAGAAGCCCTGGAGGTGGGGGGGGCGGAGGGCAGAGGAGCAACAGGAGTAGATAGTGGGGCGAAAGGGGGCTGGCGTGGCCTAGTGGGAAACTGGCCGTAGGAGTTGCAGGGAGTGGAGGGCAGCATCTGTCTGGGTAAGACCAGGCATAGAAGAGAGTGGATTGGTAGGGCAAGGAGCCTGGCTCTAGGAGACACATAGGGGTAGAGGGACTGAGACTGGTTGAGCAAGAATATTTTAGGTGGCAGGAAGGACAAAGCTAACGAAGACCCAGGATTCAGGGGAGGGGGATGGCAACTGGGCTTAGCTGGACCAAGCGCCTAGGACAAGGAGCCAGAGAGGTGGGAGGGAGAGATCAAGCCTGGATGAGGAAGCTGGGGAAGAAGATTGGGGCTGGAAGACAGTGGGGATGTGAAATATAGGTGGGGAAAGGGTGTCCACTACAGCACACTTTCTGCCAGAGCCTAGACAGGAACCCAAGATTCTTGCATCCCCTATTCCTCTGCTGACTACCAATATCTGTGAAACCCGCTGGCCAAATGTGTCCCTCATTCCCATCTAGGGTTGGTTCACACAGAGAATGACAATCTGCTACTGCTTTCAGTTGCTTTGTTAGCCTGGGCATAGCTTGGGGTCGGAGGGGAGGCATTGCACCACCCCTAAACATAGGCAAGGCATGGGGGAGGAAGGGGGCATGTGCCGCTGCTCCCTCTACCTCCCTGATGTCTGTGAGAACTGAGCTGCCCAGGGATTGCTCTGCTTGGCCTGCTGGGAGGGGTCAGGTGGGGAGGGACTCTGTCCTTCCCATGCTCCACCCCCAACACATTTCCAGCTCACTTGGACCCTTTGCCCTGCAGCCATGTCTGGGTGCAGAAGTGGAGGGGGGTGGGATGGAGCCACTTGTGCTTCCAGGTGATGGTGGCTGCGCCAGGTCACTGCCTCCCAAGTCCTAGTATCCATCATCATCGTTCTACGTGTGCTGGGCTCCCTGCATGGCCACCGTTCTGTTTCCTGTACAGTGGTGTGAGCCCATGGTGGGGGGGAGAAGAGGCAGTGGGAAAGGGGATGGGATAGGGCAGAGGGGATTGGGGGATGGGATACGGCGAGCGGAAGGGGATGGTATGGGGAAGTGGGATGGGGAAGAGAAGGGAAACGGGTGGGATGCAGGAGCCTGGCATGCGCATCCCCTTAGCAGCAGCAATAGCCCCTGTAGGAAGGGGGATGCAGCAAGATGAGGAGGCACCAGATGTGGCAGCTGAATGCCGGAGTGGCCACAGCTCCTGCACGCTCAGGTCATCTCAGCAGGCTGGGGCTCCCTTTTTAAGCTAGCCCATTTGTGCTCATGAACGCGTGGGTTGTACATGTACATGTCAAACTATGCCTGTATTTGTTAGGGCACGTGTGGAGGAGCTAAAGGTTCCTACCTGCTGCTGACCCATGTGAGTGTTGATATGATGCCACATGATAGAATCTGTTTGTTCAGTTTCTCTCTCTCTCTCAAGCAAAGTCAAGCACTCAAAGGTCAAGAAATGCCAGGCTGGACCTGCCCTGAGGGTGAAGCAGGGCTGTGTAGTGAAGAAGGCTGTTGGGTGCAGAACCCCTGCCTCATTTGTCCCAGGGTGTTGGAACGTGTATAGGGGCAGGCAGTTGCAATAAGAGAAAGGAGAGGCTCATGGCAGCCCAAAGCTAACCTAGAGAGTTGCATTCGAACCCTGTCTCTGCCACAGATTTACTAGGTAATGCTGGGCACGTCACTTATACCAAACTTCGCACAAGTGGTCACTGATTGTGTGTTCCTCCTTTTCTGGGTGCCTAATTTCATATCTTGGGCTCTGCTGAGCGCTCACAACCGCAGGTGAAGTCAACGAGACTTGTACTTTGAATGTATAAAGTGCTGTATAATGCTAACTAGTCTGAAAAATCAGATCCTAGGTGACTCGAGTTGGGTGCCCAATGTTAGTTGAAACACTCTCACTGCCTCACTTTTGCAGATGGGGATAGTATCACCCCTTATCTCACTAGGGTATTGTGAAAATAAATTGAATAACATTTGTGAAGCACTCAGATGCTAAAGTGATGCCCACCGTAGAAAAGCCCATGGGGGAAATTAATAATTCTGTTTTCAGAGCAGGGCTTGAAGAGCACACAATAAACAAGACATGGGGCCACAAATTGAACAATGAGGAGGAAGGAAAATAACAGCCATCACTGAATGAGGCAGGAGTGCTATGGAAAAATAAATATGTAGCCATGTAATAAAACACTATCATAATGCATACTCACAAAGGCTACAATTTAGTTGCACAAGCAATTTGTGAGTGCTTTGCTTTGCAAAACTTAAGAGTGTACGTTTCACAAATATTTTCTCTTTGCATTATATGTGTCTAGTTCACTGACTTATTTTAGTGAGAGTCTGAGGTGCCATTTGGCAACGAAGTTTGAAATCTTGTCCAGGAAAGTGTCTGCAGCAGAAAATTTCATGATTTCATTGGGGGGCATTAGATTTAAAAGCACACGTCTACTAAATCTAGAAAAAACACGAAAAGAAATCTAGGAAAAAATAGGAAAGACTAATTTTGAGAAACTTTTCTAATCAGTTCAACACCTATTTGTATGAACATACCTGTGCATACAGAATTGAGTTAAGAGATATACAGTAACTGCTACAATAAATGATACATTAAATAAACAATTAACTAAATGAATAACTCTGAAGGATGTTAAGACTAGGGTCAGAGAGAAGCTTGTGATGCCAGTAATCAGTCTGGAATGTCTTTTGGATTGTTATGAAGAGGGACACCTGTATCAATCAGTGTTACAGTTTATAAAGTGATAATGATAGGCTTCTTTGCCTGTCCTAATATTTCATTACAACTGTTGGAGTAAAGAATCATATTTGTAGGTTTTGTAATTTTTTTAAAATGTAGAAAAGCAGATGGAATCACAAAACAGCAACAGATTACTGAATTACCTTTCGTCCACTGGGATAAATAGAACATACTACAGAGTATATCAAAGCAGACACTAATGGGACACTGTCACATTCCACTGGTAGTCTGGAGTTCTTCCCTTCAGACATTGGTTCTTTTCAGACACAGGAATATGCCTATTAGTCATATTAAATATATCCAGCAATTCATCAGACTATAACCAAGTACATAAAAGTATGGAAAAGTCAAATCAACCATATTAAGATATTTCTTATAGGTCAGCTATTCAGTGAAATCTGCCACCAATTTACCAGGAATGGGCAAAGAATGAAAAATAATGGCTGAATATTCCAATGAAGAAATGTCATCAAATGTGTTTTTATTTGTGAATTATCACAAACTTTTCATTTAGCGCTATAAAGGGCATAGGAATGAAAACAGGAAGATTTGTTGACGATGAAAAATATTACGAAACCCAGCAAATAACATGACCAGTATTATTCAACCAGCTCCATTTTTTACTCTGTATAACATACATGAGTAAAACTGAATCAAGCCTTGTTTTACTACGCCAAGGCTTCAGCCTACAAACCCAGCAATCTGTGAATAGTCCTTAGATGAGTATTGAGACAGACCAACATATTGCACTATCATGTCGATACTCTTTAGTCAGATTCACAACATTTTTATGTTGGCTGATAAGTCATGATGTACTCTGGAATAACATTTATTTTAACTGGTGAGGGCATCGTGCTTCAAAAATCACAAGTGCAAGTTCTGTAATTGATTTAGTAGGCCAATAGCTCCCAGCTGACAATTGCAAATCTAACTGGAATAACCTAGAAAAATTGACAGTAAGTATCAGACCCCAAAAGTCTTTATTTTTTTAAATTATGTGCACTGTAATGTGTTTTATTTTTAAAAATGAGTGTCACCAGATAGGTGTGTGCATACATTTGATTATTGCTATCTGAATTAACAGCCAGTACTTTAATCCCTCCCCATCAGAAATAGGGGTTGGTAGAGCCATACAAATTGAATATAGTGATTGCTGCAAGATTTTCAGCAGATATCAAGATGCGGTTTTTAAAAGTTTCAAATTGATACTGCTTAGGTTTTGAACATTTCAAATCTCATAGTGGATGATTTAAAACAGACAGTAAAATGTGTGTTACACAGAATAAAGAATGAATAGAGAAAATACAGTATTGAATTATTTACTGAAGAAAATAAGTAAAAATCATCTTATTTTTAAAACAGAATTAAGTAATTAAATTTAGACCATACAAGCATTGACAAGAAATGTAAATAACTGATTAATTAAGGTGGTATCTACAAAGTATCTAAACTATTTGAGACCAAAAACTGCAGATGTTGAATACCATATCTTAAAATGATTCAAGGGCCTCTGCTTGTACAGTACATAAAAGATTTAATAGTGAAAAGCACAATGAAATGTACACACAATACCTGAAATTAAAATTTTAGTAGCTCAGTGTATATTAACCGCTTTCCACCCAAAGGAATATCTTTTCTTTTCACTGGGAATTTATGTTTTTCCCTAGTCAGGGAGGAAAAGGGTTGATATTAAAGGAAATGCGGCTCCAACAGGCAGAAAAGTTATGGCACTGCAACTAAATGAACCACCATCCCTAAGCAACATAAAAATATTCTAATATTAAGGATTATTTTACAACTCAGTGGAAATATGCAGTAATGCAATCCATTTCCTTCATCTGGATGACAGAAATGCAGTCTTAACAGCCACAAGAGCCTGCCTTGTGTTAGCTATAAAAAAAAATATATTTATATATATATTTATGCAACTACTATGTGTATTAAACAAAATCACTGTATGAATCAGCAGGGTTCTGCAACACTTTGAATCTATATCTCTGGGAGGGGTGCACTGGAATCTGCAATGCTTTTTGGGAACAACTCACAATGAGGATAAAAACCCATTTGTTTAAAATCTTAACATTTTTCATCACATTGTCTGAGAAATGTTCCATGTTGATTTCTGCCAGCATCAGCCAAAAGCATCTGTTGCCTTCATTTCAGCCCACTGTTTGGAAAGGGAAGCAACATCCCTCAAAACAAATCTGATACTTAATTGTTTAGTGAACATTGAAACCTAAAATTAGCCCAATTTCACCATGAACTCCAATTATAAAGCCCAATTTCACCATAGTGAAAACTCCCAGCTATTTTGTCTAACCACCTTGTGTTAACTTTATAATAATTTATCACGACTTGTTCAAAGGATATTACTGACAAAGTACAAGGAACATTCTGCTACTCCTGGAAAGAATATATGTTGTACTGTGATTCACTCACTCAATTATATTAGTTTGGCATTGAACAATCAGAACTGTAGTCCATATTCACTTATAGAAGTATAGAAAATTGCTTATTTTTACCTGCATTGAATTGATTTTCTTAGCAACCTTGTCAAGACTGATCATTGCTCTTTGCATGGAAGGGTTACAGATTTGTAACAGTTTATCTTGAGATACTAGAGAAGAATGCTTGAACAAAAGGGTATCACCCTTGTGAACCAAAGCTTTATTATATCTCTTGATTCCTATGCAACCCCATACCTAAGCCAGTAACATGACAATTGTGCCTCACTTCTGACACTGTAGGTGTCCACTCACGATGCTCTGAATGAACTATTGTATGTCAATCCACTAAGGAAAACTACAGTGCAGTGGTAATCTGGTATCCTAGATCGTTCTTTCTTCTTGGACAAGATTTGTCCAACAATCTTCTTTCTTTCCGGCTACAGCAGCTTAGGGCTCCTTTTCTTTAAAGAGAGGCAAAGTAAATGTCTTACACCTGTAGACCAGTACTGGTGCTCTTGTCCTAGAAATTTTAGCACTGCTCGGATACAATGAAGCCTTCTTTTTCTCCAACGGGTTCCACTTCAGCATACGCAGGATGTCCAGAGCCTCTTCGAAACTTCATTGCGGGCCATCTGCTTGGACGGCGCTGCAACAGAAACAACAGAAACCCTTTTAGAATATGTAAAGGATAACAATAAAAGAGCAAGTGTTTAAAAGTAGCTTGTAATTTCAGTTGTCTTGATACTGAAATCTAATTGGCTAACATTGTAGGTCATTTGGAGAGCTGGGGAGGGAAGGAGTTAATCTTTTCTTCTAAATCCATAAAGCCTGACACTCCCAAGCAGCCAGGCAGTGGCTACTACTCCTGGGAATGAGGAAGATGAGCTAATGTTACCTGCTGTCTCCTTCCTCTCCATCTGGGGTTTTGCTGGATCTTCACTCATGCACAGTCACTGGCCAATCAACCCAGTGCCAGGCCTGCCCACAATGTCTCCTTTCATAGTCCTGCATAGAGAGTTGCCATCAAGCTCTATTCTATGGTGCAGTGTATTGCACAGTCCCCCTGAACGGGCTCTCTTCCACTCAAAGAAGGAGGCGCCCAGGTTGCAGTGTGATATGTTGCGATACTTGAGCCAACAAATGTACCCTGATTGTGAGCCTAACGGCGGAGAAGGGGATGAGAGTTTATGAAGTGTCACAATAATCTATCACAACAAATGCTGATGGGCACAAATGCAGAAGCCAGACAAAGACAGAGCCAGCTCAAACAAAAAGGCCTGCTGATACAATTCAAAGATGTGTTAATACCTTGCCTGGAACACAAGCGCTGCGTGAGACTGGAAATCAATTAACCCAAACGGACATGTCTGAGATTAGGCCTGACTGATGGACAAAACCAAGAGTGGATGGGCTATTCCACCCATCGCTCCCTTCTCGTGTCCTCAAAAGGAGCTGTGCTGGAGAAAACAGCTGGCTGTGCAACATGGGCTGACTGGAAAGTGAGATTAAGGGGAAGGAGGCAAGCTTCACTGTCATGACTGTGCACCCCACCCTCCCCTGGGACCCCAGACTGCCTTTGTTCTAACCCTGAAAGAAACTCTGATAAATCGGGCCAGAGGGAGGGACCCGGGTGACATCACCACCTTCACTTTCCTGGCTCCAGTTAAATCTCAGTCACCCTCTGTGATGTGAGGTAATGTCCAACTCTTGTCCCTCCCCATGCGCTCTTTTCCCTCCCCCCTTTATCTCTTCTTTCCTTTCCCTCTTTTTCTCTTCTGTCTAATAGGAGTCTGACTTAGTCAGCAAAGATGGTACATTGTGCGTCACTGATGTGAGCCTGTGATCAGAAAGAGGAACCTAAAAGCAGTGCCCTAAACAGCCAAGACTGGAACAAGTTTGCCAGGTCTCAGTGTCTGATGAGACTGTGCTTTTGCCTGTCATTTTTCCACAATGAGGTTGAAAATGAGTCAACATTCAACAGAGACGGAAGCGGTTCTTTTCTCTTCCGTCTTTTCTTGTGCGTGTTCGTATTGTTTGTCTTCTAGGAAACATGATTGGACTTTACCAAGAACAGCTCCAGCTCCTCTCAACTGACTTCTTTTCTTTTGCCCAAGAGAATAGTTATTACCATCTTCAATACCTTCTGTGAGACTGCCACGCAAGGTGTTTTTATTTAAAGCCTCTCTCCAGCCGAAAGGAAAGGGACAAAGGACGTTATTAAAATGAAAGCCTTACTTCATACGTTACATTTCAAATGCTTTAACTGTTCATCCTTTTCCTGTACCTTTAATAAAAGGTTACGAAGCGTTGTAGTGATGTATTTGCCATGGTATTAAGCGGGCTGAGGTATCCAAACCCCAAACCTTGATGTAAAATGCTTGATATTGGGCAGTTTCAGGATCATGTTAACACCTTTGATTCTTTGGGCCCATATATTCAATCTAAATTAATACAATAGATATTTCTGTTTCATATCAGTCCTTAGAGCCAAATTCTGGCACTTTTTCCTGGGTTTCCAAGAGACAAAAATTCCAATTTGAATAACTACATTCTGCCTGAGTAATTTTCCCTGCAGCAGTTTCAAATAGATGCAGTATTTTCATTTCAACCATCCTAATACATTTTGTACTGTTAGGGCCTGATCCAGCTCCCACAGAATCTTTTTTCATTGACTTCATCGGGAACTGGATTAGTTGTTTAAGGAGCAGCCAAGAACCAGCCAAGAGAAGTGGATACATTTCAGTGGTAGGTGAAATGATTCCTGTGTATCTTTAATGCCTTTGAGGAAGAAAGATATTTATAAGGCCCTAAATTTTCAAAAGTAACAAGGGATTATGGGGCTCAATTTTGGGGTGCCTAAATTGATGCATATTAAAAGAGAGTGATTTTCAGGGGTGATTGCTCAGTACTTTCTGAAAAGTAAGCGCCTTCAAGGTTTCTCAAATTAAGCATCCAAACTCATTAGTCACTTCTGGAAATTTTGGCGTAGGTAAATATATTATTATCTATCGTTTCTTCTTCAAAGCTACTGTGTAAAATAGACCTCAGCTTTCAGGGCGTGCTGAATTACACAGTGAACATTCCAGTAGTGCTCAAGGGAAACCGAAAGATGTCAGTTTCATTTTATATTTTCATTTTCAGGTGGAGACAAAAAGCAACACATTTTATAGTTTAAATAGCTTTTCCTCAGATTCAGACCTGATTGTGAGGAAAACTCTGTTCTGATTGCAACACATTCTTTTTCCTTTCTGAAAATAAATTCCTCTAAAGGCCTCCTTTTGCTGGAATGCTACTGTGCTGCTTGCTGTTTAGTATATTTGATGAATCTGTGCTAAGAACCATGGAACACCCGCTGCTATTACATTATATTGGGATTAGTGAAGCTAATTTAGAACAGGATTAACTAAAGAATTTCTCAGGGTCTCCTAAATTCCAGTCTCAAAAAGAGTGTAACCGCGAGGATATTGGTGGTAGGGCACAAAGCAAAGGCTTACATGGGGATCACTGTCATGCAGATATACTACAAAACCAGTTGCTTTCTTTTCCTCCCTGCTCTAGAGTCAGATGTGCTTTTGAGATGTGCAATGTTAAATTCTGTTTGACAGTTAACTTAAAACCCAGGACTTCTCAGTGTAAAACCTTGCAATAGAAAAAGCAGGAATGTACAGTGCTGTCCTTTTAAAAAGATGTGTTATTCCTAATAAGGAAACTCAGTTAATTCCAATTTTTTTTAGACTTTCTCCCCCTGAACTTGATTCAGACTATTTTAAGAATTTAAAAGGACAATTGGGTTCTTGCTAAAAAAAGAGGGGTCAAATTCTGTTCTCAGGTTCATCAGTGTAAATGGAATAATGCAGTTACAGTGGAGTTATTCTAGACTTACACCAGTGCAAATAAGAATAGAATTTGACCTGCTATGTTTCTAATGAAAATAGAAAAATGAAAAAACAATGGAAAACCAGCAGGAAAAAATAATTAGTGTCTCAGAAGACAGTGACTAAGAATGACCTAAGTTTTAATGAATTAAGATATTCTTCAATTTCATTTGAAGATGTAGCCAAGGTTAGTTTTGGTTCCTTCTTTTACTACCAATGCAAAGCTGATTCTACCATTTTTAGCTATGTTGTCTACAAGCAAGTTACCTTTGTAACCAGCCTTTCCTTTTGTGAAAAATAGAACAGAAATGCATCAATTCATTTAACGTGGAATATAGCGTAAATATCAGCTGTTGCCCCAGAAACAAACAAACAAAACTCTGAAGGTAATTCTCAAGCATCAGAATTACAACTTTGTGCAGTTCCTTTTCAAGCCTGATGTAAGAGAAATACTTTTTATGCTACCTTGTCAGGTTTTACATTTCTAATAACATCAGTATGTTTTTTTGTTGTTGTTGCTGTTGTTTTTTGTACACGTGTATGTGGAAAGATCTAGTCTAGATCTAGTCTGGAACATTGACAAGCTACCGATTCACTTGACTGTGTTGCTGACCCAGGTAAAACGGTAGAGCTATTACACTTTTAATTGATAAAACTAAAAGTAACTTAACTGGCATCATGGGATTTGAAGCTCCTCAAGCTACCACAGCCTAGGAAAAGTGTAATGAATTCTCTGTATATTGCGCTCTCTCAAGTTGAATAAAAAGGGGCTAACAAATCAAGGTGGGGAGGGAGAGGAAAGATACTTAGATGAATTCCTTAGTCCTTGTCATTTCCCTCTCTTAGATAGAAAGCATTTTCTTTCCTTAGAATTTAAAACTATAATATGGGAGTATTGACATTTAATAACTGCTTTCTCCTGGCCTCCTGAAGGAACTGAGAAACATAGTTATCCCTTATAAGGATCCATATAATCCCCATGAAGGCTCTGCCAGTGGTATGGTATGTTTCACCTGTGACAGGAATTCATTTACAATAATTATAATGATGCACATTGAGCATTTTGCTTCATTATTAGTTTGCTGTAATTTTTAATTCTTTTTTTTACATTTCCTTTCATGCTTCTGCAGAATAAGTTTGCATATCTGTGGATGAGTGTAGGTTGGTGACATGTACTGTCCTCTATAACTGTACATTGAGGACTACAAAAATCTTATGCAGTGAGACCTGCTACCATCTCCATTACAATTATGTCGCTTTCCATTTCCTGCACTGAGCAGACTGTAAACTACTAGCAAAACTTGCTCTTTGCTTTAAAAGTATCATCATACCAGCTTCAAATCCCAAAGAGTCTACTGTGTATGGAATGGAATTTCATCCGCAATCAGTTATCAGCTTGAGCATGTGGTCTCACTTTGATGTATGAGGATCTGAGTCTCCTCCCATCCCGATTTTACATGGGTATAATTGGCTTTAATAGAGTTACTCTGATTTACATCAGTGTAGGAGCCTGATCTTACAAAGTTCTGAAAGCCTTCTAAGAAGGACATAACACTCTCATCTCCTATTTGAATTAACTAAGTTACACGGAGAGGAATATGCCCTCATTCAAGTGCAACTTCAGAGATTTCTGAACCATGTTTGCTCACATATAATCTTTATACTGTGCCTGCTTCAACTTAATCTGTTTCATGTGTTCTTGTATTCACAGGCATGTAATCTACCATAACTGGTACATCATGCCTTGTTTTTTGCCAGACAAATCTTAGATCCTGACTGCTGCATACTTTACACTATATAGATGAGCGGATAAATTAATTATTTTGTAATTGTATTATAGCTAGCTATTATTGTGGTTCATTAATCTTGCTGTATTTAAGGCTCCTAATGTGGGCTTTGGTCTTGTTTAAAGAAATATGAAAGATATCAGTCTTTATATGTGCATTATCCTCCAAAAATCATTAAGGAGGGGTTCGAAGTATCATCTCGCTGCAAGATTCCTTATTTTCAAGAGATACTGTGAAGGAATTCCTCAAGGTCAGAGACAATTTGTGATCTGATTCAAAAGGAAGCATTCCTGGAAACTCAGTGCATTTTTACTCACTATGTTTGATTTATGGTTTATTTAAAAGGAACCCTGTAAAAGTAGAGAGGCTCCATATTGTAATAAACATTTTTCTTGGTTTGGGGCCAGTTCCCACTGAAATATCAATGGGACCAGGAGCAGTCCCTTTGTTTGAAAAGTACATAATGCTTTCCATTCAACCACATACACGTTTTGTTTTCTCAGAAAGAAACTTTCCATATGTCAGAATCCCCTAAATAAGTACTATAGCACTTAATTATGAGTAGTCCAAAAACAAACAAGGAAATACATGTTGGATACAGTGCAGAGAGGAAGAAAAAGAGGTGTCAGATTGCAATTTCAAGCTTCCAAATGATTAACAAAAAAGGACTTTTTTTGTAAAATTATGAAGCCACCTTGACACCATTCCTAACATAATTTTATATTCCTTATGTAATTGCATAATTCCTTACATAATTTTGAAAAACTATGAAACTACTTTGACACCATTCTTTACAAATACATACAAACACACAAACAGTTCAATAGCTATATTCTGTCCCAAGTGAAACTGACGATATGTTTTGTGCTTGATACACCACGTACAAACACTTCAGCACCTACTTTGCCTCATACTCTAGGGAAAAGTTCACATGAATCTCAAGAACTCTGCTTCTTTTGAAGTTAATAGCATTTTTCTTGTCTTGAGTGTTGAAATCCAGTATTCCACTAAGAATGTAGTCAGTTAATTAGCCCCTGCAGCTGATTTCCCCATTTTGGTTTGTTTTCAAAAATAACCAAAAAAGAGCATGTGTATGCTATGGCCATAGGATACACAAAAGATGAAAGAGAAAAATGTACTTCAGCTTCATCTTCTTCCTTGCTCTTATATAATGAGACAGTGTTTTGCTAATTACACTTCAGTAACGTAATCAACGTACCACTTAAAATACACAGGCTTAGGGCTTCTCTGCACAGCGAAGTAATGCGCTCTACAGGGTTGTGATTTCTAAAGAGCACTATCTGGTCCATACAGACCTGCTGGTGTGCACTAAAGGTTCCTTAGTGTAGTTTAATGCAGCGCTGTTTGAAACAAAGCACAGTTTACATAGACCAATTAATGTGCAACGCATCAGTACACTTTAGGAATCATACCCCATGTAGAGTATACTGCCCCACTGTGTAGACAAGCCCTTAGTGCAGTGACCAGAGCGGTGTGTGTGTATAAAATTTTATTAATTGTACAAGTACAAGACTACTCAAAAGTGCTTTGGTACATAAATACACTACCAATATTCAATGTGAGTTTTGCTGCTGTTATCAGTGGGGTCAGGATTGGGGCCTCCATCGTTTCCAATTATTGTACAATTGAGTGTCAACTCTCTGCTAGTATAAACCAGCACAGCTCCTTCTAATTCAGTGGAACTGTATCAGTTTATACCAGCTGTGAATTTGGCATGTAATGTATTCTCTTTGATTCACGCCCTAGGATTTGATCCAAGTCCACTGATTTCAAAGGGAATCTCTCCACTGAAGTAAGTGGGAGCTGGATTGTTCCTTTATCTGCAGAACTAGTGCCAGCTGTATGACTGCATGCCAATCACCGGTATCTGTTCTTCTTGCATTGGTATTACTAGAATCTCTGGTGGATTTTCTGGCTTTGACCTTTTTTCTTGTTTTTCTTGATAATATTGCTGGTGGCTGTTGGCACAACCCAGACATATCTTTTTGGAATAGCCTTTCCCAAGAATATACGTCAACTGTACTGTATTTATTGTAAGGTATATCAAAAATACTGTAGACTTCTAGACAATTCCTACCTTTTAAAAGAAATACTACTGTGCTCTACAGTAAGGAGTCCAGAATATAATGATTCCCAGACCATTACTACAAGCTATAAGGCTGGTTCCAGTATTGTAGAATTCTGGGTTTCCAGTCAAAATGCCTTCTATCATGTCATTATCTCACATGGAATGTTAGCTACATGTGTGCTACTTCAAAGGAAGTTCTTTTACTTGCTCTGTCCTCTTTTTCTTTGTCAGCAATCCAATTTAGAATATTTACTGTTTGCTTCTCTTCTAAATAATAAACGTCAGCTACCCCTTCCAAGAGAACTATAAAGGAATCACGCTGGTCAGAATAAACCTTCTCGCTTTACCCACTCCCTCTTGAAAACATGCAAAGCCCCAAACATACAGTTGCCATAGAAAGCACTACTAATGCATCCTTGTTGCTCCCTTTTTCTGGGTTCCCTGCTCCATTTGGATCCATTTATTCTCCTCAAATCCAAAGAATGGAAAACAAAGCGATATCCTGCAGTCTGAGTGGACAATTTGCAAGCCAGTCACAGAACTCGATAAACAATTTTCAATCTATGAAGTTCTCTTATGACCAGTCCATTACTCTGTACTTGGTTGTTGGATATATTCTAAAACATACTGAGGATTATTAAGTATCTGCAAATTCATGATAAGAAGAAATGACTGATTAATAACTTCCTCTTTTATAGTGCAAATTGACCTTGCTGACCACTATTAAAATCACCACCAAGAATCCCCCATCCCTGCAAATGATATCAAATTCTTGCTGATTTAGGCTATGTCTGCACTACAAGCTAGGGGGATTCCCCAGCTTGCGGAGACGTAAGTGTGCTAGCGCTCAGCTGAGCTAGCGTACTAAAATGGCAGTGTAGCTAGGGTAGCGAGGGCAGCAGCACAGATGACACAGGCTAGTTGCCTCAAATACATACCCATGGGATTCAGGCGGGTTAGCCTGTGCTACTACTGCTGCTGTTCATGCTTCCCGCAGCTACACCACCATTTTTAGCATCCTAGCTCAGATGAACACCCCTCTCCCACGTCTACATGAGCTGGAAATTGCATCCCTTGCTCGTAATGTAGACGTATCCATACGAACTCCAGTTAAGGAGTATCACATTTTTTATTTGATTACCATTTCCTCAAACATATCGAAATTATACCACTTTAACTAAAACATTTTCTATTTCAAAATGCAAAGTTAAAAGAGGAGTGAAATCTGTTTAGATTTATTACATTACCAAGCTAGCGAAACATCAGCAGAGATAGTCGTACACCTCTATTGGTATGGTGAATATTTCCTATTAAAATAGATGGCAATCTGACATGCCTTCTGAGTGTCAATGAAGGTAACATACAGAAAAATTGGTGTTTGCCTCTTTTCTGTTTTCTGAAAAGACATTACACTGAAGAGTGGTAAATAATAAAATGCTTTGGTTGTTGAAAATGCATTGCAGTGTGCTGTTTTCTTTCAAAGAACTATTGTATAAATTGCAAAAGAAACCTGTCTTTGCTAAACAAGAGTATGTTATATAGTGGATTTTCTATATTTCTGTTTCAGAATTCTATAGCTTGGGTTAAAAATTCTGTACAAAGGTTATCATTAAATTCGGTAAGATGTTTTATAAGGGCAAAGGTAGCTTGCTTTTATAAGCATAGGGAAGGCAGGTCCATTTCCTCTCTTTCTCCTCTCCCCAACAGCACATCGATTATTTATTTATTGCATTGACTAGCCTTCACTGACCTAGATTCAAAGCTTGATTGAGCATGGCAAATGAGAATGAATTTGTGGCTTCACCTTGAGCCTTAGAGGGCTAAAACACCATACAAGCAAGGAGGTACAATTCATGGTCTCTGCTCAAGGAACACCAATTCTGGAAAAAACAGAATGGTTATAGGTCAGTTGCTCAGATGCAATTAGGTGAGGAACGCGCTTGCCTACCCTTTGAATTTTTTAGTTGCTGTTAGTGGCTTTAATTCATTCAAAATATATGAGAACAACCTTTTTTCATTCACTACTCTTATTTTAGCTAACATTTGTGTGTGTGTGTGGGGGGGGGGTTTCTTACATGCTATTTGGTCAAGCCTGTGGCAACATTTCTCAATCCATATCCTACTATACTTACACAAGATCTATGTTCCACTCATCTTGCATAAATAAGGTAAGTCAGCTATTTTGGAGAACCTTGCCAACGTGGTTGACTAGATATTTTGATCTCAAATCACACAGATTTCCTTACATCATTGTACTACCAGAATAACTTACTCAGAAATTTCTCATTTTCACTCATTAATCTTTATACTGACAGAACCTTTGGTATTGTTTCAACAATCAAATGAGTAATTGCTTTTGTATAAATTGTCTCCATATAACAATTACATTTTATCATCTTCCTCTGTATTCCCTCCCACATGTGCTCTTTTGTTCTTTCCAAAAGCAAATCTTAGGAGATACATTCTCAACTCCCTATGTCAGAGTCACATGTGCATACCCTTGTGCATCAGGTGAAAAGAATGTATTTTTACCATGAATTTTATTAATTGGCCAAACGGTTTATAGTTTTTCTTGGTAAAGTTAAATTATCAGTGGTATCTGAAAGAAAGTATCTGAAAAGATCAAACAATAAAAATGTACTTAACCGAAGCAATCAGTGCAAAAACTCCATTTTAAAAAGCAACAGCATTCTCTTATATTGTAGGGTACAGATAATTGCTATTTTATTTCAAAAGCTGTGGAAACGTCCTAAAGTTCAGAGTGATCATTTCCTCTACTCATTTTCAAACACTTCTGAAAATCAATGAAAATACTCTTCAAGTCTGAGTATCAGTGTTCAAAGAATATCTCCACATGTTATCATGAAACCGACCACAATTAGCCTATCTCAGCATGGCACAAAACCCATGCTTGTGCTTTTCTTAATTTCTGCTGAACTTATGGTTTTTACAAACATTATATCATTCCTAGAAAACAAATGATCGTGTACTTTATAGCACTAGCAGCAATGGTAATAGTCATAGTTCTGATGATCACTGGTTTGTTACATACCAATAACTGTCCTTATTTTCATGCATCTTATTCACTTTTGGTAGGATAGAAAGATTGTTACCACATTTTCTAACAGCCTGACTTGAAAACTAGAAAGCTGGTTCATTAGCACTTAATGTTGGGATTACTTCACCCTCGGAGGCAGTAGATATTGTGGCAAATCAAGTCCCCTCCTGGGTCTCACCGGTCAGCCACAGTCTCTTCTGGCTGGGAGTCTGAGGTGATTCCACCCCAAGTCGGATGAGCTTTTTGGCTTTTCCCTTCCCCCTGGCACCTCTCTCACCAAGCAGTGGGGTGCAGGCCTTTCTTCAGGCCCGAGGGCCACCCTTCAACCCCACAGGGGAGGGCAGGTAGTCCCAGTCCATGTAACTGACCCCGGGCCCAGGGACGTATCTCTCTGTGGGCCCCTCCAGGGGCTGCAGGGTACGTGGTGGAGCCTTGGAGGCTCAGAGGGCCGCCAGTCCTTCCTGCAGGCTGGGGTCAGAGTCTTTCCTGCTCTGCTTCTCCAGCTGTAGGGGAAACACCACCACTGATCCGGGGTGACCTCCTCTACTGCCACAACCTTCTAACTGCTCCTTTCTCTCCTTCTCCTATGCTCCTCCCAGTCTTTAGGGAAGGCAGGATTTAAATACACCTGGGTTAGGCTCTTAATTGGGTTCAGGTGCCTCCAATTGACCTGGAGTAACCTATCCCCTTTCTGCAGGGAAAAGGGCTTTTAGCATCCTGGGGCTCACATATCAGCCTTGGCATACCCTTTTGTAGCCATCTGGCCTGACTTTACCTCAATATATTATGTAATGGATGGCTCTACCAAAATTATTCCATGGACTCCTGTGTCCATGTATATGGTGATACAAACGATTAATAATAAGAAATTATTAACTGGTAGAACTACAATTCTGGACCATATAGCTACACACCTCAGAAACCCCCATTTCATATGCATTTTACTGTTAGCCAGTATCTTGTTCCTGTCCTTTTGATAAATGGAGTTGCCAAACAAATCAGGTCTTTTTGCAAGTTTCCATTAACGGATAAATAAATTTCCCATGCCAGGGCCAATTAAAGCTAGTGAAAAATAGAGTGGGCCAAATTTTCTACTTATGGAAATGACTTCAGCAGAGTTGTGTTCACTTACACCAAGAGAAATTTGCCTCAGTATGTCACTTAGATATGTATGAAAAATACCTGATTTTGTTATTTGATCCTGCTCCCAATGGTTAATATAGTTATAGCGTGAGCTCACACAATACTCGCAAATATTTCTTGCATGTAAGTTCTAATTTAACTATAAAGTTGTTTTAAAGATGAAGCAGTGTTTATTTTACACTTCAGTTCATGATGCTCCTGTTACTAAGAGTGAATGTTTTATCAATGATCCAGACTATTTTGGTCCACCTTAGTCTTAAGCAATCCCCGGGTACCTCCTTCATGATATTTCCAGTTGTTATGTTTTGTTATTGTTGCCTGTTGGCAAATATGCAGGTTCTTAAAAATTGACCAACACTGCAAGTTGGTTTCATGCATGGTCAGTTTTCTTCTTTGTATGGCAAGCATATATTTAGCTTGATACAGATGAATTCTGAGTTGCAAAAGAAATATTTATCACAGCAGAGTGCAGATCCTAACAATATAGTTGAGCCACAAATACCTGCTCTAGGGATAATGTTTCAGTTTCACATTGTCATATGTTGTCGGGTAGTGTATTAGAGGATTTCAATAAATAAATCTATTGCAAAAGGGTCTAGCTTACCCCAAGTATCTTAAACTTGCCATAGGTCAGGTCTTTTGCAGAATTTACTAGTTCACATATTCTTTTATTTTACCCCAGACAAACAAGCAGATTTAAAAATGAATACAAACTCACAAATAATATGGCAATGTACCTAGTTACCATGAAATATAGCAACAAAATTTTCAATATTTTAAGTGGGGAAAATGTAAGGTAGCAAGAGATCTTGTGAATCTGACTGCTAATTGTGAAATTACTGCATTTCACCTTTGAGTATGTATTGTGTAAAAAAAAACAATCCCTTGAAATAAAAGGGTGTATTGGGGGTGGGGGAAGTGGCTGAATTTGTTGGAGCACCTTGTGGGTTAGGAATTCAAGATTCTATAAACATTACAGACTAAAGATGGTACTGATCAGAATTCTTGGGAATAGTCTATAGTTTTAGTTTAGAAAGAACTATTCTATAGACTGAATAATCATGTTAAACAAGTGATAGAATTAGTGACCCATCATGGCACTTTTGGCTTACCTCAATAAAGAAGAGACTAGCTGTGGATGTTGGATGATGGTACATATAGACTGTCACAAGGATGGCTGCTGCTACAATGAGGACCAGTATCAGAATTCCAACAATTAAACCAGCATGGAGAGTTCCACCTTTCTTCTCTGCAGTACTATCATCTGTAGAAGCTGTAAGAATGGAATACTTATTAGCATGGCAACTTTTGCTTTATTGATTCTATTTTGCGATTAAGAGAGATTATTTCTTCTCAAATTATTAAGATGACAATTGAACATTTGTTTTCCCTGTCCTACATTTTCCTAATATTCTCAATAGCCCAAATTGTAGAAAGATAGTACATCTTCCTTTCCCCCATATGCATACTCATAGAATGTTAATGAAATGACATTTCCAAATGTTTTGTCGTTTCTAGCTCAACAAACAAAATTAATATCCTTCTTTCTGAAAGTAATTTGGACATTCTAAAGTTCCTAATTATCTACATAATGAATTTATATAGAACAACGTTTGATTTTGTTTTTCTCAAAAAACTATCATAGTTGCTCTAAAGACATCAAGTATTAATTGCATACGTTTTGAAATCTGTATTTTGTCTTTTTTTTTTTTTTGCAAGCTTCAGTTTGAAAGATGTCACTGTTCTTTGTGAGGAGTAACTAATAAACACATTCTGAAAGTCTGATTCATTAGCTTAGAGAATGATTTCCCAAATTCCTGTGCAACTGAATCTCATTGCAAAAGTGTAACAAATGAATGTTAAATGACTTTCAGATATTTTAATCTTAATATGAAGGGAGTACATACCATATCAAAGTCTTACTGAAGACTATCATTTTGTTAACTTTATACTGAAAGGTCTCTTGTTGTATTATACATTTGCCATGGGAAAAGAAGACATATCAGAGTACATATGCCCTAAAGCAAATAACACCATTACCAGATAAATCAACCAATTGAAAGTCTGATTAACACTGTTGTCATCATGCTGAACGAGTCTCATTAAGTTAGTTAGTTGTCATCTGTGGAACTGATTGCACTTGGATTAAGTCTGATTCCTATTTTGGGCACTTCAGAGAACTTTAGCAATTTCAAACATAAATAGTAGCTTATCCAGATACTATTGCCTCTACATGGAATTCACACTTAATGAGTTATCAGACAGTACGTAGAAAAGAAACAAGAAAACAGGGGGGAGGCCTAGAGCGATTCAGAAGCCCTGGACTAGTAAGATCCAATAGAACACCTGTGATTTGCGAACAAAAGCCCATACTGATGCTAGTGTTCCCACCATGGTCTGCCTGTTTGTCAGTCTTTTGAACAATCACCCATGTAATCTTCTTTCACGTGACCCCATTCCGGGCTTCTGAATCACTCTGAAGCCTCCCTCTTCTTGCTTCTTTTCTACATATAACGTGGTAACTGATTGAGTGACAGTTCTGTTTTTATGCAACCGAAAGCTGAACTCATTAACAAGGACCCTTCACTTTTCAGTCCCTCTCCAAAACGCATTTCTGCCATGCTGCCTACAGCGATGCTTGTTGATTTGTATAGAAATCTCTTTTGTTGTCCCCTTTCCCTGACTAGGATTTATCTGTTTGTCCTTAGTCTGTGAGATCCTCAGGGCAGGGGCTGCGCCTTTGAAAAGCCCCTAGTACCTCACAGGCAACACTGCAAACAAATGGTACATAAAAATAGTAATAACTACTGTAAGATGATCTTTTAGCATTCATCAGCTAGTCAACCGATGATTCAAAGTGTATATTATGCAAGAAAAACTGGAAAAGAATAGGAAGAACTGTCTATCTAGATTCTCACAATGATGCCTGTCACGGTCACAGCTACATATGTCCACGCACAGCACTACTAACTCTCAAATGGAATCAAACTGGATAAAGGTACAGGCTTATAAGCTAAATCATAGGAAGGAATTTAAAATGCTGCCCCAACTGAAGATCAGGGCAATCATGGAGAAGAGCATGAAAGCCTGATCCTATTTCCTCCCCCAGACTTGCTTCTGTGGCTGTAGGTAGAGCAGTAGGAAACCCCTTTGAAAGCCAGTAGTCTTCTCTTTCAGGGCTTGCAGAGCTGGCCATGGAACACTTCATATGTTGCAGGCTCAGACAGCAGTTGACCAGCCGAAACTACTCTCCTCTGGTTTCACAACACTAAGTTCAATCAAAAGAGAACATGGGGCCCAGGCCCACCCTTCCCTTCTTGTAGCCTGTGGGGCTGGGGTGTGTTGCAAAGTTCGGCAAAAGAAGAAGAAAGTAAAAGATGAGAGAGAAAGAAAAAAAGAAGCAGAAGAGGATGGGAGAGAGAAAGAAAATGGACAGAAAAGAAAGAAGAGAAGACAAATGTGCTAGAGTATAGGGGAATGGAGCTGGGGGTGGACAAATCATTACAAGGGGTGCAGGCTCCTACAACAACAACAAAGAAATTGTGGTGCCTTAGCCCTTTCAGCACACTTTCAATTGAATTAACTTTGTTTATTCCTACTGTTCACAGCTAGCAGCAGATATATTTCAAAATTGCTAATTTAATCTTTTTTTTTTACATTCTGCGTATTCATTTTTGTATCATCCGCACAATTCTCTGCTAGTCCAGGGGTCCCATTCTGACATCTTTCCTTATGCCATAAGGACACCAGCTGAAGTTTGCAGATGTGAGTTACTCCCATGACTGACAGCCTGGGGGACATTACAGGACCAGTAAAAAAAGGAAGATGACTTTAAGGGAGTTTTACTTTTACCTACTGATACTTTAACCTAGCCACAGCCGCAGATTTGCAGGAAGGAGGGGAGAATCTGGCATCAGTTAGCTTTCCCCTACTCCTCTGCAGGAGTTCCAAAATCTTGAGATAGGGCAGTATTACCCTAAGGTGTGGCTGTATAATTCATCAGGCTGTACAATGGGACAACGCATAGAGTAAAGGATCACTCAGCCCTGGTCTACACTACAGTTAGGTCAGTTTAAGGCAGCTTCCAATTTCAAAGTTGAAAAGAAAGCTGTAACCCCGGGAAGAGGGCACAAGAGGGGGCTCCAACTTCAGCCCAGCTCCCCCCGCTTGCCCCCCAGATCTCCGATCCTCACTCAGTGCCCAGCTGTGCCTGCCTGGCTCCTCAGTCCAGAGCCCTGGCCGGAGCGCAGTAGCCGCTCCACTCCCCCACCTTCTCCCAAGTCCCTCCGTGTGGGCCTAGCGGTGGTGCCCTGGCTGGAGTGCAGCAGCTACTCCCCCATCCCAGCCCTGCCCTTCTCCCACCACATGGGTCTCCCCCCAGCAATGCACTGGCCAGAGCGCGGTGGCCTCTCTGCTCCCCCTCCCGGCTCCGCCCCTTACCCCCGCCCCTCTTCCCCACATGATCCCAGCAGCGCCCGAGCCAATGTGCTTTAAACGTCAGGGCTGATTTTTAGTCCCAGTACATCACTGATGCCCTGGCCCAGATTACGAACCCTTTATTTCCAGCGATGAGCAGTTATTTGCAGAAATAGTCCCACTGACTCAGCAGTAGGAGTAAGGGATTCCCAAGCTGGCTCGCTAAAAGTTACTTTTTCTCTTCTATCTGCCTACTGTTTTGCTCTTCCATTGAATGCCAAGCTAGTGCAAGTTAAACTACTTGACCATTTACATCCATTTTCTGACCAATTTACACCTGATAAGTACTGAGTATCACTATTATGTGGACCAGCATACTCTACAGACATAGGAAAAAATGCTGTATTTCAACAAAGGTACTAGCTAGGGAGTAGGGACCATCAGACTAATTCCTTTTATTTGATATTCCGTCAGTGTTTAGCATCTGGGTTTTTAAATGAGAGTCCAAATGATATAAATGACAGCAGCCTGTCTTTATTTCTTCTAGCCCATTGTGTAAAGCAGTGGTCCTCAAACGTGGCCTGCCTGTGGCCCAATCAGCACACAGCTGCAGCCCATGTGGTAGCCTCAGAGCCATACAAGTAGTATGTATATTGTTTGGATGCAGCCCACATAATACACAGAGGGTTGCATGTGTGGCCTACCTGGTAAATAGGTTGAGAACCACTGGTGTAAAGCATTCCAAGTACCTTCAAATAATGAACAGAAGGGAAATGCAAAAAATAATAATAGATAAATAAATGGTTTTTTAAATGACAAGTGTAAGTAACTAGTGATTTCCATAATCAAACTTCAGTTCATTGACCTCAGGAGAATACTGAGGAGGAATTGATTTCACTCTGTTTGCACAGACAATAAACAATGTTGTCAGCTGTGAAAATATCCTCTGCCATAATTCAAGGACAGGTCTTTAAAAAGCCACCGAGGGAAATGGGAGAGAGAAGACTTGGAATCTTTTTCAGGTGCAAAAACATTATTAAGCTTATCACAGCACATTTACTGCTGCTGCAGGCAAGTCTAAACCTATAAGGAAGATATTTGTCTTGATGACCAATCTCTTCCTAATGGCAACTCTCACAAATAAGCTTCCATAACCCACTCCTTTTTCTTTTGTTCCAACAATTTGTGTTCCAGATAGCATGTTCTGTTTAGTAAAGGGTCACACACATCATAGCTTCTGTAGGCTGAATTTATGACATGCACCAATGGCTCCTTCCATGCCTTCATCCCTCTCACCCCCCACAAGCTCCCAGTGTGCCATCCTCCCACTGCCTTTATTTTAGGTACTCCCTATGACTTCTCCTGGTCACTCCTCTGCCAGGAGTTCTGTGTGTCTTTCCATCCCCACTTCCCCATGCTCTCCATTCCCCCTTTTCATCCCATGGCATGGGCTCTGTACATTCCCTAATCTCCATACCAAGTTTCCCTAATTCCCGCCCCAAAGGGTTCTGCGTGCTCCCCATTCCCTCCTCTTCCCATTTCAGAATCCTGCATTCTCCTCCCCATGGAAAGGGCTCTGTTTGCACCTCAGTCCACTTAGTCCCTTCAGGTCACCCCCTGCCAGGGTCCCCCAATCTTCCCCTTCACCAGATGTTCTGTTTATCTCCATTCCCCTCTTCACCTATAGCAGGGTTTCCCATTCTCCTCCCGTGCCAGGGACTCTGTCTGAACCTTCATAACCCCTGTTTCCCCCCATTTCCTTCTCTCCCCTGCCTTACCTGGAGTTCTGTATGCCCTTCCCCGTCTACCAACCTGCCTCCACCAAAGTGTTCCCCATTACATCCTTCCCCCATATCAGGGTAACTGATTCTCTCCATGTCCCCTTTCTCCTCCACCCTTCTTCTTTCTGTCTGGGAGATAAGCCATTCAGGATGTCAACAACTTAAACTCTATCGTGAGGATAGCCAGCAATGAGAGGTGAGTACTTGTATGCTGGAAGGTATTAATGGGGACATCCATCAGTTGTCTGTCCAATAGGCAATTGCAGAGCTGCCTGAGCCTTGGCTATGCTAAAGAGCTGGCAGGAGCTTCATGTGTCCCCCATTTCCCACCTTTTGGTTTTCCAAATTTGTCCCAAATTCACAGAGTTCTGGCCATTGCTGCCTGGAACATTCCCTGAAATTTTGCAATTGATTGGATGCAGTATTCAAAAGTTACGGGATTACTCAGAGACAGACATAAAGAGACTTGACCTTGAATCGAGTACGAGGCCTCTGCAAGATCACCCAATGACTCAAACAAAGCCTGTTCTAGTTATAACTCTTAAACCAAATGCTCACCATGTTCACATATGCAGGTTAGTCTGCTTTTCATTATATACTGCAGGCAGGAAGGAAACAGAGGGTAATTACCTACTTTTTCAAAAAAAAATAGACAAGCACACCAATGAATTCCTGTCTCTTCTTCTGTTGCTGGAAGTTCTCCCAAGAAAGTCCTGGTCTACATGGCCAACTTACATGGGTATGACTACATTGCTCATTTTCCACACCCCTGAGCAACACAGTCATACCAATCTAACCGTCAGCGTAGACAGCTGGACATAAGAAGCCCTCCTGCTGGTATGGCTACCGCTTTCGGAAAGGTGAAGTAACTATGTTGGCTGGTGGAGTGGGCGCGGCTGCAGAGCTGTAAGTCTACACAAGCCTATACAAGTGTACACAAGCCTATACAGATGATGAGTGAAAACACAAATCAGCAATGTTTTCACAACTGGAAGTTTTATTTTTATTTTTAATTTCTTAAAAAAAAAAACCATGCAGACTGTCGCGTTTGATTTTAGATCGTGTCATGGCTTATGGTCCAATTAGCTCCTACAGACACTCCAGTGTAGCAAGACATCAGAAAGACTCAAAGATGTACTATAAAGAGACTTGCCCTGCTCCTTTTGAAGTCAATGGGAATTTTGCCATTGACTTCAATGGAGCAGGACTGTGTCCAAAATCTTTTTTAAAAAGCCAAATTGGCAATGCCATGCACATCTTGTACAACCCATTATAGTACATAGATAGCATTTGCCTCACTATAGCACACTAACCATTCAGGTCCCCTCAACGGTGTACATGACAGACAATACTATGGTATACTGCCTACAAGATCTGCTCTATAGTTCAGATTAGCTAGCTTTCCATTATGCTATTATAATACTACAATATAGAGAGACTGTGGGGGCACATGCCCCTCATTAATGTGGGAAGGGGCTAATGATGAACTCATTAGAGTAGAAATACAAAGAGGAGACAGTGGAAGGCTGAGGAAAAATCCCTCAGCATTTATTACTATATCTTCGGTGGGAGCCTTGTCTCCCTACCCATGAAGGACATGGAATTACTGAACTTCCAGACCAGGAAGCAAGGAGGAATGGGGGAGCTACACTGAGGAGTTACATTGTTTGCAAGAGATTTTCTAAGTTAAGCATTGCTTTTTAGGCCCCAGCTGAAGCAAGCCAGCCCTTCTTATCAGTTTGCCCGTATATTTTAGACCAGGCTCCCAAAAGCCCTGCTCATAAATTCCAATATAGCTGTATAGTGTGTGTGCCTTAAAGTGGCAGGATACAGTTTTGTTTTTGTTTATTTATTTTTTTCTCCTTTTCCAGTTACTCCTGTCTATGGCCCAGGCCACATCCACACAGAACTCTTCTTATATATTGAGCTGTTTTAAAATGATTTTAAAAAGTTTATAAATCTAAACTGATCTGCTGCTAACGCATGTGGGCCATAGGGGTTGGGGTGCAAGGGCCCCAAGGGAATTTAGGGGAGGTGTGGGGAACCACAGGGGAGTTGGAGGGCACACAGAAGACCTTGAGAGACATAGAAGGGCAAAGAAAGGTGAAATCTTTAATCCATATAACACACTATAAACCCTTACAATTTTCTACATACAAAACTTTAGAGTGAATTTTTCTTTGGGGACAAAAGCCTCTGCTTTTTCCTCCTTCCCTGCTCCACTGTCCACTGCCCCAATATCCCACTCACATATAACCCTGCCTCAGTGCAGGGCACTGGACAAGATGGCCTCTTGAAGTCCCTTTCAGCCCTACATTTCTATGATTCTATCCCATTTTGTGGGCTTGCTATAAAACATGCAGGATTGGAGCCCTGCTTTGATGGCCTATCAGGGGAAGACCCCCACACCAGGGTTTTTTTATATTCTAATCCAAGTGATACTCTTGGTTCTTAATAAAATTAAACCGAACTGTGAAATCCTCAAACAAAACCTTTCTTAAAAAAAATTAAGGTTGAAATTGTATTTCAATGGAGTCCAGCTGAACACCAAAAACTATTAAGGGCTGATGCTGTAATTCTTATTGATTTAAGTAGTCCCATTAAAGCCAATGGCAAACTCCAGTTGGCATGAATGGACTAGCTAAAAGCATTACTCAGATGAGAGGACTTGCAGGATCAGGGCCTCATTTCGTATGGAATACAGGATGGGCATTGAAATTATTCTCCTGTGAGTGCTTTAAAAATGCATTTGCTCTTAGGCCGTGTGGCAATGCTATAATGTATTTTTAATGATAATTCTAAAATCATGATTTCTATTGGGCTATTCAGATGACTAAAAGACTGTTCGCAAGAGTAACTGTAGTAGCATCAGCCCCTAGAGGTGATAAAGACTGTCACATATTTACACTGATCTCTGGAACTAGCGAGTTAGTGTCCTATAGCAATTTAAATGCTAAAGAAATGGAACTTACAATGCTTTTATTCGGGATCTTTGAGTAAATAGTTCATGTTGTGCAGCTTGGGGATTTTGTTTTGTTTTTGTCTTTGCCAATTTTAGGCTAGCTCCTGTTTTCCTTGAACTCAATGACAGAACGCTGATTGGCACAATTTATGTGAGTAAGGATGAAAAATGGGTGTTTCAGGATTGGGTTTGATTTTTAAGCAAAGGATTGTAGCATAGAGATTGTGCTGACTGATAAACCATACGGTAATTTTATGATGTATTATTAATACGAATGCAAAAGCAAAGTAATACCCTAATGTTCTTAACAAACAAGCTATCTTCAGTACTGGCTTAGGAATAGTAAAATATGTTAATACATTATTATTATTTCATGTATATAGCATCAAACAGTGTGTATGGGTGGGGACTTTACACACAGTTCATCTGACAGGTCCTATCTCCAAAAAGCTCACAATCTAGAGTCCTGATTCTGAAGAGACACACTAAAATAAACAGAAATGACATGGAGTACTGACAAAGAGCAGGCTTGTCCCAGGAGGGAGGTGCCATTTTTTCATAATGACTTTTTTAGCAGATGGAAGTGTACCCTTGCACCTTACTTGCTGAGCTATGGAAGTTTTACAGGTGAGCCCTTTGTCCACTAAACGCATATGACAAAGGATTTTAATTACACAATTCTTATGGAATCACAGAAACTGAAGGCTTCCAAAGACCTATCCTTGTTAGGCCCTTTAATGCCTGACCTATGAGCCCCTGTGTCTTATGAGAGAATGGCGTTGGGAAAGTATTCTTCATGACAGGCCCTCAGCTTTGTAATTCACTCCCCTGTTTGTACAAAATAGCCCAATCTGTAAATCTTTAGCTTTTGGGGACAGAGAGGCATGCTAAGCGAAGGGTGTAGGGGCTGGATATTTTCTGCTTTTGGGGAAGCTGCAGGGTTAAGGCTTGTTGGGACTAGTATGAATGTGATTGTAATTTTAACACACCAAAAAGGCACTTACAACCCAGACTGGGTACTTTTCAGTGTAGTGTAGAGATCTAAGTTAATAAATGTAATAAATATAGTTTATTTAAAAATATAAAATATATCCTCTAGTACTTGACTGGTCTGTTTTAAATGATCTAACTAAGAGTACACTTTCATCTGTTACTTTCAGGATCTATAAATAAAATAAAATTCACTGCCAGAGATGTCCTTGGAACACACTCAGAGAGTGGGAGATCTCAGTTCTGTATCTGAACTTAGGACAGTAAGCACCTCTCATTGCATTGCACTACAAACCCAATCATCCATGCAAAATGCTAGGGCACCTAAGCTAACCTCATTCCCACAGCCCCTCTAGTGCTCTCTCCTAAGCTACTCCCTGCTCCCTCCTTGGTCCAATTGCCCCCTTTCCCAGGCATTTCAGGAGATACCAAATAGCTGCTTCCCTACAACAGTGTATCCTGGGAATCATCAGGTAAAGGCTCTTTCACATGTTCCCTCTCTTCCCACTGGGCAGCACAAGAACAAAAATGCTCCTCCTGGGTGCATAACTCTTAGCTGTGTTAAAGAAGTCACAAGAGAGCACCCAGGACTGTTTAGTTACCATATATGGATTATGGGGAACTATCTGCAGTCATTTTAGCATAGCCAGCAATGTTTCCCCTCTTCTGCTGCCCTAAGAGAAGCAGCTGCTTCTGGGCCCTCATTTACTAATGGAGATCATAGGGGATTGTTTGTTCCCTAGGGACGGTCTTATTCTCCACCCTTAACCTTTATTTATATATATATAATGCACAATGTCAAGCACCATGTCTCAGAAATCAGATGGTTTAGGATCTTACATAAAACTAGAGCCCTGCAAGTCTGCAGATATCCGCTTTATATCTGCTGACCATTTCTTGCAGATTGCGGTGGGATGGTCAAAAGAGGTAGGGACCTCTGTGACTTTTGGGACAGGGCTGGACCAGCTCCCAGTCAGGGGTGCAGCGAACAGCTGATCATCTGTTCGGCTGCTGGCAGCCTCAAAAATTCATCATCTGTTAGGCAGGAGGGTGGGGCTGATCAGATGTTAGGCCACAGACCTCTCTTAACAGCTAATCAGCTATTAGGTCGGCGTTGCTCATCAGCTATGTGAGGTGGCAGGGGCTCAGTAGTTGATGGAGGGCTGCTGGCTCCAAAACAGCTGATGTGTGGATGCGGATGTGGGTAAATCTAAAAAAGGGAGGGTGATTGCGGTTTGGGTAAAAGTTTATTCCAGTGGATACGGATTCACATATTTGTATCTGTGCATGTTTCTACATATAACAATGTTGTGAAAGCAGAGAGAGATTTACAGTTTGTAGAATCCTACAGAGAATCAAAGAAAAATCCATTTACTGCATTTACTGCTGTTACAGGAGCTGAATGCTCTCAATTTCTCTCTTTCTTCACTGTAATGGAGTGCCATGTCCTAGTTTTGGATTGAAGTAAATCCCTTAGCATTTGTTAATATGTTTGAGCTTTCTGCACCACTGTACTTTGCTCGGCTGCACCAGGCGTAATACATTTATGCCTAAAATAATGTCTTAAAACTGTCCTTCCCCTGTATATAATCAACATCTTCATTAATGATCTGGAAGAGGGGGTAGACTGCACCCTCAGCAAGTTTGCAGATGACACTAAGCTAGGGGGAGTGGTAGATACCCTGGAAGGGAGGGATAGGATACAGAAGGACCTAAACAAATTGGAGGATTGAGCAAAAGAAATCTGATGAGGTTCAACAAGGACAAGTGCAGAGTCCTCCACTTAGGATGGAAGAATCCCATGCACAGCTACAGACTGGGGACTGACGAGCTAGGCAGCAGTTCTGCAGAAAAGGATCTGGGGGTTACAGTGGATAAGAAGCTGGATATGAGTCAGCAGTGGGCCCTAGTTGCCAAGAAGGCTAACAGTGTATTTGGCTGCATTAGTAGGAGCATTGCCAGCAGAAGTGATTATTCCCCTCTATTCAGCATTGGTGAGGCCGCATTTGGAGTATTGTGTCCAGTTTGGGGCCCCCTAATACAAAAAGGATGTGGACAAGTTGAAGAGAGTCCAGAAGAGGGCAACAAAAATGATTAGGGGGCTGGAGAACAAGACTTATGAGGAGAGGCTGAAAGAACTAGGCCTGTTTAGTCTGCAGAAGAGAAGAATGGGGGGGTGGGGGGTTTGATAGCAGCCTTTAACTACCTGAAAGGGGGTTCCAGGGAGGATGGAGCTAGGCTGTTTTCAGTGGTGGCAGATGACAGAACAAGGAGCAACAGTCTCAAGTTGCAGTGGGGGAGGTCTAAGTTGGACATTAGGAAAAAGTTTTTCACTAGGAGAGTGGTGAAGCATTGGAATGGGTTACCTAGGGAGGTGGTGGCGCCTCCATCTTTAGAGGTTTTTAAACTGAGGCTTGACAAAACCGTTGCCGGGATGATTTAGCTGATGATAGTCCTGCTTTGAGCAGGGGGTTGGACTAGATGACCTCCTGAGGTCCCTTCCCACTCTAATATTCTATGATTCTATACAAGAGAGGAAAGAAGGTCTTGTCATTCGAGCATGACAAACTGTGACCCAGGAGATCTGGGTTCAATTTCTGGCTCTTCCACAGATTGTCTGCGTGACCATGGGCAAGTCACATAGATGCACTGAATCTGATCTACCTTCCACAGAAGTCAAGAAGGCTTGGGAGTAGTTAGCACAAAGGGATTCTTTATTCAGGATGCTGGACCTGCACAGGCTCTGTAGTGCCAGGGTTCTCTAGTTTGCAGGCATAGGCTGGTGGTACAACCGACTGCATTCTTCTGCACTAGAAACACGCCAAAACCTCCAGGGGCTTGTACTAGAAATGACTTTAATCTGGCTGATTGGTTCAAAGTAACTCACTTGTGTGCTGTGCCATTGGTACCTGCCTGTGCTCTTCATCCCAATGCGGACGTGGCCAGATGGATGAAGGTGTGGCCAAGCCGCTGTCTTCCTTGCACACCTGTTGAGGTTAGAGAGCAGATACTGGGCCTATGCATGCTACTTCTTTCTAAAGCTGCTTCTAGTATTCCCTGAAGCATTCAATGTATTTGCCCTGCGAAGTCAGAAAGCTTTAGGGACTTCAATTCAGGGTGTATCTGCATTAATCTTCACTCCAAATATTCCACAAACAACTCATCCATGGTAGCAATGAGAAATGGCAGCAATGAGTTCTCATTGAGAAGGTTAGTGTACACAGGGCTCCCAGCTGTACTGCTAAGAGCAATAGTGGGAAATCTTAAAGGAAAAGAGTTCAGTCTGGGCAGTGCCTAAATCTCCATGCTCCTCTCTGCTCTCCAGCACAACACTTTGGTCTGGCACACATGTACAAGTTGCACTGGTTTAATTAAAGGGATGGTGTTAAATTGACTTAGTTAGACTAGCACAACTGTGTGTGTGGATCCCTTTTTCATCTGGCTTACAACAATAGGTATGTCAGCAGCAGCTGCAAAACAAACCAGCAAATGCCAGACTTAAACCAATGCAAGTGTTTCTATACACAGATGTTTCAGTTTAGCAGTTAAGCAATGCATCCTGCATTTTTATCAGCCTCTGTTTCGCTCGTGACACAAGGTTTGTGCCCACCTGTGTCAACCACAGGCCCTGCCAAAAAGCAGTTCTGGCTACACCTATCAAATCCTGATAAAATCACCCACTCACAGCCTCTTACATGCAAGATGCTCATGGAAAAGTGAAACAAGTTATCACAAAGCCCATCCACAGCATTAGAAAAATTCCTTCTAGACCCTTAAAGACAAGCGGTGGTTTAGCAAAATGTATGGCAGATACTTGGCATGAGTGTGCTGCCTTGGAACTCTTAAATTCAGGCCAAGCTCAGCTAATGCTTACAAGATGGAAACAGGAAGATTTTGATATTTTTAGCAATAGTATTTGTAAAATCAGTGTAACCATTTTATGCCAGCTCTGTTTACTGAGACATGGTGCTTGAGAGCTGTTCCTTTTATAAAATAATTTCTCAATATTGCACTGCAATTCCTAAATTATTTTACTTAAAAATTGTAAGTATCCTGTGCAATGGTGACAGGAATTAGTTACATTCCTAGCAACAGATAATACAGCAGTAATTTTGCATGGTACCATGAGATACGGAGGCCATGCTTTATTATTTTAAAATAAAAATAATTACTTGTCGAACTGTAATCCACCATAAGATCTTTTAACAGGCTTGTAATTAACTTGTCAGCACTGTAACATTTATGAAACAAACAAAAAAAAAAAAAGGTCTTGTATATTTTCAAGTGTTCAATATTTTTATGGTTTAGTGCTTGTTAATTATAAGACTCTTAGGCATGCACTACTGTTTGGTTCAACAAATGTGAGCTGTGCACTTAAAATCCAGCCTTCTTTAGGAAAGACTAGTTTAAATTCTCAGCCGGAGGAAAAAGTGCTGAACTCATCCATTCTGGGGAAACAATATCACAGATTAATAATTTTACTTTCAGGAAATGTAATCTAATAGGTCTGATAAATTGCTTTCACTTCAATTTGCTTCATGGTGCTTTGGAGAGTGCCCAAAAAGAGCCTTACATTAAAGTATGTGGAATTTCTCTAGAATTTTCACATCTTCCCATTCACTGCACACCAGTTTTGCTGTCATCATCTTCTTACTGCAGTTACTTACCAGACTATATGTTTCCCTTTTAATACCTTTGGTTCATAGGCTGTTTTGGGAAGGAAGAACTTCAATAATTTTTTTATTTTAATACAGACTGAGCATGTCAATTTAATGTTGCTGACAGCCACATGCTACTGTAGATTTCCCATTATCCTTTCTCAGGAAACAGTGGCTTCCTCTTCCAAGCACAAAGATTGAAATTGTACAAGTCAATGAGCTGCAGTTAGCAAAACATTTGGAGTTTATAGTACAACCCTGACTATGTTTCGCATAAAATTGAAGATAACAGGAGTACTCAGAAATGTATTCAAGACCCTATTCCAACTTTCACTAGTCCTGAGAGTTTGATTATGTGAACAAATTCATTGCTTGGAAGTGCTAGAGAAGAAATGGCTTGAGAATTGGTTGGGCTGATGCTGCTGAGATAGCAAAGTGGAGATGCTTGGCAGCACAGAGCTTAAATCTGCAAATCTACCTAGATACTTGGTTTCATATCACAAATGACAAGTTATTTTTGATTTGTTAGAAAACTACTAAATTATGTCCACAAGACAATTTTCTTTCTGGCTTATTTGATAATCTCGGTGACTAATTGCTTTGCACAAAGCCTGCCTTCCTGTCCTTATCCTATTAATACCCTCCCTCACTCCCCCTTTTTCTTATCTGTGAGCTCTGGTAGCATCTCTCTATTTTTTTCTCACTGCTGTTTCCATCACTAATGACACACTCCTAAAGCTGCTTATTGATAGACTATTTTTAAACACACAAACAATACACAGCATACATCAATAAAATAAAGAACAGTTGGATACTCTGTCAAATTTCCATCAGGGAAATTCTTTGCTCCCATGACCTGCATAAACTCTGCAGTTATGTCAGAATGCGTGGTTTTAAACAGCTGAGAAACACTGGTTTCAATTTATAAAAGCAGACTAAATTGTCAAAGCCAAATCCCATTTGGAGTTTTGCCAAAGTACGAACTAAAGCTCGTACTCTCCCTTCTTGCAGGAAAAGACTTGGAAGAGGAAGACAGAACCTTGGCTTCTTGACTTCTGGGTCTACAGCAGGATTGACATCAGAGCAGATTAGTCAGAAGGCAGGGATACTATTTTTTTTGGGCAAGCCATGATCTGAGGAAATAACAACAAAACCGTGACCTATGGATCTTAACCTGTGCAGGTGCCACTTCAGCATCCCTGAAATAGTAGTAATATAGCTCTTGAATGTACCATTCTATCACTAACTGAGCCTCTCTCTAGATGACCACAAAATGCTGGGAATTCTTGGCATCTTTTTTTAATCATGGAGAAACTTACTATGTTAAAAGAAAATACTTTTTGGATAATGATTAGCAGGTGCCAATTAATGTAACAAACATATTAATAGGTTTCAATTGGAGTTTAGGGTGCACAAGAAGTGAAGGAAGCAGCCCTGTCCAAAGGCTTATTATTATGTTTGCATACCTTTAGGCAAGGATTTTCAAAGGGAGTTATGTGCCCAAATTCCAATGGGAGTTGGAAATATGTGTTAGCTACTTATGCTAAACAATCTGTTCCAGTTCATATTTTGCTGTGACACTTGGAGCATGTTTCCCAGACCTGAAGAAGAGCTCTGTGTAAACTTGAAAGCTTGTCTCTTTTACCAACAGAACCTGATCCAATAAAAGATATTACCTCACCCATCTTGTCTCTCTAAAACCCTTAGGCTCCTTTGCAAAAGTCTAGCCTTTTACTGCTTTTATAATAAATACTGTATTGCACCAAATATATGCAACGGTGTTCATGTGTTTTTCCTAAGACTGCAAAACTGGATTTTGTGAGATGGCTGCCTGCATACTACACACACTATCTTTTTTTCAGAGTGAAATTCACCCTATACAAAAGGCCAGCAGTCCTCTTACACACCTCTCATAACCAACTTAAAGTCTATTTTGAGACCTAAAGTAGGACATGCATGGGGCATGTATACAATGCAAGGACAGACCTATGGCACCAAATCTCAGTGCCTAGGTCAAATGTCGTGGGCTCACGGGTCTTGGGTTGCAAGGTTATAAATAGCAATGTAGACATTCCTGCTTGGGCTGGAGCATGGGCACTGAAATGTGGCAAGGGGTGACGGCCTCAGAGCCTGGACTTCAGCCTAAGCGGGATGTCTACACTGCTATTTTTAGCCCTGCAAGCCTGATCCCTGCAAGCCCAAGCCAACTGACCCGGGTTTTGAGACTCAGCAGCAAAGGTTTTTCTTTGCGGTACAGACACGCTCATACAGGTATTTCTCTGGTCCTCTGCTCCTGGGTGGGTTTCACCAGAGAGGAACACAGCAGCACACACACTCATGCAGGATGAATTTGGGAAGCTTTCTAGTTCTCAAACAGAAGTGTATTCTTTAAGAAGATAGTCTGATATTCATTGCCTTCCACATAACTCCTGTCTTTCTCAGTGCTGAAATTCAAGACAAGCGAAGCACCTACAGCTAGCAGATCATGGTAATGAGCTATGTAAAAAAGGTCAAAACAAATATATATAGAACTCGGAGACAATTATCTGTCGTTTTCATCTGAATTCAGTTTAAACTAGTTCAGTGAAAAAGGGTTTCGCTCAATCATAAATCATTTTAAAACTAGAAAAGATTAGTGCACCCTACATGAACCAAACTACTTAAATTCCATTTCTCAGCTTCCCTGAATGAATGATTCTAAATCTCCCATCCAAGACTTCTCAACATGAAAGGGCTATTACTGTGGCATTATTGCCAGGTTCCTGTGTCTTTTATGAAAAATTAGATTGCTGCTTTTGAAATATGTTAGTTTTGGTACATGTGACATTAAAGGAAAATAACAACAATGGATTGAAGGGCCTTTATAAAATAAAATATAAAATAGCAATGGTATTATACAAGAACTTTTTAATTTTCCTAAACTTTTAAACCAGGATTTTCAAGCTTGAAATATTTTAAGAGAATTAAGAGTTAACAACAAGTGTGATGTCAGGCCAGCTGACTGTAAAAAATCCTTAGACATGCATATGGGTAACTGGCAGTGAGGGAAGAATGAAATGCAGAAGAAACAGATAAAAACTAATTTGGAATTTATGATAAAAGTTGCCACACAAGGTTATATGTAAATGGGGATAGCACTAAATTACAAGCGATTTTCTCACATAACTAAAAGGTCATGGCATTTTGACCTATAACTGCAGTCTGGTTTAAAAATTTAATGTAGTTACTGCTTATATAAAATTTGGCCTCAAAAGTTCCAGCCAAAGGGGAAATGCAGAATTTATTCAGAATCCTTTTGTTGTATCTAATCACCAATTGACTGCTATCATCCAAGGACAAATCTAGCTAAAGGCCCTTATTGATCAGATATAGCTTAGTTTTCCATTACAAAAGGTTCCCTTTGATTTGGGTTTTACAGGATCTAGTTTGGAAAGGCTAAATACTTTGTATTCCTTTGACCTGGAATCTTCTACTTTTTCTGAAAGGCTGACAAATCACAGTGAATCAAAGAACTGGCCTGCGGCTACAGAGGTTTTATCAGAGCCTCATCTAAGGGCTATTGTAAAACTCAATGCATAATTGAAGATTCATGAAGAACAACTTCCTAGATTAAAAGCTAGGTTTACTATGTGAATAGAAATCCTGCTGAGTGATTTCGCTTCCATAGTGCTTGAAACCTGTATCACCATCTTCTTTTTTATTTCAAGTATAAAGAACCAACCCAAGAAAAGTGAATCTCTATCTGTTGATTTCTTCTTCTGAAATCAAGCAGCTTTATGAACTGAAACTGCATATGGCTTAAAGAAAGCCATACCACACATTCTGTCAAGGCACCACACTAGAGTTCTTTCTCTTGGTTTTAAATGTTTTGCTTTCTGTTTCAGGGATTTCCTTCTCAGATCTTAGGAAAGAAAGAGGAGGCAAGCCAAATACGGTGTTTGAAGTAACTCGTCCAAAATCGGAGGGAACTAGAATTTATTATTAGAAATGTTTTGTCTGGTTTTGAAGTAATTTTGTATTATTATCTTGACGAAGTGGGTTGCAGTCCACAAAAGCTTATGCCTGCAGAAATTAAATTTGTTAGTCTTTAAAATGCTACAGGACTCTTGTTGTTTTTGTTGTATACAGACTAACATGGGTACCCCTCTGGATCTTATTCAGAGTTTCCATTTATGTTTCAAATCCATGCCAATTAACAACAAATGAACAGCCCTGCATGAAGCAAAGTTCAATACATTCCTAGCTGTGCTGTTGCTATTGATAGTGAGATGAAGATGTTACCCAGATAGATGAGAGACTGGAAAAATGATGCTACTCAGCTTCTAATTCAGAGAGGGGATATTTAATGGAGGGAGGAGGGAGTGGACTAAATAAGAAATCCACTCAGGGATACCACTGGTGAACCAAACAGCAAAAAATAAATCCACAATATCAAGGGCTATATGGATACCACACATTATTTCAAGCCTAAAAAAATTGTATAAATCTGGGAAAAGGTAACAAGTATCAACCATAAAGTTTGCAGCAGTGCAGGCCCAATACATTTTATCACGCAGAGCAAATCAGCATTTACCCTGAGGGTCTGATCCAAAGCCCACTGAAGTTCACATGTTTAGCTATGTTTAGTGACTCAATCCTACTTCTCCTGAAGTCAATGGCAAAACTCTCAATAACTCCAAAGAGAGCAGGAAAAGACGCTGGTACTGCCAAGAGGACTGTGAGGGTGGTCTCCTGTAGAGCTCCATTGAATAGCAGCCTTGCTATTATATGCCCAATAGGAGAATACATGTGGATAACTACAATAATCTGTGCTAATACATAGATACAAATATCGTAGCTTATAGTACCTTATATATAACGTATCACAAAAGAACATATATATGAATACTGTTATTTAAAACTACCACCAGCCTCTCTCCCCATGTCATCTTCTCCCCTACATCTTTGCCTTTCATAGGTCAACTTTTTGGATGCTAAAGTTATTTTGCTGTTACGCAAATGAGTTTTAAAGAGTGTTGTAAACATTTAATTTACTGAGTAGTTGTTTAGCCTTTTTGCCCTGGTGCTCTGCTTTAGAGATGTGGACAACTGAAGTCCTTTGGGGGCCAGGTACAAGACATGTTTACACTCTGATTTAAATTAATTGAGATGAGCAGGCTGCAGTTATGTAACCTATTGCCACTGTTTACACACACACACACACACACACAAATCACTTCTTACCTCCATTATCTTTTAGGTGAAGTGCTATCTTGGTATCATCTAAAAAAGAAATTCACCATTACTAACACAGGAAACTTTGTTTAATTAGGTCATAGATCTTGTTAATGATATTCTAATGTTCAACAGATTTAACCATCAGAACAGAATTTGATGTTCTGTTCATATAGGGCTAGATACTGTTATTCACACTGAGTAGCACCTTATTCCTCTAATAGTACAATGACATCCAAAGGACTATCAGAGGAGCAAGAAGATGAATAAGGATATGAGAATCTGGCCATAGCTTTTAAAAGTACTTGACCTTCGTCATGCATTTTATAATATAAATATGATTATTTGCATGACTGACACCGTAGTAATGTGAGATATTCAGGACTCAGCTGGCATTTGACAGTAAAATAAAACAATTATCTGTTTTCCTAAGAAACCATTGGAAACAAAGTCTCTACAAAATTCTAGATTTCTCTTATTACTTGCACATTTGATGAGCCAAATATTGGGGCATTATTAGCAGATAAGCCTTCAGAACTAAAGCTCCAAATCCTGCCTCTAAACTTTTCTTACTGATTTGCTGCACTGAAAGCCAGTCCTTTTCATCAGCAGACACCCACTTTGTAATAGCTTCAGTTTTAGGCTTAACCCTTGAATATCTTCAAATCTAGAAATGTTCCAGCCAGAATCTGTTAAAAAATTCTGGCCACATTGTACAGCTTCCCAAATATTAACAGACAATTTTGCTAGGAGATAACATTTTAATTTATAGTTGCTACTTGATTCATTTTAGGTAGCTTTTCTATCCAGCTGAACTTCCACCAGAGGCAGGAGGTTAGAATGTCTCATCTGCAGAATGGGAAGTTTAAGCTCTGAAGTCAGAGGAACAGCTGCAAGTGGGAGTTCCCGCATTGTCACTCAACACTATTACTTCGCTTTGGGACCCTAAAGAAACCATTCCTGGAAAACAATACTGTAGTCAGTACTGGCACAAAAGGTTAGTGTCAATTTTCAAAAGAAGTCTTTAATTTTGGGTATAACTGTTTTCAAATGGCCAACATTAGATCTTTGGGTCTGATTCAAACCTCACTAAAGTCAACAATGGGAGTCTCTCCATTGACTTGAATGGGCTTTGCTTTAGGCTCATATGGGCTGATTTTTCTGATGAGCTGATCACCCATAACCCCCTAAGATTGATAATTGTAAATTCTTTGAAATATTCACTGTCTTTTACCATATGTCTGTACACCACCTAGCACAGTAAGGTCCCCAACCTTGCGGGGGCCTCCAGGTATGACTGTAATATAAATAACTCCAGCTGAAGATGGTGGAAGCAGAAGATTGACAGTCTCTGCTGAGACAAAGGCCAAGACAGAAGTAGTGGCAGCCAGAATGTGGGAGTTAGAATTAAGAAGCTCCAGAAGAGCAGTTTGAAGGTGCAGAGTTTATGCCTTGGGGCTAAGAAGAAAAATTAGGGCTTTGTTTTTTATCACTATCTAAGCTTCTTGTTTTGGAAACACACGAAGACCTTCAGATATTTGCTCCATGCCAAGTTTTCTCCCTTCAAAAAACAAATAGACAAAACAAACAAACAACACCCCTGCCTCCAACCAAAAACTTAAAATGACAGAAAGATTTGTTTCCTCCTTAACGTTGTAAATAAGATAACTTTTCATTATGGACTAAAGCATTCCACAATAAGCCACCTTCTGTGGGTATGCTGGTCGGTAGGTGGGATGTAGTGGCTTCTTTGGTGGTGGTTAAAACTCTGAACCTCATGGTAGTTGGCTGAAGGGGAGTGGTCGTATGAGGAGGTGTCTCAGTTGTGTCCACATTCTTCTCACAGATCTTTTCTTTCGACTATTGAGAAACACCAGAAACAAGCAAGAAGAAAATTAGTTTTCCGCGGAGACCATTTGTCACTGAATTAAAAGCTGAGTATGGACAAACTGTCAAGCCAGAAAGAATGAAAATAGAAACTTTAAATCAAGGAATTTTTGGAGAGTTAATTAAATAATTTATTTTTACAGAAAAATCCTCTGCACAGAGTTCAGTTGAATGACAGGTACTCCATTTCACTGAAAAATTTACAATGCCTAAGCTGCTGATGACAAAGCTGTGAAGACTCTGAATACCAAATGTGTATCATTAGTGCCACAAAATTTTAATGTCTAAATTCATCATGAGGAAGTTACTGTTTTTTTTGTTTTTTTTTGCTATTGTAGTTGGAATGCACACCTCAACAGCTCTTTTTTATGGGTGCCATAAAACATATCAAATCAAGATACTTGTCTGGGTGAAATAAAAATACATCTATTTACAGAAAATAAGGGATAGTTAATTGTAATTTTAAATTAATTACATTTTTCTTGGGAATTAACAAAGACAATAATGATTATATTTATAAAATATATACATATTAGACATGCAGCTATACCTCTAAATAGTTTGCTCTGCTGTTTATTTGTATATAATAAATCACATATGTGATATGTACATATGTATACATGTTTATGTATACATTTTAACTCGAGGCCATATTTATATACTCAGAAGGAGTAAAGGGCAAAACCTTTTTATGCTTTGCTTTGCATTGCATCTATAACACAGTTTTGCAGAAAAATATTTCCAGCCAAACAGCCGCAAATATGTGAACTATCCCCTTCCCACGCCCTGCATACATCATCCAGTTCAGAGAATTGCGAATCTGCTTCCTGGCAGCATGTTCATCTCAGTGAGATGTGAACTTCAAAAACAAGTGTGTATTGTTTCACTTTGACATGCATGGCTATTTTTCTGTCCTCTCTTCCCTCTGCTCTTTCTTTTGTAAAAGCAAACTAGAGAATTAAATGGAAAAAAAAAAAAAAGACAAAAAACTGCTAATGTTAGCCCCAAAACAAACAACCCTTCCATCACCTTCCACCCCCCACCTACAAAAGCCCAACACAAGCCCTTATATTAATATTACACATTTAAATTCACAGAGCTAGCACTGCTAGTACAAAACTCTGCACAGAGGGGAGAGAACAGCTCACTAGCCAGCAGAGCTGGAGGGGTGCTGAGGGAATCTGTCAACACTATCTGCCCAAGCAGCCATGGTCCCCTTGCATTCCCCAGAGCTCAGGAATGCATTATAGAGGCCTGAGGCAAAATGCAGTGGTGTACCATGGGTCTCTGATGCCTGGGGGCCAAGCCTACATTTGCACCCCCCGAGGCCTCATTCGCCCCCCCCACCGTGCAGGGCAGGAGGAGTCCCAGTGCTGCCCCACAGCTGCCCCAGGGAGGAAGGGGTCTGTAACTGCGGTGGGGGGGGGCAATTGCAGGCTTGGCTCCACTGCCCCCCCTCCCTGCACTTAATCACCACACGGCACCCGCCTCTTCCACTCCAACCCTGAAGCCCAGAACTGGCTTGGACAGGACAGCCTCCTCCCCCATGGCGGGGGGGAGGCTGCCGCCCTGCCAGCCTTTCACAACAGGTGTTGTGAAGGGCTGGCCCGGCGTCCCCCTGCAGGCTGCCACCCGGCGGCCTGGCCCCTCCCTGGCCTCCCAGAACTCCTGGTGGGGTGTGGTGGCACTTTGTGACCATTCTGTGAGGCCAGTTCTGCTTTTAATTAAAGAGCCACTATTCATTTGGCTGGTGCAATTAAGAGCAGAATTTGGCTCAGTATCTGCAAAGTGGGGAAGTCAGTTGGACTTTTTTCACTCCCTTATTTGTGTTTAAATACATAAATTCATGTACGTATTTATTTAAATACATAAATAAATTCATGTCTAAGATTACGTTAATGTATTTTTTGCATTTCAAATTAATCATTTGTTTGAGCACCAACAGTCTGCTCAGACACCCAGGAAGGAACGATTCTTGCTCCCAATAGTCTATAATTCAAAGGCTAGACTGTAGCCAGAAAAAGGAGTTAGTTCTGTGTGTGCTGGGTTTTTTTATCCCCCCACACAGGGGCTGGTCACGCACAAGCTTAGCAGCTCCCACAAGGACATGGAAAAGGCAAGATGGGGTACTACTGCAGGCAGTCCCTTTTGGTCATCCTACAGTGAGGGCATAATTGAGTCCTAGATGAACATGGTATGAGTAATATAGATCAGAGTAATAAAATAAGAAGGCTCTTCCCCATACTGGTAGATTTACTAGTAGCCTTAATTGCACGCTCTCAAAGTTACCTCTCTTGAGCACTAAATCTCTGAGGACATCCCCATGGCCAGACTTCCAGTTTGCAAATTGCAAAGCTAAAGCTGCAAGCCTGTACAACAACCAGCTAGGAAGTAATTATTGTACCTAATCACAGAGCATTACTTTCCAATTAGGGCTACACAAGAGGAAAAACTCCAACAAAAAATGTCCACACCACAATGGACTCATCCATGCACTCCTTGAACTCAATTATTGAGACTAAAGTCAAATGTGCTTTTCTAAACAGACACTTGGGGACATGTTTTGCCTTTAATTATACCCTGCTGTACTCTGTCACTGGAGCAGTGCTGTTGTTCTAACTGAACATATTTTGGCCTTTATAGCCAAAAAAGAGAAGGTAAGTGCTCTTTAACAGCACTGAGAGAATCCCTTAGATGATTTAGTTCATATCCCCACAAATCCCCACATGAAAAGTACTTGTAAAATGAGGCCACTGGGAAAGAACCAACATCATGTAAGATACTAATGAATGTGACTTGAAAATGACCCGCTCTGGGCCCTCTTACCTTGTGCCACATCTGCTATAGTCAACAGCAGTCCCATGATCGCAGCCCACCCTCCCTCAAATCAGGTATCTATTGCTGATTTCTTTTTTTAAAAGGAGAACTGACTGTAGCCAGTCTTTAAAAATCGGTAACAACAAAATTTGTACTGTGCTTAATGCTAGGCCAGAATTCATACCCAAAATGCTCCGCCTGTGTCTTCAGCTAGAGCTATTCTTGCAGAGTCTGTCAAGGATCTCTCTTCATATGGCTAAAATGGGAAAGAGCAAAGGCAAGGAAAGCTCAAGGGCAGTTAGCAACTACAGCCCAGCCTCTGCCATCATTCTGATGAGAATCTTAGTCCTTCAACAATCAGTGCAGCGTCACAGGGTTTGCATTAGCCTTTCTGTTGCATTAATTTTGGGGTTTACCATATTTCCTTGGAAATAAATAATCATATTAGGCCCATTTTATACCTTCAAATATTAATTACATTGTTCAACCTAATGTTTCTTTCATACAACCTGCTCAATTTTTAACTAATATATAGGGATAACTGTAGTATGCCCTTGGCCTTGAGAAAGCTATTTAATAATCTGCAGAACATAATCAAGGGCATAACAACTATGTAAATTGCCTCTGGTGGTCATATCAATGTTGTAAACCATCTTCTTACCTCTTCAGGGCAGCCACTGTCTACCCAGTCTTGCCGGTGGCGATCAAATCCACTGGAGCATCTTTAAATGATGAAAGAACAAAAGCAGTCCAGATGGAAATAGAAAGAGGGTTGCAGGTAGGGAAGGTGAAGAGAGGGAGACAGAGGGAGAAACTGTAATTAAATGATTTATTTTATAATCTGAACTATTAGCACAGTTTGTTGATTGGAATATGATTAAATCATTTAACTGTTCTCATGTAAGGGTGTTTATTTTAGTTAGTCATTTTGTAGATATCGGCATATCCATCCCTTGTGACAGTTAATTGCTTCTCTGCACCAAGCAGCGTGGGCTTAAGTTTGATCTCAAGCATACAGATTTAAGTAATTTAAATTCATTCTGTCCAGGCTTCTTTTAAGTCTGTAAAAAGCACACCTGAAAGGACATAATGCATCAGTCATTACTGCTCTCCTTTTATCAGGCTAGGTGATCTGAGACATCGAGACACTCACTACTGTACGATCAACGTGCCAGGATTTATCTAACAACCCATCTGAACATCCCCAGTGGCAGTCTGCAAATACTGTAGAGCTGCTTCAATCTCCTTACCAGCTGAAAAGATTTAGGTTACGTACGCATTTCTTGCCAAATTAACTGAGGTTAATGACCTGTTTTTAAAATTCTTTCTAATTTCAATATATAATGAGAAAACTTTCAGAGCAGCTTGTAAGTTAATGATTCCCATAGACCTCCCCATTCCATAGAAGTGTTCATTAATGGTTGTAAAGCACTTTGAGACCCCTGAATGGGAGGTGCTATAGAGATGCAAAGTTTTATTAAAAATGCAAGCAAGTGACTAAGATTGCTTTCCAAAGACTGCTTTGAAAATGTTGCCCACATTTGTTTTGCAATGGCTTTACATGGCACTTTGCTGTATTATGTCATGCCAGGGATGATCTATCACAGCATAAATGGGTGTGACTTAGCTCAAATACAATGAGACACAAAGATCAGTAAGGAGGACAAAACAAAAGGGGGCCTTCTCAAGTACAAGACTGCAAAAGGTGAAACACTTGGCACCTACAATCTGTGTTGAAGTCAATCTATGTTGTTTTCAGTTCTGTATTCTGATCTTTTTCCTCACACTACGAAGCATAAGGAATCTCACCCACCAGTCCAGCTAGCTATATTAAATGGTATTATTTGATCCTTCATAATTAAAAGGTGCCTAGACATCTTTTAAAACCAGGAAACAATTAGAGATGGTTGAAACCTGCACAGTTAAAAACTGGGGGAGCTGCTCCAACCCTTTTTTAAAAAAAAGTGGTGGTTTCCCAAGCTTGGTGGTAACACAGCATTTTGGTGGCTACGAATTTCCACACACCTCTCTCTGATGGAGGCCGCAGTGGGGTCTGTTTATTCTTACCCTCAATTAGGGGTCAAGAAAGAGTGCCAAGCTGGGTCCTCTTCTCCCAGTCTAAGGGTTCTTCCCTCTCACTGGGAGATGAGGGCAGACTTGCCTGAGCAGAAAGGAACTGGTGAAAGCCAGGTTCCCACCTGCCTGGGACACTCAAAAGGCTCCTTCTGTCCCTAATTTTCAGTCAGTTTGAATTGCTTTACCAATACCAGGTTTGCTCAACTCTAACTAGGGGCTGATTTTCAGAGGGGCTAAGCACCTGCAGTTTCTTTTGATTTCAGTCAGAGATGGGGGCTCCGCACTTCTGAAAATCAGGCCCTAAGTTTAGAATCTAAAACATCCAACCCCACAATATGTTGTTATATACAGATAATTACTGCAAAATTATACACCCACACTTGCTGGAGTCCAGCAGCGTTTAGTATTATATCTTGGATCGAGAGGGTGCCAAATTTAAAGTTCGTTAGGTTGAATGAATAAAATTTATCCCAGACTTACTCATTTGCAGTTTTGATATCTCTTTTTGGCAAACTACTGAAATAGACTCATAGACTCATAGGTCAGAAGGGACCAATATGAT
>ML675603.1:33503506-33669094 GCA_007922155.1 Mesoclemmys tuberculata
TTAGAAACCTTCGTCTAATTTCAAGTCTAAATTTCCTAATATCCAGGAAATACTGCAGTAGGCAATATAATGTTTGTTATAATTAACCATACAACCTTGCTGTGTGCAGGGACTTTCAACAGCTACTGAAAACATGTAAAACAAACACTCCTGAGATTACAGTGTCCTAAAGAATTTAAAAGGCTCGACACTGCTTATTTAGAACTTTCTGCTGACATGCTGGTGAGCCCAAACAATATTATCGGAGAGCAGTTTTATCAGAAATTAGATAGAGCCAAAACTATCCAAACTTGTCTGCAAAATATTGCTGAGACACATGTCAAGGAAATGCTAGTCTCAGAGGATATAATCACTGTTGCATCACTGAATTAGGACTCTGGAAACTGTCATTACAGCGCACCACCCACTCTCCATTAAGCATTTATAAGACTTTCATTTACTGGCATGGCACTAACTCCCTATTGCTATGAAAACACTGGAGTAGATTTCATTAGCTATGCCATTTGTGCCATCTGTCAACACAGCCATTTGATAACAACTTCATTTTCAAGTGATGACCCAAATCTGTTCCTAGCAAAGCAATTAATGTTCTAGGAAATGAGAGCAAGGACATTATCTGAGAAACAGGGAATTCCAGTCTCCCCTATTTCCATGGAAGCAGAGAGAAAATTCAAGTGTTCACATATGTGATGGGGATGTTTTGGCATGGCTGACACACTTGATATTATGCCACAAAACTAGGATATGAATCCTTCCATTATGATTTATGTGAGAGAGAAAGGAGGTGTAAACATGATGAGATTCATTAGAGGCCATTTGCCTCTGTTTGGTAGTGAGCAGATAGATGAGAAGGTGTTTCCATTTACTCTACTAGCCAAACATCTATACTTTTTTTCTGCTAAAGAGGCCCCATTCTGGGATAATAATAATAATACAAAAAAAAGAAAAAAGTCAACCAACACCCACACTAACCCTGTGTAGAAGGTTCAGTACAATATGCTCTGTGCAGGATAAATACACTGGGGAAAGTAACTGAGAAGGAAGAAGACAAAACCCTCAATGAAAAACCCTTTTCATGACATTTGACTTCCACACCAATAGTAACTCAAATATTACTACCAGGATATCTGAAGCATAATATAAATTACTCAGAAAATACACACTACAGCAACAAAGGTTTTGAACCAGTTTCATCACTACACTATATACTGATATTGATTCAGTTCAGTTAAAACATTTACCTATTCCTCTGAATAAAAGTTGAACCAGGTGATTAATTAGAAGAGTAGGCAGGCAAAAAAACAAACAAACAACCACTCACTATGCTATTGTTCAGGGAAAATACAACTGAACTGTTTTAAATTCTTAAATGAATTAGAGCCATTTAAAATGCAGTCTGAGACTATGATGAGAGAGAAAGAGTCATTGAAAATACTGGCAGACTTGGCAGTAAGCATTGTAACTGTGACATGTGCTACACCAGAATCCTTACATTAGTAAAGCTAACAATCTAGCTAGCCACAGTGGGTAAACCCCTAAATACAGACTAATTTAAACCCATTTAATTGCACTTGAGTTGAGTAATCTTAATGAAGTAACTTGCTTTTGGAGACCACTCCCTCACCATCTGATGTTTGTAAGAAACAAACACTCAAAGGGATTAGATATATATATATAAATATTATCTTTAGGCTCACCCTGACTTTTCTTCCATTTCCCCCTCCAGGATAGCCTCGGCCTTGGTCTTTCCATTCTCTTAATATCACTTTCTTCTCATGCTGCTTAGGGTGAAAAGAGATTACGTTTTCCTGCTCTTGTTGTTTTCCACTTGCCTTCTCGCAAGTCCAGAGCTGGATAAATGTGTATAGAATTCACTTCAGTGTCACTGCAAATTACTGTGATGTAAAATAGGCTGTGCCCCATGGCCCAGGTTCTGCACATAGCAGTTAAGCCCATGCTTCACTTTAAGCATGTGAGTGGTCCCATGTCTAAACCTGCTGCTTAAATAGGTCCCATTACTGGAGTCTCCACAGATCTCTCCACAATAGGATGCCCTTTTTTGTGTTGGGAAGGGGAAGTGTGAAATCAAATTTGCTCCTCCGTGGCTGCTACTTGCACTGCTACTGAGCAGCTAAGAGAAGCCTAAACCATTGACTGGAGACTATAATTTTAGCATTTGTGCAAAAATTAAATATACATGACTAATGATACATAATTAAGTATTGATGAGTCACAGCCATGTCTGCAATGTTCAATACATACTGTCATTTGCAAGTAAATCTTTAGAAACACCTCAGAGTTTATGATGCAGAGCTAGTGATAAGCCGACTCTCACAAATTTGGGGCAGAAGTCTCAGCAGATCAGCATCAGACTGATGATGGCCCCGCAGTTGTACAAGTTGTACAAGTCAAAATGTCTGATGGAATACCCCTCTCCCCAACTCAGCTATATGTTCCAGGAAGTACTGCTGCAACATTGTGTAAAAATGGAAAAATGTCCAGTGTAACTGGAAAAATAACAAGCTGCTAAAAGAGCTGTTTACATCAGAAAAGGTTGAAGGCTGGTGAGTGTACAGACCCAATATTTATGAGTTTGCAGCAACATCTGAATAGACAGCAGGAAGAAAGGTGTCCCACAGAGAGTTCTTGGGATTGGAAGAGCCTGGGAATAAAATTGGGCTAGAAAAGGTAGATTATCTTTGCAGTGAAAGTAATAAACTAGGTAAAATGAGACCAGACTGAATTCTGATCAAAGAAGAAAGTAGTTCTTATGATGTTAAATGTCAGTTAGAAAGACAAAATTGCACAGTAAATTATTATCAGGAAAGTGGAAACTTATTGAAAAGAAGAAAAAGAATAGCTAAGGGAGGCATTACCTTAAATAACTACAAGGAAGGAATGAAAGTACAAAGGATCCAGAAAGGAATTTAGGAGGCTTTGGAAATATGATTCTAGAATCTACAACAGAAATAACCTGCAGAAAACAGAACAAGTAAACATTCTCTGAAAGTAGCTGCACCAAAACTGGCCTTAGAGGGCCTGAAACTCCACTGCCTTTCACTCAGGTAACTGATCCCTGTGCAAAGTGGGTGTACTCTATTACCAGTGTAAGCTAGCAGTGAATTCTCATCCGGTGGTGCTTCACACCCGCTTTGCCCAGGTGTCAATGACTTCCCATGGTGCAAGGCATTGCGAAATCAGGCCCTGAATTCCAATATCACTATTAGAACCATCTATGTAGCAGTCCTCGCTTCTTAACTGCACCGAGACAATTACTTTCTCACAATCACCTTTTCTTGTGTGTTTGAATCCTTTTCTCTCTTTTACACGTAGCCCCTTTAATTTCAGAGTGAGATCTCCCACAATGACTGCCTCCTCAGGAAATACATTTACTTTTCCCCACCACCAATACGCAGAGCACCTTGTGGATAAATAAATAAATAAAAAACAAGTGAGCAGCTTTATATAATAGCTTTGTAAGTAAAGTTTGACTCTGGCTTCCTTCAGAGTGCATGTGGGCTCATCCACTCTCAGATTTTTCTTTTTCTTTTTAAAAAGAAAAATGAAGCTCACCGTGATTGAGTTTCTTGGTTTATTTATTTTTTTAAGTAACAGTTTAGCTCTCTTTGGTGCATCTGACCATTTCCCCTTTCCCTTCCCTCTACCTATCCAGGTAACTTCCTGGGTCAATAGCAGGAGGCAAGTTCAGAACCAGATACACAACAGGCTGCTGCTTCCAGGAGCAGTAGCACTAAGATCAGCACCAGAAGAGCAGCACGTGCACTCTCTTTTCCCCATCGCACATTGAGGGAATGAGAAGAGCTGTGCTGGTGTCTCTCACCTGGCTGGGGTAACTGGTCAGTGAGGTCGGACCTGAATTTGGGGAGCAATACAGGCAAGTATAGGGGAGAAGGCTGGATGGCAAGCAGTCAAGCCAACTCTGAACGTTTAATATGACCCATTTCTAATATCTCCCAACAGCCCTTTGGCAGGCCAGTAAAAAGGAAAATGCTTTTTATCTGTCCCTCAGTGCCCTTGGAAGCAAGGAAAGGGAAGTACTGAAGCCCATTCACTAAGTAGGGCTAGAAGCACAGCAGGCTTCTTGCCAGCTGCAGATCAAAGGGCTGCTGCTTTGGGAGCAGAGGCAGACCCGTGGGCATGCAGCTCTGCAGGAAGAGAGGCAAGGCGCTCAGTGTTCACAGTCCCTCAGGCTCCCCAGCATCACACCCCAATTCGTTCACCAAGTCAGCCCCCAAAGAACTGCTGCTGATCAGCTAAGTGGGGCCTCTCAAATAGAGTCCAGGCTGGCTGCCTTTAACCAGTCTGAGCCTTCCAGACAATATTCTGTCCCATAACAGTCTCCAAAGCATCCCCCACAATAATTAAAAGTATGATCTAGAGTTACTTGTCACCTGATTTATTATTGTTTTCTGTTTGCATTACAAGAAACATTAGTGGGCCCTATTGTGTTATACCCTGTGCATGTACTTTGTAAGAATTAGTCCCTGCCCCAAAGAGCTCACCAACTTAATAGGTAATACATAGGAAGGAGAAAGTGCTATTTATCTCCATTCGACAGATGAGGAATTGAGGCACAAGGGAGATTTAAGTGATTTGGCCAATATCACACAGGAAACCTACAGCACAGCCCAGGTCTCCAATACCTTAACCACCAGATTATACACTTTCTTTAACACCCACTGATATAAGTAATCTAAACCTGGTCCTATGTCTGCTATAAACTAATCTAACCTTTATATAACCAGTTACAACATTATCTATATATAACCTAGCTCAAGGCCAAATTAAGGCAATCTGGTGTCCTAGGTATACTAGGACACAGCCCTCTCCATAGCTGTCACCTCCCCTGCCCCCCAGGCAAGGGGTCACCTTGGAGTGGTAGTGGCAGAAAGACTCTCCCAGAGAAGTTGAGTCTGCAACATGGGGTCCCCCTTCTCTCCCAGGCATAGCGGCACCCTACCTTCCCTACCACCCTGCTTAGGAAGAGCCACAGTGTCAGCAGGGATCCCATCTCCTCCCAGGAGAAGTAGGTTGTGGCAGCAGGACCCCCACCCATGGACATATTCTAATTGCCAGGATGCATCTCCTTGGGTGGGTTGGTAAGCGGGCTGGGTGCACTCCCCACCTCTTGCCACATACAGAGTCCTTTTCTGAGGTGTTGCTGTCAGGGCTGCATGGGGTCCTAGCGTTAACAGACCATAGAAATGAATGAGACAGTTCCCATCTCTTAGAGCTACCGTTCCAGGCTGTCTGTAGACTCAGGCAGATGTTGTTCCATCTATTCCACTTGTAGCACATTTTCACTCCATGTCATAAGTTCAGCTACATACTTTTTTTCCTTTTTAAGTGAAATCTCATATTTAGCTATAACAACAAGACCTGGAGCAATGTACGGGCCTAAAATGAATATGTCTTAATCTGACCCTGACTTAGGCCCTTCTCCATCATCCTTGAAAAATTTAACTAAGACTGACAGACCTCCAACTCCATCTTTCTGTAAAGGCAGAAACAAAGAAACTGATTACTGAGTTTTATGAACTAAATCCCGCTTACACTATTCATGCAAGCAAAATGGTTTCACTGAAATGAGATTTACTTGTATGAATAAGGTGAGCAGGACTTGGCCCAATAACATTATCTGCTATACCTGATAAGCTCTTCACTCTCATTTTTAAGTGAATGGATCTGTTTCTTTTATACTTTATTGTGTGCAAATTTGAAACACTCATCATTCTGCACATTCTGACTTGTAAAGGAAAGAATTCAATTCTTTTGCAGGAACCTCCACTGTAAATTGCTTTAAGAAAAACCTGGAGAGTGGAGGTGAAAGACAAAACAAATATTCTATCAATGGTTGCTGTAAAGCTAGAACACTGAAGACGGCCTTTCTTTTACCCTGCTCTGACTAGTTTCCAGAAAGAAAACCCTGTATTTTTTGCAGCAGAGAAGAAAGGCTTTACATGAGTGCTAGGAATGAATGCTAGTGCTTGTGACAAAAATAAATCAAAGGTTTTCACTCACAGACAGGCAAGGCAAGCTTTTTCTCCTTTCAGCCAGATATTTTAAATCATCCCTATAAGAAAGGACCTCGATATTGTAGATCAGTTTTAGTAAAATTTGCCAAACCATAACTTTTTCCTACTTAAAAGGCAAATCCACAGGGAAGGAATGGTACAGCCAGGGAGAAGCCTGCTTAGGAGTTAAAATAATTTAGTTTTCATCCCTAGAACAAAGCACTGCAGGTACTGTGGTATACAAAGAGGGGGGGGAAAAAACCCAGAATCTGAATTTCTGGAACAGGCAAAAGTGCAAAACCAAGGAGTTTTCATTTGATAAAGAACAATGTACAAACCCTTAGAAACGGTGGATTTTGCTCTGAAAATGCCTCGGATAGGAGGAGTGTTGCAAATCAGAGCTGAGTAGCATTGGTAAAGTTACGTGAAAAACTTGCCCAAAACCTGATTACACTGTGCCACTTCAAACCAGTGCTTTAAGGGCCTTCATTTTTACATGGAATAAATTCACACTTTTATTTTTTAATATGCTAGTAATAAAAGCCCTCAGTGATTATATAGTCTATCAGTGGATGCACAGATTTTTCTTGGTTAAGAATCCTGGCCTCTCAGCTTAATTTTGTAGTTGTTTCACCATAAGCATACACAAAGGAGATCCCCCCGAAATTAGGTTAGAAACTTTTCCCTGGTGCATCTTTATGGAGTGAAAACCAGGAAGAATTGATAGTTAAAGGAGAAAAAAACTGTTCCTCGCAGCAAATCAGGACTCCAAGTCTCTTCAAAATTGGGAAGTCTCGTCCCTTTCACACTCTTCCTAAAGTATGCTGATGGTGTGATGGGAAAAACTAATAAGAATACTTGGCTATCTTAATATCAGTGAGGATTGATGCCTATATAGCACTAAAACAGTCCGGTGTTACAATACAATGTACCCTCTCAAGTCCTAACTCATTCCAAAAGGTAATGCAGAGACTTCACCTACTAGGAGGAAAAGTTGTTAAGAGGTCAATGGGAGGATGGGACTGTGAGGGAAGAGTTGCAATTTACACAATATGATCGTTCTTTGTGGCAGCCAATGTTTATTGGGCACTTGATGGAATAGGAAATCCTTTCTTCCCTATTCTTCTTAATAATCAATACAATTCTAGAAGATCTGTGTTCATACTGATGTATTTATAAAGATTAATTGGAGAAGATAATTAAAACAGAGCCAAAGGAGAACAATGTGGGACTCTGCTACAGAGTTTCAAAGAATTAATCAAACCAGGGGAGCAATGAAACAAAAGTGGCTGAAATGTCCTATGATAGACTGTGCTCAGAGAGCTATGATGATGCCACCTTTAAGTTCAGAAAGGTATTTATTTCTTCTCCTGCTTAATTCACTCTCTTTTTCTGAAAACAAGCACAAAGTCAAATTGTAAGAATTGTCAGCAAAACAGATTACTGACGATTTATAGAATGGTTGGGGATCATCTGGTTCCTCGTTAGAAATACACATTAATATTCATTTTGGTATCTGAAAGGTGAGAAGCAAATGGTTTATTTGTTATATGATAATCCATATATTGAAGGAGTTTAATAGAACTAGAGTATTTCGGGGCTGGGAACAAAAGGGTAGAAGTAAAGCAATAGGGTGAAATAAAGCAAAGAAAATTTAGGACAAATATTAATCAGAGTTCCCTTAATTTCCTGAAACTGGAATTGCCTCCAGAGGGAAATGTTGGCGTTCCCATCACCTGGGACATGCAAAACTGGACTGGACAAACCATTAGAAAATATATATGCTGTAGAGAACAATTTTCCAGTGGTGGGAGGGGAGAGGAGGAAATGAACTAACCAAGTTCTTACTAACTAAATGAACCAAGTAGTTCTTCATTTCTGATTTTTTTATTTTATGAACAGCTGTAGAGACTTTGGGTTTACACTAAAGATATTTTAGATAGGATGAATATTTTACTTAATCAGTACGCATCTGCAATAGTGCATGATGCCATTTAAAACACTTTCATGCCAACAAGCAGCATCTTCATTAAGTCCCCCTACCTTAAACAAGGTATTTATATGGGCACTGCTGAGTCAACATGTCTCCAGTTACGTTCAAGTCATTTTCAAAAGCACAGCTTTAATGTGTTAGTCCTTCCAGAAGAGAAATTAGAAAGAAAGTGACCACCCACCTTATCCAGAGCTAAACAGATATCTGGGTTGCAAGATGCAGACAGTCGATTGTTTTATTTCAGCGCATCTACTCAGAAAGTAATTTACACACTAAAATGCTGGCCAAATTGTTGTGTGAGTTTATGAACATGAACACTGTATAATTAGTGGTAAGAAAATGAGGAGTACCAAGCTAACCAGTTACTTTTCTGTCTTTCACAATACAGATTTGTGCTAGGATTACACTAAGAAATTCAATTCATTTGAAATGCTTTGGTTATGTATTTGGACAGTAATTTATTGGGAGAATTTTTGCAGAACAGTAGTGCTTACTTATAAGCAAACTTCTTACTTGCATTAAATTATATTCCCTCCCCCCCCATTCTTCCACTTCCCTGTCAATCACTGAAATATCATCCTCCAACAGAAAAACTCCTTATTAGTCACCATCATTCTGCTTGAGAAGCATGGGGCAGGAATCATTTCAAAGCCTGATACTGCTACCCTTTAACTTGATGGAGCTGGGGGCATGGTTGAGTGACACCAGACATCTGGTCAGGGATCAGCTGCACTGTTGTTATGAGATACCAAGGTCTAACCATTTGCAGATGGTGACAATGCACAGAACTACCACTAGACCTCTGGGTTGAGTTTGTTAAATTTATTGTAATTACATTACATTCGGTAGCACCTTTACAAAGCACACTATAGTATCTAAATAGCACATTTCACCTGATATTCTCAAGCTACCTGTTACATAGGAATATGCCTGAATCCAAACTTTGGTGTGATAAAAGCTATCAATGTACAAAAACAAGCATAAGAAAATGTGATGGTGGAAACTGCTGTATGACTGAACATGTTGTAGTTTTGTCAGTAAATGGCCATTTAATCCAAGAGCACATGTAATGTTAATAGAACAAGGCCACATTCACTGTTATGGCGTTAGCATCCCCAGGATAAACCAACAATGCAGGAATTAAGTCCCAAGTCTACTGTATTGAGACTTGAAAGATTTATGGCTGGCAGTTCCAGATACAATAGTTCAACAAAGACTGGGCATTTTTCATGGTTTTGTTCTATTATTATAAACGAGCAATAGTATCTTACTGGTGTGTAACAGAATCAAAAAAGATGTTTTGACTGGAAAAAACTGGGTTATCTATTTATCTAGGTTTTCATCATTGTGGTATCTGAAGGCCTAACATGAAGACTAAACACAAGAATTATAATCTCTCTTCTAAACTATCCAGCAAAAATCAACATTTTCAAAGGCACAATGGCAGTTAGGTACTCAGCTCCCCTACTGTCAATGGGATTTAAATGTTTAACTGCTCTTTGTGTCTTTGAAAATCTCTTACCTATATTATACAGCACACAGAAATGAGGAACCTGTTATAGTTGAGAGACCTATGTTGGGAAAGGCATCAAATAAATGGATTTTGAAATGATCTGAAAGTAGCAAAGGCTTATGGTCATTCTTATTTCATCTGGCAATGCTTCCATCATCTTCGTCCAGCTCTATTGCAGAACTAGACAGCACAGAAAGGTTCAGATAAACTGAAAGGAAAATAAAAAGGTATTTTCCAATAATCTAAGACTGAAGCCACAGCAACAGCTTTGAGAACATAATGAAATCTAAGCAATGGGCTGTGAAGTAATCCCTATAATTCTTTCAGAGAAATGGCAAGAAAAGGAGAACGAAACTAAAAACCATCTCTTGAAGCACGACTGGTTTAGCTAAGGGTTACTCTACACTACAGAGCTTTGTCAACAAAAGTACACAACAGTGGTGGTGTACACACTGTAATGCTCCCCCGGCTGACAAAACTCCCCTGCTTTGGCGACAAAATAAAATCACCTCAAGGAGAGGCGTAGTGCTTTTTGCAACAAACTAGAGTGACAAAGTGTCAGCGTGGGCTCCAGGAGCTAGCCCACAATGTCCTCCCTGACCGCTCTGCTCAGGGTGTTGAACTCTGCTACACTGCCTGGCATTCCAGCGACACAGGCATGCACCCTTCCCCTTTCAAAGCCCCAGGAAGTTTTGAAATAGGCCAGCATGGAGCCTCACACAGCTACTGCCCAGATAAACATGCCAGCTCCGGGCAGCAAATGCAGTCCTGCCTGGATTAGAGGGGAGGAGATGGATCATTCTCCTCCATCTGTGGGGAGATGAGGATCTGGGAGAACTCTGAGGGACTCAGTCCTGCTTTCCTATGGCCGTCATGCAGGCAGTGTGGGCTGCTGCTGGGAGTGGTGGGGGGAGAGACTCCTGATGTGCTATGCAGAGCCAGGGAGTGAGGTGGGGGCTGATGTTGGGTGTTTCCTTCCCTCCTGCTGGTGTACAGGTCTCTGCTGAGCTTGGGTAGGGGGTAGGAGGGCCACCAGGTGTGTATACACCAGCTTCTGCCTCAGGATTGGTTGCTTCTGACTGCTATCTGAATTTAGAGACAGCGTGCAGGCACACTCACTGTTCCCCAACACACACACACACTCTCTCTCTCCCCCCCCCCACTCATCCCCCTCCCTGCGTTCACACATACCCCACCCTCCCATGATTCTTCTTGTGTTTGTTTTCAGCAATGTCAGCATGGCCGACAGGGCAGGTTAAAAGGGGCAGTCAACCTAGTGGGATGCCCATGAGGCATTGCAAACTCTTCCCAAAGCACTCTGTGTGTAGTTACACAGTGGGATGGCTACCCACAGTGCACTGCTCCCTGGGTCGATGCAAGAGCTGGTAGTGTGAATGCACTCCACTGACACAAGGAGCACAGAGAGGACATGCAACAGCAGTTTAATTACAGCGGTGGCTGTATGCTGGCATAACTTGTGTCGACAAAACTCTGCAGTGTAGACAAGGCCTAAGAAATGTTAGTGCAGGAGCTTGTCTGGGTCTCTTTAGCTCTGACCCTGGTTATTGTTACACTTTCCCAGTAAATCATTCTTAAAAGCAAGATTATGACAAAACAAGGAACATCTCTTGTCCTTTTGGGAAATTGTCTGGAGACAAGCTCAAAATCAAGTACAGCAGGACTTCATTTCTTACCTACTTCAATATTGAGGAGAGTTAGAACTTCAGGGAAAGTAGCCTCAACAGGAAGGAGCTGATAACGTATGTTGACGCTCTTTCAGTGATACCGTATCATAACGAGAGGGATAGGTTTCTGTCTGGGAGCAAGATTCCTGAACGCACCCACTACTTAATTTAGATGGGAATAAACTATAAATCGAAATGTTAACAGGACAGGGCAAGCAGTTTAGATATCCATTCCTAGCAGATGGACATCGGGGAATATCAATGAGCAGAAGAACCTAAAGGGACTGCAGAAGAAGGAGATATGAGGAAGAAACATGTAATGGACTATGTGGGAGGTAAACAGCTACGGTTTTAGGAAAATGCCAGGGTATGTCCTGAACAAATAATTTTGGATGGACCTGCCATGAGGTATACATAAACTATAATTTGGTAAATCAGCTTTTCACCAGATGTTTTCCAATCCACAGCAATTCCACAATGATTTCATAGAGCCCAGCTGCTACTAAAAGCTACACAATGATATGTATTATACAGGCTGCTGAATTTATCTGCACTTTATCAGTGTATAACTCTCAATGAAAGTCTTGCTCATTTGGCTAGAGGCTAACTTTCAATATAAACGCTTTATGGGATCAACAATATATATATATATATATTCAGCGATGATAGCAGTAAATGCAAGCCTGTAACTTCACTCATGGTACATTGTCTTCAAGACACAATTGCCATCCCATTAGGGAAGACCTATTTCTAAGATCTGACAAGGCTCCTTTCATCACATCCCAAACATCACTAAGTTGACCCCAGTTTGAGGAAATGCTTTGTTCATTAAACTGTCCTGGGCTGCTTTCTTTTCTTGCTTTGCTTCATCAGGTTTGCCATGCATACAAAATTTTCAATTATTGAATGCTAATTTCCTTAGTTTCATGCAGTTCATGCATTCAGATTAGCTTGTCATATTAAGAAAAAGCAGCGTGGAAGGGAATTGAAGTTGGGTGTGGAGCAATTTTCTGCTCTGTAAAATATAGTTCTACTTATCAGCAGCATATCTGGGGCTGACACATTTCCCCATACAAAACTTATTATTCCTGACACCTTTGTTGCACTTGATTAGAAAGACTCTATCATAAAATGATCTTTAAAACAAAGCACTGGGTTAAAATCAAAGCCCTCTCCCTGATGAAGGGCCAGATTCTTACCTCATATGCACACATCATGAATTTCAGTGTGATTGTGGTATAATTTGGGCAGCAACTGGTGCCAAGTTGGAAAACTAGTATTAATATTACCTTCAGTTTATCACAGGGATGAATTTGAGCTGATTCAATAGACTGCCACCTTAGACCAGGATGTTAGAACTCTGCTTCTTTGTTTGTTTTTCAGATAAAGCCACTCTAGCACCACTCACAAAAGAAACACTGTAACTGGAATGCTAATTACAGAAATAGCAAGAATCTAGACCATTTCCCCCCACTTTTCTTTGCTCGGAGCAGGAAAACAATCAGCAAATTGGGTCTGACTTTCATAAAGCTCTGCATGCTTCTAGAATGCACTATTCTTTAGGAAACACACGTTGTTTGAAATCTCTAGCCCTTATGAAACATTTCAAATTAGATTTTCCTTCTCATTATACAAATCGACTACATTCATTGGGTTATGTATGCTCCCTCTGGTGGTTTATTTAATCGGTACACATTTTTCATTCTCTTTCTTTGTAACTCAGGGGATCAGATCTTGTACCAGATTTTGTTATATCTGCTCATAGCTTTCACTTAAAATTGAGCTGGGATAAAAATATCCTGACTATGAATCAACATCCCCCACATTTAATTCCGATTCTAAATATTTAACATGCACATGGGAAAAAAAGAAGAAAAAAACCCTCCACCAAGTTATAAAGTGTTTAAAAAGGAGCCCTGGTCACTTAGATTTAACTATATGAATGGTAAATTACATGAGACTCTGTAAGATGAAAATCTCCCTGCATCTCAATGTTCCCAAGAGTGGATCTATGAAGTCTGAATGAACATCACAACTACCACACAAAGGCCACAATTTTCGAGAAAGCTGAGCATCCACGGTTAGGGCCAGATTTACAAAGTGTTTGGTATAATGCATGTCACAATGTGAGCTCCTGAGTGTTTACTGAACACTTTTGTGAGCCTGACCCTGACCGTGGGTACTCTAGGGTTACTCTACATCCAGGTTTTCCTCTTTTTTGATCCTCTGTCCGGGCGGATTTTTCAAGTAAGAGGCAATGTCCAGCAGCTCAAAAATAACCGTGAATGGTCTGCTTCCCTTCCCTGCATTTGACTCATCCCTCACAGCTGTTGGTTCCACCCACCCAGGCTCTGGCTCCCACCCTGGGGAGGGAGGCCTGCAGAGAGGTGCTGACTGCGTCTAAAGGGCTGCAACAGCTGCCCTGCCACTGTGACAGGGAGCAACACTGCCCACCACCTCAAGAGTGAGGCCCCAGGTACCCCCTCCACTGCCAGGTACCCCGACAGCACCCCAGAAATACCTCCCAGTATCCAGAAATCCCTCCAGCACCCCTTAGGTACCCCCTCCAGCACACCAAATATTCCCCAAACACACACCTCTCCAGAACATCCCAGGTACCCCTCCAGTACCTCCAAATACCACCCCCCTTACTCATATCCCTCCAGCACCCTCCAACTGTGCCCCCCAGCTGTGTCCTCTTCTTGGGAAACTGAAACATGGTAACCCTAGGGTACTGAACACTTGGAAATTTTGGTTCGGATCTCTTTTGAAAAAGTGGCTTTTAATGTTATTTTGGGGCCATTTAAATGACTCTCTTCTAATTCAATGTCTTTATAAAATCAATATGTCATGTCTCTCCCTGCTCTGTTCTTTTAATTTTTTGATGGGGTGGGGTGCACAGGCAACATGGTCACATCTGATTATTATTTATATTACAGTACCTGCCCCCAAAGCTAAAATGAAAATATTGATGGTACAGATAGGCCTAAATCAAAATACAGTCCTCCCCAACACCCTGAATGTTGGAGATTTTCAGATCCACACCAGATTTAAAATTAAACTAAATCTATTTCAAACTGCTACTGAAAAGGAGAAAAAAAACCAAATAAGAACATTTCAGGCTTGCCCAGCGATCTAAATGTAGAGCAATGAGGTACCATTTTGTGTATCAACTTGGAACTACTGTAAGATACTCTACAAAACTAATATTTTAGTTTAAAAAAATGTCCTTGAGAAGAGAAAGTTCCCCATCTTGCTTTTTACTTCTTCCAGTTATTCAGCTTGAAATGCAAAATAATGCATCTGTGATTGTAATGTGTCTGTGATTGTAATAAATGAAACTTGGAAATATCAAGAGTTTAAGTGACATTACTGCTGCTTTCTCAGAAACCTTTCTGGCTTTTGACTTTGCACTGGGTACATCACATAAACCACAATGATAATAACTTCATGGTTTGTGTTACAGATGCCATGACTAGTATATACATTTAAACATTAGAGGGAATTCTGTCAAAAACTGCATTTTCTCCTACTACTCATCAATATGGCCCAGATTTATGAAAGCACTCAGGCACATGCTTAAGTCCATGAAGATTCAGAAACGCAATTAAAAATGCTCTTAACATTAAGCAAAAGTGTGTGGTCAGGCACCCAATCTGAATAAGGAACACTTCCCTGAAATGGTACCCAAGAGGCCCAATCTAGGATTCCTTGTACACACATCAAACACCTTCTGAAAGATGGTCCAGAGGTTAGCATGTGAGCTGTGAAACCCCAGGTAAATTCCTTGCTCTGCTAGAGACTTCCTGTATGACCTTGGGCAAATCACTTAACCTCTCCATGCCCCATTTCCCCATTGGTAAAATGAGGATGGGACAGAGCGCTGGCTGAGAACTGAAGGCTAAGCCAGCACTCTGCCCCTGGAACCCTAATCAAATGCGGAGTGGGGCCAGCTGAGAGAGCCTGCGGGGACCGGGCTAACGAGGAGCAGCTGTTAACGCTCATTAGACTGGCCCTATAAAGGCTCCCAGGAAGGAACTTTGGGGCAGAGGGTTACTGGAGATTCATAGCAGGGAGGTAGCAGGAGTGGGAGGGAGCTGTCAGTCTGGGAGGGCAAAGGTTCAGTTGGAGGGGAGCTGCCCTGAGTGAGGGACTGAGACCTGTGAGCGCGGACTGCACTGGTAAACTGTCGGTGGTAGAAAAAAGCCTGTAAATAAAGAGCGCTAGTGGGAGCACGATGCTGTGGCATGCACGTGGCTTGTGGGGCAGACGACCTGAGCTGCAGGGGGCCGGTGAGAACCTGCTATAGGGGACAATAATATTTCCCTGCCTCAAAAGGTATAATGAGGAAAAGTATATTACAGAGCGTGAGGCACTCCGATTCTATGTTACTGGGAGTCAGAATGTGTCTGTGCTAGGCAGAACCTCAGTTTTGGGTGTGCAAGTAATGCGTGATTGAACGCTATGTGGTCCACTTTTATTTTTAAGACCATTGAATTATCAGCAGTGCTGTAATCAAAGGCTTTCTTAACGTTCACCAAAAATGTCAATATCCACCGTACCCGAATGCGAATTTACACGGAACTTTATTTATTTTTATTTTGGGGCTGCTATTTCTTTTTTTTGCTGGTCTTTTAAGTTTTATATTTCCCCTACTTATTTAGTGCCTACTGTTTTTAAATTTAACAAATCCAATTTCTTTTTTGGGCAATTAACTTTAATTATTTCCCAGGGACTTCATTATTTCATTAGTGTGAGAAAGCAGTTGAAATTGCACATATAATTTAATGACAAAGTTACCCATTAACATTTTCACTTCCTAAAAAATGACACCTCTGTCAGACACTACATACCTGTAACAGCTTGGCACAGGACATTTACAAAAGCCCTTGATTAAATCTAATTAATTCTACCAATTCCTGCAGACAGGAAAATCAGAGGTAATCTGAAGCAGAGAATCCATGTTTCAGCCACAAGTAGTTACTACTGCACAGACAATAGTGGCCTCTATTTCCGCACAGGTTCACTTTGCCTGTTGTGCAGCAGAAGGGCATGACACTTTATCTATGGCTCATTTTCTTGACAATAAAGAGTAGTTATCATACCTGACATATTAAAAAAAAGTGCTGGGCCTTTAAAACATGGATGGATTCTCCATCTTCATCTTCATCAGTCATGATGAAATTCTATGGCTTGTGTAATATTCAGGAGATCAGATTAGATGATGGTCCCTTCTGGCCTTAAAACCTATGAATCTATGAAAAGTAAAACCCTAATTGGGGTGGATGGGCTGACCAAAAAGAATCTGAGGAATACAATGCAATCACCACCCACACACTAAAAAAAATACAAAAGAAGAAGCCAGCGGTGCCATGAGAAATACTCTTCTAAAATATAAAACAGAGAAAGAACATCCAAAAATGGGTAACTATCACTTTTTACTACCAGCAGTACTTATTTTAATACATTTCCAAGAGTAAGAAGAGAATTAGGGAACACACATTTTGCTAAGTAACACCTATGACTGAAGCAGGAGACCAGAGCAAGAATAGAGGAATGGCAGAAGAGGCAGCTCTGTGAGGAAGGAGGGTTTCTCTCCCTTAGGTCCTTGGAGGAGGGTGTGAGAGATGAAGGGCCTCAAAGCCAGGCCTGTGGGTCCCCAGGCAGGGCTCAGACCATGGCCACCACCCAGTACTTCATCCAAACCCATGGAGAAAAGGGCTAGGGAAGCTCTAGCTCACAAAAAGTCTCTGCACTAAGCTCGTGATTAGGGGAACTGTCCAGTCTCACCAATAGGCTGGGATGCACTACTAAAACCAGGAAGAGGCACAAGAAATTGTCTGAGCAAATAGGTGAATACCCTGACTGGCTGCCTGCCTACTTGCCTGCCTTCCTGCTTGTTCCTGGTTGCTGCGCTCCTTATCCCAGACCCCCATCTATTCCCAGCTCCTGCTTTCCAGCCTCACTCCAGATGCCTGCTCCTATACCCTGCTCCTGACTCTGTCTCCACACCGACCTTTGGCTTGGCACCTGACTCTGGGTCCTGGCTCCTGACTCTAACAATTGGCATGACCACCCACACCCCAGTCCCTACAGCAGGATTTAGAGAGTCTGTACTAAAAGTTTGATATCATAAACTGCAAAATGTTGGGTGCCTTCAGAGAGCTGGTCAGCATCCCTAACTCCAAGTGAGTTCAATGGGTGTTGGGGACACAGACTTATAGAAATGTAGGAGTGGAAGGGACCTTGACAGGTCATCTAGTCTAGACACCTGCACTGATGCAGCACTAAGTATTATCTAGAGCATCTTTGACAGGTGTTTGTCTAACCTGTTCTTCACAACTTCCCATGATAGAGATTCCACAATCTTCCTAGACAATTTGTTCCAGTGCTTAACTACCCCTACAGTTAAGAAATTTTTCCAACACAAACTGCCCTTGCTGCAATTTAAGCTCCTTACTTCTTCTCCTGTTCTCAGGGGATAACAATTTATTGCCTTCGTATTTATAACCACCTTTTATGTCCTTGAATACTGTTACCATGCCCTCTGTCAGTCATCTCTTCTCCAGAAAAACAAACCCATTATTTCAATATTTTGTTGTAGATCATGTTTTCTAGACCTTTTAATCATTTGTGTTGCTCTCTTCTGGACTTTCTCTATTTTCGCCTCATCTTTCTGGAAAGGTGGTACCTAGAACCTGACACAGCACTGAGGTTTTATCAGTTCTGAGTAGAATGGAAGAATTACCTCTTGCCTCCTGGTTACAACACTTCTTCTAATGCATCCCAGAGCGGTGTTTGCTTTTTCTGCAACAGTATTACATTGTTGACTCATATCTAGGTTGTGATCCACTATACCCCCAGATCCTATTCTGCAGTACTCCTTCTTAGGCAGTCATCCAATTTTGATTATACCTTCCTAAGTGTATTACTTTGCTTTGGTCCTTATTTCATCCTATATATTTCATATAATTTCCTCTTTGTCAAGAGCACTTTGAATTTTAATCCTGTCCTTCAATGTGCTTGCAATCCCTCCCAGCTTGGTCTCAGCTACAAACTTTATAAGTGTACTCTCTATGACATTATGCAAATAATTTATGAAGATATTGACTAGAACCAAACCCAGAATAGATCCCTATGGGACCTCATTCAATATGCCCTTCCGTTTGGTTGTGAGTATGCTTTTCCAACCAGTTGTGCACCCATCTTTTAGTATGTTCATCGAGGCTATATTTCCCTAGTTTGCTTCTAAGAAGGTCATGTGCGATAGCATCAAAAGCCTTACTAACATTGAGATATATCACATCTACTGATTCTTCCTACCCACATGACTTGTTACTTTGTCAAAGAAAGATATTAGGTTGGTTTGACGTTGTTTGTCTTGCTGTTGTTGACTGTTACTTATCAACTTACTATCTTCTATATGCTTACAAATGGATTTGCTCTGTTATCTTTCCAGGTACCAAAATTAAGCTGACTGGTCTACAATTCACTGGGTTGTCTTTATTCCTTTTTTTTATAGATAGGTGCTATATTTGATCTTTTCCTGTCCATGCAGTATTTCCTATCCTCCATGAGTTCTCAAAGATAATCACTAATGGCTCAGCCAGTTCCTTTAATTATTCTGGGATGTATTTGGTCAGGCCCTGCCAAACACGTTCAGACATTCAGCATCACTTGCTCCAGTTCATGCTCACACTTATAGAATCATAGATGTTGTACTGGACAGGATCTAGAGATGGCTACAAGTCCAGCTCCCTGTACTGAGACAGGACCGAGTTCCTTACAGGTGTCCATCCATGATAGGTGTTTGTCCAACTTGTTCTTAAAATCTCCAAGGATGGGGATTCCACAACCTCCCTTGGAAGCCTATTTCAGAATTTATCTACTATTCTAGTCAGAATGTTTTCCCTAATATCTACCCTAAATATCCCTTGCTCCAGATTAAACCCATTACTTCTTATTCTACCTTCAGTAGACATGGAGAACAATTGACCACCATCCTCTTTATAGCAGCTCTTACCATAACTGATCACTGTGATCCTCATTCTTCTTTTCTCAAAACTAAACATGTCGAATTTTTTTTTAATTTTTCCTCATAGGTCAGGTTTTCTATACCTTTTATCATTTTTCTTGTTCTCCTCAGGCCTATCTCCAGTTTGTCCACATCTTTCTTAAAGTGTGGCACCCAGAATTGGACACAGTAGTCCAGTTGAGGCCTCACTGGTGCCAAGTAGAGAGGGACAATTACATCCTTACATATAACACTCCTGTTAATACATCCCAGAATGCATTAGCTTTTTTCACAACTGCACAGTTGACTAATATTCAATTTGTGATCCACTGTAGTCTGCAATTCTTTTCAGCAGTACTAACACTTAGCCAGTAACTCCTCATTTTGTAGTTGTGCATTTGAGTTTTCCTTTCTACGGGTTTGTCTAATTTACAGTGCTGCAGAGCTCCAGCTTGTGCTGCTGTAGTGCTTACTGAAGATGCTACCTATGCCAATGAGAGACCTTCTCCCGTCTATGTATGTATTCCACCCCCCTGAGAAGCAGTAGCTATGTTGATGGCAGAAGCTCTTCCATGGACATAGCACCATCTGCACCAGGAGTAAGGTCATTATTGCTACCTCATCATTATACGAATGTAAGGTGATGGCGTAGACCAAGCCTAAGTGACATACTTCGCACTTGTCTTTACTGAATTTCATTTTGTTGAATACAGACCAACTCTCCAATTTATCAAGGTCCTCTTGAATTCTAATCCTATTCTCCAAAATGTTTGCAACCCCTCCCAGCTTGGTGTCCTCTACAAATTTTATAAGCATAAACTCTACTCCATTATTCAAGTCATTAATAAAGACATTGAATAGTACCAGATGGAGGACTGATCCTTTAGGGACCCCCTAGATACACCTTCCCAGTTTGACAATGAATCATTGATAATTACACTTTGAGTACAGTCTTTCAACCAGTTGTACACCCCCCTTATAGTAATTTCATCTAGATCACCTCTCCCTAGTTTGCTTATGAAAATGTCATGTGGGGCTGTGTGAAAAGCCTTACTAAAATCAATATATATCAGATGTACTGCTTCCACCTATCCACTAGGCAAGAAACCCTGTCAAAGAAGGGAATTAACTGAGTTTGGCATGATATGTGCTTGACAAATCCATGTTGTGTATTCCATAATTTGTTCCAGTATCTTTCCAGGTTTCAGAGTTACACTGACAAGTACATAATTACTGGGATCCTCTTTGTTCCCCTTTTTCAAGATAGGTACAATATGTGCCATTCTCCACTCCTCTAGGACCTCACCCATCTTCCAGGTCTTCTTTAAGATAACTGCTGATGGATCTGATATTGCTTTAGATAGTTACTTAAGTACAATTTCAAGATAGTTTAAGATACATTTCATCATGCCTTGTTGACTTGAATACATCTCATTCATCTAAATATTCTTTAATCTGTTCTTTCCCTTTTTGGGTTGTATTGCTTCCCCCTTATTGATAATATCAAATTGAATACCTGGTCACAATTAATCCTTTTAGTGAAGACTGAAGCAAAACAGGCATTATATATCCAACATTCTTGGTGTCATCCATTTTTAGCTCTCCTTCCCTGCTAAACACAGGACCTACACTTTCCATCATCTTTCTCTTGCTTGTAATGTATTTCAATAACCTCTTTTCATTGCCTTTTATATCCTTTGCTAGGGGTAACTCATTTTGTGCTTTAGTCTTTCTGATTTTGTCCCTGCACACTTGTGCTATTCTTTTGTACTCCTCCTTAGCAATTCCTCCATGCGTCTGCTTTTTTGTAGGATTCCTTTTTGATTTTCAGGTCATTAAAGAGCTCCTCATGGAGCCATATTGTGCTCTTACTATTTTTCCAATCATTCCTTTGCATCAGGGTAGTGTTCAGTTGGGCCTTTAATACTATCTCCAAGATAAACTGTCAGCTCTCCTGGATTCTGTTTTCTTTTAGATTTTCTTCCAATGGGACCTTACCCATCAGTTCTCTGAGTTTGTTACAGCCTTCTTTTCTGAATTCCATTGACCTTATTCTTTTGCTCTCTCTCCTCCCTTTTCTTAGAATCATGTAATCTATCATTTCATGATCACTTTCATATACATTGCTTTCCACCATCAGATTCACCACCAAATTCTCCCTGTGGTCAAAATCCAGCCTAAAATGGCTCCCGTCAGGTTTCTTCCTCCACTTTCGGAAACAAAAATCGGTCCCAAAACATTCCAAGAACTTAATGGAAGTTTTGTATTTTGCCGTATCACTTTTCCAACAAATTGCTGGGTAGTTGAAGTCCCCTATTACTACCAGGTTTTGTGGTTTGGATACTTCTGTTAAGCAGCTCGTTTCTGGGTCTCCCTTGCTGCTCGGAGTCTCAAACTGGCTGAGGCTCCCCAAGTTAGGGGATGCTACTGAAAAAATAATTCTTTACTTTTCTGTACTTGTATTTCCTAATCTGTATAATGGTTAATATATAATTCATAATTATATTATTATTAATATAATATAATAATATTCACCTTTGAAAAAAACATTTAGATCTATGGATGTAAAGCAACAGAAGTGCTAAGTGTAACTATTTTATAGTAAATATGCAGCTCCCTTCAAAAACAGCACTGGGTGTTATTCCTCACTCTCTCCTTCTGATCACCTTAGTGAAAGCGGATCTTTTGCTGATGCCAGAGCAGCTGCTGAGAACAGGCTACAATCTCTTCACTCACGTTCCATCACAAAAATTCAGTTCACACCCCATTTTCTCCCACAGTGTACAATTCAGGAGCTATCAGCAAGCACCCCACACTGGAGTTAATTATTATCCACCCTTGCCTCATGTTTTCACACTCTTAGGGTTTATCTACACAGGGAAAGTTACCAGCATGACTTTTGTTGACTAAGCTATTTTGCATTAGCTATTTTCGAATAGCTCCCCATGTGGACATGCTATTCTGCTTAAAAAAGGTAAAAAAAAATAATTATTCCAGAATAGTGTCTCCATGCAGGAGATTTATTCAGGAATAGATAAATTAAACTGGAATAGTTATTCCAGAATAGCTGTGTTAGTGAATTTCTTCTGTGTAGACAAGACCTTGGAATAATGTTTTTATTGTTGTACCAACTGTGTTTGGTCAAATGAATGACACAATATAAAATTATAATTGTATTGTACTGTGCATAGGAGACAAAAAATACCAAATGCGGTGCCTAGTGGTAATGTAGCTTTTGAGAAATGCTATCTCAAATCCTCAAGAAAAAGGGACTGTGGGAGTGTGATAAGAGTTTTACTCTATACTGAAGAGATATTTGTTTGGTATTTGTTTATTAGCTTACATGCTTTAAGAAATCTCACTTTAGAATATCTGCTTATTGCCCCAGCTTCTTTGCTTCTCTAAGAGGCTGTTTCAATGACTATTGAAACTCCTTGTGGATCTTGTTTTATCACACTCTGATCCCTGGACAATAAATGCCCTGCTTCCCTATTCCTCCTTTGACAACTTCAGGACCTCCCAGCGCTCAAGTTCAATGCTGTCTTCAGGGTATAGTAAATGTTAATTACCTTACACTATAGGTTTTTTAATGTAAGGAAGGAAATTCTGTTCTTTTCTGTCCTGTTTCTTGGCTCAATCTGTTAAAACAGCTTTTAGGGCCATTATTTACTTTACAGCTCAGATCCATTACCCACCAAAATTCTTTCTATTTTGATTATTGTGGAGGGGCTTGTCTTGTAGTCTCCAAAGTGCCTTCTTCTGACTACTTGAAAACATTCTATAAGTACTCACTCCAAAATTAACTGTAAATATTAATTTGTATTCTTAAGTACTTTCAAAATGCCTGTGTTAGTAGTTAATGTGGCATTTTATCTCTGATTTCCCAAATGGATTCTGCTCCACTGCAGAGGTACAATACTTAACCCAATAGGAGATAAAAGTATAGTGCTGTATTATTTTACAGGAATTACATTCTATGAAACACAATGGTTCACAGAAAAAATGGAGCACTTGGGATGAAGCCATTCACAGTGATCTACCCTTAGCAATTTTTTTACCAGGAAATTCAGCTATCTTAATTCACTGTGTATTCCTTTACCACACACCACAGTGAAATACTTTACCAAAGCTAATTTTGGGTTCTAAAGAATAAAAATACTTGCTGGAACTGAAGTTCATGATTCAAAGGATTTTGCTGCTGTCAAGAAGCACAAAATATAGTTGCCAAACAGGTTATAAAATACATCAGTAGTGTACCAAACAGTGGATGTGGGGAGAGAATACTCTGTGTATTTACAATGGTCCAAACTCTCTTTCCCTGCAAGGCAAGCTAGTATCTGAAAATGAATTCACTCTTTTCACAGTATCAAGGCAAGGAGGCAATGACTGTAATTTATAAAAATAATCATCCTTTGGACAATGTAGTGTAGTTCTCACATCTTTGAAGAAAGGTTGGATAACATAAGAGAATCATGGGACTAAAATTTTTCATATAGCAATCCAAGCTGTTGGGAAGGAGAGAACATTTTGCAAGTTGAGAACAGAACTGGCATAAGAGGATTGATACAATATAATTACTATTTACTATTTACTATTATGTATTGCATTAAATCTCTGCTACTGTTCAGCCACATTGCATGCTGCACACCAGGGACATTTTAACCTTCATAGTTATCCAGGTTTTTGGATTTGGGTGAGGTAGTATCTTTTATTGGACCAACTTCTGTTAGTGAGAGAGACAAGCTTTCAAGATTACACAGAGCTCTTCTTCAGGTCCCTGTGTAAGCTCAAGCCGTGCAGCAGGACTGGGATCCTGTGCCCCCCACCGGACCTGCTGCCATAATAACAGGAGTGGGTAAAATGTACTTTGTTGCTGGCAGAATTGGGTGAACAAAAAAACAGACTGCAGCAATTTGCGGGAAAACATTTAAAAACTTTAATACTTAAATTAAAGTGAGGGATAGAAAGAAATTTGATGTCTTTTGTAACAGGAGTTAAGGTATATTTTACATCGTTCTAGATGTAGTGCTAAATTTGTTTTATTTTTTTAGTGGTAAAAATGGAGTCTGAATTCTGTTTTTATATATATTAATTGATCATGGGTTTTTGGTTTTTTTTAGTAGCATGGGGGAATCTGTCTCTCTCTCGAGATTTTTCGGGATCTGGGGTTTTGCAGGTGGGAGTGGGATAACCATGAGGAGGCAGGTGGGAGTGGGTATTGCGGGACAGGAGTGGGATTAAAAAAATAGTCCCACGCAGGGCTCTAGTGTTGAGGTTTCTACCAGGGTGTTGTTCCTTGATCCTGCCTGGCAATTCCATGTATGACTCTGCAGTGCAAAGTGAGTGTAAAACATTGCCACCATTTTGATCTGACAGTGCTCCTCTCCCAAGTAAAGACTGCATGAGGTGCACAGCAGTGGAGAATCCACTATCCATCTTTTGAACCAGCCTCTGGGTAGTACTCGCCTGATAAGTTTGAAGTTCCACCTCCCTTGTAGCTAATGGAAGGGAGGAGCTTTTTGTCTCTTCTCCTCTCGCAGAGCCTCCTAGCTGCTGTCACGGTAGGTGTCACCACAGCTCTATTCCCCAAGCCTCCTGACAGCAGCAGAAGTGGTCTCTCTTACTCTTCCCCTCTCTTAGACTTGGCCCATACATAAATTAGCATCAGTTTTAACAAAAATCAGTTTAAAATGAATTTAGTTAAACAAGTGCAAAATCTTGGATGGATGTTCCTTTGTTGGTTTGAGTCTGCCTTATTATCAGTAATTTTATAGGCACAAGCTACATGATATAACCAGTTTTTAAATCATGTATTTAAACTAGTGCAATTTTTGTGTGTAGACATAACCTTAGTCCTTTTTTTGGACCCTTTTCAATAACTCCAGATCGTGCCTCTGCTGCTGGTGACAGATTTCCCAAGTACAAGCAGCCTGAAATGACTGACAGCTTCACTCCCACCCACAAGGCTCTGAGCAGCAGCAGCAAATCTGCCAGTGTTGTTCGTTTTACTTTGCCACCAGCTTTCAAAGCCATGAGCACTGTAACAGCACTGGAGTTGTCTGTTTACAGAAAACAATATAGTGCGAGTTTACACAGTTGACAGAAGGTGAGCTTCACTACCAGAACTACAAGAATCTCTTTCATGAAAACTTAAGAAATAGAGGTCTCAGGACCCATATTCATCACTTGCCACTGATGAGCGGCTGAATTGATTTATCAAGCCTTTTTTGCAGCAGTTCTGCTGCTTTGGTAGCTCAGCATAATGCTTCAGAAACTGCACACCAAAGCCTGGGAGGTTTTGGTGTTTTACTTTTCACAGAGGGACCAATCCTTGCTGTTTCCCCAGATGAAACTTCCACTCACTACCATGGGCATTTCACCCGAGCAAGGACTGCAAGACTGGCTCCAAAGCATCAGCTCTCACTCCTACTAAAGTCAATGCATATTTGGTGCCAACTTCAGTGGGAACAGGAAGAATCCTAAATCTAAACTTGACACCCAAGAAATTAGGGCATACTTGCAAATTCTGCTCATCTATTAGCCTCTCCCTGGAATAACCTGCTACAGGTGGATATTTTTATTGTGTACAACATTTGTCATGCTGTGTGTTATGATCTGATTTAGATAAAATACCGTATCAGGGCTTTCTTGCAAAATAAGTGGAAAAAGCTGATTTGCAACAAGCTTTGATACAAACCTACTTCCAGAGAAGCAGCTCAGGAAAACATGAATATAAGCAACCACAAATTCTTAATTCCATGCCAGCTTCTCTGACAACTATTTGTCAGTCTTTCAGCACCCTGTTAAAAAACTGCAAACTTCTAAAATGCTAATAGCCTTTTCTCCTTTCATTATTCATACACTTTATAAGTAAGATTTCTATATTTAATCTATAGGGTTGAAAAGCAAAACATCAATAATTCACATCCATAACTATATTGTATTTTATATAACTCACCTGCTGGTAAGTAAATTCAAGCTACCAAGGTCACCAAATGAAAACTTTTTGAAAAAGCCACGATCTCTGACAGAGTTACCATTTTGTTCTTTACACTCCAGCTATTCTGTAGCTTACAAATTGTTCCTGCAGCTGATATGACTGTCAGAGTGAATTCAGCAGTGAGGGGATGATGAGACCCAAAATGTTCACTAAACATGATGAGAAGACTTTTTTAAAAATACTCCTGGTTGTGTCAGTCTCATTCCTGTTTGGAGAACAAGCAGGTTTTTATAGCTATGCTTACATCTTGGCCTTTTGGCCTTCGCAGTGACATTTCCTTCTGATTCTTTCTGGTGGCATAAAAGGAGCAAATATGAATTTAATTATGGTTTTGGTTTGCCACTTTAAAGCAAAGATAATTAGAACTTCAGGTAAAAATATTGAAATAATGGTTTCAACAGGAATTCTGAGAAACACTTTCCTTGCTCTATCAGCTCTTGTGCCGTTCTTTCCTATCTTTCTTTATTAAAGTTAAATGGGGTAGTGACGTGTTGCTGATAATGGGAGCTGCTAAGGTTCAAAGTGGTGAACAATATTAATTCCAATGCTGTGAATTACAATGCCAAAGCATCCCCCTGTTTTTTCCTCAGTAAATTCCCTAAAGAAAATGTCCTAGATCCTGGATCATATAATGTCCAGCTTTTTTTAAATACGTTTTGAGCTTGACTGTATAAAAAGGCCAAAGAAACTAGGCTCTTTACCTTTGGAGTTTATTACACCAGCTGCAGTTGAAGCCAATCTGGGCATTAACACAGGGACCACAGCTGTTAAACTGGAGACAGGCTAGGAGAAAAATTAATACACCCATTAATTTTATAGACAATTCTTATTATGTGTACAAAGCAAAAATAAATCCTCTCCAATAATATATTTAAGAGGTCACTGGGCTCACATATGTGTAGCATGACATATTAAAGATAATCTGTTAGCACATACTGTACAAATATATGTAGATCTTTAGGATATAATTTGTATTCCATTTGTAAATTTAATTTAATTTTCAAAAACTTCCTTTCACTATGGCTGCTAATTTTTTATCTTACTGATAAGTATTAAGTTATTTCCTTAAATCTTTTTCCTTCTTCTTACAGTTTTGGGTATAGATAACAATTAGACATATTTAGATAATAAAACTGGCAGGGAAGTGTGTAAGAACTACAATTGGATTACGAAAAAAGGGTGGTTGCTATTTTCAATGTCTCATAGTGGTACAGCTGGCAATTTAAATGCTGAGATTTCTAAACACCTTCAGCAAAGAAGGTGAATGAATTGCAAAACACATTTGTAAATGTTCCTTTAAGATGAGATGTGCTGCACACAAAAGTTTTTGTGTTTAACTCACCAGCTTGAAACTTACTTAATGGATATATGGACAATCATTGGAAAATAATTTAGTGCAGCTATCATTCAAGATCTTCTGACAGTTATTACAAAACTGGTATGTTTACTTGCTTGAGACACTAGTCGGATATATAAAGTTTTCAAACCCTCAGATTATAGGAAAATATTTTGGAACTCTGCATTTTCCAACTATTTTGCACTGGTCCATGTTGAATTTTACTTACTGGGTAGAGGTATCATCTCAACAGATGATAGATTGGTAATCTTTGACATCTGTAGCTCCACCCTGTGGTATTCATAAATTGTTCTTCTACGGACATCTGCCAGGGAGGAAAACATTAATATTTTATTATTTTGCAAGCTGCACCCTGTGAAAAAACAGTGGGTTTACTGGTTGCTTACTGTACTACTACCACACACACACACACGAGAGAGAGAGCACATTTCCCCATGAAGCAATTTTAACTTAACAGCTCTAGAAATGACTATGAAAATAGTGAATGAGCTCTCAGACATCTCATTAACTCTTAGGTAGAATTTCTAAAGCTCAGGCTCAAATATTTTAGATTATATTTCAGATATTTCCCCCCAGATGTTTTCCAAGCTAGATGGTTTATAGAAAGATCATACAGTCAAAATGCCTTTGTTCTCAAAATGTGCAAACAGAAATGGTTTCATCACTTAATTTAATTGTTAGCTAGAAGCTACTTCCCATCTTAAAACTGTATCCTTTGCTCAAAAGTATTAGATTAGAATTTTTTTTTAAATATAAAAATATAAAAGGAGCCAAGGAAGTGTTACTAAAAAGGCAGCCTAATGTGAAATCTTTACATCAAATGAAACCAGGTAAATTTGTCAAAGCAGAAGATCTACCGTGGAGTCATAAATTTACTGTTTTGACATATTTTGAACATACAAGCCCAAAGCAGAAGGGAAATGTGAAAAAAATATCATTTGATTGTTAGTTTCTTATTCAATGTTCTATTATTTATTCTGGTCATCCTCCACATTCCAGATATTAGGTGCACGGCTGCAAGACAGGCCAGAACATTTGCAAATTAGAAGTATAGACTATACTACTGGTCGTACATTATAATGACCATTTCCGTAGGCCTTGGATTCAAGGTTATTACCTTGGCAGATGTCTGATCAAGCTTCCATTTAAATCACTGCAAACACTCTCACTTCAGTGGGTTTAGGACAGAAGAGAAATGAGTGGCTACAGACATAGGATTAATAGATTATTCTGGTAATTTTGTTGGCTGAGCTGATGGGAGGAAAAAAGAATACAGAGAATCACAGACATACACTTCGGCAGGCTTCTGTGTGGTTTGTGTTGCCAATCCTGCACCATGCAGATGGGGCATACCCATTTGGTTGGTGTGAGGGACATGTTTTTATGGTCCATTCTGGAATGTAATCTAAGAATACTGTTGCATTCCCAGATGTTGTTAAGGAATCATATAGCAGAGGTGACAAAAAGAAAGTATTTTCCCTTTCTCATTCTGGCCAGAAGACTGTGGCCACTTCTTTCAGATGCAAAAAGGAGATTTTATTTATATATCTTATACACTGAAATAAATACATTAACAACAACAAATATTAATTAGAGCGCACTAGGAAATACACCTAGGGCGTGTGCTGAAGAGCTCAGCTTGGCCTGAATGTGTGAGTTTAGCTGGGAAAAGGCATGTGGCTCATAGGTGCTGAAACTAGGGGTGCTGGGATGCTCCACACCTCCAGCCTGTAAGTGATTTCCATCAGATGCAGGGTTTCCAGTTTGCTTCAATGGATCTCAGCACCCCCACTATAAAAACTGTTCCAGCAACGCTGGTGTGAATAGTCTCCAAAAAGACAAGCGCGCGTGCTGCCAAAGCAACCAACAAGCAGCTGGTGTCTGCTTGAAGGAGCAATGAAGATGACCCCAAGGGAGGCTGGGCTGGGATGCCATGTGAAATCCGGTGCTGCCTTGGCAGGGTTCCTTGTGAAGTGACTGCACTGGATAGCCTCTCTGTTTTTAGGCATGAATAGACAGGATCTTGCTTGCAGACAATAATACTTCTTCTTAACTTCCCATATGGTTTAAGGTACCATTGCCAATTAACTCAGCTTGTTATTTATTTGAGGGTGACTTCTGCTATGATTTGAGCCACTTCTGATGGAGGATCTTTCTTTTCATCTCAGATGCAAGTGGCAGTTTACTAAATTAGTAAATTACATATCTATTGTCACAAAGACATTCTGATTGTGTAGTAGGCATCCTGGCCAGGCAAGACATCTGCAGCGGATGTTCTGATATCTGTCCAGACTTCCAAAGGTATTGGCTAGGAAAGCCTGTCAAAATGAAGCTAATCTGGGCTTGGTTTGGTTAGATCTCCTGCCAGTAATGAAGGATGTATTCTCCCAGAATGTTTAATCCAAGAGAAGCACCTGCCAAATCAAAGCAATTCGGGTGAACTCCTGCTAATGTTGGAAGCTTTCATTTGTTTTTGTTTTCTTTTTTAATCTGGCTCCTTCTACCAAAAAAAAAAAAAAAAAGGAAATGGACATATAAATAAGAATGATGACACTGGCACTGTAAATGAACACTGCAGCATTCTGTCTTTAGCAGAGGTGAACTGTACAAGTTGGTTTGCCATAATCCTATTAATTCTGAGTCTGTGGCACTAAATACCCAATGGTGACATGTATGAAATCAGGTATTCAAGATTTCCAAAGCTCCCATGAAACGGTCTGTCACACCCACCCACTGTGTAGATAATTACTAAAAATACTACTATTAGGTAGGATGATGTCTGATATAATCATTCAGGATGCAGCATGACTGCTAATCACAGTAAGCAATACATTTTTAGACAGACGAGGCTTGACCCTCCCTTTTGGAGAAACAATTGGTACTCACAAAACATAATGTGGGTTTCCATTCTGTGGTGACATTGCATAAGAAAACCTGCCACAGACAGGAATCTGAGTACTTGCACCCTAGCTAGCTGATTTGAGCCTTCAAGCAGGTAGCTGGAAATACAAGCACTCAGATTTGTGTGCACAGTTAAAACATAACAGAAACCAAACCAAAGCAGAAAAAATCAAAGTTCCCAATCCTAGGGATGCTAAATCATCATTCACTTGGTTATTGTTGTTGCTTTTCACATGCTGTCTATTTGGGTAAATAACAAACAAGTATAAATAGAATGTTCCTGCCCCCCAGAGTTTGCAATCTAAGGCCCCGCTTCAGCCTGGTAGTTGGGCACATGTTTGACTGCAATCATGAGTAATCCCACTGACGTCAGTGGGACTACTCATAGACTAAATTAAGCACATGCTTAAGTATCTTATTGAAATGAAGCTTTACACTTTTTCTGTAAAGCATCTATTGTGCTTTCGCATAACAAAAAATATAATACCACAGGGCAGGGCAGTTTAGATAACCTCGGTGTGTATTAGAAATACATGTCTGTAAATAGTATTTCCCTGAGCACGTCTATGGAAATGTTTTACTTTTCTGTTAGTCTTTTATTTGTGTCTCATTTTTGTAAAATTTGTAAAGGATCAATAATGTATAATTCATCAGTATCAGTTTCTAGATGTAATAGCTTTGAATGCAAAAACAAAGGTAGATTTCCGGCATAAAGAACTGAAGAGAAAACTAGCTTCTCGAGGTAACCATACTCTTCAGTGCTGTTGCTAGCCTCTAAAAAGAGAACGTGCGGTCACAAGGCCAATTGAAATAGTCCTTTCAAGAGATTAAGAAATGTATCTGAAAATTATAGATGCCTTAAATACTGATCGGATAGCACATTTTCTCCACAGTGTTATCACCATGGCTTTAAATGAAAGAATGGCATTCAAACATCACTTGAATTAGAAGTGCCAGAGATTATCACATGAGCAGCAGAGGCTTCCACAACATCCATGAAGGGTTAGTCACTTGTACTGAACTATTCTGAATGTATATGTTGGACAGATGTAAACCCGGATTAGGTTTCTTCTATTCAATCTATTTCAGTTAGATCTTCTAAATTTATCTTCACAAATGACAAGGCTTCATCACTGAAGGACTCTCAGGGATTCAACATCAGCCTTAGAATCAGCAAGAGCCACTAACTGGGAGAGTAAGCCAAAATAGCTTATCTCAGGGGTGTCAAACTCAATTCATATGGCGGGCCACATTTAGATTAAATTCATTTCAGGGGGGCCACGCATACCACACTCTACTCGACTTTTGATAGTCTACTCTCCGCCGAAAAATCTCCCCGCAGGGTGAAATTCGGTGGCAGAGTAGGACAGCGGGAATGAGAACAGGCACTCACAGGGGCTCGCAGACTCCTCTCTGCTGTGAAATCTCCCTGCAGGGTAACATTCAGCGGCAGAGTGCGAGACTCCAATGGCCATTTCCTTTTTAAGGGGAGATATTTCCTTTTTAAAAGGAGGTCTCACGGTGCCCTGAGCTCACGTGAGATCTCCCACGCTTTTCCTGAGCTCGGCTCAGGAAACACTTCCGGCACGGGTAACACAAGCCGGCGTGGCTGGATTCGTCCCGCAGGCCGGATAACACAAGCTGGCGGGCCGGATTCGGCCCACAGGCCTTGTGTTTGACACCTGTGGCTTATCTAGTCAGATGGTTGTTATGTCATTTGTAAGTCTAATGGGGGAAGAAAACAATGATCTGTTTACAAATGCCTTATCTGTATGACAGCTCAGTATGAAATAAACAAGTTATGAAGGATGTTCATCTTACACTGCCAACAATTTATGAATCAAAGTTAAAAATGAGGGTGGGGAAAATCTCAGTAAAAATACAATATAACTTTCAAATCCAGCAACTGGTTTAGCTCCACCACAGGATGGTACTAAAAGGATCATATATGATCAGCTGACAGTTTCATGCCATAGCAGCAAGTATGACTTTTTGGTTGCTCCTGCAGCCAGTCCCATATGATTGGAAGCCATCTCCTACACAATGCAAAGGATTCAGAATGGGCTGAAGATTAATTTCAAAGTAATATTCGTGCTCAGCACATCAAGCACTTTCCATCTTCAAAGCTCTATAAACTACTACTATTAACTAATGAATCCCCAAGGCACTGTTTGACACTAGAGAAGTACTGCTTCCTTATAACCCACTATTATGCATATGTGTCTAAGGTTGTGTCTATCCTGCCCCACAGCTTGGACTTTAGGGGTGTGAATAGCAGTGCACACCAAAGGGTTGCGTTATAACTCCGTAATTTAGATACATCAGGTGTGAATGAAGAGGTTCCTCATTAGCATTAATGGAGTTCTGTTTGAAGAGGACTATGTTAATATGAATGAGGAACCATATAGTTCGTGCCCTCAGCATGTACACAGGGCAGTTACAGTGCAGCACTTTGGTGCACACTGTTATTCATCCCCTCATAGTCTGAACTGCAAGGCAGTGTAGACAAGCCCTAAACCTTCACCCAAGACCTAGGCCCCCTTTGTACACTAGCCATTTTTAACTTCTCTAAAAGTTACTCAAAACACTGCAAAGTCATAAGCAGTTAGGGGAATTTGCCCCTCAGTTTAACAAAAGTTATAAAATCATAGTGCAACAGGGTAGCAATTCAGGACACATGGATGAAATAATCTGTCGAAGAGTGAGCCAATGAATTAAGCTCCAAATAATTGTTTTGTGACTCATGTAGAAAAGCCATCCAGCAACAGCCACAGTTTAGTGTTTGCCAGCCCCTGACAAAGGTTAGAGCCACTTTAAGGCTACTTTCACTTCAGACACATAGTAAACAATCCCCCAGAAGCTGTTGTGTTACCAGAAGATTGCCGTTGTGCAGCAGTACGGTGGCTACACCTCTTCTTGCCACATCTCTAATTAGCCAATGAATCCTCAGGTGGTTATGTAAATTACTATCCAGAAGGCCACATCTCAGCCCCAATATGCTTCCTTGCTGGCATATCATGAGTTTACATCTGTGCAAAGTGGGTGTAAAATACTGCAAGATCAGAATGTTAAACTTTTACTCCCACTCTACACAGCTGTAAATAACCACATAATACGCAAGGCAGTAATGAATTAGGCCCTTCATTTTAAGTGGTGCTGCTTCATCTTAACCTGATAAATATCAAGAGACAACCAGCAGACACTCTTCTTGGAGACTTCAAAAGTTTAACTCTAACATTCTTACACGGTTGTCATGGGTGTAAACAAGTCAGAACAAAATCTTTCACAAACAGTTTTAATATACAGAAAAGTTTCTTGATTACACCCACTTGAGTTTCACTATATATTGAGTGGCACTAATTGCACTGAAACTGGAATGTTGTTAATAGATCATTAAGCTTCCACTTTTATCTGCATACACAGTTTTGGATAGTTATTTCAATGTTTTTAAACCTTGGGTTATCACAGCACACACTTCCTAAAATAGCTGAACCTGCCTTAACAGAATCCAGTGTGAAACTGTGATACAGCATAATGGAGAGAAAGTCCAGCCACTTATGCAGCTTCCTTATGGGAGTTACCCAACCATTATTACCAATAAAAAGACTAGCATGGAGTAGCAACCCACTCTGAGGCTGTCTGAAAAAGTGACCATTCACATCGTTTTACCACTGTACTTTGTTCACTTAGGGACCATGGTTCTCAGTGCAGTGTGAGGTCAGCAGGCAGGACGCTTGCTGGGTGTTTCAGAGTTGAACACAGGGTCAGGTGGAAGGCAATGTTTCTTCATTATTTTCTTCATAAGCAATTTAAAAACAATTATTTAGAAAACATAAGAGACAAGTATTGAAAAAAAGGAGTCTCCTTGAAGAGAGAGAGAGAGAGAGTGAGAGAAGGGATCTAGGAGCATAGATGATAGGCCAAGGCATAGAAATAAAGCCTGGGAGTAGAAAAGGGAATGAAGCAGAGAAACGACTGAGAATGGCACGAGAGAAGAAAGGAAGGGCTGGTCTGACAGAGGAGAAAAAGGAATAAGGAAGAGAGAAAGTGGCAACAGAGGTGCAAGGAGTTGGTAGTTGACATAGCAAGGATGACGAAGAAACAAAAGGAAAGAAGACCTGAAAGCAGCTGTAGAACTATCCCAAGCCATACTATCAAAACTATTACCAATCGCAGCAATAGCTAACTTGAAGACAGCTATTAAGACTTTATAGTGTGTGCTTTCTTGCAATAGGGAAAAGTTAATTTAAAGAGCATCAGCCTATCTATAGACAGAACAGAGACACCCTTGTGCCCCATCAGCCAATTCCAAAGCAGAAGTCTAGAGTATGGCTCAACTAAGTTCTAGAGAGGAAACAGAAACTCACATCCATCCAAATCTCTTTCTTCCTCCCTGACATCATTGCCAGGCTCATCCCTCTTATAGTATCCTGGTTGTGTACTCACACCTTACACAAACCCAGGCATGTCTGGGGTGGAATGTAGCAGTTCTGCACTAGCAACACCGCAAAATATTTAGGCTAGGAAGTAAGGGCTTATTTTCCATAGTCAACCAACAGTTACAAAGCAAAATAAAAATCCAGCAAAGCAAAGAGGTGTACCAAAATTCCACATCCCACTCTCACCCAAAAGAAACCCAAACTGCTTTACAGTAGTAATGGGGTATATCCTAGGAAAAAGCCCAAGTAAATACATGCAGTAGACAGAGCATAAAGAGTTGCTACTGCAAAGCCTTTGGAGATGGTATGAGAAACATTTATATTAACGTCAGACAAAATGGTTGCTTGCTTGGATCACATGCATAGTCAGACATCTGAGTGTTCATCAGAACTGAATTCCAAGCGTAACCCATCACTAACTGTACCACTTTTCATGTTTTGTTTTATAGGAAACTAATGAGTGAATTAAATATAAGCAGCTCTGGTGCCCATTTCCCTTACTGAGATTTTCCTTGGTCAGTGAGACTTTGAAAGGATTGCACATAGCTTTCTCCCACATTTACAGTAAAACTATAACTAGTGAATGATATATTCTTCCAACAACGATTGCTATCAATTGCTTTTTGGAATGGTTGATGTAAACGGTCTCAACACTAAGAATTCTCTGTGGAGAAAAAAAATTCCTTCAGTTTTTTCCCCAGTTCTTATAAACAATCCCTTTTCAGTCTTGGTTAAATGCTTTTTTAGAAGAAATAACCAACAATAACAAAAATGGAATGCCTCCAAATCAGATTTTCAGGAAAGCAAGTTTATTCATCATAATTAAGCCGTTTTGCCTGACTTTGGAATAAATGTGTTATTTCATGAATATTTACATAATTTTTTTTTTTTGGCTAATGTTTGAGAGATCCAGCAGCTGGCTCAAAATTTTCTTCCGTACAAAACAGGGTAGTATCCTGAAGTCTTAGACCCTGATTTACAGAGTTGCTAAGTTCCTACAATTCCAGTTACAGTCAGTGGGAACCACAGATGTTTAGTGTCTCTGAAAAACCGAATTGTCAGGCCTTTTAACTAATTCAACAATTGTTGAGTTAAATAGAGGACAACAGTTTTATCATCAGTTCCTGCTGAAATACTGAGTTATGCACTTTAATCATGAACATAAGGCTATAATCATTTTTTAAATATTATCCTATTGAAACTCTGAAAATACTTTTGGTTTTAATTTTTTTTTTTGGATGGGTAGAAGAAAAACAATAAAAAAACCAGACCAGACCAGATGTGGTTCTATGAGACATCCAGTACAGAGAAATCAGTACAGTGATTCACAAATTTATCACTGTGCCACTACGTCTGCAATTTTCCCAACTGAATTGCCAATTTTTTTCTTAAATACAAAAGCTTATTATCTGTCTGTGTCTAATAATAGCCAACATACCATGGCTACATTGTGTACTGAACAATGGTGACACAAGTTGAAAAGATCAAATGTAAATCAGCTGTTGCCTACCATTTAGAAGCCACCAAAGAAAAAGCTCTCTTGTGAAACAGATGAACTGAACTAAATGAAGAATTTTGGAAATAAGTCAAAGAAATTTTACTTTTGCCATTTGAGTTTCAATCCACTGATGCTAGAACATCTGGAAAAACTTTGATTATATGTCTGGTAAAGGTCCTAGTAAAGTGAGGTTCACCTCAGATTTCTCACACACTATACTGAACTACAGAGGAAAATGCCAGAAATGCCATATATGGAAAAAGTGAATCTTTCTGACATAGTCGAACAAGAATTATAGATACATAAAAGGTCAAACACCTAGTTGTGTATTTAAAGAGAGCTTTGCTCAGTCAACAGAAGTTCAACTGATTGAACAATGCAAAAACACACTGCACATATTGTTTGTTACCTTTCTGCTGCTCTATGGAAGGAAAATTGCTTCTCCTTATAGTGAGAAAGCACCCAGTTACTATACACTGGTGTACATCAGAGAATGTCACTTACTTCACTAGAATATTAAAGTGGATTTTTCCGGTATGTCTGAGAACAGATTCTGGCCAGTTACACCAGTATACATTCATTGTAAATCCACAGGCTTCACTATTCTGCAACAAGCATTTATTGTAGATAGGGCAAGGAATCTCACTCCCAATCTATCCAAATTCTCATTCATTTGCCTTGTATAGTATCCCAAGGCAGGTTTGTAGTGTTGAAATAGATTCCAAACACATCGCTGATGATTTTAAAATGCTCTGTTTCCAAGTCACTAATGGGATTGACCAGCTTTGAGTGTATACTAGCTATCTACACTGGGAGCTCCCTTTTAATAGCATTGAACTTAATTTCCATTGCCATTCCACAGGAAATATCCCCTTGTCCCATTGCCAGAAATGGAAGTGGCACTGTGGTTGGAATTACAGCTTTTCAAGCCTCAAGAGAAATGGCACCAGTACAAGACTGAGTCAGGGCATTTCCCCAACTTTGTGGTACGCTGCCAACTAATTCCTGAGCACTACATGGAGATGGTCTCTTGATGCTGAACAACATTTAACATATAAATCAATGTAAATTATGAACAGTAAGATCTTTTCTAATAGGGTTATATGGAGTCCGTATGTGAAACCCATATTCCAGTGTCAGTTTTCCATCCCGTCTAGCCAGATGATTGCAAAGTCCTAGCTAAAATATTAGACAGGAACTAATAACACTGCTATAGAAACCCTATGTCTTCTTCAGGGACAAAGTAAGCAGCAATTTATATTCTTTATGTGTCCTAAAGAGCCAACAAATAAACTAAAACAACTATTCATTTATTTCATTTTTGCTGTAATTGACTGGAACCATGGTTGATTTAACACCTCTGAAAGACAAGAATTCAAGAACACGCATACTTAAAGAGCAGCTGATATTGGCTCTCTACAGGCCAACACTATTTAACAGTTCTGTCAGGATACTATTATATTGCTGGCACATACTAATATAAACTTGTTCTATTGAAAGTACAATTTGACTTCAGGAAAGTCAACTGCAAATTGGCCATTCCCTTGAATGATACTACCTCCCACAAGTACTGCAAGCTAATAAGAAACAAAGTTACCAAGAATTTTCACCCTTCACAAGACAGTACTCTCATATAAGTGAAGAAGTCAAAGTAGCACAGCCTAAAGAGTACAGTACGTGGTGTGAAAAGAAAACAATCAAAAATAGCTGCTGCAATTCCACGGCTTAGAGCCTCTGAGAAGTTTCCACATTGCTTATCAGCCATTTTCCAGTGATGACAAAAAGAACAAAATAAGTTTAATATGATGCTCTATAAAATGAATGCTGGTAAATTAGTGTCACCATAAAATCAGGGGGAAAAACAAACAAACCATCTCTCCTCCCCTTTCGTATTCTCTCACTGGGAGGTGGCAGCAGGGCTCTGAGTGGTCAGCCCTGGCAGTGGGACTCATTGCAGGACACCCCCACGACTGACAGTTCAAGCTGTGAACCATAAGCCTGGTGCAGGTTCAGTTTCACAGCAGGAAGCCTATCAGCAGTGAAAATGACATTCTTCTCCATTTCACAGCTGCTGTTATTTCACATTTGGTCTCCTGCTCTGGCTGTGAGACGCAGAGCACGGGGCTGACAGCTTGTGATGTTAGCCCAGGGCTGGGGGGGCCTCCAGTTGTAAGCCCTGCACAGCTGTCAGAACCCCACAATGCTCCACTTCAGTTGGTGCAAGCACTCCTGATGAGGATGTTCACCACCAACAGAAGGAGGGTAGTGTGGACAAGAACAGCCGATTTAATTACCACAGTGGCTGTAGGTCAACTTAACTTAAGTCGATCTAATTTTGAAGTGTAGACAAGCCTAAAGCTTTTATAACAACTTCAATTTCAGAGAAAATAAAAATGCAGATTAGTGTAGTTTACAAGATTATGTGAACAGAAGACACTAGTTAATTACTGTGTCTTTTCTCCTGTACCCTTACTGAAAGGACGCTATACAGTCTGAAGTTCACAATATGAAATGTGTTTTCAGAAAAAAGTCGAACTTAGAAAGGATGTCTTTATCTTTCAGCTGGGTACAAGAACATTCTATGCACAGGTTATTTGTTCCCACGTATTAATAAAGAAACATGCAAGCAACTAAGGTGGAATATCTTATGGAATATAAAATTGTATTGGTTGATTTATTTTATTTTACTTAAGTCATCAGTACAAGGGAAATAATAAAACAGGATGTCACAGTGGGATCTGGGATCATATAAAATTACATTTGAATTAAGAAGCTGAAATTAGCTAAGTGATTTGTGGTTCAGTTAAATCCACCTCCATGCAATTGCCTTGAATTTGCTTCCCCACCTCCACACTGGTTCACATCATACAGAACTTTTATTACATACTGGGAATTTGCTGGATCCTATGCACCACCACAAATGCATCTGACAGTCCCACTTTCACTGGGTGATTGGTTGAACTTATTTGTGTCACTGAGACAGGAATCTGGAAGAGAAAATAGATTGATGTGCATTAAACATTACATTTTTAGATCAAGAAATTCAAGTCTAAAAATAACAGTACTGCCAGAATCAATGTATGGTGGATATTTAACAGATACAAGCCAGAAGTTTAAACATGTTATAAGAAGGATGCAGCAGGTTTGACAGAAGTTTTAATACAGACTGAAGTTGTTGTTTTTAATTTTTATTTTATCCCACTTTGGTTTTCAGCCTATTTAACAATATTCACATCATCACCTGGAACCATGGGACTATAATGCAGTCACCTGCTTTCCATAAGCAGAAAAATGCCCAAGTGGAAAAAGATGGTTACACATCCAGTAGATTGCAAAGACTCGGTATCAGACGTCTATGGATGGAAAGAGTTATTTTAAGAGCTATTATCATAATCATCTCTTTAGATAAGCTACTGTAACTTTGTGTAGACTGGACCGTATCATGGATATAGCTAAAGTGGTGCAAACCCCTACTCTAGATGCGTGTACACCAGTTTAAATCCTACTGACATCAGCATAGCTTGCATCGGTAAGAGCCTCTTTTTTAAAAGCAAAACAAAATGCTTCTTTCCTTTCTTTGCTGTTCAGCTAGACTGAACAATGCCAACAGCTACATTACTATCTGGGTCTGCAGCCAAGTAGATGGGAACGATACTGCCCTAGAAAAGTATTAGCTTCCATGTGCATTTTAATGGGAGTGTTAATGTGTTGGCTTAACTATCTGTATTGATCAGCATAACAAACTCCTTCAGAGTACATATGTAACCTCCTTAAAAATCTTTATATCCTGGCATTCCATTTATGTTGTCGTGCAACTGTTCTTGGAATATTTTATATAGTTCTTGTCTCCACAGTTTAGGAAGGATACAGAAAAACATCAGACTGTGTTAAGGTTAGTACAAGCACTGGAGGACAAAACATATTAAAAGAGTCTGAAGGCACCATATTTTTATAGTCTCCAAAATATAAGACTCAAAGGACATAATCACAGTCTATTTTAATCACCTTCAAGGTGAGTATAAATGAAAGAAGGGAATTATTCAGAGCTTCAGAAGATTGTAGGACAAAGGAGGAAAAGCGTTGGCTGCATACGAAAGAAACATTCTTAAACTGGAGGAAGAAATCATAAAAGGCACCATTCATTTAACTATTCAAGACTAGGTTAGATAAGACATTGATGGGGGAAGATGTAGTGAATAAATTCTGCAAGATAGAGAGAGATCAGATTAGATGAGCTAAGTAACCAGTTTCATGGTCACAAAAAACTGCAGGTGCAGTGCATGTCATGTGTATGTGTAATTATCTAACTGTGCCCACAAAACTGGTAGCCTGAGATATAAATGATATCAAGTGTGCCCATAAAATTATGCTTATCTTTACCTGTGACCGCCAAAAACGAGGATAGAACAAGGCTTGTTTCAAAATCAGGCTCTTTAATTTTCAGATAGTCTAATATCTTTTCACAAATTATTTTGAACAAATGAGTAATTGAGTCATTTGCTTTTTTCTCTAAAATTAGGACAAGAGTGCATGTACATTTTTGTCAGCAGAAAGCATTGGGCTCCTGCAATAAGATTTGTTTTCCCTTTTTCTTTACTATAACTTGGTTCATAGCTGTAAAGGCACTTTCATTTCATAACTTAATAAAAATTGTAAATGACTCATTTTGTGTCTTATGGTGATATCAGGTATTAAAATAGGAAACTGGAGCCAGGTAAAAAGGAAAATACAAATCAAGCATTCCGCAAAAGCGACAAAGATTTGGAACAGAAATATCTCCATAGATTTTGCCAAATTCCCTGCAGATTTCTGCTTTTGTGTGCTTATTCTAATGAGACTGAATACATTAAGGAATCAATTTCGTGGAATCAATTTGCAAAACATAGCAAGGGCCAACAACCCAAGATCCTAAAGTTCGAAACCAATAAGCTGGATTTGAAATAGAATTATTTTTTTCAGTAATGTTTTCATATCATAGCACCAAAGAAATGGGGGAGACCCTGTGTGGCCCCCTTCAAGTTACTGCAGTTCAAGAAGGGGCAAGGACAAGGGGTTTCTTAGGGACTGGCTGCTTTGGTGTGTGTGTGGGGCAGCAGGAAGAATAAGGCACATTAGAAAGTACTGCTCGACTTGCTAATAATGTTGACTGTAGGAATGTGGTCTGGACACTGAAGAATTGGGTGCCCCAGCTATTGGTGTGACCACTTGGAGGGTTGGACCAGGAAGGGTAGGAGAGGGCCTCAGTGTTTCAGTTGTGGGAAAATGGGACACATCTGGTAATTCTGCCCTTTGAACAGCGAACTTGGGAAAGATGGTGTCTGAGGGAGAGCCCTGCAGAGCAAGGGAAATAATTCCCAGGTGGGGGCAAGGATGGAGAGGAGGGTACTGGGAAACAGAAGCTGTTGGCAGAGGTAAAACACTGTGTAGTGGGGACCCTGACAGGGCTTACGGCTGATCAGTGTGCAGCAGGGATCCAGACAGGGCATCAAAGTGGCAGCGTCTGTGAGAAGGGCACAACTGTGGAGGCAGCAGTTATGGTAGTACTGTGTGGGACTATCAAGGAATCAATGTAGTACTGGGCTCGTGTGAGGATGTGAAGGGCTTAATTGCTTTAGCAGACAGATACTGAGGTGACTGTGGTGAAGCAAAAGAAGCCAGGCAGCTGGCTCAGAAAGAAAAGGAGAGGCTAAATGAAAAGCAAGAGTTGAAGTTCTAGATTGAGCGAGCGGGTTTTGAAACACAGATCCAAGTAGTCAAGAGCACTCCAAGGGAGGGATGAGTTGCTCCAGAGATGAGCCTGCTGAAAAAGGAGAGCTGGAGCAGTCCCAGGACAAACAGACTGGTAAGGGTCAGGGAAGAAGATGAGACTGGATATTGACTGGGCCCGTTAAGACTGAGCAAGTGACCCCACTGAACAGGACTCGGATGGACTGGGATTAGGGGCTTGTTCCTGTGGGACTGTGATAGGGTCCGTGAGACTTGGGGAATACGCTGTGCTGTGACTGAGAGTATCTGCACTGGGAAATGGTTTATGGGAAGTTTGGGTTATGTGAAATGAGTGCAGGGAATGTTTGGATTGGGTTGGGAAAATTGGGGGACGGCTTGGGGTGGGGGCATGGAGTATTATAAGGAGTGTTTCGTGATGGCAGGAATGGAGAGGGGTGATTGGGGCAAGTTGTGACTGGAGAGCAGCCACAGAGGAGTGGAGCTAGCTCAAGTGGTAGGGTCCTGTAATAAGGAGCCAGTCAGAGTCAGTGCTAGCCCATTAGGGGCCTTAAACAGGAATATTCCCCCTCCTTCCATAATACTGAAACAGGCAAGTTCTTATAATAAAGAGCTAATGGAGCACCCTTGAGCTGCTCGGGGCTTTAAACAAGTCTTAGTCTGCTTATGGCTAGCGCCGGCTCTGGGGCCGTGTTCCAGAGGAGAAGGCGGCTGGCTGAGAAGGCTGAACTGAGGAACCGTCTGTATTTGGCTTGCCTATGTGTGAAAAATAAACCCATTTAAAGGGGGCTGGGCTGGGCAGTGTATGTTTGGAAGCTGGGGAGAAGCCCTGCCCTGTGACAGTGTCTAATTGACTGATTGCTTTTAAACAGAAAGCCAAAGACTTTGGTTTTAGGTTTTAGATTAAGATGGGCATTCACACAAGGAAATGAAGTTTAATAAATTAAGTGAGTTATGCCAACTCTTCAAAGTGAAATATAGCCTATGTCAAATGATTAATCTCGCAAAACTATGGTCCAGTTGAAGTAGACTGGTAATACTTATCATATAAAAGGAAAACAACCTCTTCATTAAATATACAAACACACACAATATATTTTTCCTGTGTGGGAGAGTCAGACCTCTGTTACAGAGCAGGCTATTTCAGTCTTTTTGTAATCTATTCCTATCAGTAACATCTTATATAAATTAAACATCTTCTGAGCAAAACACCGGCCAATAATAATGGGTTCTCTCACTAGTATGCCTTGTTAGCAAAATCCAGGAGAAAAACCCATTAGATTACCAATAAAAGATGAATGGGGATATTGAGAACTGTAGTCACGTACAGGTCGAATAACCACCTTCAGTTGACCTGCATTCCCCCTTGGGAGGGTAGGGAAGGCACTGTATACATAAGACTAGCTGAAAACTATACCAGCTAGTGGCCTTGAGCTGTCAGAGTGGTAGCTACAGGGTGGCAGATGCACTGTGTAGGACAATTTTTTTTAAAACAGCCTAAATGCCTATTTTAGCCTCCACCACAGCCAATATAAAACTCTCTATTTTACAGTGACCAGTTTGGGAATGAGCTTTCCAATACCAATATCCTTCCTAGAATATCTGTATGCCGCGATGATCTATGAAGACAATACTGGGAAAGGAGAGATCTAGGGAGCACTATATCAGCTGAAAAGAGCTACTGACAGTAATTTCTAGTTGAGAGTTCTGAAGTCTTGTTTGGGTTCATCTTTTTCTGAGGCCAGACCATGAAATATATCCTTTGCCCTCCCTCCTTGACCCGAAAGTTACACAAAGCTCTGAGCTTATTCTGAAGAAGTGGTGATACAGGTATAATTGCCATGTTCTCTAAATCAAGTCCCATGTCAAAGATGAGACCCAGAGAATGGACCAGAATAATAATTAGTAATATATAGTATTTATTATAGTGCTTTTCATCTTCAAACCTCTGTACAGACATTCACCAATTATTCTGCCCACTGAACTGCATGAAACTTCATCAATGAAGAGAGTACCTTGTTCTCCAGTTGTGATACTGGTCCCAATTACTATTGGAATTACCAGTAATTGTATATTTTATTATATTTGAGGAGTATATGCATCACTACCAGCCCTGATATTATTTTAAAGAGAAGCTGAGATTTCATTTAAAACGTTGGAATATTTAGAGCCATTTTTCCCTCTTTCCCTTGCTGTAGATACATCTTTGATTTTATATCACTAGAAATATTTACATGAAAACCAGAACTTAGCTTCTTACGGTCTCCTCTAGACCTTATTCACCTGAAATCACAATACTCTTTATTTGACACCTTAATCATTTTCACATCAGCCAACTGTGATGTCAAACTACAAACAAAGGGAAACATTTTCAAATGAGACAGAGAAATAGATAAAAATTAAAATGAAGCTCTTGTTTCCATGTATATATCCAGAGTTATAATAAGAGGGAGAGGAATGCAAAAAAATCCAACAACAAAAAATCATAGACTCATAGACTTTAAGGTCAGAAGTGACCATTATGATCACCTAATCTGACCTCCTGCACAATGCAGGCTACAGAACCTCACACACTCCTGTAATAGACCCCCTAACCTATGACTGAGTTATTGAAGTCCTCAAATAATGGTTTAAAGACTTCATGATGTAAGCAGAACTGTCTCCAAAGTGAGTATTTTTTAGATTTTCATGAAGCAACAGTGAGTTTTTAACTTTGTTACTTAAAACAGAATATTTTCAAGCCTAAACAGCAAGAGCATTAACTTAAACTAAATGCCAGCATTACACATCTCTGTTCACCACTGTCCCCTCTCATCGGAAAAAAGAACTCGACTGCATGTCTCTTTCTCAGAACTATTTGCTGGCTTCAGAAATTCTGCAATTTCAGCAAGTGTTTTAACTTTTATAATGGTTTCTGCATGGTTACATGAATGGAAAGCCACTGCTATTTTAACAAACAGAGACAGACTTCAAGTCAATGAAATTTCGAAAAATTTTAGAAAAAAGTCAGTTTTCGTCGACAAAACGGTGAAGGTGTACACACTACAATGCTCTCCCCTGGATGTAACTCCCCTGCTATGCTAACAAAATAAAACTACCTCAAAGAGTGGCATAGAGTTTTTGCAACATAGTTAGAGTGTCGCAGAGCCAGTGTAGACACTGCACTCAGTTATGTTGCCCTAATTGGCCTTGAGGAAATGTTCCCAAAATGTCTCAGGGGAAAGGGCGAAGAGGTGCGAGTGGTGGGCAGGGGAGCCTAGGGAGAGGGAGCCGAGAAGGACTGGGGACCACCTGGACCCCTGGCTGGTGGGCTCCCTGCCACCGGGCAGGGAGGGCGGGCACCCTTTGCTTCCTGGGAGTGCAACCCATGCCCTACCCACACTGAGCCCCATGCTGCATTCCCTTCAGTGCTGAAGAGTTGTAGCTGTGGCACCGACCTGTTCCAGGCTCAGTCTGCTGCATGCAGAAGCTGCTGCCAAATTTTGGCCCCCAAGGCTGGGCCAAAATGACTCCTCCCATAGCAGCATTTAGAGGGCAGGGGCAGAGCATAGGCAGGGCCTCGGGGTAGAGCCGGTGCACCCTCCCCCCAACCTAGCCCCTACAAAGGCAGGCATCAGAAGCTGCCCATAGTGGTATGGTACAAGAGGGATCAGGGACACAAATTAAGAACAGAGCCTGTCCATCTATGCAGTGGGGGTCACAATGGAAAATTTTGTTAATGTACATAGGGATGTCTCAGAAATCCTCCACAGAGATCTCTAGGAAACGTTCCTATACGTATTCTGCATCCTCTGCTGAAGGTTCCCTGGGAGAGCTGCCTTATTTCTCCCCCTGCTGTAGGAACTTTGCCACACGACCCGGAAATTATTTCTGCAGGGACCAGAGTGGTACACATGAATGGCATATGGAGCTGGTCTAAAGCCACATGCATGCAGAAGATGCACCCTTGCATTCTGGGTTACCTCCTCCCTCTGTAGGAGGGAGATATTGGGTTCAATTGCCCTAGCCTGTGGAAAAGGGAATCAATATTCAGAATAGGCTCCCTAGCCACTTATAGTAACCCCCTTCACAAGCCACTCTTTGTTCCTTCTTGCCCATTCCCCCCTACTCACCTCTCCTGCTCATGAACTCACCATATTTGGACTCGCACTGACCTGTGTGCTGGCCAAGGGACAGTGAGAAATTGGTGTGCGTAACTTTTGTGATTCAGGGCTCTGAATGCACCCATAATACTGTCTCTGTTCATTGTTTTACTTTGCCTTCTGCAGATGTGCCCTTGTGGTATACGTTTCGCAAAGTGCTGAAGTTAACAGATGCAGCACATAGCGAAACAAGTGCGTGGAGGGAGACAATCAGTGAGACTAAGGTTGGATAGCCTGGAAAGGACACAGGGGCATGAGTGTATGATAAAGCTCCTGAAGGGCCAGATAGAGATGTTAAAGTCTCTCATTAACCTTCAATCTGCTTACACTCTTTCCAGACTGCCCTTTCAGCCACTACACACCTCTGGACCATGCCTTCCCCAAACATCCCCATCTCATTTCTCATGTGTTCCCAGTTCCTCCCACTGCCCTGTACACTCCAAGTCTAGGCAGAGGTTTCCCAATGAAAGCTGCAGTAACACGCTCTGAGAGCCCTCACTGTGAGACTGTTCTTTTTTGTCATGTACCCTGGTTGAATAAAAGTTTGTGTTTGATCCTGTTATTAAATCTGAGCCTTTGATATTTAATGGGTCTTTATTTGTGAAATACATACATAGATCGCTCAGTGCTAACACTGAAACACAGTGGCTATAGGTAGGAATATTTACTCCTTGCAATTAATGCTCAGGAAACAAGCACTACAGGGGTAATTCAAGGTGGCAAGTGAATATTGCCAGGTCCAATGCATAACATCAATACAATCTTGTTAGTTTCTTTCCACAAAGAAATAGATAATACAGAGAAGCCTGTGGTTTATACAAAATGCATTTACATTCTTGTAAATCATTACTAATGCAAAAGGAATATCAGAAAGATACACAGAAAAGGTGATAACAAAAATACTTATTTAGGGATAGATGAACAAGTTCAGAGAAAAAAAAAACTAAACTAAATAATCCCAGTTTATATTTCCAGAGAACTTAAATAGTTAGGTGTGAAAATTTTCTGGTACATAGCTCTCTTCTCAAATTCAAATTTCCTACTGACTTCTCTGGAACAAACTCTGGAGTCTCAGGAGGGCTAACAATCTCTGCTGTGCTAGCTGCTGTTTTGAACTCATGAGTTCAGAGTTTCCTGGGGTTTTGAAGGTAAGCAACGCATTCTGGAGTACCTCTGACCAGAGAGTCCACAAAATGTGCAGGATTTTAATAGCACAGCTCTCTAGAACCCAGCAAAGCTGGACTTGAGACTTTGATCCAATGAAGCAGGTCTGTAGTGAGCCAGGATGACAGAAGGAAGGATATGGTAAAGGAAATCTCAGATGGTTTGAATACATAGGAGTGAGAGGCAAAAGCTTCAGGTAAGGTGCCCTAAAGATGAAAGTCTCCATTCCCAACTATCTGAAAGATATAGTCAGCGTTATTTGTAAGCATGATTACTATAGATAACAGATGACTCTCAGTCCAACGCCTTCTGACACAATGCTGATGTGGTACGTCTCCCAGTATTATTGGCCAGTGTTTTTGTCCCATGTCTAAATTTTGTACTTTGCAGTGAACGTGCAGCCATGTTGCCCACAGGATACGAAAGAGACAAGGTAGGTGAGATAACATCTTTTACTGGACCAACTTCTCCTGGTGGGAGGGACAAGCTTTCAAGATACACAGTGCTCAGACTCAGATCTGGAGCAGGAAGTGGAGAGTCTAAGCTAAATACAAGCTGGGACAGATTGTCTAGCAGAAGGGTAACACATGTTGGAGGCAGTCACTTGAAATGAAGTGGGCAATCAGGGGTTAGATTGTTATGCACCAAGTGTTTGAAGTGGGCAATTAAGGGTAGCAGGCCGGTGGTGAGTTATGTTGCAAATAATTATAATGAGACATAAAACCAGTGTCTCTGTTCAATCCAGATTTTCTGGTGTCTAGCAGAGTTCGAATTTAAGTTCCCAGGCTCACCATTTGAAGATGTTCTGCAGGCTTCCTTTGAGGACAAGTACTGAATGATCAGTCAGGAAGTGTCCAACTACAGATGAGGTAGTGTTTTTCTCTTTTATCATTTTTTATGTGAGATCATTCGAAGTGACTGTCTGGTTTCACCTCCATAGTTGTTGTTGGGGCACTTAGTGCACTGGATGAGGCACACCCCATGTTGTGATAAGCATCAGTGGGACCCATGAATCTTGACTGATGTTGTGGAGGTATTGATCACCATAGCAGTGGGTACTGGTGGGATCTGGTGCTGCTTTGGGTTGGTGGCTCCCCGTCTATGTGCAGCTTGCTTGTGATGACAAGCAGGGAAATCGTGAGGGGGGTGTTTGAAGGTCTGAAGAGGGAATTCATAAAAGATTTCTTTCAGGATGTGGTCCCCATCACATATGGATTGTAATTGTTTGAGGATCCCCATAGGGGCAGGATGGAAGGTGATAACTAGGAGGATGTGGTCAGTGAGTTTTTCTTCTGTATTGAAGCAGGTTCTCCTGGGGTGACTGAGTGGCCTTTTCCATGATGTGACCTACTTCTCTGGTGGAGTTTCTTCTTTAGTGAAGGCGGTTTTAGATGTGCGTTATGGAGTTTCTTTTTTGGAGCAAATGTGGTAGTACCTGAGTGCCTTGTCCCTTTCATTATTATTTACATCTATACAAAATGAATGTACAATGACTGTAAAATGCTACCAAATCAAAATGACAGCCTCTGACATCCACTCTGCACAAGTGTAAGTGGTGACAAAATGTGCACGACAGTAGAATGGGGAGTAATGATGACAATGGTTACCATTAAATAGTCACTAGTTTAATTTACAGAATGTGCCTCTCTTCAAATCTAGGTGCATATGCAAGACACTTTCTAGAAAACATTTATCTTAAAAATTACAAGTCGTATTAGGTCCTCCCCACTCATCCAATCCATCAAGATTTTAACTTTTCTATCAATCCTTCCTCCTATTTGACAGCCTGGAGGAAAATGTGAGTCTTGAAGCATGTCCTGAAGATCATTATATCAAGAAGGGGAAATCTGTTTCAAAGTCAAACAAGTTATATTTTATAAATTAAAACTAACATCTTGTACAACATCCAGAAACGAATTCAAAGTTAAGAGTGGATCACAAACACAGCATTGTCCCCTGTGAGAAACACAGGTAGGTAGGCATTCTGACACATTCGGCACTACCTGAAGTTTCCAAGTGGTCTTAAGAAGTAGCCACTGTAATTTTGCATTGTAATGATCCAGTCTGGAAGTGACAAAGGGCATTTATCTACATCAGGTGCTTATATGGCCCATTACTATGGTAGCTAAGACTTTAATGTAGTGTAGGGTAGTTCTACTATCCCTATGTTACAGATGGGGAATTGAGACATAGAAAGATTAAATGACCTGCCTGTACTGACACAAGAAGTCTATGGCAAGGCAGGGAATTCATCTTCTGAATCCCAGGCCACACCCAAACCACATCCTTCCCTTCTATGACATGAACAACCATAGGAAGGTCCACATCCAAATGGAAAAGTCAAAACTTCCCTACCAAAATGAGCTTAAAAAATATCTTGGTCACAGTGAACATGAGTGACAAGGTGGGCAAGCAAGTTTGAATGAAATTGACCAGGAAACATCTCCCAAATTTGTTTTACCAGCAAGGAAAGAAGTGAGTCCAAAAGTGTAGATCAGAACTCTGAGTTCCTGAAGCACTTCGAAGAGCCATAGTGAGCAAAACTGGGCAAAACTGAAGCAGAAAAGTTTCTTTGTTTGCTCCCATCCAACAATGCTCTTCTACTGAGTGGGACAAACAATCTGGCTCCAATCTGCATACAAACTGAAAACTCCTCACAAAGCTAGCAGTGAGATATTACAGTTATTTCCTATTTGAAGTTCAGGAAAATATTGCACTGTCTCAGATGCCAAAGTGTGGTAACTATGGTAAACGGTGACTCTTTTATGGCAACTACTATGTATACAATATTTACAAAAGGGCCAACTCTAGCTAAACTAATCCAGCAAATTAGATTCCATCTCTCAACCCCAGCTAGGACTTCACTAAAGAAACAACACTTACAACATCCAGAAAAGGATTGTCCTAGAGTCAAATGAAATTCACCAACTATGATATCCAAGCAATTCGATGGTTTACAAGGGAATCATATGATCTTCTACTTTACAAATGCATTCAAGATTTATCAGAACAGAGATCTTATGAGTAACAAAATATAAAAGTGATTTTCACACATTTCAACTTTCAAGTAACAAAAATAAAATTTATAGAGAGTAGCTCCTGAAAGACAGAAATTGTGGGATTGTAAAGTAATACAACTAGCCAAATTACAGTGTTCAGACCCAACTTACTTCTTTATATCCAAAAATGATACGCCCATCATTGAGAAGCGTAGCCTGAAAAGTGAAACTGCCTAGGTTGTAATTATCCTGCAGATGTACATGATCCCATTGGACAACGAGCGCTGTGCCTGTGAGCCCCAGAGAGGGGAAGAGAAACATGAAAAAAATATTCATTAACATTAGGATAAGCATTTACTAAAGTTATATTACATAAAAACAATACTTCGCCTCTATAGGTTATCTTTCAGCCAAAGCCTTTGATGCACCAAAGATCTAATAAACATTACTTGAGCACCAAACCCAATTGAAAGATTTGTTTTAGAGTGTTATAATTAATTATATCAACTATACAGATAGGTAAGCTGAGGCAAGAGAGGTTAAGTGACTTGCTTAAAGTCATACAGTGAGTGGGTGGCAATTATCAAGAACAGAAACCAGTATTCCAATTCCAAGTTTGCTGCTTTAAACCCAACACCACAGTCCCTTTCATTTAGCCTATAGCCCACTGGCTATCAAGGTTGAAGAGTTAATGGAATTGTTGATACTGGAAAAGTGATTATTTAAGGGATTCAGTTTTCTCCATTAACTATGTAGAAACATAAACAGCATTAATTTTTCTGCACAATGTAAGGTTTCACTGTGATTCTCAATTCTCAAAGATACTAGGGGTTGGCAAATAAATATTAAATATACAGTCTAATTTAAAGCCACGTAGGCAGGGGTAAATATTGAGTTTGGTGTGCAGAGATTTAGTTTCAAAAGGCCTATAAATAATCACAGGACTTGTCCCCCATGCACCACACTAAAAAGGTACCCTCAAGTGACTCGCATGCCCTGCAAACATGTTTTACAGATGGTGAGAGGTTACAAAATACATTCAGGAAGCTAAACTGAAAGGAATTTATCATCAGAACAGTGATTACTGAAAATGTCTTTTTTTCCTTCGTATTTAGGACTATATCCTCTCCCTTCCCTCCCCCCCGGCACCACCACACACACAACACTTATGGGAGTTATGTGCTTTGAGTCACAAAACTTCTATTTCATTTCCAGCTATAATTTTACGAGGATGCTTCAAGACAGGTCAATGTGCCTCTAGCGCAACACGCCTTTGATAAATCCTGCAAACTCCTTGGCCATAGATCTTCAGCACAATAGCTTATATTCCTTTTTCTTGCTTATATTCCTGTTTCTTCATGTGTTAGGAAACTATGAACACGCAAAACTTTGATACAATGTACTGTCACATCATTTGCCAATGTGTATTTCACAGTCTCACTGCATAAATCAATACTGTACACAATGTATTCTTCATAGACAGCAATAAGTGTGAAAGCTCATTTTGGAATGCGAAGTAAGTTGTTTTAAATTTTAATTTTAAAAGGCCTTTTCCCACTTTGGGATTCATTTTCACCAGCATAAGGTTACAAACAAACAAAAATTAATCAACGGACCAAACTCTGTGTCCCCCTACATATCCATGTGGATCTCAGCCCTCCTGTGCAGAAGTTGGTGTTAGCAGCCTCCATGGCACTGGCACTTAAATCCCAGGAGAGCTCTCACCGGGCTGGGTCCCCTGAGAGGTAACCTACATTGGGTAGTCCCTCAGCTCTACCCATATCAACAACAGAATTGTTTCCCAAGTAACTAATGTACTTCCAGGGGAAACAGCAGAATGACAAAGAAAAAAAACAAATGAAGTAGCCGATCATGTGACTTGTTCTATTTCTTTTCATTTACAGTGAAAGGTCAAATCCTCTGTCCTAAAGCATATGCAGCACAGCAGAACTTCATGACTGTGGAAATATTAGCTACTTCTAAGGATGGACACATACTCTGCCTGACCCCATCACGTTAAGTGCAATGTAACAAAGTCTGACCCACCCAGGCACCAAAGAATTATATCAGAGAAGTATGGATCATGGGCAGTTTCTCCTCAAGGGCCTTCAGATCCCTTTTAGTTAGCCAGGTTCCTCCTGTAGTTGTGGCCACCCATGTAGCTGACACCTCCATTTTATCTGCAGGTTTTCCTTTATCTGCAGGATTTGCATTTGAGATTCACATATATGACATATAACGTACATACACACATATATAGATACACATACATAGTGCTAAATCAACAATCCAGGTTCAACAATAGCACCTAGTTGGTTGTATAGCTGGATGAATAATTAATGATAGTGAAAATTATCAATATAGTCGTCCTTATCTTCCTCAAGAAACATCACGAACAAAATGATTACCCTATCCATCAGTTAAAATCAAATAGCTGACCAAACATACTGCTATGTTAAGACCACAGCTGGTTGAACAATTCATGTCAAATAATTTATTGGATCAATATCACTACTTTTCTGTTTGTAAATCGTCTGCAAAGGGGGAACGGTTTTCTCAAATATATTTACATGAATGTTTTTGGCAAATAAATTCTGCAAAAAAAATTTCTGGACTGTGATTGGACAGATACGTAGTCCTGATTTCAGACTGAGCATAACTTTCAGGATAAATTTTCTGGTGTGAATAATCATGATTACAAACATGAAATATTTTCATAAACATTCCATAAAACGTGCTTAGAATTCACGCTGAGGAAATATGCCTCCCCATACATTTGTTTGTTAGAAAATTCATGGAACGCAAATAAAAAAGGAATGTTTCACAAAGTCAGTACTTCCAAGCCCAGCCACTCTCCCCTCTCAAGAACAGGCATAGTCTCTATTAATATAAACATAAACATAAAACACACCTTCTAATTTTAGGCTCCTGCTGTTGAAAATATTGGCCTTAAATGTGTAATTTTAAGCACCCATGTTTGAAAAGTTTCTCCCAAAAGTTTTAAATAGGAAATATAGAATCAGTATCTTGCATGGCATCACTAGGCTTGTCACTAGAGATCAGAATTAAGGCATTCAATGTCATTTCATCACAAGCTTTCAAAATGCTGATTTTTAACAGACATCACATGACTACAATCCTAACATTTAATGCTTTAGAAATGTATCCCAAAGAGTAGCCCTAAGTATTGCTCTTTGCTCTTTGGCATTTCAAATTTTCCTATGTAAGATTGTAAGTATAGACAAGTTTATTGAATTCCTATAGTGAGGAACATTGCACATTTAATCACTGATGGGTTTATTAACCTTATATGTGCCCTGCCTCTGTGTATACTTAATATGACATCTCCCAAAACTATTTTCTTTACAGTTACTGGGCGGACAGGACTTACTACACAATTGAATCAAGAGGGCTATGCAGCTTGGCAGGAGATAGATTATTCTAATGATAAAGTATATTTCAAGTCTAGAAGTGGTATTACATGCTCTAGCATCCATGATTTTTTAACCATTTAATCCATTCCATACATGAATGACTAACCATGTCTTGTAATCCATTTTATAAATGTTTAACCACATTCTTTAGATGATCTATTAGCCAAGTACAATATTTTAAGTGGCCTTCGTCTTTATTTTAAAATAAAGGAAAACATATTCCTTTATTAGGAAAATATAAATAGCCAAGGGATAGAAAATTATGTAAGCGTTATCACATACCATTATCAAAATATCTCACTGTTGAATTTCTTGACACACTGGGGTCAAAATTTGCCATCAAGGGTGCAATGTATTGTGTGGCTGTTAACATTCGATGCACAACTTCTCCGGTATATATGAAACCTACAATAAAGAAGAAAAAAATTCAGCAATTTCTAAAGAGATTTAATAAATGTCCAATTTAACTAGATATCTCCAGAAGTCTCCAGAGTCAGCCAGAAGAAATTAATCTCATCACCAACTTCGACTAGTAAATTAAACAATAGAATAAATGGCACGAAAAGTTTCACAAGGGCAGAGAGACTGAGCTCAGCAGTGAACAAAGGGGGAGTCATTGCAAGGAATAGATTTTCAGACTGGAAACTCATTCTACAGTGAAGAATATTTTCAGTTACGGGGATAAACTCGGAAGTGCTGAATAAAGTAGGCATTATCAAAATGCAGCCAGTTACCACCACCCTTTGCTACTTTCCTCATGTGTTGTTTCTCTCCTCTTTCTTAGTCTGCCTGTTCTGTCTTTTCAGTTGTTGGTTTTTCAGGGCAGAGACATCACCTTATTTTGTGTTTGTAAGAAACATAGTAGGAGACAGTTTCTGCCCTGAAGAGCTTGCAATCTTGATGAACAAGATGGATGAATGGTGGGAGACAGAAGTATTTGTTATAGCTGCAGGGCTAGCTTCACCACTGTCCCCTTCATAATCTCTCTGAATGCCCCTCCTCAAGTCCTAAACCTGGTGCCTTTGCCTATCCTGAGGAGGAATTCCACAATTCTCCACTCTTAAGGCATGTCTACCTGGGGGCACCTAGGAAAGTTAAGACAAATTAAACTGAAGCTGTGAATTTACTGTGCATAAATTAAAATGCATTAAACCCCCACGTTGATGCTCTCCTAGAATTAAGCTCCAACATACTCAGACTCCTTTACTCCTGAAGAGAAGTGTCAACACAGGGTTTAATGCACATTCACTTCAGAGCTATTGTTGATGTGTCTTAACTTTCCTGAGCATAGGTGCTGGAAAGGGGTGCTGGAAGGTGCTGCTACACCCCCTGGCTTGAAGTGGTTTCCACCATACCAGGTTTACAGTTTGGTTCAATGGCTCTTGGCACTCCCATTATACAAAATATTTAAAGAAGAGAGATTTAAAAACCTGCATGCATATGTATCTTACCTACAGGCTTACTTGCTGCTGCAGGGAGCCTAGGCATCTTCAGACACCCAGCAGGTACCCATATCAGGCTGCCTTCCCCAAACTACACTCTAAACAGCTGCTCCCTCATCAAAGGGAGTCCCTTTTGAAACTGTTACCATCTTTATGCTTGTCAATTCCCAGGCTTTGGCCCCGCTTGTCAAAACTGGTTCTGTTAGCTGGCTGGAGCCAGGAGGTAGATGTTTCACAGACAATAGCTTGGACTTTTGTCTCTTAAGAACCCTTAATGTTTACTGAGGGGTGGCTTATCTTGAGCCATTGTTTCCTTTCTGCTTGCTTTTCCTTTCAGCTTCCTATGAAACTAAACCAATATATTCATACAGTAAGCATTCTAATAACCAGGTCAATGTTTGAATTCGTTGGAAAATTTCCAACAAGATCATTTTCCATCGGAAAATGCTGTATTGTCAAAATCAAAATGTTTTGCAGGAACTTGTCAATTTTGATTAAAGCTTTAAAGGGAAGAGTGGTGGTGGTAGCAATGGTGATAGTGAATGTGTTCCCTTCTGTCGTCCCTTTCCTTCCTCCTCCTCACCCTTCCATCTCCCAGCTGCAGGGATTCTTTTTTCCCTCTTTATGTTATTTGGGTGCAACAACACAGGAAGAAGCAGCAGCATAGAGGGACAGTGATACCCGAGATACCTGGCAGCACCTGTATGTTCCCAAATCAGGATATTCCCTTTCACAGGAAATTCCAAGGTTTGACACTTCAGAACAAAGCAAAATCTTGAACAATCAGATTTTTCTATGAGACGGAAATTCTGTTTTCCAGTCGACTCTAGTCAATATGAAGTATTAATAAATTATTAGAGTGCAACTCCACTTCTGTCACACTAGCATGTTGCCAATGGGCACAGAGAGATTATATGAGTGATCGAAGGTCACACAGAAAATCTGTGGCAGAGCAAGGAATTCAACCCAGATCTCCTGAGTGCCAATCCACATCTTAGCCACCTATCCCATCTCACTTTGTTAAACTAGCTAACTATCTTCACTAACAATTTTTTCCTGACACCTTTTGACTAAGTGCTTGCACAGCATAACTGAATTTCTCAGATATATAGTTTTATATGTTGCACTGTGCAGTGGCTACAGATGGCTGGCTATTTTAAAGACCAACCTACCTGGGCAGTAGCAATTATCACCAAATATTATGAGAAAATCTCTTGTTGAAATTACAGAAGACTCATTCGTTAAAAAATTAAAAGCGATGCTGGACAAACCACCAGAAAACATACTCTAGGAAACATCCCACATTCCCAGGGCTGGATTAGAGGATTAATTGGCTTTGTTTTCTTTTAAAATACAGCTTCTAGTTTCCTACTTTCAAATGGTGGCAATATTCTAAAACTTGGATGTCTACTGTTCAGCTGCTAAATCTATATCTAAGCCCCTAACTGCAAGTGGCCTGGCTTTCAGACAAAACCACACCCAAACATCCTTTACAACGTTTGCTTTCGCTAACTGGTAGGGAAAATATAAATTCACTCTCCTTATAAAAAACTTTTTCTTTCCTCACCTTTTCTTCAAGTGCTATTTTAGTCACTTAAAATCTGAACTTTTAGGCTGTTCTATTGCAAATCGATTTTCAACAAGAGTTTTATTCTACCATATGTCTTCTTAGGCTACGAAGGAATCCTACGAGACAATAGTCACTAAAATGCATTAGTTCAGTTCCTGCGGTCCGCTTCCTAAATGCAACTCTCTTGAGAAGCATTCTCCCTCTGGTTTATTCAAACATTTTAGATATCTATTGTTTCATTCAGCACTTGTGTGCTGATGGTCCTTGAGGTAACACGTACATGCCTTTTGTCATATTCTTGTCTAGATCTATATGCCTACGATCACACCCCTAATATTCTGAAGACGATATATAAAATGTTGAAAGTCACATTCATGTATCAGGACTATCTTTAACACCTTGAACCAAATTAATTCCTGGTGTAACTCCAATGTCCTCATGTGCTTACACACCCTCTCATCCCAGTTTACATTTGCAAACATTACCATCACAACTAATGCTGAGGCAGGTACAACAATGCAAGGGAAAAATTTAATTGTTGGAAATTTAAGTCAATCAATCAATCAACCCATGTAGTTGGAAACCATCATGCATATTTCTAACTGTTTGCCAGGTACATTCTTCCTCTAGATGAAAGAGGAAAGAGAGAGGGAAGAGTGATGATAATTGGAAAGAAGGAAGGCTCTGAACAAAGATTATTCTAATGAGAACTCGAGTAATCCTTCAGAACAGCTTGGAAAGAAAAACAAAGTTAGTTCAAAGCATCCAAGAGATTCAGAGGCTGAACCACTGTTGATATTTTATCATTGCCACTAATACTTCAAGTATGTAGCACATATATATTTAACTTATTCCTGAAGGAGCTTCCACAGAAATTTGGCATGCAGTGGCTTATACTGTCTGTAAGCCAGTTTTCTGATGGTAGTAATAACTGACTGTCTATTTACTTAGTCAAGGAAGAATTTTCCAGACCTACAATTTCCTGAATTACTTAATCCTCCTTTTGTGGGAAGAGTTTGGAGGGCTCCTTTGGCAAATCTATCCAAAAGGGATAAAGCTAGAAACACAAGATACTAGCTGCCTCTAAAACGTTCGGATGAAATTTATCAAACTCTGTCCTTAAGGATTTTATAAATTATAACAAGCAGCTCTGTGTAAAACAAGAATAAGTATAAACAAATACTAAGCTAAGTAAAAGTGACTAGTACAGAAATAAAAAAAGCTAAATCCCATGTAGTATGCCGGTATGCACGTATATACAAACGTACATTTGCAAACTGATTGAGAAGTACATGTTGTGGACCAGCTTTTTAGTTGCATGTGCCAATTTCCAACATTTCTATCACATTTAGAGAAAGCAAAACCAAACTGTGCTCTTTGTTCCACTGGTTTGCTCTATGTTCACACTTGAATCATTTCAGTGGAGTTACTTAAGATTTACACCAGTTTATCCAAAGGCAGAATTAGGAACAGTATTGGTTGTCAAACATCAGTGGCAGTCAGGGCCAGCCGTAGACCAAATGACTCCTCAGGTGGAAAAGCATCTTTGGCATCCCCCCTCATTTGTTAAACTTTTGAATACCTTATTTTTTATTGCATTTGTAGCCCATTACTACATTTATTGCATTTGTAGCCCATTTAGATGCACAATTTGAATGCATGATTTATCCCTGTCATAAAAGATGATAAATTTGCATGCTAAGATCTGTAAATCTATATTTATTCATGCCATATGCAAGAAAATAAAAACAATTTTTTCCTCTAAGCTTACAGAAACTTTTTAATCTTAAGAATAATTGAAATGTACTAACATCAAGAAACTGAACTGTGCGCCAACATTGGGTGAATCAGTATAACAGCCTTGGAAAGTTAACCCTAGTGCTTTAGTTCAAAAGATTGCTGAAATCTCATTAAATATGTCCTTTATTAGCTGCTACTTACACTCTTCAAGTCTTAAAAAACAATTATATAATAAAACAAGATTCACAATATCGCAGCTGGGCTCTCATTTCACTTTGTTCTTGTATCTCACTGAGTGACTGGCGATGCCCCACCTCTTATATGCCTGCGAGGGCATGTCTGGCAACAGGAAAATGCAGTTCCCAGAAAGTCTGGTACAAAGCTCCAGAACATTCTAGCAGGTTACTGAAAAATGAATCATCATATGGAATACCTGAAATGTTTTACTTTAAACACTCTGTTTGCCCTTTTGCTGCTACCAACAAAAACATCACCCTGAGCCTGGAATCCCAGACAGTCGCCTGGGTTGCCTGCCCCTAAATCTGGCCCTGTTGATAGTTTTGCGTGGTAAAGAATATAGAATTTGGCCTTTTTCCTTTTATTCACTTTTATTAGACATGCCCAGACATCAGTCCCCCAATAAAAGCTTCCTGTATTTCTCATGAAATTGAAGGAAATCATAGGATATGGGCTTTAGGTCGTGTGAACAACTAAGTCATTTAATAATTAAATAACAATAGCTAGCTCTTACATAGCACTTTTCATCAGTAGATTCCAAAGGTCTTTACAAAAGAGGTCAGAATCATTGTAGCCATTTTATAGATGATGAGGGAGGGGGAACTGAGGAATGGGGAAGCAAACTGACTTGCCCCAATTCAACCAGCAGGCCAGTGGCTGAGCCAGGAATAAAACCCACATGTCCTCAGTCCCAGTTCAGTGCTCTATCCACTAAGTTACATAGCTTCACCCCGCTTTAGCGCCCTTTGTTTCACTGAAGCTTTGCCAAAACATAAGATATACAGGGAAGTAAAAAGAATGAAATATTCTGTCTTGGAAATAGTTTCCTTCTTTCTAAGGCCCTGATTCAGCAATGTACTTAAGCATGTGCCTAACTTTATGCATGTGAGTTCATGCACTGACTTCAGTAGGACTTCTCACATGTTCAGGCTTACATTTTGGCACATGCTTAAGTATACTGCTGAATTAGGACCAAAATAAAAATCTTAGATCAGCAGCTCTCAACATTTCCAGACCACTGTACCCCTTTCAGGAGTTTGATCTGCCTTGCGTACTCCTAAGTTTCAGCTCACTTAAAAACTACTTGCTTATAAAATCAGACATAAAAATACAAAAGTGTCACAGTTCACTATTACTGAAAAATTGCTTATGTCCTCATTAAAATCAATTGATTGAAATATAAATATTGTACTTACATTTCATTGTATACTATATAGAGCAGTAGAAACACAGTCATTGTCTGTATGAAATTTGAGTTTCTACTGACTTTTCTAGTGCTTTTTATGTAGCCTGTTGTAAAACTAAGCAAATATTTAGATGAATTGATGTACTCCCTGGAAGACCTCTGTGTACCCCTCCAAGTAGTCCGGTTGAGAACCAGTGGCTTATATTGTTATTTGCAGGCTACTGTAGAGGAATGGCTTCAACAAGAGGTGGTATCTAAAAAGCAGTCACAAATCAGACTGAATAAAGAGTTCAGGAGATGTATTATTGCAATATATATATATACATATATGCATATGAGGAGAAGAGTCTGAAGGACTCCATTCAGGCTACTCATACTTCAGATGCTCAGGTATTATGCTTCAGAACTCCTTTGAGGCTATAGCAAGATGTGGATTTGCAAGGGTTTTGTCCTTGTATATGTTGTTTGCAATGTTTTATGGCATTTATTTGAATGACTGGCATTTATAGGATTGTGTTTGTTTGCAAGCTTATGGTAAGTGTTCAACAAAGTTATTTTATTTGGAGGCACTTAGAACGCTGGTGGGAAAAGGTGTAATCTGACAACTGAAAAGGCACATTTAATAAATGCAATAATGCGCCTGGCAATTCTCAGCATTTACAACTTCTCTTAAGTCACTTCCATTGCATTCACTGTATTATTTAGTTATCCTTGGGTGAAAACACTAAACCCTAAAATTGAAGAAGTTACTTGACTATACAAAGCTATCAACAAGAACATCATATGAAAAATTCTTTCCACTTTGCGGCACTTGTTCTTTCAAGAGTAAAAGTTTAATGGCTCCAGGTGACAGCAACTAGATAATGTGGAATTTCATTTTGAAATACTCCTGTCATTGCTTTTATAGAAGGGCTTTAGTTCACCTTAAACCACCCTTATTAAAAAATAAACAGTGTCCTCTTCTATTGCAAATACAAAGCAGTTCATTTGACAGGAATGGGAATGTTATAATCTATTCACAAATATAGGCAGAGGAGCATTTTGTGACATTTTCTCAAGGACTCTATAACAAAGTGTAATTGCCTTTCTCTTGCTCTTGTACCTCTGAAAATGACAAGAACTTGATTGAAACATTAGATGAAATTCATACTGCACCTCCCAAAATAACATACAGAACATCTAGTGCCTCCACATGGAGATACGTGATCTTGCACCCCCTGCACATGTGTATTCACGTTTCAGTGCTATACAAGAGTTGGTTTTATGACCTACAAAGAAAGCCCTAGCTGGACTGGGTCTGGTTACATTATTAGAGACCATCTCTCCCCTTGTGCAATACTGCAGCCCCTGACATTAGATGAGGTGGGATGGGGCTGTAAAGAGAATGTTGTCCGTGGAGCAGCCTCAGTTCTAGAATTCAGTCTAGCTGCTAGCTTGAGAGTACCTAAATTCACTGACTTCCAGGGCACGACAAAGTTAATCTGTTTTCCCCTCAGGGGACCGGTTAAATGGCCAGTGAATTAAAGAGGAGGCACTGGGCATGGGAAGGACAGTTAATATGGCTATTGGACCACCTGCAGATTCATTTATTTAAAAAATATATTGTCACACGAACCTTGAGCTTGAGGCATATTTAAAAAGAAAATCAAAACAAATACATCACTTTACACATGCAAAAATCAGATTGCCTTGTCAGGAAAATGCTCATTTATTATCATTTAACCAGCGTTGAGCAAAACCATATGTTCAAAGCCCTACTAAGACAAAGAGCTGTGGTTACTTAGCTGGAACTGCCAGCAGTGACTGTACAGTAAAACATTTGGCATGAAAGAGGCTTCCACTGGGCAGAGACTGAGTTACTAGTCGAGCACACAGTTCACTGCAGGTTCGTCAGTTATGTTCTAGCAGCACATAAACTAGAAGGAAAATGGGGTAAGAGTTTCTGAAAGAATGAAACGGAGGAAAATCTGCCGCTTCTTCCCCAGTGGCCTGAGATAGACTTCAGGTGAGAACACCAGATACGAAGCCCTGATGTCAGCTATGTGATTTAATATTAAAAAAATAAGCAGCTATGCCAGCAGAAATGTAATAGCAGATAGTCATTCCCACTACCCCATCTTGCTGTGTGCTGTTGAAATGATCTTTTTTCATTTCTCCCCTTTATTTTCCTTATTTAATCATTGGGAGAGTACACAGTCTCTCCTGATCATTTTCATCCCAATCACTGCTGAAACTGCTGCGTGCGGCAGGGAAGCTATAAAGGAGACAGCTGAAGCTCCAGGATTCTCAGACTGTCTTCCCTGGTCTCAGCATAGTAGAGAGCTATCTGGAGCAGCTATAAACTATGCCAGCTGGTAGAAGCCTACATGGTTCCAACATGGTCCCTGGACTGTGACTCTCAGGGGGTGGTTTTATGGCATCTCTCTTGGATCCTAGGGCCACCACTTTGTCCCTAGCACAAGCCAGAGCTGGTATCAGGGTTGCACTGACTTGAGCTGGCTTGTAACAACCCCAAAGCGCAGGAACATTCCAGCCATCATCCACCCTTAGCCTATCTGTTATTCTAGGTGCCATTGGAGGGCTGGCATGGAACTGGCCATGTTGACCGTACCCATTCTGGGTATTCCCCCATGGTGGGGAAATCATTAAATACCCAGTTAGTGCCTGCTCAAAAACCCACTGTGAACATCTGAAAGACTCTCCCTGTATTACATGGGCTTTGGATCAGGTCCCTTTGCACTCAAGGATTGTTGGGACCCATATTCGGATGCCTGGATTTTTTAAAAAAACATTTGTGTGGCTCAGACTCAGATAAAGAGAAGAGATCACAACAAGATAGAAAGGGAGACAAAACTGACCAATCCCCCATCTCGATATCTTTAGCTGCCTCAGTTACTTTTTGTTAATGAAAAAAAAAAGGGAGAGAGCCTCGAAACCAGCAGTTATTACAGAGCTTTCTCTCTACCTGTATAAATTTGCAGGATCAAGGATTTTTTCTTATCTTCTGTTTACATATTCTACTATGGGTTCATTAATCTAGACATTGTAAGACTGTAAGCTTTGCCATTAAAAAAAAAAGAAATATATCACTCCCCTATTATTCCTGGTACAGAAGAAAGGTGCATGCTTCTCCCTCTACATTCCTGTTCAATTACATTTGATGGAATCCATTGTCTCTTAGGAGGACAAAAAAAAAAAGTAGGCAGGGGTTAATACTGAAAACAGCACATGGAGCTTTAGACAAACGTCTCCTGTTACAGTCAGTGACAGTCTCATGGCTAGAATATTACCCAACCATTTGAAAATTCAGGGACCACTGTATACTGCAATTAATTTTACACACGAAAAAACTGAATTTTTTTCATCAGATCAAACTTCCCTTTAGAGTAAAACGTTCTTTGGGGCAACTTCTGGATATTCATACTTATAAGTAGGAAGAAGAAAATAAAATAAGTCAGGAAAACACAGGACAAGTCACTACTAGTGTGAGCAAGGCACTGCAACCTAATTTACTCTGAAAATACTTGGATCTGCAGTCTTTGCAAAAGTAATTGTGACTAGATTGTGCCAGGGGCCGACGCCAAACTGGAACACACAGAAATCTATCCAAGTTTATCCTGGCTTACCAACCATATGGCCATCCATGTCCACAAAACCTGCTTAATTTATTCCACCACAAACATGGGCATTCCTAAAAGCAACTGGTTTGTGTGAAGTCTCTCGACAGCACGGTGCTGTTATCTGGGAAAGGTTAGGCCTTGTCTACATTACTTTCCTCCTCAAATTTAGCACCATAGCTAGCCCTAGCGAAGCTTCAGTGGGAGCACTAGTGTAGATACACAACTCTGGCATCTAGCCCAGCTCTGAACACAGTTACATGGCAAAATATGTAAAAACTCTGAAGCCACAAGCATCTTGTCTGCCCTAAAGCTGCCACCATTGTTACAAGTGGTGGAGCTGGACCATTGGTCGCAATGGTAGGAGATTTAGGAGCATTGATTTCTTAGCCAGAGATAACCATCAGATGTGGCCAGACATGCTGACAGATCTGTCCCTTGTTTCCCCTTTGGTGTTAGGATGGCCACATAGCGAGTGTGAAAAATCGGGACTGGAGGAGGTAGTAGATTATCTACATAAGACCAAGCCTCTAATATCAGGACAGTCCTAATAATAATTGGGACATCTGGTCATCCTAGGTGTTATATATGTGCAAAGTGCAAGTCCAGAGGGCAACAGTGCTTTCTGTTCAAATGCTGAACTATTTCAAAAACTCATTCCCACCTCTGTGCTTTTCATCCAAGTGGGTGGGGCAGGAGAAAAGGTGATATGGCTGAATCTGCATATACTGAGAAGATGCCAACACCATACTTCCACCAGTGTATGCATGTGGATAACATTGGTGCCACTGGCAGACAGAATTTGGGTGGTGATTAGCACAGTTGTTTGTACAAACATCTGTACTTCCTTTTTTGAGTACTGTCCCCCCCTTTGTGACTCAGAATTTGCTTGTCTATTTAATCAAATATATCATGTGCACAGTATGTGAAATACATAGCATGCCTTCTGTAGGCTTTGCATAACATTTCTCATATTCTGTAGTTAAAAACATAATATATATTTAAAGCATTTCAATATTATTTGAAATATACATTTAAATATATGTTCTGATTCATATAAATGCGTTCAACTGAGCATTTATATATATTTTACATATGCAATAGGAATTCAGAGTATTTGTACAAGTATATGGGTGAAACCATTAGCTTTCCAAATGGAGCATGCTTGTGGGAACTGAATGACTCTCCATCTATGTTTTTAAAAGGAAATGTAGGGGAAATATATTTAAAATAATAGTACTTACTGTTAAAAGACTGGAGAGAGTACAAGTTAAATTTAAAACGTTTCAGTGAGGATTTCTGAATGGTTATTTTAACATTAAACGTGACTCAAATCTAGCAAAGCTGCACTGTAGAAAACACACGTACAACACATTTGGCACAGGAATTTATTTTTATTGGTTTTAAACAGGCGGTGAGGCACAGTCTTCTCTGAAACGTTTAAGGTTAAAAGCAGACACTGGAACACAAGGTCAGCTTGTTAGATAAAATTCTATGATTTAAAGGTTTCAAGTTCTGAAGAATACCACCTCAACAAGTTGCAAAAAGAAAAAGACAGTTTGCTGCAAAAGCAATGGAGAAGAATATTGAAGTTCAAGTTTATTTTGCCACCTAAACGTGCCACCTACGAAGCAAGTGGTTCACTTTCAGTAATTCACAAACATTAGTATCTTCCTTTCAAAAGCTTTTTGTAAAATAAATTATCTTATAATTTAGGACCTAATAAAACTCAGACAGAATGCTTTTAAAATCAATAATCCAGGATAAACCCATTTCAGACTCTTTCAAAAACTATAATAATTGATTTGCAGAAACTTCTCCTGCTGAAACTTCTTCTGACTGCTGAAACTTGCCTAAAAGCTCCAAACAGTTTTGTTCCACAAGTGAGATCACAGGTGAAGTATCCTGTCCATGAAAATTTACACCTTACTCCACTGATTTCCTTCCTAAAAACCACTATAATCCTTCAAAGCAGTTCTTTTGACAGTAAAAGACAGATTTGCTGCAACTATTCTAACCTTGAGTTATAAAATTTTCTTTTACTCCTTCAGACAAATCTTTTCATTAGGTGCAAAGATATCTGCCTGAAGTCAAGCTATACAGAAATGCTTTCAAATATATTTGGAAGATAGGTTTAACTCCATTCATTTATAGGATAGAAAAGCAGATTTTGGATTATTGGGGCAGATCCTTAGCTGGTATAAACTTTTTCATCTTTACTGACTTCAGAAAAAACTCTGATTTATATCAGGTATAGATCAGGCCCACTATTTTATTTCATATATTTGAGATCAAATCTGATATTTCACTTATGAGCTAGGTAGAGTTGCAAGCTTTTAATAAAATTAAAAATCACATGGTATGCTCTTTAATACACACACACACTTTTTATAAGTATTTTAATTGGGAGCTTCTGGGGAAATTCAAACTTTTTGAATTTCTAAATTCCTGTATGTTTATTTTTCATTTTTCAGGCTGCTTTTGGCCTCCATCTGGCCATCTCTAAAACACTGCTTTATTTTCTACTTCTTACACTCTTTTCCCCAGAATCCACAGCAGCATCATTCACAGTAAACTTGCTGAGTCTCATCTAGTTGTCAGAAAGGGACCACAGAAGGTTCAGTAGAGACTTTTAAGTTTGATGAATAAGTGATAAGATAGAGTTTGAGGGAAATAACACACATCAGAAACAGCACAGCTTACATATTCATTTAACAGGGTGACAAATATTTTATCAGTGTTCAGTGGTTTAAAATATAGTTTAGAGATCACTTCACCAAGAAATAACTTTGCTAACTGATACTTTTTCCTTTGCGTTTTGGTGTTTTAATAGTTTTCCACAGAACATTCTGAATCAAAATTAAGAAAATGTGTATGAAACCGTTAACCTCCCAAAACATGTCAGAAGTCTAGATTCTAGAAAGAGTTAACATAATTTCCTTCTATACTCTTTTCTACAAAATCACATTAATATCTCCTTATTGCCTCACAAAAAAAGTCCATTTAGAATAACTTCCTTCACACAAAAATGACTATAAGTTGTTGTTAAAATACTATAGTTTTAGAAGAGTGCCATCATCCTTCTAAATGCACTAAGATTAGTGTATAGCTAAACAAAAGGACACCTGCAATTCCAGAGCCTTAAAACTATCTAAGAGTGTAAAATAATTGAATAATACGTTTAGTGCTCACTCTAGATCAGGGAAGAAATGAATAAGAGTCTCTCATACCCTCTTACATTGCACTGTTCCTGTTTCTCCCTGGGGAAAATGAGATTTTTTTTGAAAAAAAACCCTTCATTTTCACATCCACTAAACAGCTTTAAGTGCCCAGCCATTATCTTCTCTCAACTTGAAAGGTGGTATATCAGAAAGGGGAAACTCCCAAAGGCATAATTGCACAACCTTGTCTAATGGGCCAATTTTGGAAAATATTAGCATGAACCTCACTTCTCCTGGACAGAGTTTTGTGGTCTCTCATGTAGAGGTTTGAAAGCCAAGGGGATGAGCTTCTCTGCATTCAAGTTTTTTTCTTTCACCATCAAAAATTGATCCAATAAAAGATATTACCTCACCCAGTTTTCCTCTCTAATATGTCAACACTGAGTTATGTGAGTGAGTTTCTCATGTTGCTGTAATATTCATTACTTTTGTTTAAAAAAAAGAATGATATAGTACATTGTAATCCATTCTCTTGAATATCCCATTTAATTCTGCAAAGGAATTCAGGGCTTTATGTATTATGAAACAGTGCTAGCAGATACTTTTCTTCTGAAATGCCAAAAAGAAGGACCGTCTCAAAAAGATGTTTGATCTCACAGGGATGGGTGAGAATATTGCCAGTGGGGCGACTGTGGCAGGCAACAACCAACTTCAGTTTTAATTGTAACTGATGTATCTGTTTGTATGTTTTTAATTACATATTTATAGTCCTTTGAATTGTGGATATAGAACTTTCACGTTCATGGGAAAACAAGACACAAGGCTATTTGGATTCTAATGACTCATCATTCCTGTCTGATCAGGCACTTATTCTCCCAGAGAAGGTACGGAGACAGAATCATAATGATTTGTACTGAAAAACAGTATCTATTCAATGAGAAGCCTTGAAATTTGATAGCTCCTAAATGACTTACACCTCCAGCCTACCAAACAAAGACTTTAGCCTGGTTACTAGATGATGAGAATCAGAGAAAGAAGAGAGGAGAGGATCACCTCACTCAGGCTGTACATCTTGGCAGTTGTGCAACTGTAGCTAACCTTGAACCTGCTAAATGTTAAGATGAGGTTTAAATGGCTCTGCAGCAGAAATTCTAATTTTGTACGATCCTAGCTGTATTGTAAATTAAAAAAATATCTATCCTGTAGAGCTTGTCAAAACTTTTTGGGTCAAAAAATGGAGTTTTGTCAAAAGGAAAATTTTTGGTGGGGAAATAACATTTTATTTATTTTTAATGGTAAATTTCAGAACAAAAATGAAACAGAGAAAAGTTGTTTCATTCTGAATTGAAAAATTTATTTCGGTTTTTAAAAAAATCATTTAAAAAAAATTCAGATTTTTGGTTTTCCCTGTATTTCTCCTTCTCTTTTTTTGTCACTGAGTGTACAAGAATTAGCAATGTCTAAGGTATTTTTTCCTCCATTATTTTTCTCTTCCCCCCCCTGCCCCTTTCCCACTTTAACTTTTCAAAAGTTCCTCAGTTCAAAGGCCACAGAGTGGCAAGAGGAAAAATAGCACATTTGCTCCTCTTTCATTTTTCCCAAATTGGAGAAGTTTTGAAAAGTTACAGAGAGGGGGAAAAAAACTAAAACAAACAAACACAAAACATAAACTTGTATGCATTGTATTGTGGTAAGTGGCAAAAAGGAAAAAGATGGCAGAAGAAGAAAATTGGTTTTTTTTAATCATAATTTTTTTTAAAATGAAAAAATATTCTATTTAGAACTCTGTGAAACAGAAAAATTACTTAATTGCTGAGGCTCAAGTCTGTTGACAAGGATTTTCGATGCAGAGGATCAGTCCTATGGAATTTACACTTTAACCTTGGCAAAAACTGGCCATGAAAAAGTTGTACAGGCCACAAGAGAAATAGTAGGTTAATCCTTTCACAAATACTACATTCATAAATGTGTAAAAGGAAAAAAAACATAAGAGAACCATAGAAAAGGAAACAAAAGCTAGACAGCATAGTGATAGCTGATTTAAAAATCCCCATTGATTAAATTAAGAACCCCAAACATACATCTGATTTAGAAACTGAAATAACATAGGACAAGATTCTTTTCTGCTAATGGTGAAGTCCTCCTTTAAGAAGGACTTCAGATATTGTCTATCATTATTTCCTCCCACTTCCTACCATGGCTACAGTATGGAAACTGCAATATTATAATCATCTACAGCTCTTTGCTTGATGGCCATGTTTATTCAGATGATATTCAGAGCTGACCCAGAACAGACAATAGGGTGTTGCTACAGACAATGAATTCCCTAGTTGGACAACATGACTGCTGGGATGATGGTGAAGGAGGAGATGAAAGGGAGAGGATGCTGGAACTTAAGAGAAAATCCATGCATGACTTGTTTCAGAGAGCAAGGTTTGGCTGGCAGACAGCACTGAAGTCAGCCTTGCCCTAGTACCATCACTAATCAGAACTGTTTCTCCTCTCTTGCTCTCTCTTCACTTTTCTTGCATTTGATTACATTATAGTACTTCATTAATCAGCACCTGTGAATGTATATACGATCGGCAAATGGGTGGTTGGGTATGAGCCCAGGCCCATTTTTCAATTTATTTATTTACCATCTTTTGCTTATTTTTAATACTTTTTGCAACATATCTGATCTGTAGAGGGAAAATGTTGAGTAAGAGGCGACACTGGGAGTAGTGCTTAGGAAGAAGCAGTTCTGGGATGCTGAATGGTATGTGGTGATTCAGCAAATGGCACTTTTTCCTCTAAGACAGTACTGAATGGAGGTTCCAGAATGGTGTTATGATGCAATTGGGTAATTATGGTATCTTTACATCAATTTCCTCAATAATGTTATTTAGATAAGAAAGTCTTCTTCACATCCTGTCCTAAACTGTGCAATGTAGCAGTTCTACTTAACCCCACATTTTTATAACCGTGCTAAAAAGAAAAGAAAAAACAATGGTACCAGGATACAACTTTGTAGCGTATAACAAATTTCAGCCCAGAAGAAACCTTACAACTGAACTTATAACACAAAGGCTGGGGTAAATAACAGAAATAGTGAGGTAACCCACCTTGACTACAGCGTAGCAGTGCAGTCATTAACATGAATGTGTGAAAGGTTTTGCTTCAGCCACAAAAAATACTAAAAAGAAGAACTTTGAGTCAAATTCAACTTAAGTTCATGCAACACACAAATGCTGGTGACTGCAAGCTGCGGTTGTGTGCACAGAGATATGGAAGGCGAGGGAACTTACCTTCCCCACATCTGAACTCTGTCACTATCATAACGGTTGCTTCTCTTTGACCTCAATAAGCCCTGAAAGTTCACTTTTTCAGTAACATCTATGGTCAGAAAAACTGGGCTTTGGGAGGGTAGGTGGTGGTTCTCTGGGGAGTACTAAGTTCATTTGAACTGGAATCCACAAGGCAATGTTAAGAGGCTCATTCACTTCTAATCCTGCAAACCAAACTGCAGGGTTCACTTTGCAAATCTCTTTGTGAATTGGATTCTGCAAGGTTCTCACAAGCCACACTCATTTACACATGTTAAAACAGGTTTAATCAGTCTTACTACTGGCATTTACACAGTGGGGTCAGTTGCCTATCTTTGGGTCTGCTGATGCTTCTTAGCACATACAGCTGCTAGCCCTAACACTCGGACTCTTTTGATGAATAAATGTCATCTGAATGGCTCAAAGCACAAGGGACTGTATGCTAAAGCAAGCATGAAACTGGATTTGTATCTTTATGCCTCACTATGATAAAAAATGTATGGAAATACAAGTTTTTAATAACTCTTCAAGGCACTTGAAAATGACTGAAAGGGTCACCTTTCATAAATTCAGTGTGCCGTGTTATGCAATCTGAAGGAAATTCCAGGCGAGCAGCAGAACAGATGGCAAACATTTTAAATCAGTCTCCTGACAATAATCCAGTGGTCTTAAAAATGAACAGTTAGTATTTTAGAAACAGCCACAGCAAATAGATTAGGAGATCATTTCCCCTTCTTTCCACAGATCTACCTTCAGACTGAACTAAGGCTAGTTAGCTTTGCAAAGGATTAAGAATGATTTTACAACAACATTCTGTTTTATGGGGCACAAATATCATGCAAGCCACTTCGCACGCAGATGATAAATGCTGATTATTTAATCATATGGTAAATTACAAGAAGCAGCAAGATATCTATTGTATACGGTAAGCAAGTACCATGTAATTACATAAACAGTAATTCTTGCCTTTTTAGAGAGAAAGGAGGTTACAATGTCTTGGATTTACTGAATGTCATTATCACATGCATTTATATTATATTTGTCAAGAAAAAGGCATTTCCAAGCAAAAGATATATTTGTTCACTAGAACATGAACTAGGGAAATTTAATTGTAGCTGCCATACCCATCTCCCACTCATTCAAAAAGACATCAGTTGTGGCAGACTAGCTAGCAGACTACAGTGAATCCAGGAAGTCATCGACAGGCACTTCTTCAGTTGACAGCTATAAAAGTCTACCAATACCATAAGGCATTTCACCATGTAGTGGTGATAAATGTTCAGGTGTGGCATAGTATACAGTATGCAGCTTGTTCCTTATGAAACGTAAGCTTTGCAAAAGCAAGGACAATTTACACACATAAGCTTTTCTGTTCTCCTTCGGGTGATTTTGCAAACCCAAAATTTATCAGAAAAGCTCACGATAATGGCTGTTTTTCAGATCAAAATACACAAAAGCACGAATAAGACAGCAAATTTCACTTGAAATTTCAGCATTCACAATATGGAGTGGCAATTGTTCATATTCTGCTTTTTTTTTTAAAAAAAAAAAGAAGGAATCTTTACAAGATCAAACTCATGAAATATGCAATAGCAGGTACCTGGACACAACTGCTTTCATGCACATATGCACCAGAGTGGCCCCATTATCAGAGGCCATGAACCCTAGGGCAGAGAAAGGAGCTACTATCATATCTATTACTTCTCTCAGCTTGTGTAACAAAGTACACTCAGTATATGATTTCCTGAAATGGCGTTTACATCCACATTGGTAACTTGCTGGAAGCTGCTGCAGAGAAGAAAGTACCACCATCCTTCTCCCTGTCCAAGCTCTATGCCCCAAAGTTTGCATACTCATGTGTAGTGATCAGCTTGACAAATGATTTATGCCTGTTGTGAAACGAATTGTCTTTCCCACATGTCTCACCAAGGCCAAGACTCTGTCAGTAAAATGAGACAGAATTTCTGTCAGTCTGGGATTAAGCCAGAGGCCCATAGGGAAAGAGGAGACAGACATCAGCAGAGTCCCTCCATAAAACACACCACCAGCAAACAGGCTCAAAAGAGTTTAAATAAGGAAGTGTACAATGTTGCGCCCCAGAACACCAGCAGTAGGAATAGACCATTAGTCTTGCCTCTGAACAAAGTCTCACTGTGTTAAACAGTAGCATCACTGACTCTGGCTTGTACATGACACACTGATAATCACAGGAATTAAGAGACATAGCAGATTAGTAGGTCACATATCTAACAGTATATCAAATGTACCATCAGATCACCATCCTTGTTACCAAGTACATCCTAACTGTTCTCTTAGACTGTACAGCAGCATCCTCATCTATTTTTACAGAAAATGAGATCTAGGATAAATCCTTCTCTCCAAATTCATCAACACCAGCAGCACCCTCTGTATGGGCCACTATCTCTGGCAAGTGTCTCTCTATCTATGATTCCTTTTGCTTGGTACTTCTATTTAAGTCTTGTTAGTCTGAATTATATATTTCAATGGCAGCTCTCAAAGATCTGCAGTCAGATTGTGTAGCTGGCCAATGCAGAAGGAGCTATATTGCAATCATTGAATATGGCTCCTTTGACAAGGCTACAACTCCTTTTAATGCTTTTTTGAAGAGAAAACCTTTTCTTTTATGAATGCAAAGCCACCTCTGCTGCTCTTCAGTTCCCTTCTCTCTCCCAGATTTTGCAATTCTTGTCCAGGTCTCTTGAAGTCCATGGGAGTTGGCCTGTATAAAGCCAGAAGGGTCTGGCTCTTTGTGAGAAATACCAAAATGCAGCAAACCAGTCCTCTGATCTTTTGTATTCCAGCTTCCATGAGAATAGTTAAGTTTATACAAATACATGTCACTCCATGTTCTACCTAGAGTGAATTCCATCTCTCCCTAACACCATGAGTAAACAGGCTTTCTGTAGGGGGCTCGCCAAAGAGAATAAAGTGGCAATGCTCGGCAACACACTAGGTCCCTACACAAAGAAATATTGGTGTTCTTCTAACTACATTGTCACATCTCATTTCATTCATATTGCCATGACTCTCCATTCAGGCTATGGTTTACTAGATTTGCTTTTTTGTCTTGAGCAGTGCAGCACTGAAGCATACATTTTCTTAGAGAATATAACTGATCACAATCGTCACGAATCTCATGAAAGCCTAGTGAAGATTTAATTTTTCTTCCATAAACACAGGATCTTAAAAAAAGGAGAGATTTGTCAGGTCTTTTTCAGGAATGAAATCAATTCAGCTACTTCTGTATGAGACTATAGACATCAAACAAACAAACTATGAGCTGCATAGAAATCTAGCAAAGGACTGGAGCCCACTATATGCTACATGCTTCCCAAACACTTCAGGAGGATCACCCTACATTGATGAGGTCAAAATCTAATCAGAACACTAGATTTTATTTAGCTAAAATGGTCCATACAAGAGTATTTCTGGGTAGGTAAAAGGGAATTATAATCTTTGCTTACATTGGAGTTGGATGGCTTTTGTGAAGAAATTTAGAAATACACAGGAATTTTCAAAGGGACGTCTTTATAGGGTTTGAATGTACAGTTCTGGCATCAGATAACAAAGGGAATTTTCAAAGCTGAACTGGGGTGATATGTATTCCTGGATTATTTGATCTCACTATGAGTTCCCCTTTTCTTGATGCTTAGGCTCAGCTGGGACTGTCAAACCTCACTGTTACATGGTACTATGAGCTCCAGGAATCCCCCTCCCCTCCATGCTCCAAGGTAACTCCAACCTCTTCAGCAGTTCTCTCACAGGGCATCTTTGTCCAGCGAAGACAGGATGAGGACTTCACCGGCACTGAGAATTGATATGAAAGCCTCAAAAATAGACAAAGGAGAGGGTAATGCTTAGAGCTGTTCACATTCTGTGCTTGAAGTGGAACTTGAAGCAAATAAGGGGCAGTTTCTATACACTAGAGCCAACTCTTTCTAAAGCTTGGTCAAGGTTTGTACAGCAATATGGGCCCCCAGCTACAGCCTCAAGTGGGAGCTGGGCAGTTAGGGCATTTGCAAAGCTGGCATTCAGTGCCTGAATACACAGTGCTTGGTGGGATACTCAAAAATGTCCATGCAAATTTCCTAGGTGCTCTGCCTCAAATGTGTGTGTGGCATGATGTGCAGGGCATTTTCTGATCTCTCATGATCATGATGATCATGATGATGTTTTTCATAACATAAAGACCTCACAGATGTTACGTCTGAGAGGTTGATGTTTAACCCCTGAATCGGTTCTTCCAGTTCTTCTCTGAGCCAACTAACTTTTGAGCAGCTGGAGCAACCTTTGAATGTCTACTTATCCTCTAAAAATACTGATTGCACACCCAAGGCTAAGCCTGCTCTGCCCCACTGGAGTACCCAAACCACTGGGATCCTGGACATGACCAAACATCAGCTCTGAATATCCCCTGGGCTCTCAGTTCTCTGCATAGGGCTCAAATGCCTATTTGTACCTGCTCCAACTTTTAAAAGCTTTGCCTGAAGTGAAATCAAACAGGAAATCTGCTTCTCCAGGGCTTTCAGTATAAATATGCCACATAAATTACAATTTTCCCTTTTCACTTCCACTGGAAGCAGTAGTAGTTTCACGTGCAAATAGCTCAGCTTCAGGTTCAAAGCAAAATTCCTACTTGAAAAGGAGGAGAGATTGCAGTTTAGTCACAGGGCATCTGCCATCACACTCATGTAGCTCTAGGACTGCCAGAAGACTGTTGTCAATAGTGACTTCAAGATACTACAGACAGAAGGCGAGACAACAGAAAGGCCCTGAAGCTAAATTCTGTTCTCATTTTACAAGAATGTAGTTTCAATGAGTGCACATGAGGAAGCAAGCATATAGCAGAAGAATCTGGACCCTTTTGTTTAGAATTAGAGCCACAGCATAAGAATCAACCACAACATAAATACAAATCAAAGAACCTTACATCAAGACACTTAAAAACACTGGAGGAAAACGTAACTAAAATCACAAACCTGTATTCTAACAGGCCTGCTTCTTTTATGGTTAATGGTATAACTTAGAAATTGTAGCCTTACAGCTTATTTAACTTTTACAGTTTTTATTTGCAGTCTTATGCTTTATTTGGGGACCTGATTATACTCCACTATGGTGCAGCCAATGTCCGCTAAGTTTTGTTTAGCTGAATACTAAACCATGTTTGGGAGGGCACAATATAAACATACTCCTTAATTCCATTAACTCGCATAAATTATGGTAGCTATGAACGTATGTGTGTGTGCAGCATGCCAAGCTGAAGAATCCAAAAGCAGGAAGCAGAAAGAGAGAGAATGCCTACCTCTGTGGTACAGTAAATACTTAAACAACATTTTAATACAGTTTTTAATATCATCAGAAAAGTCCAGAGTCATAAAATAAATGCACACTATTTACAAAGCTGCCTATGGGCAATCCACACATTGTATGAATAAATTACATGCTTCAGTGATTAATAAGTGGTTAGGAACAGCACCAAGAAAAGAACCTATTTTGCAACCCTGAATGTACTGCACGTTGCAAAGAAAGCCCTTCACATTATAAGGGTGAAGGAGAGAAGAATTCTGGGGATTTCAATCCACGACCAAATTCCCAATGAAGTGATCAGAGTGGAGTGCAGGACGTCACTGAAAGCAGGTATAATAAAATGTGTTGGGCCAGGCATATAGCTATAGGCTCACTGACAATCGATGGGATACAGCTCTCACCAAGTGGTTCCCCTGGGAACTGAAACAACCTCTTGGTCAACCTCCAAAGAGATGGGAAGACTTTGTCGTGAAAAGACATGGACGCACATGGAGAAGGAAGAGCAGGAGAGGAGAAGAATGGAAGGCCTATTGTGATCAGCACAATCTATATGAGGGCTGAAGGCCCAATCGATCAAGGTGATCAAGGTGAAAGGGGCTGAATGTACTGCAGATTGAAGAGAAAGCCCTTCACATTAGAACAGGTTTTAAAAAGCATTTAAGGGATTGATTCTACAAGAAATGGAGCATTATCAGGGTGCTAAGCACTTCTCAGGAGGGCTCTTCAACTTGTGAGATCAAGCCCTAAATTCAGAATGCGCTGAATTGCCAGGGCATTCTGGAGTGATCTGCAAGTGCCATGGCAAGCTCAGCCACACTTGACGCATGGATGGAAACTCAGATTTAATTGAGGGCTCAGTTATGCATTTAAGGTAGTAGCCTGCACTGGGAGCTTTGTGGGAGAACTGGGAGGTGCTGTGGCTGAGGGAGGCTCATCTCTTGGAGTTCTCCAGCATAAAGTGGGAGTGTTCCTGCAGCTACAACTCTTAAGAGGTGCTTCCAACAGTCCTGTCCATAGCTAACCATCTCTAATACAAGATGGGGGGGGCATGGCCCTGCCTCTTTCCCCTTTCTGTAGGTTGGCTAGTGGCTCACAGTATGGCAAAGACTTCACCCAAGCCTGGAGGTTTCTTGTGCACCATGCCCCCACTTTTTCAGAATGATTCCAGGCTCTCTCCATCCTTCTAAGTGGAAATCACAAACAGTAGAAGCATTTACACACTGGGGAAAGGGTGGGAGGGGTTTGTAGAAAGAATGAAATACATATCCCAAACTGGAAAGGCACAGCCCTTGTACACCTACAAGGTTGTGCCTTTGTAATCACTCCCAACACCTTTCTAACCTCCAAAAGGGGACAGAGTTTTCTGGATGGATTAGGCAGTCTTTCCTATGTGTACTTCTACCCACTTTCAGCGAGTGTTATTTTATGTAGGTTTTTTTCTTATTAAAGTGCCAATCAAATGATTGTCCGTCCACCATGCTTAAGTGAAAAATCCATAAAGCTCAGGTCATAGATCTCTATTTCTGTTTCAAAAAGGCACCCAGCTAAACCTTCAGCACTCAGCTTGTTCATCAACTTGTTATCCAGAAACCAAAGCTATTATGTGGCAGACACTGGACTGATCATTTTTCTCTAAATGCCTATTAAAACAAAGCAGACATCACGTTTTAGGGAACGAAGAGGGAAAGGCCAACAGTAATATAAAGACTTGCGGTTGAGCTGGAGAGAGAGATAATAGTGCTTGCTCTCTTTCCAGGTTTGCGAAGATGTCACCATCTCACTCTTCGTCCTTGATGTTGACTATTGGTATGGACACACCACCAATTAAGGTACAGGAGATATAGACATATGGTCTTTTCACTGCTCCTGCTGTTGCCATTACCTTTCATTCCTGTTTTCACATCATCTTGTTTATCACTTTCAAACTTAGGTGCCTTCTCCAAGAATCAGCACGCCTGCACCCACCATACAAAGCACATGATGTAATTCATGGAGCAATGACGGGCTTAAAGCATTTCTGTAGAGAGGCTGTTTTCAGCCCTGTTTAGCATTTCACCTGGGAATGTCCATTTGCTTGGTTGTGCAAGTTTTACCCTTTTCTGTGATGTGTGACCTTTTACTTGACCTGCAAGCTAATAAACCTTGGAAGCTCATATTTTGTAAAACAAGTACACACAGCTCTGTCAGGAGCTCTTCCTGAATAAAGCCCAAGTGAAGCTGTAGCAGGAAGGATTTTGGTAAGTGCAGAGGATAAAATATAACAACTATGTGGCATGCATTATCCCGCTTCAGCAAACAACTTCAAATCTGAAGGATATGTCCTCTAGAAAAAGTTCCTGTGAGAAGTGGCACAAAGGTTATGAGTCTGTCTTGACAGCAATTACCCCTGAAGCATAAAGTTCACACAGCAAAATAGCCCCACCTTCAAATGTCTTATTCCCCAAGCTGTACAGTTGAATCACCACATAATGAGTAAAATGAAGCATAATTAATGTGGGCCTGTATGCTGGCAAAACAGTCATAAGCAAACCTATTTTAAAGTAGTTTAACCTAGGTGTTCCAGCAAGCATTATGCCAAATCCTTGACCATAAAACAGCTTGAATCCCAATGACAATGAGAATCAGGAAAATGATACCTCTTGATGTAAACCAGCACTTGATGCAACTTTTCAGGTTTGTATGGTGACAAATAAGGATTTCCCCCCCATGGTTGTGTCTGAATTTTGCATGTAAACACAGATGTTCAAATTATGATCCTAGTTGAGTACACCTCTGAGGAAGTCTTTATTTTAAGTTTCTGAATGTCAGGATCCTGGGTGAAGGGAGGCAGGGCTAGTGGCAGGAGCTTGCAATCCAGGAACTGAAACAACAGGTCTAAGCTGGTACGAGGGTCAGCAATCACGCCAAGGGTCAGAGCTGGACACAGAATCAGGAAACAGGCCAAGCGTCAGTTGCCAGGTATCCAGGCCTGTGCTGCGGTTTCAGGAATTGATTGGGAATAAGAGTTCAAGTCACAGCTGAGGTCAACACTGGGAGTTCAGAAAGAGAACCAGGGCAATCGTGTTGTTGCCTGGACACCCATGGCTTAGAATCATAGAAGATTAGAGTTGGAAAGCACCTCAGGAGGTCATCTAGTCCAACCACCTGTTCAAAGCAAGACCAACCTCAAGTAAATCATCCCAGCCAGGGCTTTGCCAAGCCGCACCTTAAAAACCTCTAAGGATGGAGATTCCACCACCTCTCTTGGTAACCCATTCCAGTGCTTCACCACGCTCCCAGTAAAAAGATTTTTCCTAATATCCAACCTAGACCTTCCTGTTTGCAACTTGAGACCATTGCTCCTTGTTCTGTCATATACTACCACTGAGAACAGCCTAGTTCCATCCTGCCTGGAAGCCCTTTCAGGTAGTTAAAGTCTGATATCAAATCCCCCTTCACTCTTTTCTTCTGCAGATTAAACAAGCATAGTTGCCTCAGTCTTTCCCCATAAATCATGTGTTCCAACCCCCAAACACTTTTGTTGCCCTGTTGGACTCTCTCCAATTTGTCCATGTCCTTTCTGTAAGGGGGGGGGCAAAACTGGACACAATATTCCAAATGTGCCCTTAGCAGTGCCAAATAGAGGGGGATAACAACTTCCCTCAATCTGCTGGCAATGCTCCTATTAATGCAGTCCAATAGCTTTAGCTTTCTTGGCAAGAAGGGCACACTGTTGACTCATAAGGGCACACTGTTGGCTTATATAGGATCAAGGAGCCAACCAAGGATTGCTAAAACATTGTCCGTCAGATCAGTAGAGACAGAACCTCCTGTGGCGTGCAACCTCTGAGGATTGTGGATCTCAGGGAACCGCCAGGTGACAGCTGGTGGCAGTGTAGAGATGTTGGTTGCCTGGTAGCCCTGCAGGCCCAGGTTAAAGGCCCTGAATCAAACAAGGATAGACCCCACTTTCACCAAATACCGGATACACAGAAGATGCACTGAAGGAGATAAACCTCTGGACCATCTAATTCATTCTCACCTCTTAGGTGGAAAGCTTTAGTAGGTATGAACCTTCTAATTTGAATGGAGAGGAAGACAAAAATTTTTAAACTCAGGTGCCTAAAGTTAGGCAACTAAAGCCACATTTAGGCACCTCAATAAAAGTGGCAGGATTCTCAGCAGTAAGGTGCACCCACAATTCCCTTCAAAGTGGATTTGACCGTAAGCACCTGAGTTTCTAAATTTTGGCCTAAGCACGCGTCTACTTCTTTTCCAAATTAATGCATTCTGGGTCTCTCACCTTCACTCTTCCTTCTTGCTGGTATGTTCCTCCTTAGATACAAACTTCCCCTTTGCTGTCAGTTCTACACATATCACTTATTTTTTCCAGTTCCATAGCACAACTCCTCATTTTGCAATCCTCCATAATCTCCACTGTTTTTTCCCAAACTGCGTTTATCACCTTCTCAGATACTTGAACTCTGTAACTAAGTGCCCTCTTCCTTTTCAAGACTGAACATATTCAGCTCTTATAGTCTTTCCTCATCAAACAGACTTTCTCATCTTTAGTTTAGCTTTGTAGATTTTTCTGTAAGTTTTTCTGAAATAATTTTAGAATCTTTTTTAAATTCAGTGTCTAATTCTAAACACACACTTCCAAGTGAGGGATATTTGGGGGAGGGTCAAGGGTGGGGTGGATTCTTTGTATAACACTACCATTATCCCTTCTGATTTTTAACAAATTAGTCCTGATCTGTTACCTTTTCCTGCAGCTATGATGCACTTGGCCTCTGCCTTCAAGTTATCCCACCCTATTTGTCTCCCTCTTCTGCGGTTCCTGCAAATATGTCATTCAAGGTGTGTTTTGCCTTTTTTGCTGCTCCCCCAAGTTGCATATACATATTCCAGTCCCTGCCTGTTTTGCCAGCCAGTTGAAATCTCCTTTGATGATGTCCTCCATCGTGCATATTTTGATATATTGCACCTCTCTACTCATTTTATTTATTAGCACTTCTATGTTAACACCACCATAGGATCTGAGCCCCTTACAGGAATGAAGGTAAATCATTTACCTCCAGCAGGTGCAATTTTCTTCCCCCATATCTTAGCCTATATCTCAGAGCTGTTGGTCATTGATTCCTTTTTGACCTTTAGCTCATCAGGTATGACCTGCTTCTAGGTACTCATCAGCGGTCTCCTAACAGGAGTGAATTTGTATAGCAGGCGTAAAGAGGAAAGTGTACTGTTAGTGCCAGAATGCTCTGCTATGAAGACTTACCTTAGGTAGTGACTGTGACTTCTGCAATAGCAGATAAATGGGAAGAAAAATTGTATACTGGTTGACTAGATATATGTTACCAAGCTGCATGATAACCTCCTTGCCAGTTTATCACTTGCCTCCCCTTGGGTGGGAACTGGTGGATGCAGTCAGAACCCTCATTTCTTCATTCAGGTTCTCCCTAACGTTCGCACAATTCTAAAGAGACTCACAGAACAGGTCACGCAGGGCTACATATTTCTTTTTACTGTATCAATCTTTTCCTTCACTACATGGCTAAGAAGCTTCCGATTTTAATTAAGTTGCTCCTGGAGCTTCAGTTTGTTTGGAACTGATCTTTGCTCAGTGTGACATACTAGATTCTCAGCCAAGAGCAAATGTTAATTAGTTGAGTGCCTACTTGCCTTGCATCACCTTTTCTCTTCCTGTGCTTTAATGCGGGGTAGCAACGCCTGTAGTATAATAATGAAAGTGATACTCTTTTCTCAGTGGCAGGAGCCTAGCTGTGGAACAACTTTCTAAATGAGGTCAGACTAAGCCCAAGTCTGGCTGTGTTTAGATCAAGGTATAAAACAACCTCTTCAAGAAAGCTTTCCTCCATAATCAATGCCCTTAAAAAAATCTTACAGCCACCAAGTTTTTGTGCTCATTTCCTGGAAGACCTGAGAGAGAAAAACTTGGTATGAGCTCTTGTGCTCTTTCATTCTGTGCCTTTTAATTTTTGTGCTCTTCAACTGTTTCATATCATGGAGGTAGGTGCTATGTATAGAACATTTTTTAGATGAGATGTATAAAGCTATATAGATGGATACTGAAATCATGCTACTGCTGGCCAAGGTTTCCTGTTCTTCCCTTTTTACTGAACAGCAATAGAAAAATACTGGATAACACTGCACCTCTCATGATAGGAAAACTGACAACCAAGAAGCTAAGCAAAGTTACATGAGAGGCACCTAGGGATATTATAATCTCTTCTTCTCTCACTCCTAGCTGCTGAAACCACTGCTGAACACACACAACTGCCTTTTCTGGAGTCTTATAAAAACAGAAAGAAGTCTGCAGGCTGCTTTTTACTGTGTCACTTGCAGTAATAGAGGATCTTAAAAATCAGCTTTCCATCACTGGGCCAACTTCATATCTAGTGTAACCTCACTTAAGTAATTGAATTTGACCTATTATATATGTATTTGAACAAAAATAGGAGAAAGAGAGTGTCATAAGATTAATGCAGTTTTGGTAAACTGACTTCTCAAGGCCCTGATGATGCTAGCAGAGAGACTGGTAACCAAGCTGACAAATGCAAACAACATTTAAGTAGAGATAGATATTGCTTTAGCCCAGAAAAATTATTTTAAAGGTCTTTTTCCTGTTTAGAAGTCTTCATGACGAGAACAGGCAAACGTGTTTTAGGCTATTATATGTATACTTTGTGCAACGTCCCTTAATTTCCATTCTGATAAGAAATGTCTGTCAAAACACCATTCTGGAAACGAGCATTTCATGGATGATCTTTAGAAACCCAGCAGTTTAATGAGATCAAGCTGATAAAAACCAAAAATGTAATGGGGACCACAATCATTACAACACTAGCAGCCCCGTAAACTAGCCCAGCCATGCCCCTGTTCATGTTTGTTGCCTTGCTTAAGATGTGATCAGCTGCCTCTTGGGACATGAAAATTGTTACTCTTCAACTGAATGCTGGGGCTGGGGAAAACTAGCCAATTACCTAATAGGGCTGTCCTTCAGGTCTGAGTTAGAGTCACACATGAAGTAAATTAAGTGGTCTGAGGAATTTATACAAACTGTCTGCTGATAATGGTACCATTTTCATTCTGCTTCAAACACCATAACTGACTTATCAATCCCCTCCTCCGTTACCATGGAAACCTTCCCCACCAAAACCAGGCACATGTTGCACTTCACATTCATACTCATGGTGTGACTGAGCATTTTGCTGATGGGTCTACAGGTGGGGCCAAAGTTAAAGGCATCTTTATGCTAATCACCCAGCTAAATGATAGCAATGCATTGTGTCCCATTTCACACTTTTTCTTATGGCTGTTTATGGTTTTACAAGGTTGAGAAGGTCTCCATGGATAACATCAGCTGTTGTAATAATATTCTCCCACTCAATGTCTTAGAATTTCTCTATGCATTCACAACAAAGAGGCAATTTATTATTTGTTTCCTCCTGGGGTTGATTACTGTGAAGCTACTCAGCTGGAGCCTGCTTATAGGTTTTGTGACACAAATGGGTTTTTAGGCCAGTGCCTTCGATTCACTCATTCTCTAGAGCAGGTGAGATGAGAAATGTTTAATGTATAATCGTTTGCTTTTCCCAAGTCAAACACTGGAACACCCAGGCTTCATTGCTTTCTACAGCTAAGCCAGTCAACATTTCTCCAGACTACTGGACATAGCTCATTTTATTTTAAGATGATTCCTTTCTACAAAAATTCAATACATTTGTTCTATCAAACAGTTTTACAACACCAGAGCCACCCTTCAGTTTTGAAGGACCTCCAGGGAAAGTAGTACAATGTAAGTTGGAACTATGTATGTAGTAAAACTGACATCTGGAATCTAAGAAAAACAATTCAGAAAATGTCCCCTTGCCCCCACCGTACACTTTCCATAATTTCTCTCAGATTCAATGGCAGTAGCTCTTTCTTCGTAATAATATTTTAATACTTTGCATTCATATAGCAGCTTTCATCCAAGGATCTCTAAACACTTTACAAAGATTAAGCAGTTCAGCTTCACAATGCTCCTGTAAGATGTGTCTAGAATGTGGTAAAGTGAGGTCCAGCGTGGCTGACTTTCTCATGGTTATACAATGATTAAGTGGTACAGCTAACAGAAACCAGAATCCCAATGGACTCTTGTCTCCCCTTCTCTAATTACTAAGCCAGTTTATCTTGCCTCATTGAATCCTACCAGAGCATAACAGGTCTGTCACTTGATCAAGTTAGCCCATATTAGGTGGGGAGTCCCACAACTGTCTCAATCCATAATATATAGCTCTCAGATGTTTTATATTTATGAAATTTTACTGAGATCAGAATGGCAGCTAGAATACAGGTGTACAAAGAAAGTTGTGAAGTTATTGCTGTCTCTGTTTCCTTTACTGTTTAGACTCCTGGCCATGTCTTCCTTGCCTCTGCCCTATTAAAGTCTTAGTGCAGAAAAATGCTGTGGGGTTTTGCTCATTAACACATGGAGAATGTTTTTGACATAATTTAAGGCATGTAAAGTGTGTCCAGATAGCACAAAGATGGAGCAAATGTGTATGCGGATAATAAATAAGTAAAATGCTAGCATCTGGCTCTGTCTCATATTATTACTTTCATATCCATTTTACATTACATTAAATATAATTTTCCCCTTTAAATAGTTTTTATTAAATTATAGAAAAAAATATTTCAGGCAAGATTGCTATTTATTAATCCTGTTGCAGTTCTGCCTAAAGACCCCAATCAGAAGTCAATGCCTCTTGTACTGGAGTTTGTGCAAAAAGCAGTAAAAAGACAGTCTCTGCCCCAAAGAGCTTACAACCTTGGTTAATTACAAGACGCAATAGGAGGATAAGACGATACTACACTGCAGCTTGATCTTTCTCTTCCTGAAGTTGATAATGACAAAGCTCCCATGGACTTTAATGAGAGTAGGATCAGAAACCCATGCATGCGATGATTACATTTCAGTAACAGTCTCCATTCCTGGCCGCTGATTTAGAGCGGTGGGGAGGGATGTCATAAACAAACCAGGGGTGGGCAAATATTAATTTTAAAAAAGAATAGAAGCCAGAATCAGAGATGGAGAAAAGAAAGGTGAGAAAACAGGGAGTGAAAGAATTACAGAGACATGCGAAAAAGGAGGGGACAAGGTTGAAGTGCTGAGAAAGGCAATAGGACAAAAAGGACCAGAAATGAACAGAGAAAGATGGATGTGGATAAGACCCAAAATGGGACAGATTCACTGACTACACATTTTCCTTTAAATAGAGGCCAATGAGATGTATTGTTTGGTTAATAACGACTCAGGTGCATTGTAGGAAACTAAATGGATTGAAAGGGTTTGGAATGGTGAGTATCAGGTGAAATTTAATTTCGATAAAAAGTAATTCAGCATTAGACTATTTTGGTTAAGCTCTCAAGACAGCATATATCAACGACATGATCTGAACGCACAGGGTGCTAAGGAAGAGGACCTACGGTATGCGTCATTGAAGAGGACTACTGAGTCTGAAGCTGCAATTGAGATCCACGGAAAGAGAGATAGGAAACAATAAGACTACACAAAATGTAATCATAAGAGTAGTTTGTACACAATTTTAGGATAAACGTGAGGCCAACGTAATGCGAGTAATGCGCTTATCTAGTCAAATTTCCATATATTTAAAGCTACTAAATATGGATTTATGCAGATAACTGCCATGATTCTGAACCATTCTTTCAGCAAATTATATGAGTACTTCACATTTACATAATCCCGATTTTTAAAATATCTGCTAATCCTTAATTACCTGGTGCAGAAAAATGGCTACAAAATGAGTAGTATTGTCCATTACATTAATGCTCACAAATTTCTGCAAATGGGTTTGGTTTTGTTTATTTTGGTTCTTTAAAAAAGATATACAATAAAATAAAGGGAATTCATCACAAGGCTTAAATAATGTTACTGAGGGGGTAAAAGGCCAGATTTCTATGTAATAGCAAGTAAAGGAAACTCCTATTGACTCCTGTGAGAGTTGTAAGTTCTCAGGTGCTCAGCATTTCTCAGATTTGTCCCCACAAAAGGACAAATGCAGGAAATTCACCATTAAGGCCAACACTCCATCCTCAGCACACCTCTTTGTGCCAGCGAAGGAAACAGAGATAGTCTCATTATGCACGGCTGCATGAAACATACCTATGGAATGTGCTGCAGTGTCTTAGGCACAAAAAAAGTCTTGAGTACAGGCTATTGGCTTTGTTTTTGTGTCACAACCTGAAAATCACTAAGCACATAGCCATACTAACATGAAAACCAAGTGTACCAATTTAAAATTAAATAAATCCAGCAAGTAAAACAGAACTTTGCTGTCAAGCAGATTCAAGAAGAAGCAATGCTAGATAACTTACAGTTAAAATAATAACGGAAGATGTAATTCACCACACAAGATGACTGATATCTGTTAGCCCCTTTCAAACTAACTATTTCTCTCCCCCGTCCTCAAGGCTTCCTCTTGACAGAAGCTACTTTGAGTGGGCAGCTCAACACTAGCTGCGAAGGCTACTGGCTCCACACAACTGTCTAATAAATATGTTCTTAATTCCTCCTGGTTTAAAGGAGAAATTGATTGTAAAATAAGGCTCTGTTTAGCATACTCCCAATTGTACATTCATGTGCTCTGGTGATAGAAGTTGGCATATATCAGAATTGGCACCATGCCATTGTCATTTTTCAATAGCAATGGTGCTCAGTTCCTCCCTGTTACTGTCCAAATAAAAAAAATGAGGCATAGGACCACTACATTGGCTCAATAAACCGGTATGCTTGCTGTCAGTCTTTCACTGGGACCTCCAGTTACACAGTCATGTCTCTGACATGGCTGGGGAAGAAACACCTGGCCATTCTGGGCAGTCAAGCTGGAGCATCCCTGGGAGACAATATAATTGTAGTAAAAGCACCACTCTGCTGAAGTACGGCATATTGTGCACTCTAATAAAAAAAAATCTCTGCCAGTTTCAACCATAAGTAGGAGTGTATATCTGAGCACCTGAGCATACACTATACCAAAGGTATTGTTATACGCAGTACTCACTTCAAAATTTCTAAAAGCCAAACTGTGTCCCACCAATGACAAAAATTACAGGGACAGGCAACTCTAGAAGTCAAGGATCATGTATTTTTATTTTTAAATCCTCTTAGGTCAGGTGAGCCTACTATCTTCTATCATTCATGCAGCATCTGGAAGCCTTTCCTGGCTTTTCAGTTTTTCAGTGTTTTTTTAACTGTCAAGTGTAAAAAGCAGTTTCTAGTGGGATACATGTTCCCCATGCTCCCTCTTCTCTCTTCTTAATAAATCTTGTTTTAAGGTGATCACAAGGAGTCTCAGACTGTGAGATGGGTAATTTCAGACAGACCACCCCAGAAGACAGCAAATCCCTGAATTCTCTAAGGAGAAGGGGCGAAGGGTAGAAGGTGTCTGGAATCTTAGTACTCATCAAGACCTCAGACAATCAAGAATTCAGTCAATGGGACCCAGGCTGAGGTGCCTTCTCTGAGCATGATTGTCATCAGGAGCTGCATCCCGTTAAATTACCAAAGGACCAAGGAGAAGATATAAGTTGGCAGGGGTGAAGGCGATACAAAGCCCTTACGCAGTTCACGTTACTAGATATTGTGTGACTGAAACCAGGAAACAGCTAATGTATTCTGTCATCCTTGTTTCATGAGTGTAAGAAATAAACAGCAAATGCACCTGTTGGGGGGAAAAAAGAGGGTAAAGGGGGAAGTAGACCTCTAAATACTGATCACTGAATTAAAAAAAAATAGTCTGCTGAAGCTGAACGTGAAGACTTTATTTCATTTCCAAAATACATAGTAATCTATGAGTGTCTTTGTAAGTGGAGTTAACCTTTAACATGTAGGATGACTGCCAAAATGACTTAGAATTCAAAACAAACAAACAAACAAGCACAGCTATATTTCACAGCAAGTAATTTCAGCATCAGAAACGTTTGAGAATCTTTTTGACAGTGTCCAGTCAGTTCTGCATTTTTTTCTATGAGATAAATGCTTTTTAGTTACATGAAGGAAAAACAACATGTCAGACAAGATTAATGAAAATTGTGCTACTTCTCTGCTTTACGGGGCTGACAGGCAGGAAAATATGATAGAAGTGGCTGTATCCAAGCTTGCAATCAGTAATACATATAGGAATGAAATGCTGTATTCAGATTAGAAAGTATCCAGAAGATATATTTTTAAACTCCAACTTTTGTATGGACAGATAAAAACCACACCACCACCATAGTGAACCAAAAGCTACAGAGCAGATTTTACCACCCTTACTCAACTTGAACTTTAACTCCACAAGTTGTCGCATTGGAATCATTGAAAAATCAGGTGTTTAAATATTGGTGGACAACACTGCACACAACCTGTTTTTACATGCACCGTTAAGAACAGATATATATGCGCAGTTGCATAATTTCACTTTCCAACATGGGTGTGCTTGTTATAATTTAGAAACAAAGTACATCTTCTGCAATGAAACAGCCCCAAACCGCTATTTTAAAATATCCAATAAACACTCAGTATGGATGCCTTGAGTGCAATTAATGTAACTGGGAACCATCTATGTAGTTGGTACAGATCTGTCTAGTACTGAAAGTTTTATAAATGGAAATACATTTTGCAGCTGGACAGCCAAGGCTAGATAGTAGAACACCCCTCATGCTGGGTAGTACCTCATACCTTTTGGAATAACTCAACCCATGTACCGTGAAGACTTGTTCGGTAATTTAAAATAATATTTCTCGCACTTTTCACAGCTGAGCACAACCTTTGTTTCCATTATCTCTGCATTATAAAAAACACATCTATGCTGGAAGTTACAATTATGCATTAGACCATACACATCTATCAATGACTGTAAAAGCCTGAGAAACAGTAATTGTAAATTCTTCATAGTTCTCATTAGCTAAATGCATCCTAACTAACTGGGAAGTGTCAGGGCAGCTATTGACTGGACATGCTTGCAGACCGTACCTGGGCAGTGCAGGTTCCATGTATTACTACTACTCGCTGGATACTGTACGTTTTTAAACACGATCAAGATAGGCTCCCTTTCATATCTGTTGTGATGTTCTGAATACGTTAATAAATAATAATAATAATAATAATGTACATGCTATGAAATTAACTCCTTTAAAATGGATTTAAAGAACAGTTCTGAAGTAGGGGCACATTTTAATATTTGGGGCCGGACTCCGGCTAGCCTCTCTGGATAAGTTCTCAGGAGCTTTTCTCCTTCTTTTGCCCCCAGCACAGGGTACAGCTCAGGGACACTAAGGCAAAGGGAATAGGGAGGCACAATGAGGGGGTGGGTGGACTCCCATATGGATATAAAGGCAAGGGTACACTGCACCTTACTAATGGTTCACCCATAGGTTGCACTCAGCCTGATCCGCAGGGAGCTCCAAGAGTCCCCATGCACAATGGCTCATGGAGCAACCCTTCCGGTGATCAGTGTGGGCTGCTGTAGAGGAGGTACCCTTAAAACTCTATTTTGTGTGACAGATGGAAAACTGTTGAATAGGGAGCATGGAAATAAAAAGAAAGTATTATTAAGTCTTCATGCCACATAATTACACTTCATAGAAAACTACTTCCTTAAAGGAAAAATCTTTATATTGCACTATAGGGTTGAACAACTGCGAGAACAGAAATTTATAACTCTCAGTCAATATTCCACAAATATTCTTCTGCCTTTATAGTTCAAACCTCCTCAGTGCAAGGCAAAAAGTAAAAGTAGGACATCTAATACAGTGAGTGAGAATGTGCTTAGAGAAATTGAATTATATTGCACAGTCAAGCTATTCCCAAACAATCATCTCTCTCCCAACTGATTTTGCTTTAGTGCAACTTAAAACTGAGAAACATAAAATCACACCGCCACTGCCACTCAGATCAGAGTTCAAAATACTTCTTTTATAGTATTTACACAGCTAGCCTGCTGCTCACAAGTTAATAAGCATTCCTTCTTTGCTGAAATACTGGTATAACCCCACAATAGCTCTTAAATGGCCAATTAAGTGCTTTGAAATACTTTAAACAGTCACCTTTTAAATTCTATTCAAAGGCCTTTTGACGGAGTCTGCTGTCAGGTGTGCAGGCTCGTACCATACTGCCACACGCAGGATCTTGAAAATCAAAATCCACTATTACACTATAGCAAACGTCTAGTAAAGGATTTGTCAAGGTACGTGGGTGTGCAGCTTTGGGCATTGGAGAGTGTGATGCAGTTCTACGGGGTCTGGTTTTGTTCTTCTGATTGATTTAGGATTGAGAGTTATGGCCAGTGTGAAGAGAGTTTAAAGTAGAATAAAACAGAGAAATTAAAAAGATACTTCGGAAGCTATATGGGAACTTTGGGGCCATATACTAAGGCCAGATGAGGCGCTGTGCCCTCTAGCAATACAAACTAGCCTTGACGCTGGCTAATGTATAGAAGAAGTGTAGAGTTGATGTAACTGGCACCACACCCTTGCCTGTCTCACCCCACAGTAATGGGGGTGGGGGTAATTCTTAAAAAAAAGGAGTCTGGTTTGAGCATTACTGTACTTTGGTGATTCTGCCTACTCAATCGTCCCCTGGGGAGACAGGTACCGCAGACAAACCCTGCTTTAAGATGCTCCTCCAGACTGAATTAGTGGCTCAAAAATCAGGAAGATACAAAGGCCACTTGGGTAGCCCTCTGCATAAGGTGCAGCACTTAGTCCTAAGGATCTGCACCACTGTGTTTTATTTTATATATTTTAAACTTACAAACAATGTGATACACACAATATATCAATGTATTATTAAAATGAGAAGAGACCAGCAACCTTAATAAGAGGTGATGCTACCAGCTCCACCTATAATACTGAACTCATGATGTCGAGGGACATGAGAAAGAAGCTGGACTAGAAAACAGACAGGAAAGAAATAGTCAAAATAAAATGGGACTAAAATACCTTTTAAAAAGTCCTGGTTCTTGAGTAAACTTTTTTTTAAAACCTTCAGTTTATCAACAGATATTATTAACAATAAAGCAATTCTACCAGAACACAGTTCAAGCCCTAAAGTCTAACAAAGCTGCAGTATCTGATGACTCCTATGCTAAGTTTTATTTTAAAAAAACAAAACAATTGTTTAGGCTCTTGCACTCCTATTACATTGCTTCATATCAGAAAAGGCAAGCTCCCTCACTGCTCCTCTGGAGAGGAATGCGGCTTAGGAGAGAACACAGGTAAGTACAGCACCTGGTTCAAGTGGAACTGAGCCTCCACTTTAGAGAAGAATTTTGAATTTGGTCATAAAGTCTGTGAAGAGCTGTGTATAAGGAGACTGCACTATCAGAGTCTGCAACTCACACACTCTCCTGGCAGATATTATGGCTACCAGAAATTCTTATACAGGATTGGGAATGGACAAGATACCAGGGGCCCAAAGGGAGGTCCCATTAAGGTAGCAAGGACAAGGTTAAGGTGCCACAGAGAGACTGGCTCTCCGACCGGAGGATGAAGATGAAGGAGCCTTTTAGGAATCTTTCCACCATAGCACTGGAGAAGACTGATTTTCCCTGAATAGGAGGATGAACTGCTGTTAGAGCTGCTGAATATACTTTCAATGAGGTAATCGCCCGCCGCTCCAATGACCTACGGTGCTGCTGGTATTCTAAAATGGCCTGGGTAGAAGCCAGTGTTGGCTGTACTCCACAGGCTAATGACCCCACTGAAAATGCTTTCACTTTGCTGAACCAGCCACCCTGGTGGAGGGCTTTCTACCGTTGAGGAGGACTTGCTGGACAGTGCCTGAACATTGCTGTTCCATCTCATTCAGTCGTGCAGCAGCCACGATGTAAAATGCAGACAGCTGAGCTCAGGATGCAAGGTGATAATAACTATATTCAACAACTACGAAACACTAGCTGAGAGAGATGTGGGATTAAACCACATTGAACTCCAATGCCAGACACAGGTGGTAAGAAGGAATTGAGGGAGTATCATAGTCAGGGGAAGGGCTACAGCCATGAGGCACATGAGCCGCCTCTCTACAGGCAAAATTCTCTCGTTCCGATACACTAGACATGCACTAACCTAAGTAAAATACATATCTGCATCGACTCAAAGAAGAATAAATGCCATATAACCTATACATACAAAGATACCCCTCCTATATCATCCTCCAACCCCTCCTTATGCCCTTCTAACCTCCCTGAATACCTTGAAGAAAAGATGGGCCTTACAGCACACCCAAATGGTTAAAGTAACAGTTTCTCTTGCTTCCTTATGATCTCTAAAGGTACTCTGCTATCTCAAAGGAATGCAACAGTGAATTCTATTGAATTGTCTTCGCTGACCACCAAACGTTAAAACTCATCCAACTGTGATTTAAGGAAGTAGTTACAAATATTTTAACATTGCCCTTGATATGAAACAAATGTCAGACGAAGGGAATCATCCCACTCTGCAGAAGTCAGTGGAAGTCTGGCAGCTAGCTTTATTGGAAGCAGGATCAGGACCTAATATCTCCGGGTGGCCATTTTAACAGTAATTCCAACAGGGAAGTCTGATGACAAGTCAAGGCAGGAAGCTCTGAGGTGAAGCCAGAAACACAATTAACGTAAGAGGATTTCCATAGCTTTTTGGGAGTACAAATTATAAATTGGACATGGATACACCCGTGGAACTGAAAACATATCAGAGAGAGACAGCATTCAGTTCCCTTCAGCTAGGGAATGACAAGATGGCTGGCTATACTCGTGGCTTCAAGCTTTATTATTTAATATTAAAACTGTACATTAATTACACATTTTAAAGACATAATGAGAAATTCAGGATGGATCAGAGTACAGACAGCCAGTTGTTGGCCATCCCATTGTAATTAACCAAAAATGAGTTCTGACCCCAGCGTTTTTAGTAAGGATCTGATCCAGAAACTTACGTAAGCACTTGTTTGTCTTTAAGCGTGTGAGCAGTTGCACTGGCTAGTTATACAGGGTGGGATCCACAAAGATACTTTGGCACCTACATCCCAGACTTAGGTGCCTGAGTTATCAGTTTTGTTGCCCCTTCAATATAACTGCCCACGTGTTTAAAATTGAGCAAGTTCTTTGGTGAATCAAGACCATATTGTGGTAGATGTATATGGTCCTTTACAGAAAAAGTCAGACACTGTCCCTGCCCTTAGGAGCTGCTGATCCAGTTTGTAAAGATAAGGCACAAGAATGGGAGCAGAAACAGTTCAGTGATGGAATGTAAGGGGAAACAAGAGGGTTGCCAGGGGAAGGGTCACTTGCTTTAAGGAAAGAACCAGGCTGATTCAAGACTGAGGGACAGCATGAAAAGAGGAAGAGATGAGCACAGAAGCAGCAAACAAGGGGAGCTTCATGGAGAAGGAATTTTCTCATCAGCTCCTCCATAATATGAAGTCTAAAACATACATGATGAATGGTGATAAACAGAAGATAAGTGTTTGTGCTGCTATTTACTAGTCAACAGCCAATCCTCCACAGTTACTACAGCCAATTCCTCAAAGCAGTTAAATGGTGACCTGTCCACTGGCAATCAGCATCCTGTGGAAAAGATACGCTCTAGTGAGAGTCACTCAGATTCTTTCTTCTTCTGCACGAACAGGCAGAGGATTTGGACTAGAAATAAGAGTGATGGACTCAATACCATAATGCCACCTGTGCCATCTAACACCTGCTGCTAGTTCTCTAATTTCTGCTAGCAAATGGCTCATGATTAAGTGTTGAATGCTTCTCCTGTGTGGAAGAGCCCAAAGCAGCAGGAACGATGTGTAAAGTCCTATCTCGGTGTTTCAGAGTGGCTTGAGTGATATGCACTAATACAGTCGGCAAGGTAAGTTCACCCCACCTGTTCTCCATCTATGGCTATCTATGGTTTGAGAAAGTGGTAGCTCTGCTTTAAGAGAGGTACTGGTGAAATGTGTCCAGAAGCTGAAGCTCCTCTGCTTCCTGAGTGGTTCCTACGATTGGAAATCACACTGTAAAAGTTCCAGTAGCTTTGACTTATCCCAGATCCTTTTCCATACTCAGAACTGTGCTGCTGTCTTCTCTCCACTCAGTGCCATCAGCCAGGTAGACACAGTTCCCTCCTCCCCAGATGCACCAGCCTCCACCTCCACTCCCTGCAACCATCTCCCTCCAATAATGGTTCCCCTACCTATGCCAGTGCCCACTGTCATTTGCTATGTGGATCCCCAATAGCCTCCTACATCTCCCTGCTACCACCCCTGTCCCTCTCCACTTCAAGGCACATCCGCGGGCCTGTGGCCTTGAACATATGCATCGCCATTTCCAGTGTACCAACCCTTCCCCAAATCATTTCCCTCACAACTGTTAGACTGCTGGTTCCCTATAACACTAGTACTCTCTCTCCTCTGTACATTCCCATCTCAACTGGAAAACCCTATCTCCTACTGTCATCTTCTTCACACTTTCAGCATTCCTTGTCCCTTCACGCTACGCCCCCTGAGCTCCATAGACTACAACTGGTCAAAACACCCAAATCCCAATGCCCCCCCTCCTTCAGCCTTCCCATTTCCCACATCCTCTCCTCCTAGCTTCAGAGCCTTCTTTCCCCCCTTTGGACTTTGAAATCAATGGGAATTTGCTTGAAGAAGGACTAAATAAAAACCAATCAGGAGCTTCAGGGTTTGGCTCATAGAGTATGTTTCTCTGATCACTCTGGTGAAATTAATTGACATTACATTCCAAGAGCTTGCTATTCCAGGAGTTATATAGCTGTTTCCTTTTAATTAATAAGAGTTAATGTAATTAATTAAATAGCCAGGGCAGATATCACCTCAATTAAATGACTCAAATCTACATGCTTCAAGTCTACAATCACAACCAGTATGCAAAGAACTCCATCACTTATACTGTGCAAAGCAATTGCTAGTTTTGGTAAAGAAATATGGTGTCCAGAACACTATTTAAATGTAAGAAAGCTTGTGAGAAACGGAGACGTGTCTGGATTCAGTGCAAAAAGGGCAGGCTGGAAATTGTAACTTGGAGACCAAAGAAAACCTAATTAAAATACAATAAAAAGAAAACCCAAGTTGAATGTTCTAAGGCTGCCAAATCAGAAAAAAAAAAGGGAGTTTTAAAGGAAGTCTGCAAAGATTGGCTCACTTGAAGGTCACATTGACCTATTGTTCTGAAGTCTCTAAATATTGACCTGCCAGGAAAAGAGTAACAAGGAAGCAATTAGATAAACCATTAAAAGAGGAAAAATTTCTCTCCTGTTTATACTCAATGAGCACTTCGAGTCATAACAGCACCAAGAGCTGTTTTGGACTGTCTAGTTTTGGATTATCTATTGATGCCGAAGAAGATTTTTGCAGGTATTTTTAATATATGACACCTGCATGGGTATTTGTTTGCTCATCACATTATACCCATTCTACAGTGCTTTGTACATATATATAGGAGGGAAGAGAAAGGAAGGAAAAAATCTGAGATTCCTCTTTTGTTGTTTCCAGCTAAAGGCTCCCTCAAGGGCGACGGGGAAATCTTCCTGGAATTCCCAATTTCATGATCACTAGAATGCACAGGAACGGAATCCCTTGTTCTGCCACTGGTCTTGTGTCCATGGAACAGTCGTTAGTATAGCATGTAACTGTATTATCTACCTCCCAGATTTCCATTAGAAACCTAGGAGCTGGATGATATTGGTATAGAAAGCAGCCAGGTTCCTTCCCCTCTGTATCTCCAGTTCTGGTACTACCCCATTGGGAGCCCCAAACAGGAATATTTTTGCCCTCCCCACAAAAAACTCATACTAATAATTAACAGGGGACCCCCTTGAGCTGCATGGGGCCTAAGAAATTGCTTAGTTTACATATGTCTAGCGCCGGCTCTTCTCCAGTACCACCCCTAAAGCCCCACAGAGCCCTGTTTAGCACAAAACCCCAATATAGTTTCTCTGTTGCTAGTCTCCTACAATAACCTAGTGACAAAATTCAGTCTTGGTCAATTACAATTTTCTCCATACAAAATGTAATAGTTTTAAAGTTCAACATCTCCAGGCCCTGCTGGGCTTGAAATGGGAGCTTTAGATCATTGGAAAAGAAAGTCCTAGATTCACAAGAAGACTCAGCACTGAATTCTAGCCCTGAATGACCTAAGATGCTGGTCCTTCAATCATATACATTTTTATATACAGTTATGTTATTTCATGTTTTTAAAGATGCTTTAGGTTCCCACTGAGCATCACGCAGTTGGGGGTTTGGGAACTATGACTTTACATATGGTGGACATAAATAAAACTGTCAAAATAAAGTTTTTAAAAACTCTCTAATGCATTCTTAGAATCACTTTTTATGCATAATGTGTGACAGATACTAACTATGTGAGGGCACAGTGTGGGATAAAAGTTGTATGTGTTTAGATTCACAGATCCCAAGGCCATAAAGGACCATTGTGATCATCTAGTTTGACCTCATGTATAACGCAGACCACGGAACTTCCCCCCAAATAATTCCTACAGCGTATCTTTTAGAAAATCATCCAATCTTGATTTCAAAACGTTCAGTCATGGTGAATCCATCACAACCTTTGGTAAGATGTTCCAATGATTAATTACCCTTCCTATTAAAACGTATGCCTTATTTCCAGTTTAAATTTGTTTGGCTTCAACTTCCAGCCTTTGGATCGTGTTATATCTTTTCTGCTAGACTGAAGAGCCCATTATTAAATGTTGTAATATTAAATAATGTAGGTACTTATACACTGTAAGCTAGTCACCCTTTAACTTTCTCTTTCTTAAGATAAATAGATTGAGCTCCTTGAATCTATCGCTATAACGCGTGTTTTCTAATCCTTTATTCATTCTCATGACTTGTCTCTGAACCCTCTCCAATTTATCAACATCCTACTTGAGTTGTGGACACCAGAATTGGACACAGTTCTAGCATGGTTCACACCAATGCCAAATACAGAGGTGAAATAACCTCTGTACTTCTGCTTTTGTGTCATCTGCAATCTTTATTAGTGATGATTTTATGTTTTCTTCCAGGTCATTGATAAAAATGTTAAATAGCATAGGGCTAAGAACAGATCCCTGCAGGGTCCCACTAGGAACATTGCCATTTGATGATGATTTCCCATTTACAATTACATTTTGAGACCTATCAGTTAGTCACTTTTAATTTATTTAATGTGTGGCATGTTAATTTTATATTATTCTAGTTTTTTAATCAAATGTTCTGTGGTGCCAATTGCAATGAATTACAGGAGTCTAAGTATATTATATGAACACTATTATCTTCAACAACCAAATTTGTAATCTCATCATAAAGAACAAATCAAGTTAATCTGATAGGATCTAATTACCAAAAACATACTGATTAGCATTAATTATATTATTGTCTTTTAATTCTTTATGAATAGAGCTCCTTATCAGCTGCTCCATTATCTTGGCCAGGATCAATGTCAGACTGACAGACCTGTAATTACTTCTTCCAGACTTCTTGAATTTTCCTGGTGTTCCAAAACTTAATGAAAATCAGCTTTAATGATCCAGCAAGCTCCTCAGGCAGCTCTTTTAAAACTCTTGGATGCAAGTTCTCCAGACCTGCTGATTTAAAAATGTCTAGCTATAGTAGCTTCTGTTTAACTTCCTCCTGGGATACCAGTGGAATGGAAAGAGAGTTATCATATCATGTGATATGACTACATCATCTGTTTTTCCCCCAATACAGAACAGAAATATTTATTGAACTTCTTTCTTTTCTACATTATTATTTAGAATTACATCTCATAATAGAATGACACAATAGTTAGGATTCTTTTTGTTTTTACTCTACTTAAAAAAAACCAAACCAAAACAAAAAAATCCTCCTCCTCCTTAACTTTCCTGGCAACAGGTTTCTCCTTGTGTCTTTTTGCTTCCCTTATCAATTTTCTACATTTTGTACAAAGCACTGTACAAAGAATAGAAAGTTCTGAACAAATAGGAACCCAAGCAAGTGTCATGTAGTAGATAACTTGGCTAATTAACCAGGGGCTTTCATCATTCATGAGTACAATACCATCCCAAAATCACACTGCTAAAGCCTTTGTAAACACAGAATAATTTATTCCACAATTAGGTACTACATGACATTTTTCTATGACTGAGTGCTAAAACCCCAGCATTTCTGTATGAAATTAGAAGGCATGTTTGATGGAAGAAATCATGTTGGTATCAGTATTCAGATTCATTTTTCCAAGTGCACAATGAAGGATATACTGGAAGTTTTTTTTCCTAAAATCTCACAGTTGTGTATCCTGGTTACATTACTGATGTTAAAACGTCAAAAAAAAAGGCTTAAAAAAGCCTCTCTTACTGTTGCTAACTATGGCTATAAATCATGGCATGGATGAATCTGGCAGGACCACAAAGACCTGTAAGATTCAGCTTGATCAGAGTAAACCCATAACTAAGCAAGTATCAGCAAGAGCAATACAGAACTCAGAGCAGTTCAGAAGGAAATGAGAAACTACAATAAATTATTTCAACATAGTGTAGTCCACTATATGTTTCTGTATCCATAGGATAATGCCACCTTCTCTTAGATCAATGAATGTCACTGAAAGAGAAAAAAATGGACACGCATATTCTTGTAATTTAAAAAATGAAACTGCTTTTTAAAAAGCTGTAGATATAATGTAGATCCACTGTGGTCCATTTAGTTCAGTATCCTGTCTCTGATAGTGGACAGTATCAGATGCTTGAGTGGAAAGTGCAATAAACTGCAGTAGGGAGAAGTGAGATACTCCTCAAGTAAATCTCCTCAATCCTAATAATTAGAGAGCGTGTTAAACAAGTGAAGCATGCATTCTTGTAGTCCTTCCAAAACTTCCCTATCTCTTCAAGCTTTTACTTTTATAATTCTGGAAATTCTTGTTAGTCTTATAAATGTCCCATTCCTCTTTGAACCCTGCTAAGTTCTTGGTCTCGGCAACATCTTGTGACAATGAGTTCCACAGTCTAATTATATGTGTTGCATGAAAAAAAAGGTCCTTAATTTTTAAAGTCAGAATTTAAAAAAAAAATTCACATCTTGACAGAAACCATAATTAAAATATAAAAGTATGGCCATATATAATTTGGTACATTATTTATCACTAATAAACTATTCTTTAATGACCATAACTGTTCTTCAGTATCAATCCATAAAGGAAAGTTTCATGATCTAACATTATTTTTACTTCACATGCACAACCTTTTTGTTGTTACCAAGTACTTATTATTAAAACTGGAAACAAGTGATTGTCCCATGGTTTAGATCCTCAAACTACACATTGCCTTTAGCAATGTCCTTCATTTGGAGAATACATTTTCACAGAAGTATCATTTTGCTATATGGAAAGTGCAGGGAGTAACATCATTTTATGACCCTAGGGCTAGAGACACAGAGGATAATCAAAAAACTCAAAAACCTTGTTAGAGCCTAGTAATCAACATGAGACTTGGGGCGAACATATAAATTACCAGAGGTTGTATTTCCTGCCACCCTTCATAACTGTGCTAAAGACACATCTATGGATACTAATTGAAGAGAAATGCTCAGTTGTTGGTCAGATGTGGCAATAGAAAAAGAACCTGCTAAGTAATTTAGGCTAGATGACACAAGTCTGCACTTGAAAATGTAGAGTAATGAATAATAGAGCTAGCCTCCTATAGAGAGAAAACAGTGAAGAGCTATTGGTATCATTAATATGGAAAATTAATAAATTTAAAAATAAAAGACACTGCATTCAAGGGGATGTGATACCCCGATGCCCCTGGGACAGCTTTGGGAAGGCCTGGGTCTCCTGACACAGTCCCCCCCAGAGCTCCACAGGGAAATGTGTGCTCCCTGCTCCACAGCCAGGCAGATCTGCTAGCTGGCACTGGTGAGCAGGAGGAAGAAAGGCTCCTTGTGCTTAGCTCCCTCCTGCCTACGTTCAGGTAGGTTTAGCATGGAAATATGAAAAACCTGAGCAAATGAAAAATAAAACCTGTCAGCTTGGAAACCACAAATAGAAGAAAGTTTCACAGATATTTGACATTGAGCAACTTATTATGATACCTTCTATTATTAAGACATGAAGCCCTCCAGAGGTATTTGAAGATCATAAATAAATACCAGAGTTAACATATACAGGAATCCCATGTGACACATGTTGACCTCACTAAGAACAGCACATGTTTAGTTATGCTAACAACACTTAAACAGTTTTCCCTCCTAGTCATGAATTAAGTAACCTTGTTGAAATAGAAATTGATGACAATAACACATTAAATCCTCAAACCAGTCATTTTCTTCCCAGTTTATAGTTGGGCCTAACACCATAACTTCTCATCAAGACTATTCAGAAGCAGCAACTGATTTTAGTTTAACAGACGAAACTGAAAGTAGGTCTACATCTATGCAGCGTTTTCAACAGCCAGCTCTGAAACTGTAATTTTCCCGAGGTACAGCTCCACCCCTGGGTGAAAAAGGGAAAGCTGTTGGGCAGACAGGGCACTGACAATCATATCACCATCATGGCTTTAACTTCCATTTTGACAAGGTTATTTAATTCATGACTGGAAGATAAATGAGTTGTCATTAATGTAATTAATCGTGTCCTGTCCTGTTCTTTGGGAAGTGGACAATGTTATGTTAAATTTGTCATTCTTTTGATCACAGGATAGCTTGGGGAGATCTTCCAGTTCTCTAATAATAGAATGTACCAAAGCAGAATGTTGACTACCCAGTAGAGTTAACCCAACGATGTAAAACCACGTGAGCGCTGGCTACACTATAACTTTCATTGCTGAAGCAGTAGTATAGCTACAACATTTGCAAGTATAGTCAAAGCCCATGGTTAGGATCAACATTTCCTTCTTCTGGTAAAAATGCTAATCTGGTAAAAATGCTAATCAGAAGTCTCTTACAGTTACAGAAGGATGGAGTAACCCAATGTTATCTTGTTACTTTCATTTTTACCAAAACAATATTTTAAAAACTAATATTGACTAAAGCTTATTGGTTCCACAATTAGTTTTGAGGGCAAAGACATAAAATTGTTATACATGGTGATTATAAAGCCAGAATTCATGGTGTATTAATGTCAGTGACCACCTAGATAAGAGTTTTGTTAAAGATGTGTTTAGCTTAACTGACTTAATATTGCTCATGTATATTTGGTACAATATTTTGTTTTAAATAACAAGCTATCAAATGAAAAGAATGAAGCAAAATGATTATTCAGACGTATATTATCTCTGAGAATACCCCTAAGAAAAAGTACTGTAAAACAAAGCAAACTTTCATCAAATATTGGGTACTTTCATTTAAAATTGCCTTCCTTAACAACTGTAAAATCATCACTTTCCTAGAAATAACTATTGGTGATCGGTGAACCTTAAAGGTTTGAATACTTATCGAAACTGTTTCAAAAGTTCCTATTCTTATCTGATTGCTTATTGACATTTCCTTTGGCTCCCATTGCTTCCCACTCAGTGACCAAAAGCCCTTACTGCACAATACTAAACCAGGTTCAGATTATTTATAGTGTTCCACAAAGATTCTGCAGTTTGGTGAAAATGAAAACCCTTGTAGAGTCTGGCTTAGTTTCCCCAACCCTCACTCCACTGGCTATTTTCACAACTTTATAATTTTGAACGATATTCATTTTGAAAAGTAGTTTTTATAAAGAATTCTCCTTGTGCCGAAGGAACCTGGGGCTCACTCCTGAAGTCCCTACTCAGAAAAAACTCCCACAGAAGTCATTAGGAGTTTTACCCGAGAAACCTCCTCCACTTGTGGCCATTAAAGGATTTAGAGAGCCTCTATGAAGGGAGATTTGATGGCAAGGAAGGCAGGAGGTGTAACCACAAAAGAAGAGTTGCCAAGGAGAGAGAGGGATTTGAATGGAAATGCACATGTTCTAGGGACTACTGTGATAGTAGAATGTCAGGGCTGTGGAGAACGTCTCCCTCAACTTCCCAGTAGGGGTTACATGAGGAGGAAAGAATGGAGTCTGTGGAACTAGAGGGTCAGTGACCCCTGAGGAGGAAGAATGCAGCAGTGATGGGGCGACTGCCATCTTCCAGCTGCAGCAGGGGCTGGGGAATGGCACCTCACTAGCTCTGCAGCTTGTAAAGGAGAATTCTTTCCATCCCAGGCACTAACCATGGCCACCCCAGCATACAGATCATTTACTTGGGCTTGGTGCTGGCTTGAGGATCTGCTTTTGAGCAAGCACTGCGGGAACGAGCACCTGATATCTGGCGCTTAAATGTAAATGCAAGGCCAAAGTGGAATGGAAAACAAAAGAGAAATCCCTGTAGATATTCAACAGGTTCAGGATAATGCAGGCCAGCTCCCCCTCAGATTTCTGTTGATAAGAAAGAGAAAATCTTAATAATGAAGGTCATGACACAATTCTGTATTCTTTTTATTGTGCCTCATTGTAATCAATCCTTAAACATACAGAAGAAAAATTAACACCAATCTTTACTCAATATTATTACCTCTCCACACCAGCCCACACTAAAGCAGTTTGCCTGAAGGAACATCAGCTACAGTATTTTGACCCTGTGATTGAAAGTACTGCCAATTAATCCCTATTGCCCCAGTGGCTGCTTGTTCTAGTCCCTTCCTCCTCCTTTACAATTTTGTCGAGTTCAAGACCAGGTTAGTATTCAACTTTCCAGAAACAATGATCAGAGATCACTGAAATATTAAGTGAAAATTTCGGTCAACAAACTCAATGGCAGCCGCTATAAAGGAAATAGAAAAGTCCATAAAACAACTTTGTTAAAAAGGGATTAAGACTGGTTCAGCATCATATCCCAATGCAGACCCTTAAGAGCAAGAAAATACCCAGTTATGGGACTCTTCATAACCACATCTTCATGCTCCCATGGCATATTTCCGATGACAGTTAAAAAGTTCTGCCTCTTTTCAAGGCGCTTTCTTCCTATAGAGAAGGAATCCCTTTTCTAAGGAGAGATTCATCTCCCACATACTGATTACAACTATAGCAAATATTCAAAGTTGCCATATGTGCATAGATTAAGTGTGCAAGGTGTTGTGTGTTCCTAGAGGAAGTGTGAGGTTGCAATTACATTACACTGCAAGGCACATTACTGTGCAGAACTATTCACAGAACTGGGTCCTAAGCATACACGCTGTAACTATGGTAAAGGGAGAAGTTCACCATGCTCAGACTACACCATGGACCAGAACTTGAACCTGAACACACAGCCCTTCCTACAAGCTCAACCAACACTCAAAAGAAAATCTGTTGGTTCTGGAGGGAGACTAAGCATGTGTCATCCATAGTACTAAGCCTTCATCTGCACAATGGAAATGGGGTGCTCAGCAGCTACTGACTTGAAAAACTGGTACTCTTGCTAACAAGCAAGTACAACACTGCTGTGATAGAGTGAACCCCTATGTTCACCTCTTTTACAAGACTATGATAAATGTTGTACAAAGTACGCCTTGTGAGGTATCATTCGAGAACTCATAATCTGCTGAACATTATTGTTCTTGTAAAATGTGTGGTGACATTGTATATAAAATTATCAGGTTCTACTGTATATGATGTTCCATGTCTGGGAAACAGCTTCAGACCAGTTCCCCATAGACAAAAGGTTAACCCAACACCTCTGCCAGGTGTCAACAGAATCAAATGGACTATCACTTGGTTAAGCAGCCATTCTTGTGACAGCTGGAGGTTCCTGTCCCCAAGACCTCCTGTCTCCTGAACCCCAGCTGGAGATGATTTTTAAAGGGAAAAGATCATTATAAGAAATGAGAAGAGACTCCCCAAAACACCTCTCCCTTCATCTCTACTCACAGCCTCAACAACACTTGAAAGACAAAGGAAGCATCATTGGACTGGGGTGGGATCCTGGCTGAAAGATTCAGCCAGTAACACTGTTAAAACATGTGGTGAGAGAGACCCTTTTGCTTTAAATTCATTTAGCTTGATTAGTTAGATATTAGTTTGAGTTTTATCCTTTATTCTTTGTAACCAAGTTTGACTTTTATGCCTCATTACTTGCAATCATTTAAAATTTTTCTTTCTGTAGTTAATAGAATTGTTTTATCTAAACCAGTGTGTTTGGACTGAAGTGTTTGGGAACTTCAGTTTGAGATAACAAGATCTGTGCATATCATTTTCTATTATTGAAATGATGGACTTTCTATGAGCTTGTTTTTATCCAGAAGAAAAGAGCTGGGCAGAACAAGATGCACATTTCTGGAGGAAAATCTGGGACTCAAAGTTTACTGGTGTCACCCTATACTATAATTCAGAAATGACTGGCCAGAGCACTCATATAATTTAGCTGGGAGTGATTTTGCATGCTAGAGACTGTGTGTAACCCAATCAGGAGTGGTTATTCTCACAGCAAAGCAGTGTAAAAGACACCTCAGGTTGGGGAATTGAGGGGACATAGCTGTTCAGCGCAGATACCCTGGGCAATGTCACAGCTGCCCACTACCAACCTCCTCAGCTTGTGAGAATAGTCCCCACTGAACTGTGCTGCTCTCATCCCACTAGTAGCTTTCCTAACATACTTTCTTCTACCTGCACTCTTGTTGGATAAACTGCCTCAGAAACTGTAAATCTGTTAACAGAAATGAGCCCAAGTTATGATGTTCAGATCCAAATCCAAGTTTCCTTAAAGTTTTGAGTCAGGCCCATTATACAGATAAGCCCAAGCCACAAAGTTTGGAGCTACATAAAGTCTTCCCCAGAACTGGTGGATGCATCTCCAAATAGGGGAACGAGTTCAGGCCCTTCTCTACTTTTTATAGAGGTCAATGAAAAAAAAATGGAATAAAAAAAAAAATCATTTCATTTGTCCCGTTTAAGTTTCCTCTCCTCTGTAGCTCCTGACCAATTTCCACAACCAGCATTACAGCAAAAACAACCAGCAACAAGCATTACAGCAAAAACAACCAGCAACCACAACCAACTTTACAGCAAAAACAAAAGGAAAATGGAGAAATACCTAAACAGAAAATTAGTCACACTATTTCTTTTTCTGCTGAAAACACTTAGATCAGTTTCACTTGAGCAGCTGGAGGTTTTTCAACATGACAATTATTTTGTTATGTGCTTCTTGTAGAAAGCAACATTTCCCAAATAAATACTAAACTTTATCTCTTGATATCTGAAAAAAACTCAACACTTCAGTATTTTTAAACAGCTATAGGAAACTCTTGTCAGATTACTTAAAGTGAATGGGTAGAAAGCCACTTACCCCCAGTTGCCACTGTAATTTCACGTAGGAAATGGCCATAAAATGGAAAATCAAAGGACAGATTCACTCTCTGCAAGGAACAACACCAGAAAAGAAAATCAATCATGTGAGGAATAGGAAGAGAAAAATGAAGAGTCTTCCACTTCAAAATGTGATTTACCCATTAACTGTTGCCATTTTTAAAGCAGCCTTGCCATCCCTCATTTGGAACCTGCAGTGGTTAAACTTGAAAAAAAATGTGTTACAGTTAAAGACCTGAAAGCACATGGAAACATGGATCTACGCTACTGAAGGAGTTTTTTTATTTGATTTTTTTAAATAATCCCCCCCCCCAAATGAATTATTCCATTCTGTGATGGGCAACCATGATGTTTGGGAAAGCTTTCCACTAAGCAAGGTTATTTCTGCCTTTTTCTTAGGATGACAATCCTCTCTATTTCCTGGCTATAATAGAATTTAAATATTACAACATATGCAAATATTTATCCACTCCATCAATTGCAGGCAATGGTCTGTACTTAAAAAATCCTTCAAATGTATTTTTCTAAGCTTCTTTCTGGTTTTTAATTTGTATACTACCTTTGGATTGAATTTAGCTCCCCCACAATAGGATTAGTTTCTTCATCCATTAGAGATTTTTAATGACTTTTTTGGCATGAAATTAATCACTGAAGATTGATAGTGTCTTGAAATTAGATTTTCATTCCTCTTAAATGGAAACCAGAATTTTGAAGGGATTTGTTATTACTTTTTTTGTTTACAACTGGAACAGCAAAATCCATTTTCTTAGTGCTAACTGGACTGTGTAGACTTTCTCTCTCTCCATCTATATATATAATTGAACACTTCAAGGCAAAATGGCACATTTAATGACAGCATGTGAACTAATTTAAACAGTTTTTTCCATGTATGTTTTCATTGTATATTAATGTGCATGCTCTATTTACTTGTCCATGTGCTTCTTCTGTTATACATTATTTCCAACTTTTTTCTTCCTTTCTTAAAAGCCCATTCATTTTTCCTACTGCATATCAACATCTTCCAGTCTGATTTTAACATTCACTGTTCTAGGCCTTGCCACCAGACTATTTGTTTCTGCCCAGATGTGAAAGTAGAGGGTTTTTTGGGTTAACATTAACCATTGTTAGTTCCACCCATATCTCCTCTTATCCCTGTTTACTAATTTAGAATAGCTTTTACACCAGTCTAGAACCACACACAAACAAAGCTCAACAATCAAGCAGGACTCCAAAGTTACTGCAATGAAGTTGTGCACTATTTAAAAGTTGTACTATTAAAGACCCATCCTGTGCCCATTTAACAAATATAGAGCTCCCATTGATTTCATTCATGCAGTTCTTATATCCTGAAACTGTAATACCTATTAATATAGATGATCCTAAATAATACAAATAAATCCTAATAATGTAATACAGAACATTAAAGTCTGTTTTTAAAGGTGGAGTTTTATTTACCTATAGATGGAACAGATATTTTGTCCATTACTTATCTTAATTGAGATGATGGTGGAAAAAAGGTGACATCATAATTTTTAGCATTCCCAGAAGGAATCACACACAAAATACGTATGGGCAAATTGCTGTGTCAGAAATACTGCTTTCTTGATGGGTCAGTCGCAGAGAAATTATTGTATTCGATACGCAATACTTACAGAAATGATATCTCATCATTGTTGTGAGGTGGACATTATTAATGGACTATACACAGAGAGATGTATCTGTTCAAATAGCTGCACAACTTTAAAATGACACTATATATACTGTAGGCCTGCACTTAATTTTCTTTCCTTTTATCCATTAGGAAAATACATTTTCTTACTTTGGAATTTTTCTATTTTTTCTAAATTTTCACAAGTTATTTCTAATGCTTTTAATTCTTATTTTCTGTTTTCTAATTATCTAATTTTTCACAACCAGTGTTCTCTTTTTAAAAATAAATTAATGCAAACACTAATGAGCTATCCTACAATAATAAACCACTATATTAGGACAGCAGAAGGAAAACAAATCCAAACATCACTCAGGATACAAATTTCAGCATCAAAATTCTAAGTAATTATTTATTATAAAATAATTTTAAAAATTAAAGCTACAAAAATAGTGGAGGTTCTCATTCAAGAAACAGGAACATTTAGATTGCCAAATTATTGAAACATTGAGGCAGGAGGTCAAATTTGAGATCTTACTGTGAATTTAGGGAAAACTAAGTGTCCAACGAATCTTTCCAAATTATAGCTTTGCAAAATTACCTTTCCAATTCATTATTACCTTCAGCTCCGAACAAGTTGATACAATAATATTCAAGCTTTATTACATCTGTTCAGAATCCCCAAATTATAAAATGCATTAATGCAGAGTATTAAGAGAATCTGAATCCTTGTTTTCCTACACTAAAGAATGACCCTTAGGAAGTCATCAGCATCTAACTCACTAAGTCTCATCAAGATGTGTGAATTGGCCTTTCATTGAGTAATGAAGGAGTTTCATCCCTGCACAAGGAGACGAGAGACATTGCTGCCCAGCTCCAATTAGACCACTGATTTGGCATTTTTGACACTGTAGTAGTTTTATGACTTCTTATTTTTTCAAAAATCGTCATCTTGATCATTTGTAAGGAAGCATAAAGCTGTGAAGTGGGTCAACTGCAACTATAGCCCACATTCCTTTTCTTTAGATGCAAGATGAGAATCTTGACTTTACTATAATCAGGCTTTTACAATTACTTTTTGTTTTTACCCTTTGAACTAAAAGTCTTAGTCCTTAGGCTAGCAAAAAGACGAGTAAATTATGAAAGTGACATTAAAAGCATAATTCATTAAAAAAGCTTTTAGCGTATAGAATCGATTTTTGATTTTCCTGTAAAACATCTATGTAGAAGCCAGTTTGTAGAATGTGTCTAATTCCAGAATTTCTTTCCAGGATAGTTTAGCAATGCAGCATATGTGGGTGTTGCATGATCAAACACCCAAATGCAAATCACACAGAGAGATACACACAGAGAAATAAAATCTTACTGGCAGATTCATTGGTACTTATCCATCTTTCAGAGTGGACATAAAACAGAGGTCTCAAGAGAGTTCTTTACAATAATAGCAAAATCTATGCCTGGATTTTTTGTGCCTATAATTAAATGTTGAGGACAAACATCAGTACTTACATCTCCATCTATTATGGACACAAAGCTAGTGGGATCACAGTTACTTTCTGAAGTGGACTTGAAGTGTTTTAGTTAAATAGTATTACACCCCTGTTAACCAGAATTAAAAGGGACCTTAATTTGGGTTAGTTTAATTCATTTTTATTTAATTCATACAAGGGTTTAATATAGTTTAACTCATCCACTTCAAATCCACACCTTTAGTTAACTGGAATGAATTTTTCTGGATGTCACCATGTAGACCAGGTTTTAGGGCTGGTCTACATGGGAAACTTACATTAGCAGAGCTATGTATCTCACGGACGTGAAGAACCCATGCCACTTGGAGACATAGCTGTGATGACCTAATTTATGGTGCAGCCAGGCATCTACCACCTCTCAGAGAGATGGATCATCTGTGCTAATACGAAAAGCCATCCTGTTGGTGTAAGTAGTGTGTACACTCAATCGCTATAGCAGTGCAACTGTGGTTGTGTTATTGTAGCTGCTTAAGTGTTGACATACTCTTAGGCCTGGTCTATACTAGGAAATTAGATCAGTATAACTACAATGCTCAAGGATGTGAAAAAATCCATACCCCTACGTGACACAGTTAATCCGAACTAACCCTCAGTGTAGACAGCACTAGGTCAGTGGGAAACTTCTCCCATCGATCTAGCTACTGACTCTCGTGTAGGTAGAGAACCTACACTAGTGGGAGAACCTCTCTCACTGGCAGAGATAGTGTTTTCACTGAAGCACTCCAGTGTGGTACAGCTGTGCCTTTGCAATACTTTAAGTGTAGACAAGCACTTAGATTCTGTGGTATCTGAGCTGCAGAACTCCTCTTTTCTTTGCCATGGTGAGCATTATTATGCACTCACTATACACGCAGGCTAAAAATACGTCAGTCCGTTTTAAGTTAAAATGCGCACTCAGGAAAAAAATATTTGGCAGCCTTCACCTGGCATTAAACATTATGTAACATCTCTAATTTGAATTTAACACTAGATTTAGGACCCCAGTATTACTGGAGCTTTGTCAGGAAAACACTTCACCCTGGAAAAGGCATTGTTAGTTCTTTTGTTCTTTTCATTTTTTATGTGGATCCAGTCTTTTTTCCAACTCAGATATCAAGAGAGTGCTCACAAGAAGAAGCCTTTGACAGAGTAGCAAAACCATGAAATATTCTTACTTGTAGCACACTTTCATTCCCCCCCTAAACTGACTCAGAAAGTGTGCAGAAGTCACAGATAACTGCTAAAGTGCTTTATTAACTTCATTCCAAAGATAGGAAACTATCTGAATCCTTTTATTTCCTTTAACCCCAGCTCCTTGTGGACTTTTTTGGAATTTTTTTTCATCTTTTGGCAAGGCTAAATCTAGTGGATTTATTGCCTTCCTCAGGTTTTGAACTCTGAACTAAATCCCACAGTGATTCTTCTGTCTCCTACTTCCCTCTGAGCTTGTCATCTGGCTGGTGGGTTTATTGGCTATGGGAAATAATATGACAGAACCCAGTGGAGAAAAGAATTTTAGCTTTGTTTTTGTTATCTCAGCCTCAAAAGCTGCCTCTTGCATGTTTAAGAACCACTGAGCTATCAAGCAAAGGCACTACTTGGAGTTTTTTCAGCTGTCAAAAACTGAACTCATTGTTGCAACTAACTGGGTGGTAAATGAAGCAAGAACACTGAGTCACAACACAGAGTCTTAATTTTCCTTATGTAATTAATGCCAGTATTGGCTCTTCTATTCAGACAGTTTCCAGCACTTGGTCAGACAGGAGAAAACAACTTGGAAGTGATGCAGCATCCCATTATAATTAGAAGATAGCTGCTTATTTTAGTATTTACGCTACAAGACAGCATGACTGGAATTAGCTAAAGCAGATTTCTAATCTGGAAATGGAATTACATCTGCCATTTTAGCTATTGTCATTTAAAAAAAAGTTTAATAATTTTTCGGCAAAAATTTAAGAGTTCTCAAAAGGAAAATGTGGCTGGTCTTTCATACAAATCTGAGGTGCAAACACACGTCTATTTCTTGTTGAGTTAAACAACTTAATCTTGAGTCCAGTCCTGATGCCAATGAAGCCAGAGGCAAAATTGCCACTGACTTCAAAACCAGCAGGATTGCTTTGTGCATCCTAATTTGCGATCTAACCTCAAACACTAAGGTGAATTTTCAGTTCATCTGAAAAAAGGTCTTTGAAGAAAATATCCTCTGAGTAACATATGCAACATGGTCACAAAACCAACATGGATTCTTTTTATCACAGCACTGTAAAGCTCTGAGCTCTAAAAACAGAAGTGAATCTCCTTTAGTAGAAGTTGTCCTAGATAATTGTTATATCAGTCATAGGAGAAAAATATCAATGTATAGCAAATCCCTTACTGCTGCTTGTCGATGGGTATTGGACAGAATTCCATGGATCTTCACTTTGTCTTTTTCCATTTGGTCTATATTCACCCACAGATCCCGGCTGGTAGAATCAAAAGGGCCATATGTCCTGGAAGTATAGTAATTATGATCTGTATCCTCCTGTGGAGGGGAGGGGGGAAGAGGGAGAAACACACAAAACCAAGTACAGATTAAAATGGAAGATGTCTCCAAGATATTCAAAATTTTGCCTTGAAATACTAAGTTTTATTTTCCCTTTAACCAACAGTCTCGGCTAAATTGCAAGTAAACCAATAAGGAAAAAGTACAAACTTTAAATCTATTACAAAAGAAGTATTTAAAAAAAATACAATGGGAGGCAAGTATTTGCCTTACATGTTTTAATCTTATCTTACAAATGAAACTTTAGTCATCCCCAAAACTCAAATATATAGCTGCTGTAAACACCTGACTGAAATCGGTGGGAAAACGAATGCTGACTTCCAAGTGAGTGATGGCCAGTAAATCCCCTGTGACAACTTCGTCGCTTTAATAACAGCAACAAGCAGTACTACTTTCAGGTAATGGCTTTACAATGATGGAATTTTAATGTGTTTTCCTTTTATTGACCTGCTTTTTTATTAGACTGTCCATTATTAATAATAAAAATTGTCCTTTGGTATGTGTCAGGCTACTCTACTATTTCATTTTAAATTAGCATGAGATTTTTTTTATTGTACATTTTCCACTCAAAGAGATCTAACTACTTAATGGAATCTGCTGTACCAAAGCCAGAATGTCCATCTCTATGCTGCATGTTTATTAGAAGTATCAACTAGAGCTGTGTGAATAACTGATTTTTTGTTTTGCTGGAAGTTCCGAAAAACTTCTTTCAGTTAACCAGAACATGAGAGAGACAGAGAAGGAGAGAAAGAGTGGCATATAGGAAAAGTTGGAAACAATTTTGTGGATCAAATTAAACATTTTGTTCAACTAGAAATGAAACTTTTAAAGTTTTGGGTATTTTTTAATAAAAGTGAAGGAAATGAAAGGCTAGATTCACCAAAACAAAAAACAAAAAAACACCCACCAAAAAAACAAACAAACAAACAAACAAACAGACAAAAAAAAAAAACCCCAAAAAGGCAGAGGAGCAGTCCCTCATAACCTTTAGGGCACTCAGCTGGGCTGAAGGAGTTTCTTGTCTTAATCACAGCTCTAGAGCAACAACTGAAACCCAGGTCTTCTTTGCCCAGGTGAGTGCCCTACCCAGCGGACCACAGAGTCATTCTCACACTCTTTTTCTGGCTAATGACTATGTAAGGCTTTTATACAAAGTAGAACAGCTTCAAGAAGAGATTGAGAGAGAGACGTCTCAAAATACCTTATAGCTGCTGCTTTGTGAATGGTGGCTAAACCGTTTTGTGAATCTAGCTTGAAAAACCCAAACGCTTTGTTTTGGTAAAATGAATCATTTTGACACGTATGCCTGTCCAATGCTCCATCCACTACACTACTAGCCGTGCTGCAACAACTAGTAGATTTCAAGATAATTATATTTAAAAATTTAGTCCAAAACAATTTGCCAAAACTGATACCTATTCAGAAAAATGTTTCAATTGATCAGAATCTTTCAAAGTATCTCAAGCTGAGCACCTAAAATTTCAGGCACCCAAATCTACTGGACAATTTTGAAAATCTTAGCCAGTGAGCAAATATGACAACTAGCCCAAAAGTACCCAATGAGTAAAGTCATTAGTGTTTCTAAACTGGTTTGAGATCCTTGGATGGAAGCCTCAACAGAAGTATTATTGTTAGTATAACATGCAGAAAAATGCAACACTCTATCCTGTGGCAATGAGCTTAAGCCCAATAGCATGAAATTCAGTTACCCATCTTCAGCACACAAAAGACATCAAAATTTGACATGACTGTTTTTATGAACACATGCACACACACACAATTTGTAGAATAATCGTGTTCAAAAGTCCCAGTCAGGATCAGGACCCCGTTGTACTGAGTGCTGTACAGATGGATTAAAAGATAGTTCCTGCCTTGAAGAGCTTGCCATCTGGTTTAAGATACATATATAAGGGGGTGTAACCAGCAATTGGAAAGGAAAGGTAGGATGGAGGTAACAGGGATAGGAATAATGGTAACAATACATCAATAATAATAATAATAATAATTAGTTCTTATATAGCAGTTTACAGAGGAGATCAGTATTATTTTCCCCCACACGCCACTTTTTTCTGGGTGGGGAAACAGAGACATAGAGAGTGGAACTCTCTTGTCCAAGTCACACAGCATGCCTGCTACAGAGCCAGGAATAGAAGTCAGATCTCCTGAATGTCAGTCCAATGCTCCATCCACTATGCTACTAGCCATGCTACAACAACTAGTAGGTTTCAAGAAAACTGTATTTAAAAATAAATTATCCAGGGATAATTCTGGTATTGTTGGCAACATGGAACTTAGATTTAGAAGGGCCTCACAGGCAAGGATACGAAGCTTGCATTCAATGGAATGGAGAAGAGAGGGGCTCAAAGAGTGGGGGAATAACATGATCATAAATATGGGCCAGAAAGACAATCTTAGCAGTCAAAGGAGTTGGGTCAAAGGCCATACAGGAGGAGTCTACAATATTCAAGACAAGCGATAAGGGCCTGGAGGAGAGTTTTGGAAACATGTATAGTGAAAAAAGACCGGGACTTAGAAACATTGTGGAAAAAGAAACAGAAAGATTTGGAAATGGCCTAGAGAAACATTTGGAAAAGTTTAGAGAAATATTAGCATTCCAGGGAACACCCAAATTATGGGTTCAAGTGACTAGAATATGGTGGGACAATGGCTTTATGGAACTGCTTCCAGCATTTTGCCTTCTAGATTTTTCTCCTAAAGTTCTTCAATTTTTTTTCCTTTTACAAAAGAACTTGAGTTGCGATCCAGAAACTTTGCAATCTGCACTTCAATTTGTGGATCTGCAATATCCATTGCAGCTGGATATCCATGCTTAGAACTGAAATTAAATATCTTTACAATTGTTGATAACTGCATGGCATCTACAGAAGAATGGAAATCAGTGGACCTGGGGAGCTAAGTGGATTTGATAGCCCTGCTAATATGTATGACAGCTTGTAGGATACCTATGGTGAGGTATACCTAATACCTTGTAGGAGGCCTAAGAGGAGGAGGATGAGAGGGATGGAAAACAAAAGTGCCTGAGTGACAGCCAAAGACAAAACTTATCTAATGTTTCTGTTTCTTTCTCTTTAATTGTTTTCCATTGTTACAAATTAATTGTTGTAATGGTCAGAAATAATTTAAATGAACAAGGGTTACCTCTATTTATAGTTGTGATAGGATTACACACTGCTTGCCGGAATCGCAGCAAGAAATAGCATGACATGATTACATACTTCTATTTCCAGTTTTCTTCACTAAGCAAAATAACTAAGTCTTAACATCAAAATATATGTTAGACTTAGAGTAAATTAAAACAATTACCATTTCAAACTTTCTCTAGTCAAAAGATGGCCTACAGTACAATTGATCTACATGGAGGCCATTCCCAGCTGTCTAAATCTCTCATCTGGCATTTGGTCATATCTGGAGTTGTCATTGTAAAGTAATGGGAGCTTTACTTGAGAAAGGACTGCAGGATCAGTTCCTAAATCATTTTGGAGGTTCCTCACACATTTGGAGTGGGATATGTGGAAATCACAATGGATGCTCTTTCACACAAAACTACTCATCCAAAGTGCACAGATTTGATAACTAAAATGCTTTCATTTATCACAAACTGGTACAGCAGCTGATCTTTGATTTTTACATTTTCAAGGGTTTAATTACAGTTTATATTCTGGAGGACATAGCCAATTACTTCATTTTATCATCCAATTATCATTGTGCTATGTGGTGTTATGGTCCATTCAAATGCTATTTCATATATAATCGATGTACGCTAAATAGATTTAAGTTGTAGGTAGAAGTATAAGATTGACACATATTAAGGAGTGATGACTGTGTATTAGGTATATAAGTAAAGCATGACTGGAATGCAAAGCCTACAGGCTGAGACCTGTAAGATTTTAGCTTAGTCAGACTAGGCTGTAGTCTTAAGTATGCTTGACATGAGTGGGTGATTGAGAAATAACCCTATGACAGCAAGGTCACAAGATTACTGTAAAAGATTACTGTAAAAGACAAATAGGTGATGTTATGAACAGCAGATTACAAAAGATCGCAATGTATTATCCAAGCGCACAAGACACCTAACTGTAACATCTTTGAATGTTCTGTCCTGACCTCAGGTTACTGTAGATGCTAATGAGAATAAGAGGAACTAAGAACAACCTATGAAAAACTGGCCACTCCAATATTCATGGAGTGTGGAAGTAAAGATAAGGAAAATAGAGTTGAAACCCTTATGCATATGCATATAGTTTTAGGTGTGGTCATAACAATGAGGTAAGAGAGGTTCCCTGATTGGGTAAAAGTGGGAAGACCCCCCCCAAAAGATGACTCCCATGGGAAACCCCAGCAGGAACCATCCTTCTATTGATGATCATTCATTCATTCAGTCATTCATGTAGGATTTATATATCCATGGGTAATTGTAACTTTACGTATTGCTTTAATAAAGATTGTATTACAGATAAGACTTTGTACTTATGATTGTGTCTGTGGTCACTATCATTGGACTTTGTGTGTTCCTAAAGTCGTCAAATTTGAGAAAAGCACCAGAAGTAATTTTCACTCTGTTGAGCTTGAAACTGTAGCAACAGGAGCTGAACCTATGGTAGTTTAATACAAAATTACTCAATTAAATTTAAATAAATAAAAAGACTACAGGGTCACATACTGAACAAAAGTTTTTCTTTACTTGAAAATGACAACTTATTAGCAGTCATTACTGATGCACTTCACTCACAGATGTTGCATATGTAACTTGATTGCTTTATCCTGAAGGTATTTTCTAGTCTACTGTATATGCCAAAGTGCATTAACCCTGAAAATCTCAGTGATGGATTTTAATAAGCAACTCCTAATATCCTTAAATGCTCCAGATTAGTAATAAAAGTAAACATAAGTAAAACCATACTATCAGAAAGATGGCATGCAAACCACTTAACCTAGTATTTTCTTTTCAAGTGGTTAGAGTCAAGTGTTATTACTGTTATGGTAAGATGATTCAAAAGAGGTAAAGTAAATTTAAAGCTTTTGACAACCAAGTCTAATTTATCATTCAGATGACAGAATGTTTTCACAGAAGCTAAAATGTAGGTAAAAGGCATCATAGAGACACAAGGAGGAGATCAATTCCAGAGGTAAACAGGGATAAGGGATTACAAAAATAACTATTCCATATTTATCTTAAGCAAAGATAAATATGCATAGCTTTAACTACAAAGCTAATTTGCAGTTAAAGCTGTGCAAGGACTTTATTTATTGCCAATTTCTAATAACTGATCAAAGATCCATTTACTATCTCTAGCAACAAAATGACTACATAAAAAACTCAACAAAACATAAGACTGTAATATTAAGGCCAAATGACTGCTTTATACGAGTATTTTAAATGGTACCTTGACCCTTGCTTAAAGAAGAATCTTTTAACGTCTTGCAAATAAAACACTAATTATAGCCTTCAGCTCAACATCCATGTCAATGTGTACAGAATAACTGATGTATATATAGCTATTAAATTTTATGTATAAAAAGGCTCACGTACTGCTGAATTTCAGATACAATAACCACATGAATTTCTAAAGGGAAATGAAATTGTTTCAACAGGGATGATGTAAGGAAACCAGCATCTCTGCTGCTCTTTCAACAAAAGATCAAGATTCATTCTTAATATCCTTCTCACTGACAACGTTCTGTGACTACACTGTTAAATGTCCTTTTATTGTAATTCCCATTTCTACTATTTGTAAATATTACAGTATGACTGGACTTGAGCAGTTGAAAAAGAAGGATGTAGTTAGCCTAAGTAAAGTTCTGATAAAACTCCAACACCTTCTACCCCTTTTTGTGTGTGTGGGGTGGGGGGCGGGGTGGAATTAGGGAATCCTGGTTTTTCTTCCATGCTCCTACATCACATAATTTGGTACATATATTTCCAGTGAAGAAATCAACACAAAGACTGCCAGTCTTAATACAGTGCCCAACTACAGAATAACGTTTTATTTGTATCAATACATATCTGTGCCTTATCATTTTTCCTCACTGATTTATGGGTCTCTGTCAAAAGTATATCAGTTTTATATTACATTCTATTAATAGAGTCTAGATTTATAGGAACATTGAAAAGTGCTATACTAGAATTGATGCTAGTGTTATGTTCAGGCATTGTATTTTTAAAAATTATTATTATTTATTTCCCTGGTTCTCTGAGATATGAGCATGTAATTCTGCAGACCTTGTAAAAATCAGTGATGGCAATATAAAAGCAATGTAGCTATTAAGGAATAGGAGCAAACTTTAAGAATATTTCAAATGCAGAAAAAGCGTGAAAGAAAATAAACAGTATGCAGAGAAAGATGCCAACTTTTGTTTCATCTAATGAATTGTGAGAGCCAAAACATGGAAGCTTTCTAGCAAGTTGTTATTTGAACACCATTTTTGAGGTACCTTTTGTTTATCTAGAGCAGTACCCTTGTCCATACATATGCTGTAGGAAGTATCTTCTCCAGATTATTAGATACAGCTTTCACTGAAATGGTTTCCCCACACTTTTTCAGTCTGGTTTGTGGGATTAATGCAACAAACATTTTTCAACTGGGGCTATATATGATGGGGATGTTGGACAGAAATGTACATCATATTTCTTCCCTGTCTCACAAACAAATTACATTAATCATTAACAACTCCTCTTTGCTGGATTTGTCCTCTTCCTACTGTGTGTAAACACAAAACTAAATACACACAAAAGTTAATTTCACACTGTTTTAACCAGGGATGTTGCATGGTGTCCTATACAATTCTAGTAGTCCGACTGGATCTGATTTTTTTCAGAAGTGTTGAGCACCTGTTATTCCCATTGCAGTGAATAAGTGAAGTACCACTGAAGATCATACTTGTTCTGTGTTTGTCAAATTAAATAACAGAAAACAAAGACCATATGGTGTGTGCGCAAATACTCAGAGTATAATCCAGATACCACAGAGCCATTTTTCTACTCCAGATAAAACCTGGTCTCCTTTCACAAATAAGATTTTAACAACGTGTGGCAGACAGTTAGGTGAGCTAGCTGGGTGAACAGCACAGTCAATACCAATTATTAAGCTTAGTCAATTTTAAGAAAAAATCCAGGAAAATATATCAGCACCTTAATCAAACATAAAGCATAAGTAAAATAGATAGAGCAGGATAGACTAGTGATCAGTTACCAAGTTCTGGGGGTATAGGCAGGCTATTTCTGTTATCGTTCACGCTCTTTTGGCTATTTAGATCCTGTGCTGTTCCCTCGCCATTTTCTCTCTTTTATCTCTTATACACTTACATAGCACGTACATAACACACAAACCATCCGTTTTCTTGCATGCATTACCTAACTGGTCACTCATCACCCTTATCCATATTTGGTATATTTCATGCTATATACATCCTGTATTTCTATAATCATAGACAACACTCTTTTCCTGACTGCGTTATATTTTCTTAGTATGCCTTGCTTATGCATTCCTCCACTCATTATCTAGATGGCTTACTTCACTGTTGTTTTTCTGTTTGTCTCAGATGTCACTATGAATGTGGGCTTGACCTTATCGTCAACTGTTCGGGTGTGGTACAATGGTCTTAGGCACTTATACTTCATCCATAGTAGCAAGTCTACTTATACAACTTCTGTTTAGTTATTATCTGTACATTACCTTCTAAAACTTTGATTCTTTAAAAAACTGTTACAAACAACCATGCACATCTGTGATATTTCAAAGTAATAACTACATAATGGTTCCAAAATGTATTCAAATTGCTAGTTAGGTCTCTGGCCAAGGAAGCAGGTGAAGTGAAAAATTAGTCAACCTGTAAATTACCAGCACACAGAACAGAAAAGTGACTTCCATTTGGATTTACAAGCACCATGACCGGGTTATAATATAATCATTTGTGATTTGGTAAGAAGAATCAGAGCAGGTGCAGATACAGAAATCTTTTCAGAATTCTTTAATTAGGAAACTTTCACTCAGTATTGATTCTTTGTTTAATTCTTTTCCCTTGATTATTTATTAATATTTATTAGTAGTAGTTTAGTTTAATTTTTTGAACTGGTCTTGTCTTTTTAAAGGAGCCTGACTGACAGCCATGGAGACCAGAATTGTCTCTTTATCCTCAGACTGATAATGCATGAGAAATATCGATGGTGCCATGCCAATTTGCCTCATGTCTGAATTGAAGGAGCCACCCCTTCAGGAAGGAGAGGATAAGTCTCCGTATCCACCTAAGAAACTGATCCAGAGACTACTGAAATCAATGGGAAACTTGAGATTACTTGCTCTTTCCTGACATTGGTGCCAATCAATGACAATGCAGGGATGGTTTCTGTGATGTGGACACTTGTCCACAAGAAACTAGAGTAGGCATACTAACTATACTTTTCTAACACAAAAGATATTGAACCCAACATGAGATGACTGTTTTGGACCTCATTAAGCTGGTTAAAGATAAATTGATCACTGGACTGGAAGTTAGTGGTTATTTAGGGGACCAATGATCATAACCTGATTATATTCAATATGGGCAAGCGGAGGGTGGTCCCAACCAGATATATGAATGGCTCGTGCTTCAGAAGGCCTAATTTTCTAAAACTGTGGAAAATTATAAGTGAAATTGGCCAGGAGAAAAAATTTAGACAGAAAAATTTGAATGAAAACTGGGAGTTCTTAGTTTCAGATGGTCGAAAAGCCACAATTCCATAATCAAAAAAGAGAACAGGTGTGGCTAAGAGTCAAATCTGGTTGAATGAATGGCAAAGTGAAGGCAGCACTTATATTAAAAAAGGCAATATATAACGAATGGGAAAAGGGAGGAACAGATAGCAATCAATATAAATTAAAAGCTATAATATGCAGAAAACTGATAAGGAAAGCTAAAGACATCAGGGAAAATTCTATGGCTTGCAGGGCTAAGGACAATGAAAGGTTGTTTGTTTGTTTTAAGTATACTAAGAACAAAAGGATTTTTTAGCAATGGTATAAGTCTATTACTAGATGGAGAATGAAAAATTGTTAATAAAGGTTCAGAAAAGGCAGAAGTATTCAATAAATAAATCTGTTCTGTATTTGAAAAGGAGGAGGAGGAGGAGGATGTGCTTGTATCACAATGAAGACAGTGAAGTACTTTCCACTCCATTATTGACCAAAGAGGATGTTGTTCAACATTTAAATAGGGATAAACATTTTTAAATCTGTAGACCTGGATAAGTTGCAGTCAAGAGTCCTAAAAGTGCTGGCTGAGGAGATATCTGACCTGCTTGTGATAATAATGAATACATTTTCAAATAAAGCGAAAATTTCAAAGAACTGGAAGATTGCTAACATTGTGCCAATATTCAAAAAGGGCAAGCAGAATGACCCAGGTAATTCTAATCAGCTGATTAGCCTGATAGCAATCCCAGGAAAAAGCATGGAAAAGCGGATACTGGATTCAATTGATTAAAAAATTAAATAAGAATATAATTAATGGTTGTCAACATGTCGTTATGGAAAATAGGCCTTCTCAAACAAACATGATGTAATTCTTTGAGGAAATTACAAATTAGGTTGATAAAGGTAACTGCATAGATGTAATATACTAAGACTTTTGTAAGGAATTTGAGTTAGAACCGCATGATATTCTGATGGATAAAGAACTAGCTAACAGATTTAAAAAAGTAATTATCAATGGAGAATCATCATCAAACCGGGGCGTTTCCTGTTGGGTTCCCAACACTAGGCCCAACCCTATTCAAAATTTTCAGCAGTGATCTGGAAGAAAAAATAAAATCACTGCTGATACAATTTGCAAATGACACAAAGTTTGACAGAGTGGTAAACATGGATGAGAACAGGGTAACTGCATAGAGCAATTTAGATAAATGGTAAGCTGGATCCATTCAAAGAAAATGTGTTTTAATGCAGCCAAATGCAGAGTAAGATGTGTAGGAACAAGAAATTCAGGTCACAACTATAGAATTGGGGACTGTATCCTGAAAAACAGTGACACTGAAAAAGTATTTAGGGGTCATAGTGGAGAACCAACTGAATATTAGCTCCCAGTGTGACGTTAAGGCAAAAATAAAGGTTACTCTTCTGTAATTGAGGTTCTTCAAGATGGACTCTGTATATTCACACTCATGGAATGCTCCATCTGTTGCAGCCTGAACAGTAAAACTCTAGCTAGCAGTAGCCTTTGGAGCCCTCCTGTGCCTCCCTAAACCCTCAGTGAATGAAAAATATTTCAGGAAGAGAATATAAAAGGGTGTGTGGTGCTCCAGCTGCCTCAGTTCTTTCCTCCAGTGAACCCAAGCCCTTTGGTAAGTAAGAATCTGAGGTAGCAGGGAAAGGCAGGCAGGGAATGTGAATATGAAGAATCTATCTTGAAGAATCTCAGCTACAGGCCAGTAACCTTCATTTCTTCTTTGACTGTTCTCTACAGATTTCCACTCATGGGACAGATTAAGCAATACTCTGAACCATGGAGTCCTAACTGAATAAGGACTGGAGGACTTCATTGTCATATCCTGTACCAGCTCTAGGCTCTAAATATAAGGAATAGGGTTTAGTAAAGTGAACAGAACTCCCAGTTACTTCTGTACATATTTCTATTAGAGGTATATGTCTAAAAAAAGCCATAGAGTCGGCCTTTGATCTAGTAGAGCGTGTTCTATTTCCCTGGGGAACAGATAAACTCTTCAATTTATGTTTCGTTAACACAAATTCTAACCCAACTTGAAACTTGAAAGGGTTTATATAGAAATAGCTTTACCCTTATTTCTCTCTTCAATAAACAATCTTGGAGCCTGTCTAAATGGCTTAGTCCTGTCTAAATAGAAAGCTAAATCTCTTCTAATATCTAATGCATAGAATTTTGCTTCCCCTTCCTCAGCATGAAGCTTGTAAAAATAAAAAACACTAGTGAAATTATATGTGAATTATGTGAAAATCTAAAACCTCCTTTGGAAGAAATGTTGGGTGCACATGAAAAATTATTTTATCATTATGAAAATCAGTGAATAGTGATCAGCCATTAATGTATGTAATTCACTCATGCACCTTGCAGAAGTGATCACTGTCAAAAAAACACTGTCTTAATAGACAGATGAAACAAAGCACAACTTTCCACGGGTTCAGAGGAAAGTCTCATCAACCGCTAAAGCACTAAATTCCAATCCCAAAATGACACTGGGTATCTTACTGGAGGATAAAATTATTAAGACCTTTTAAGAACATTTTGATTACACTGTTAGTAAAAATTGATTTACCACTCACAGGAGCACGGTATGCTGATGTAGTTGAAAGGTGAACTTTCACAGAAGATAGTGAAAGAGCTGTTTTCTTAAGATACAATAAATATTCTCACATATAGTGAATTGGTGCTGTGTATGAATCTATACCATACATAGAAACACACAATAGCAATATTTTCCACTTATGACTATAACATTTTCGTGTGGACTCTTTCCTGAATGTAACAATACAATTTGCACTTATGATGAACAACTTTTTTCTAACAATCCTAGAGTCCATTTCTCTGTGCTGTTACGTGGAGAGACCAAAGATTCAGGTGTAGTTAAACCATTCTGTGTTGTTGCAATGACAAGTCCAGTACTAATGGTAGAGACTCTGAGTCCTCTCAGGCAAATTAAGTTGTTGTCTCAGGCAAATTAAGTTGTTGTTGTCGTTGTTGGGCCTCCAGTTTTGCTTCCCCCTCCCCTCCAAATGGAACCCCAGGATAAACATTTGTAGAAATGGTCAGACAAGCTGTTCTTTAAACATAGGGCAAAATGATCCCTCATATGGGTTATTCTCACACAGGGGCAAGGAACGTTTTATGTTTGGACTTACAGGGCTTGTGCCTGCTTTTCTGCACAGGATGGGGCAAGTTTCCCCCCCCCCCCATCACTACAGAAATGAAAGATACATGAACGGCCTGCGCCTTTACACAACAAAGGGAGCAGTGAAAGTTTTCACTCTCTGGACCCCCTACTTAGGGCATGGGAAAAACTCCAAGGGTAGGAAAAGCAGGAGCAGGTTGCTCCACTGCCAGGATCTTTCTGTCGGCCTGGGGAAGAGGTGACATTAGCTGGTAGAAATAGGAACAGGACGAATTTTCCCTTGAGTTCTCCATGGAGGGGAAGAAGACAGAAATAGGGACAAGTTCCCTTTCCTCAGACTTCTCTACAGGGAGTGAGGAGGAGAAAGACTCTCTCTCCCTGTAGTGAGGGGGAGAGAGACAGTGCCCTCAGTTCAGTGCCTGGATTTGCTAAACTCTGTTTTAGTCTGCCCATAGAGCAACATAGAGCACTTAGACTCCAAGCCATGAATCTGAAAATAAATGAACACTAAAAAGCAGTGAAAACGGTAGGATTTTATTCACATGTCGTGCATAGGAGAAGCATGCAGAAATCTGTGAAAGATGTGGCTGAGAGGCAGATGGTAACTGGCTGGTGTCTCCAAAAGCAAAAGCAGTACTGTTTATCTAAACTTCTTTCATATATTTGCTCTAGAAACCATTTTGCTCTGTTTAACAAGCCAGGGTTCATAGCTTCACTCGGGTTACCAAGCAAAAACCATTACAGGCCTGAGCTAATTCCCACTAGAATCAACAAAAAGCTTTCCACCATCTTCAGTAAAGTTAGATCAGACTGCAAGTGCTGAATTTTTTTTAGTCATTTGACCACAACTTAATGGGACATTAGCAGGAGCCCTTAAAAAACTAAATATTTTTAGTTCATATTTTGGTAATTTGTACAAGTGCAGTAACCTTTCTACAGTATCATCTTCACTTAGCAGAGGTGGACAAACCAAGTAGCCTCTGGCTTTTGCAGAGCCTAGCAGTTATAATTCAGTGTTTATATATGTATAAAAACCATCACAGTATCTGTTGTATAAATCAAAACAGCAGAAAGCTAATAAGAATGGCTGTTCTCATGTGATTTCTGCCACTACTGCCCACTCATGGAAGCAGAGGATGATTAGTCCTCACCATATCCTGGAACACCAGTTCTCAACTGTGAGTCCACAAGCCAATTTCAGGGGGTCTGGAAGCATGGCCAGCATTAAACTGGCTGGGACCCAGGACAGAAAGTTCAGAACTCTGAGCCCTGGCGCCCCCTGATAGAAGGTCGGAGCCCCAGCGCTCCACGGGGTGGAAGCGCCTGGCCTTGTTGTCCTGTGGATGAAGTCAAGAGCCCCGAACCCCAGCAGGGCAGAAACCCCAAACTGCCCTGGCCTGGCAGCTGAAGCCTGGAGGCCTCCCCCACCCAGGGGCTGAAACCAAGAGTTCAAGCATCCCCCCATCCCACTGAGTCCTGGAGTTTTTATAGCATGTTGTGGGGAGAGGAGCTCAGAAAGAAAAAGATCGAGAACCCCTGTCCTAGAGGACAGCTATGAAGAGCATTAGAAATCCTCAGGAGACAGAGGGCATCACCAGATGAGGCCTAGACAGGATTTACTGATGCAACTGCATCAAGGGTTCTGCTTAAAAATACTACTGTGGTTGAGTCCAAACCATGAAAGACGGATATGAAGCTGGTATTTTCAATCCAAACTTCCTTGGTTTCATTTTTAGAAATATTTGCATCCAAAGTATTAAGTCTTTGTTACCTAAGGACACTTCGGTAATTTACGTGAGCTGAGGCTATAAAACTCCTACCAGAGAAATTACAAATGGTAACCTTGTTGGCAGTCCCATGAAAGAAGTGTAGGATTGAATTACCTTCTCACTCTTAGAGCTAGTACCTAAAGTTCTGAGTTGAGCTAAACCATTCTCTGGATAATGTATAAGAATTCATATCTTTGTCTGCACTGTTTCAACAGAAGGACAACTTTTGTGGGAGTAGAGGATGGGCGGGGAGGGGGAGAAGAGGGGGAGGAGTAAAATGGGGAGGAAGATTCACATAAAGCATACCATTTAAGTGCATTATTATTACATTTTATTACATTTTGGTGGTTCTAACTTTGCTCATCCCCTCACATCTATCTTATCCTCTATGTATTATATGTGTATATAGAAGACTTTAGTTTCCACAGCTCTCAATCTAGCATTAAAATTAACTTTAATTTTAAAGAACTGTTTGTGACATGGTTGATCAAAGAATAAAACTTCCAACGCTCTTAAACTTCAAATATCAGAAAGCAAACTTCATAAATTCAAAAGTGATTTCCAACCAGAATAAAAGGCACAATTAAACTGCACTTAACGAGATAACTCCCTTTTCTTTAGACACCATATTTGTAGAAATTGTACTGTCTGACTCTGATTGAAACAAAAAAAAAAGAAGAAAATCTTAAACAATCAAGGAAGAGGAGTTGGACATTAATAGGTTTTTCATCCTCTCACTGTAAGCTGAATTACTAAGGTCTGATTTTTAACAAATACGTTATCATCAAAACACTGCTATGGGAACAGCAAATTCACAGACCAATTATATTTGTAAATGAAGTAAAGGTATTTCTTGTATAAACCTGGAAAACATAAACACACATTACATGCAATTTGATGGCAAGAAATAAAAAGAACAAAACCTATTAAACCAACTTAATTTCCTTCTTTCACAATGTTACTGGCCTAGTGGATAGGGGAAAGCAGTAGATGTGATATATCTTGATTATATTAAGGCTCTTGAAACTGTCCCACATGACATTTTCATAGGCAAACTAGGGAAATGTGGTCAAGATGAAATTACTTTAAAGTGGGTGCACAACTGGTTGAAAGATCATACTCAGAGTAATTATCAATGGCTCCCTGTCAAACTGAGAGGACATGTCTAGTGGGGTTTTGCAGAGGTGAGTCCCTAGTCTAGAATTATTCAATATTTTCATGAATAAGTTGGATAATGGAGTGGACAATATGCTTATAAAATTTACAGATGATACCAAACTGGGAGGTGTTGCAAACACAGCATTAGAAATCGAAACAACCTTGAAAAATTAGAGAACTGGTCTGAATTCAACAAGATGAAAATTCAATAAAGACAAGTTTAAAGTACTACACTTAGGAAGGAAAAATCAAATGCATAACTACAAAATGGGGAATAATTGGCTAGGAGGTAGTACTGCTGAAATGCATTTGGGGGTTATAGTGGATCACAAACTGAATGAGTCAACAATGTGATGCAGTTGCAAAAAAAGGCTGACATCATTCTGGGGTGTATTAACAGGAGTGTCCTAAGTAAGACAAGACATGGTAGGTAACTGTCCCACTTCAAGTTGGCACTGGTGAGGCCTCATCTGGAGTAGTATGTCCCATTCTGGATACCACCATTTAGAAAAAAATGTAGATAAATTGGGAAGAGTCCAGAGGAAAGCAACAAGTATGAGAAAAGGTTTAGAAAACCTGACCTATGAAGAAAGGTTAAAAAAATTGAGCATGTTAAGTCTTGAGAAATGAAGACTGAGGGGGGGACCTGGTATCAGTCTTCAAAGATGTAAAGGACTGTTATAAAGAGGATGGTGATCAGTTGTTCTCCACATTCACTGAAGGTAGGCCAAAATGTAATGGACTTAATCTGCAGTAAAGGAGATTTAAGTTAGATATTACAAAAAACTTTCTAACAATAATAGTAGGTAAGATTTGGAATAGGCTCTCAAGAGAGGTTTTAGAATCCCCATCATTAGAGATTTTTAAGAACAAGTTGGACAAACAACAGTAAGGGATGGTCTAGATTTTTCTTGGTCTTGCCTCAGCATAGAGGGATGGACTTGATGATGTCTCAAGATCCCTTCCAGCTCTACATTTCTATGATTCTACTCATTTCCTCCCATACGTCCTCTCTTATAAAATGGATAGCGGAAGAAAGAGAGCAAAATTTATCATAAAGGGAAACAAAATTACAGAAAATTCAATTAAGGAATGAATCTTCAACTCTGAATTACACATGGACGTTTACAGATGAGCAGCTCATACATCAGTTATGTTTTCCTCAGCCTACATTTGCAGAACAAAATTGTAACACTGGGAGGAAAAGAAGGCAAATTATATATAAGACAGGTCATATTTCAGGAAGAGTTGACATAGATAATGATAAAACATGGTGGAAATTTAAAAATAGAAAATGAGCACAAATACAATAACTGCATTCTAGAATAATAGCAATTAAAAATGTTTCCTTTCTGCAAACAAATCCTTTGGGTATAGTCTTCATTTTCATTTCATAGTGAAAATAGCACTGTTATCAAGCAGTGTGGTCCAGCATTGGTATCACAGCCAGGAGTCACAAAACTTGGGTTCCTTTGCCAGCTCTACTATTGAGTCCTGTGACCTTAGGGAAGTTACTCAAAATCTCTATGCCCCAAATACCCCTCCATGTGTAAAATGTGGGTAAAAATGTTTTGTAAAAAACTCTTCCAGGTGTGTGGCTGAAAAGCACTGCATTTTATTATCTAGACAAAAAAAGCAACAAGATGAAGAAAAAGAAAAATATTACTATTAACATGTAACTTCACCATCAGTAGCACTGCAGCTGCTTATGGGTCCTTTCCATCATCACACCCACCTCACCCCTGGACTTGCTGGAAGAAGATCACAAGTGTGCTTGGTGGTACTGGGGCCAGAAAAGAGCAAGTGTACTGCATTACAGATTTAGCCTCTGATTTATGCATATTTTCAATATTTTAAAATGAGACCCAGGAAGGAATCCATACCATTGTCAGATTGCCTGGAACATGTCCAACACCATTAAGAAAAGGAGGTTGTGTGGGAGAGATTGTGTGTGTGTATGCATTCAAATCCATGCTGGCATGGGTTCATAGTGGACAACTGGATAGGAAGAAAGTTGGATAGCCCTACCAAGAGCTACAGTACAGCTTCTTCATGACATTATGCTTTAGCAAGCAGGAAAGGCTGTTAGCACAAAACTCCCTTTAATTGTACTCAAAGCATAAAAGTACAGCAGACCCTCAGAGTCATGAATACCAGAGTTACAAACTGACAAGTCAACCACACTCCTCGTTTGGAATCAGAAGCATGCAATCAGGCAGCAGCAGAGACCAAAAAAAAAGAAGAAATACAATACAAGTACTGTGTTAAATGTAAACTACTAAAAAAATAAAGGGAAAACAGCATTTTTTTCTAATGCATAGTAAAGTTTCAAAGCTGTATTAAGTCAATGTTCACTTGTAAACTTTTGAAAGAGCAACCATAACATTTTGGTCACAGTTATGAACATTTCAGAGTTACGAATAACCTCCATTCCCGAGGTGTTTGTAATTCTGAGGTTCTAATGTAAATAATATTACTTTGCATTTAGATAGCATGTTATAGGCAAGGAACTATAAATATGACTTATTTAGAACAAGCATTTAAAAATGCATAGACTAATTACAGTAGAGAAGCCCTTTGCTAACTACTTGTACAAGATGTAGATAACGGCTTATTTAGAAGAACTTGACTGTTACTAGTCATTTTCAAATGTTAACAGCAGGGCATCATCTTGTAAATTGTTTGTAACAAGGATAAACCCTTTGCCCATCTTCAGCATTCATACTTTGTGAGTATCTCTAGCAAGCAAATTTCCAGTTTATAAAAATGGCTTAAAATGTACAACACCACAACTGTAAGCTTATGCTACTGAAGATAGACTCAGCTTCCAGTCTGAAGTGAAATTTTTCAGATTAAGGTTATTTGCTGAAAATTGTAGTTTGTCACCCAAATAGTTTCAGGCAAAATAATTACTTAGGGGATCTTAGAAGCTTATCAGCAGACTCACTTAGAACTTTTAGCCCAGTGGTTAGGGCATTCACCTGGGATGTGGGAATCCCTGGTCCAGTTCTCTTCTCTGCCTGGTATGGAACAGGGATTTGAACTTGGTTCTCCCACATCCACAAAGAGTGCCCTGACTGCCAAACTAAAGAGCTATTCTCACTCTCTCTTTTTCTGGCCCCATGACAATTCATTGTCATTCATAGTGGCAATTCAGAGTAATTAATGACAATGAATCAAAAAACCCATTTTGGGTCAAACTAAATATGTTTCATTCAACTTGAAACAGATTTTTAAAATTCAGCAAAAAAGAAATTATAATTTTTAGATCAAGTTTCATCTAAATCAATTTTTTCCCCTCAATTTTTGGAACTGCCAGCAAACCAAAGTCAGGTACTTACTCTGCTCTACTGCTTTGTATGATGCTCTGAACAAGCACTATTCTTAACACTTTTCATTTGGTAGTTCACTAAATTAGCAACTAAATAAGCAGTTTCCATAGGATTAACTTTCCACATTGCATACCAACATACACTTAGAATTAAATCTTGAACTAAGAGTCACAGAACCTGATTTGGGAATTGAAATTCAAAGCTTTATGAAGTTTTATCGCTGTCCAAATCTGAGGTTCAGGCTCATCTCTAATTTTAATATAAAAATATATATTTAAAAATCAGTTTGCTGCACTAGATGGTGCAGAATACATGTTTAATCTTAACTGCAACTGCTTTCATGTTTTACCTGTAATAGGCAGAAACCACTGGAGCTGCTTTTGGCTGCCTTAAAAATATAGATGAGAGAATACAGAATCATTTGGTTTGAAAAGTAGTTTTAATGAGTCTTATACTCTGTTCCTCTGTATCATGGAAGTATTGATTTAATTATCCACCCATAACAGGTCTTCTCTAGCACTGAATACCACTTGTCAGAATCATTCTGCAGGCTCCCTTATCTGCTTTTCTATTGCCTAGCTGTAGTTAGAGTTACAAAGATTTTTCTAAACATTAAACTAAGTTTTCCTTGAAGTAGCCCAAGTCGCATTATTTCTTTTTCTATCCTTGCTGATAAATGATAATAAATTTTCCAGACTTCTTTATAATATCACTTGCATTTCTGAGGACAGTGCTGTCCTACAACTCAAGATCCTGCTTCCTTTTGGAATTGAACCTATGCAAGTTCTCAAGCACGCCCCTTAGTTCTCATTTTCCAAACCCATTATTATTTGTCAATATCTTTTCAAAATATGGTGCCCAAATGCAGATTGCAATACTCCAAATGAGATGTAACCAGTCTGCATATAGAGAAATTGCTTTGGCTGTTTCCTTGTGTTAGCCTATCAGAAAAGTCTGGACTTTAAAAAAATTGCTTAAAATCTGAACTTCAGAGAATTAAAGCTAAAGTTCACTAGCCGTAATGTGGAAGATTTTTTCAATGAATACATAATTAACATCTTTAATTTTGGGGGCTGAATCCTGACTGAGGTTATTTACTATCCCAATGAGTTTTAAAATGATAATGTTTTAATATTCAAGTAGGAAAGTACATTTTTGTTTATGTGCTATGCCTATCATTGTCTTTAAGTGTATGTACGCATACACCTAAAATAAACTCCTACAAAATACTGTCTCAGTGTCAACTCAAGGAATTAACAGTGTCTCCCCAAAAATTACCTTAAATGTTATCCCAAGCTACCTCCTGTGGGAAAAGCCTGTGCGAGTTCTGTGTATAGGTCTTAAAGTTTGGTGGGGGAAGGGGACAATCAGCAAACTTGTTTTTTCCTGCCAATAGGAGAGTGAATTGTAGAGATAAGGGCACCTCACTGAGTGCACTCTGACTACCTACCATCCCACAGATTTACATCTGGAGATTGTTAGCTCAAGTACCTCAAATGCTGACATAGAACAAGGGGAAAGAAAGCCAGGAACTCAACCATATAAATGTGTGGTTTTATAGATCATGTTGCAGGGCATGTATACCTCATCTCTTGTAGGGGTGGGGTATGGGTCCCATGGCCCCGCAGCTAAATCTATCTGGCTGCCCTCAGCCTCAGAGCAGAGTGACAGAGGCAATAGCTGCCTTCCATTTCAGGGCTAGAAGAGATAGCAGCCAGAGCCAGTGGAATGGCCCCTGCCTTTGGGGTGGCATGGTCTAAGGGTCAGAGTCAATAGTGACCCTTAGGTTCAGGGGTCAGCAGCCTAGTGGCCAAAGTCAATGGAGTTGACCCTGTCTTCAGGGTAGCACAGCCTAATGGCCAGAGACAATAGTGTGACCCAGGTCCTCATGGCCTAATGGCCAGAGTGGAAGGAGCCACCACCTGGGGATGGGTGGTGGCTGGGGTAGGGGGACCCAGCCCCTCTCTGCTCTACCAGGACTCAGCCCAGGGCCCTGTCAGTGACTTGTGAATGCCACTGTGTCAGCAGCGATCCGGCCGAAATACACTGCTTCTTCATGGAACAACAGGTAGCCCCCCCCCGGGGCCACTTCCTACCCTGATTCCTGAAGCCTCCACCCAGGCATTTTCAGGGTCTCCAGCTCCTTTGGCGGGCATAGCAGCCTGTGAATCCAGCTTCCATGGGACAACTGCAAGCTCTTCTGGTTCCCTGGCTGGAACCTCCATCACATGTCCTTGACTCCTCAGTGTTTCCCCCAGAGTGAACTGGGCTTCTCTCCTTTATACTGAAGCAGCAGTTGGAGCATGCCCAGCAGGAGCAAGGGGGCGTGGCTTCTGCTGCCAGGACTATTGCCCCTTTGTCTCCAGTGTGGGGAAAGTACACCCTATCACAATCAGTACTAACACCTTGAATTTTAACTAGATTTTTAGACTGCACTCTCTTACCTGAGTGCCTCACAGCTCCCATAATTCAGGGTCACACTCAGTGACAGACGAACTGGAGGTGAAAGGCTCCATAAAACTATTATTAATCCAACCAGTCATTCACTCCTTCAGGCAGTGCCAAGAATCAATTTGGTGCCACTACTTTTTTTAAAAATAGAATCATATGCAGCCAGAAGGAGAAGGAAGCTTGCCTCTGGGAGACGGCCGCACTATTGTCATATTATTTAGTGTTTGTTCTAGTGGTCCTTCCGGGTTGCTTAGATAATTTTATCCTGAGAAAATTGTTTGGAAAAAGTGAAAGGCACTGCCCAAACTCCCTGACACTTAGGAGGGAGGGACAGACTGTATGTATAGACTTTAATTTTACACCAAGCCACTCAAGAATGAATACAATAGAGAACAACCATTAAAGAGCTTTGTTTCTAAATTATTGATGCAGGAATCTAAAAGGCAAAACATTCTCAGAATATAAATTTGTCAACTTTGAATGTAGCCTTCTCAGATCAAAGCAAGATAATGGACACTCTCACAATAAAATTACTATGCAAATATCTGGCAAAGATTCTATTTTGGTATAATTTTGACATATCACATGCTCCAAAATTACCCAAGCTAATTAAGTCCATCCAAAGCAGATTGTGAAGAGTTACAAAGGGATCTCACAAAACTGGGTGACTGGAGAACACAATGGCACATGAAATTCTTTGTTGATAATGCAAAGTAATGCACATTGAAAAACATAATCCAACTATACAAACAAAATGATGGGATCTAAATTAGCTGTTAACACTCAAGAAAGAGATCTTGGAGTCATTGTGGATAGTTTTCTGAAAACTTCTGCTCAATGTGCAGCAGCAGTAAAAAAAAAACAACCCCCCCCCCAAAAAAAAATCCCAACTAAACAGAATGTTAGGAACCATAAGGAAAGGGATAGATAATAAGACAGAAAATATCATAATGCCACTACATAAATGCCACTATATGGTACACTCATATCTTGAATACTACGTGCAGTTCTGGTCACCCAATCTCAAAAAAAGATATATTAGAATTGGAAAAGATACAGAAAAGGGCAACAAAAATGATTAGGGCTATGGTACAGCTTCTATATGAGGAGAGATTAAAAAGACTGGGACTTTTCAGTTTGGAAAAAGACAAATAAGGGGGGATAAGATAGAGGTCTATGAAATCCTGACTAGTGTGAAGAACATGAATAAGGAAGTGTTATTTATTCCTTCACATAACACAAGAATCTTGAGTCACCCAATGAAATTAATAGGCAGCAAGTTTAAAACAAACAAAAGAAAGTATTTCTTCATACAATGTGCAGTCAACCTGTAGACTTTGTTGCCAGGAGATGTTATGAAGGTCACAAGTATAATGGGGTTCAAAAAAGAACTAAATAAATTCACGGAGGATAGGTCTATCAGTGGCTATTAGCCAAGATGGGCAGGGATTCAACACCATGCTCTGAGCGTCCGTGGCCTCTGTTTGCCAGAAGCTAGGAGTGGACACCAGGGGACGGATCACTCAGAGATTGCCTATTCTGTTCATTCCCTCTGAAGCACCTGGCAATGGCTGCTGTCTGAAAAGAGGATACTGGGTTAGGTGGACCATTGGTCTGACCCAGCATAGCCGTTCTTATGTTATGTTCTTATATTTTTTTTCTCTGAGTTTTAAATTTGTACCAGTGAATGCTATAATGTCTTACTGATGAGCAGATGGTGTCAAGACTATATTATGAACTGAAACTATGTAGAGAAATGAGGTAACAAACTTTCTACTTCAAACAAACTATTCCACTTAGCTGCAGCCTACAACTGTCCTGTCCTGGGCTTCTTTTGTTTCTGCCCCAGCAGAAAGTGTCTCCCTGGAAACCTAAGACTGCCTCTAGAGCAGGGGTCTCAAACTCGCGGCCCGCGGGCCAACTGCGGCCCTCGGGACAATAGTTTGCGGCCCCCACCTCAATATCAAAGTTTAATGTTAGTGCGGCCCGAGTTTGATACAAATGGCACTTTTCAGTGTTGTGTGCGGAGCTGAATGAACCTACCAATCACGGTGGGGTATATTGCTCTCGGAGGCGGGACATCAGCCGGGCTTATTGCGAACTTGCGCCATTACCCCGGGCTCAGAAGCGGAGGCAGCCGTGGAAATTGCTGCTCAGCGGGACAGAAAAAAAAGCGGAAAAGACGCATCGGCTAAACACTGAAACAGTGACACCAAGTGGAATTATATATTACACAGCCCCAAACATGTCTTTTTCAAAGCCTGCAGTGAAGAGAAAGGTTGGTGATGAGCACAAACAATTTCAGGAAAAGTGGGAAGTGCAATATTTCTTTGTTGAGCACAGGGGCATCCCGACGTGTCTTATTTGCACAGAGAAAGTTGCGGTGCACAAAGAATACAATTTGAAACGTCATTACACAACTAGACATGCTGAGGAGTATGCAAAATACCAGGGAGATGAGAGAGCAAACCGGGTTGCTAATCTTAAAACATATCTACTGAGGCAACAAGATTTCTTTAAGAAAGCAACCAAAGAGAATGATGCAGCAGTCGAAGCTAGCTACGTGGTTAGTGAGATGATTGCTAAAGCAGGAAAGCCATTCAAAGAAGGTGAATTTGTAAAAAAGTGCATATTACAGGCTGCAAGTATTGTCTGTCCAGAAAAGAAAGGTCAGTTTAGCAACATCAGCCTTTCTGCCAACACCGTAGCAGAGCGCATTTCTGACCTGTCAAGTGACATTTATGATCAACTGTGTGAGAAAGCAAAATGTTTCAGTGTATACTCAGTCGCTCTTGATGAGACCACAGACATCACCAACACTGCCCAGCTCGCAATCTATGTTCTTGATGTTGATGGCAATTTTGAAGTCATAGAGGAGTTGCTCACAGTGATTGCAATGCATGGCCAGACCACCGCTCAGGAGATATTTCACCAGCTGTGTGATGCCATTGAGAATGCCGGTTTGCCTTGGAGGAGGTTTGTTGGAATAACAACTGATGGAGCGCCATCAATGACAGGGAGGAAAAATGGACTGGTGGCACTTGTTCAAAAAAAACTGGAAGAGGAAGGTGTGGAGGAGGCCATTGCTCTGCACTGCATTATCCATCAGCAGGCCCTTTGCAGCAAATGCCTGAAGTTTGACAATGTGATGTCTTTCGTTGTGAAATGCATCAACCAAATCAGATCCAGGGGCTTAAAGCATAGAAGGTTTCGTGCTTTTTTAGAGGAAATGGAGTCAGAATATGGGGATGTGCTCTACTTCACCGAGGTACGTTGGCTCAGCAGGGGAAACATATTGAAGAGATTTTTTGAGTTGAGAGCGGATGTGAAAGCCTTCATGGAGAAAGATGGGGTTGCTGTTCCTGTGCTAAGTGATCCAAAATGGCTCATGGACTTAGCTTTTCTTGTTGATATCACACATGAGCTTAATGTACTGAACAAGAAGTTACAAGGCCAGGGGCAACTTGTCAGTGCTGCCTATGACAACGTGAGAGCATTCTCTACAAAACTTATGTTATGGAAAGCCCAGCTTTCTCAGACAAACCTTTGCCATTTCCCAGCATGCAAGGCACTCATGGATGCAGGCACACCATTCAGTGGTGAGGAGTATGTGGATGTCATTTTGAAGCTACAGGAGGAATTTGATCACAGATTTGCAGACTTCAAGACGCACAGAGCCACATTTCAAATTTTTGCGGACCCCTTCTCCTTTGATGTGCAAGATGGCCCTCCTGTGCTTCAAATGGAGCTCATTGACCTGCAGTGCAACTCTGAACTCAAAGCCAAGTTCAGGGAGGTGAGTGGAAAAGCAGACAAGCTCAGGCAATTTTTGAGAGAATTGCCCCCCAGCTTCCCTGAGCTTTCCCGAATGTTCAAGCGGACCATGTGTCTTTTTGGGAGCACATACTTGTGCGAAAAGCTCTTCTCTACCTTGAACTTCAATAAGTCCAAGTACAGGTCCAGACTTACTGATGAGCATCTTCAAGCCCGGTCTCAACTGTTTCCTCCCTTAAGCCAAATGTGGCTCGGCTATGCAAGAGTAAGCGCTACCAGATCTCTAGCAGCAAGAAGTAGGCTGAAGAAGCCATGTTCAAAACAGTTTATGTTCAATGTTCCATTCATGTTCAGAGAGTTAAATGTTAAAGAACTGTTAATACAGACATTTGAATCTGAATAATAATAATTACATTTCTCTAGTCAGCAACTATATGTGGTTTCTTCAGTCTTCTATATCTGCTGTATTATTATTATTAACATTTTCATTTTCATTTTATTTATTTATTACTGATTGATTTATTTTTTTCTTATGGATTTGTTAATTTATTTTTATTTTTTAACACAAAATAAGATGAAAAAATAAAGACATTTGATAACATTGGAATGTTTTTGTAAGAGCTTTTCTTGTGGAAAACCTGATGCGGCCCAGCCTCACCCAGACTCTACCTCCAGTGGCCCCCGGGTAAATTGAGTTTGAGACCCCTGCTCTAGAGCGTACAGCAAGTGTGGCATCTCTACATGGCCTGGAGGACTTACTGTTTAGCATATTTTCTGTTTTTTAGACCCCTTTGTAAATTTTTTTACTAAAATTAAATATTATTAAATTAAACTAAAAAACTACTAAAATACAATTACTGATTTTAATAACCCTTCAGGTTTCCTTAACACAACATTAACATGTCTTGATCAGTCTCTTCGGGTGTTTCAGTAATCTCCCTGATCTGCTGTACTGAAATCCCAGCAAGTCCATGTCTGTAACAGGCTGTTCAATCTCAAGGTCAGTAATAGAGTCAGCTTGTGAATTGTTTTCACATTGTATGTCCACTCTCACTTCATTTTTCTCAGCCAACTTGTCAGGTATCTTGAGCAGATGCTTACAGCTCGTTCTTAAGATTTTGCCTTTGTCTCTGATCACTGAATATGAATGAAGTGACTATTCTTTGATAACTGTAACTTTGAGAGGCCAGTGTCATCTTGCTAAATTCTCACTTTGTCTGTTTTCTAACTGTGGAAGAAGTCTTGCTCCCTTATTATGACATTCTGTCTGATTGCACTTTCCCAGTCCTTTCCTCACTCACAAAAATTACTTGGTCATCTTTTGTCCCATATCTGGTAATCAAGTATTTATACATAAGCTGTAGAAGAGTTTGGCATCTAACTTTTCATAGTGTAGCAGCTTAGCTCTATATTTGAGTACTGTTAAATATGCATCCTCTCTTGCATCTATTGCTTTTTTGAGAAGGTTCTTCATGATATATACCATATTCAGCCAATCCTCCAGTGAGGATACCTCACAATAGATGTTTCATGATGAAAATTGTACATTTTAGCAAACTCCAGGAATTCCTTATTCTTGAACTGTAGTCTGTCAGTTATTATTGTTTTGGAATTACACTATGTGCAAATACGTATTTTTGTGCATGACAACCTTTGCTGCTGTGGTATCTTCAAGGGTGTCTACTTCTGGGAAATAGATATAGTAGTCCATTATAACAAGGTGCTGTCTTCCCAGTCTGAACATGTCAATTCCATGGAATTGCAAGTTATTTATGTGGTATCGCTGGGTTTATTATAGTAATTTTCTGTGATCTCTGATGTGCAGGAGGTCAGACTAGATGATCACAATGGTTCCGTCTGGCCCTAGAGTCTATTTTGAAAAGCAGGGAGAATGTCCTGAGTGATGCTTCTCTAACTCCCTTTTTTGTATTGCAATTAGTGGTTTGCAATGAGTTTCTGCTTTCAAGCTATGACTACGGAGAAAGCTGTGAAATCTTGTACATCCATACATGAGACATAATGTCTTTTTCAATTTGTGTGTACATCATCTGTTTCTGCTCCAGATGCATGCAAGACTAGTAACCAGTAAGTTCCATGACACGTTAATAGCACTGCTCCCAGCATGCCCTTCAAGGCATCTGTAAAGAGTTTGATGTCTTTTAATGGGTCAAAAAATTGCAGCACTAGAGCTGATGTCAGAATGTTCTTTAAATCACTGAATTCTTTTGTGCTCTGGGATTCATGCCTATTCAGTGACCCAGTGGAGATGTTTTAGTTGAGTCGTATGAGCTATACAGTTATGTATGAACTTGCTGACAGAATTCAACATGCCTAGCAGCCTTTGAATTCCCTTGTTATCTTCAGGTCTCAGAATGTTCAGTATTGCCTGAATCTTTGGTTCATCAGGCAAAATTCCCTTTGAAGTTAGTCTCTCCCCCACAGATGTTATTTCCATTGCTCAAAATTGACATTTGACCTTATTCACAATTTCCAGTACTCTGTCGCCAATCACTCCTGATGTTTAGTGGCACTGCTTGCTTATTGTATGGCAAAATACTTCTGGAGACTAACATATTCTGAAAGGCAGTTTTAGGGACCAGTATATGCCAAATGGTGTATTAAAAGTGCAGATCTTGGAGCGCAAAGGGCTCTGCCAAAATCCTGCTGATGCATCTAATTTTCTAAAGAATCTTGTTCCTGTCATTTCAGACTTCACTTCTTGTGGGAAAGTGAAGGTGTTCTCTTTTTATGTTTTTGTTCCGCTTCTTAAAGTCCACACGCAGCTGTAATTCCCACTTTTTTCTTTACAGTTACTAAGGGCTTGCCTTCACATACAGCACTTTAATAAAAACATTACTATGCCGACGGGAGAACTCTCTCATCGGCATAGTGAATTCACCTCCCCAAGAGGAGGTAGTTATGTTGACAGGAGAAGCTCTCCTGTCACCATAGCACTGTCTACGTGGGAGGTAATATTGATATAACTGTGTCACTCAGGGGTGAGAAATATCCACATCCCTGAGCAACAACTATACTGATATAGGCTTGTAGTGTAAATCTGCCCTAAGGAGTGAACCCAATCTGTTGATTCTTCTTTGTTCTAGATGATACCATTTGCTGGCATATTTTGTAGCTCTTCTTCCAGCCTATTTTTTAAGGCTTGTGGAACTTTTTGTGTAGCATGTGCCATAGGTTCTGAATCTTCTCTTAACCATATGTTACTGGGAGGCACCCACTTCTGATGAATACAGGATGCTATTAATACTTTCAAATCTGGTTCTATGTTCTTTGTCGGGCTCTCTATGGCATACAGCCTCTTAACAAGATCAAGCACATCACATGTGCATAGGCCGAAGCCTGGTTCCTTGCCTCTCTACCGCCACAAACACTTGTTTTATCATTCTCCCTTTGAATTTGAATGTCAGTGTGCACTCTTCCAACACTGGACTTGTTCCTCCATTGTAGTCTTTCACAATTAATTTTGGCTCTTCCACTTTTATGTACTCCTTATAAATCTCTATTTCAGTTTCTATTACATTTACTTGTGCCCCAGTATCTGTTTTGTATGCCACAGACATGCCATTTGTGTACTTTTTAATTAGCCAATCTTTTAATTTTCCAGACTCTTCTGGTATTGTGCTAAAGAAAAGCTCTTCCTCTTAATGTGAGGAATCCATTTTTGCAATTTATACATGAATTTCCTGCATTCTCTGCACATTTTAGCACAATATTTAAGCTTATTTCAGTTTCTATATATTTGCTTGAATCTCAGGCAATTCCTATACCCATATTAGTTGCCACATCACTGGCATTGCTTCCTTCTTTCCATTTTTCTGTCCTTCACCAATTTCATTTCTGCGAACTTTCCCCATGCTGGTTTATAGTACTCTGTCATATGCCCTTTGCCTTCCTCTAGATTTTTATTTGCGATTTTGCTTGTTCTGCTACTTTGCATACATGCATTTCCGTTTCTAATGTCAGACCAATCTCCCTTATATACCTCATATACTTTTTATGGTCACATCCAGGACCATCTGATCTTTAATTAAAGTCTTAACATTCCCTAATCACAGGATTGAATCTTAATTTTTAAGTCTGGTTTAATTTTTAATTGGTGTTTTTCAGTTATTCATTGGGTGGTAAGGGAAAACCAGAAGTCCCATGTATATTAGTAGCAAATATACAAATTAAGCACCCAGAGATCTATATGAAATCTCAACATCAATTGTATGTCACAAATTAGAAAATACAGTTTCCAGTAGGAGTGTGGCATAACAAACATCAGCCCCAGTCTTAACTGGGCCATCTCTTACCCAGAAAAGTGTGAAATGTTGCTCTGGTATTGAAAATTGAATATTAGAAGAAAATAATTAGAAATGATAGTTTACTATTGTTTTAAAGGAAAATGCTACATAGGCATCAACACGTATTTGAAGACTTTGTGTTGTGAACCTTTAATGTTCACCAATGCTTTAAAAACAGCTAATGTTGTTGGACAATTACAATTATACAGACTAGGAATGCAATCACAGAAACTCAGCAGGGTTGGGCCTGTTTGGTATTTGTCTGAGAGTCCTTTGAAAGAAAAAAGTGCACCAGGAAATGGCATTGGTAAATCTGTTCCTTGTCAATCTGAGTCCAATGCACCAATGAGAAAACACTGTGCTGTTTTCAACATCAAACATAAAACCATTCATGGTAATTTAAATATCTCCTGGCACTTCTCATCAGAGGAATAAAGTTAACCAAGGCATCATGGCCTAATTCCAGTTAGGATAAGTAGTGTGTTATTCTCCACATTAATTTAAGAGAAGTATTAAATAAACGTTACTTTAACTTTTAACTTTACATCCGCTTACCAGCCCACAAAACAGAGCTGTTTCCCGCATGACTGGCAGCTCTCTGATCTGATTAGCTTTCAGAACCCCGCAGCCCTATGTGGAAGGTAACCCACTGGATTTTCCAGTCACACTTAACAACTTTACATAACAACAGCTATCCCACATAACTATGGTCTGTGAATATCAACGTTTCACCTGGGTTATTTAAATTGGAAAAGATCATTCGCTTTCCCTTACCAAAAACTGTTGCTGGTGTAGAATGGCTGAGACTGGAGAGATGCATTTCTGTGGCAGATGGGTGAACCCTATATGTACAGTCTTGCCACAAAGTAGGCTCTCCCTTCTCAATATACATATAAAACAAAAGAAACCACAAAGTGTAAAAGAAACCGTCTACATCTTACCTTATGTGGGGTACAAAAACTGGTTGGTTCATCAAACAAATATATACACCCTTTCCTTCCTTAGGATATAACAACAGTTCAGGTCAACATTTTAAAATTAAAGTACTCCTCTTTCTTGATTTCAAGGACAGCAACACCCATGTCCTCCCAGTCTGCCACTGCCTGTTTCCTTCTCCTTTTATAGTCAGAACTTGGGACTCCACACCCTTTAACCTTTCTCTGTCTGTAGAGCCAACAGAGAGCATGCCCAAAGGATCTGAGGCCCAGCCACCCTGAGGAATGCACTGGAACTGCATGGGAGGTACAGTCTGTCATAAGTCTAACACAGGATGAAAAGTATTACAGTAATAGTAGTACTTCCCAGTTGCTGAGGGCTTTTTTTTAGGACAGCACAGGGAACTCTGCCCTCACAATTACCCATGTGTGCGGAATGTCTTCAATTGTTAATATAAAGTTTCATGGATTCATCAGGGCTCACAGTGGAAACCGTGAAGCAATCAGTTGTAAGAACATGCATTGCTGACATGAAGGTTGATACAGGCTGGAACACACATTAGATAAAACACTAGCTTCTTACTGGTGGGGATGAAGTCTAATCCGAGGCGTTCAAAGAAAGGCTTGCTATATTCAAACCATTCAGCAGCAGTCCATATCAAAGTGATGCTATTTAATTTAGCCCAGTGGCAATATGATATTCACAGAGGAGAATATTGTGCAGTATGTAGCAGAATTATAATTTCTGGCTTAGGCCATGTGCATAGACGGCAATGCCAGTGACCTTTTAATTATTAGACTAAACTACAAGACTGTGCAAAGCACACAGCTAACATCCAGAATTTCAAAATTACTTCTCAGAATTTTCAGGAGAGAAAGGCTTTGCTAACTAAACTGGTTAGGCTGCTGTCATGAGCGCTCCTACTCCTTAGAACATTTTTCTTTGCTAAAAATTGCTGTAGTTACCAAATCCAAATGGGTACTTTTTGATTCATCAGCATATACCACTAACAACCAGAATCCAGATAGGAAAACCAAAGAGAAAACTCTGTGATGTAAGAGATTTAATAAAACTATTCTTGCAACCAGGGACTCCCAAGGACACGTTTATGGAAACATTCCTTATTTGATATAATAGTAGTATTCCACAAAACATCCCTTGAGGGACAGCTAATGTAAGTATCACAATAGTAAGACACAATAGTTAATCTAGACACTTAATAAAGCACTTGCTAGTTAGGCATTCCAAAGTCACTAAATATTCATAATATCAAGCACTGTAAAAGCATTCAGGAAACTATATTTTCACAGAGCTCTCAGAGTCTTCAGAAATTACTCTGACGAAGTGAATATCCTTCTTTCTGATGAGTTTGAAAAATCACTGGAAGCCTTTAGACTACTCCAGCTTATTCCAATGGCCTGCCCTAATACCCAATAGACCCTAGATTGTAGGCGTGCACAAGTGCCTCCCAAGTTACACTGTGCACCTTTTTGGCCTCAGACAATCAGGGCCAGTATATTTAAAGTAGACATTTACAAAATATACATTCCCTTAACTTAATATTCTTTAAAAGATATTAATGAAAGTGACTATTTCTGACCATATTTTAAATGACACCTTGACTTCTCTGTGTAATTTCTCATGTTATGCTGACTTTACCAAATCGCTCTATTTTGTATCACTTCACTTTTAAAATTGTATTTGCTTTTTATCTTTTTTGCTCTGATAAAAGAGAGAGCATCAGAGTTTAATTCTTAGGAGATCTATCTGCAATTTCAAGCAAAATTAATTAAGATATGGAAGAAGTATCTAGAGAGAAGACAAATCACGATGAAGAAGTTGTTTTGCACAAAGAATTTTAAAATGCTGATAGTTCCCAAGAAAAATGTTATTTCATTTTGCAGTCTTTTTAGCTCTTCAGATCCTGTAATCATATATATATTGTAGAACCTGTAATATATATGGAAGCAGACACATTCATGTCTTTTAAGCTTTTTAGCAAGGTAGAAGATGAAGAGGAGAAAGGGAAAAAATAATGAATTCATTGTGTCTTTTTCATATTGTAACTGACAAATATGGCAAGCACAGATGGCTACAATCATTGTAATTTAGTAGGCAAAATAGTCAAAAAATGTATGTGTTTGTCCAAATTCAATTGATGTACCTATCTGATTAGATGCTAAGCAGGTAATTTTTAGAGGTAATAGATAATTGACTCTCCTGTTACAGTAACATGCAGACAGAACTTTTCAAAGTGGTGCACAATGATATATCCATGTAATTCCCATCAATGTCAGTGGGATTCATAAAACTTTGAAAAAATCTATCCCTATGGATCTGACACTAGAATTATGTAAGTTAATGTAACAATTTTCTATCTACCCACCTAAATTCTGCTACAGTTATAGCTGGATACAGTATTCCTCCTCACACTCTCTGCCCTGAACTAGCTGTGCAGCACTGATGTATTCTGTTAAACAGGAGAGGGCTGTTTCGTTCACATAGACAGGTTCAAGTGAACAACCCTGAACAATTTTCCTGAAAGGTTACATCATATTCAATCCTCTCCCTCTAAGAAGTCCCTTTCATTTCCTCCACACCAGTGCACTCTCTCTCCCACCTCTTCATTGCTGTTGTTGTTTTATTTTAGGTATCTTCATGGTGAGGACATCCCAGGGAGAGATTGAACATAAAGGACACTGTTGAGGATGAGAAGACTAGGAGGAAAGAGAGAGGTTTACGTTCAACCAGCTCTGCAAATTCAGTACTTAGCAGCTGAGCGGACAGTCAGTGGAGTTCTGTGAGCATGTGCTGCATACAGAAATGAATCAAACCTTGAATTCAAGGCTCACTGCAAATGTGAATGAGGTCTGCTGTCATACAACTCTTTCCAGTGGCAGATAAAGTGATTCCACTCAATTCAGGAGGCACTTTAGGACCCTTTGAGAGGAAAAGTGACATAGAAAAGTAAAATACTAATGTCAAGAATATTCAGAGGTAAGTTGCATTACACTCTGAACAACCCATCTTGATCCTTGCTATTGCAGGTCTATCAACAGGCTGGTGGGCCCTTTAAGGAAAGCTGAGCTCAGCCTTGCCTGTGACCCTGCACCTTGGCCCCCCGCTGATGGTGATATGCCAATTTAAGGGTAATGAGTAACCCCAGCTGTGAAAGGGTTAGAAAAAGAATATATAGAGTGGAGATCTCAACTGAGGGGGAGACTGCATAGGAGGCAGGACTCTCCTATAGATAGACCCACAGGGAACATGGTCAGTGGGTGGGGGTCCCTGTGGTTGGGCATCCTGAGCTGGGCTTCAACAGGCAAAAGGTCAGGGAGGAGGACCCAAAAGTACACTACAGGCTCCTGTGGAGGAAAGCCCTGAGCTAGAGCCTACACAGAGCAGAGATCCCTAGGGGAAGCTGCCAGAGTCCCTGGGGAAGGGAGGCAGTGAGGGTAAACCCGAAGAAACCAGAAGCAACAGAGGAAGAACTCTGCAGTAGGAGCAGGCTGGGCACCAGAGCCCAAGTCTTGTCAGACCAGCACAGAAAGGAGAAGGTGGGAGGACCTAGGGAGAAGTCAGAGGTCTGGAAACCAAAGGGTGGCTGTGTTAAGCACAGGCTGTGGGGAAACAGCACAAAGGGGCTCAGAGATAGGAAGCAGCCCTGGGAAACAGCAGCACAACCAAAGAGGCAGAGCTAGCTGTGTAATACAGGGTCCTTGGGCTGGAACCCAGAGGAGAAGATGGGCCTGGGTTCACATCCGGACAGGAGGAGGAGCTCCAGGTGGTGAGTATGCTACCATACAAGGTCTTAGCATCAACATGTTAAATTAGGTTTCCTGTGTGCTGAGAGGCCTAGGCACCCTGAGGACTGTGGATGACAACTGTGAATTTCCTTGCTTTGGTGGGCTTCTAAAAAAAACCCCAATGTGTTGTTTTTCATAGCAGGATTATTATTATTATTATTTTTTAAGATTCTCACTGCCAGGCCCAGACATTGTAATTTTCAGCTGTGATTGAATTAGTTGTAGTTTTATCAATCCCTGATTTTAGTGTGAGAATAGGAATTGTTGATGTACCCTTTGAAACAGTAGCTCTCACAGGACTTGCTATAATGAATTCACTCCACCTAAGCAAGGTATCGGGACCTCCTACCTAGCATGTGTCAAGATTAACTTGATCTAAGTAAGCAATGAATAAATTCAATTTAAAAAGATATATGATGCTTTTGGCTAGTTTACCATTTTGCAACTACAAGCCAGGAAGAAAACAGGACAGTGATATATAGGTCTGCTCGCTAGTTAGAAAGCATGACATCACTAGTGGAAAACTCAGATGGACTAAAAGTGGAACAAAAGTGCATAAATTAATGACTGTCTCAGATTCTGATTCCAGTCCAGGCTAACATACAGGGTGCTTTGATTTAGTAGGGTAGAGATAGAGGGGAAGGGTGTTTTATAGCTGAAATATGCTCCTTCTAGACCAGTTCACTTTCTGGCACTTCTTTATAACCAGCACACACAAAAAGTCAATGGAGTACTGGAAAGAATGCAAATTATAGTAAATCACTATTCGCTTGCAATTATCATCTGAAAAAGCAGCTTCCTTTGAAAATGTTTCAGATACTTCCCTTAGCTCTGTAAGTAAGGATTCCTGGATCATTTGTTTCCATGTGTCTGTCTGAACAAAGGAGATTTGATTATGCACAGAATAAATTACAGTCTTCATCTAGTGGCAAAGTAATTTTCTGGAATATACTCTTGGAAAGCTTGAATGAAAACACCTTAAAATAGCATCTCAGTAACAGCAAAGTAATTTTCTAAACAGAATATTACAAATTTGGTTAGAGACCCTCTAGGAATATCATGCAGGATCTTTCCCTTTAGTTAGTAAACTATTTAACCATTCAGTATCAAATATTATCCCCCACATAGTAACATATCATACCTGACCATGATCCCAATTCCCATGCCATTATTTGCTGAACAATAAATTCCCTGGAAGGCAAAAGATACATCCTGATAGTTTAAAACATATAATCAACGTTCTAAAGAGATCTCTCTTACAGTACGTGCTTAGCTTTTGCACCAACCTCTGTTACAACTTCCTATCCATGAGAAAGACATGGCTTTCTATGGCATTGATACAATGGCAGTGGATCAGATTTAATTTAATGTACTGATGCTAATGACCGGCAATAGCGAGGAGCAAGGCGGAATCTTAGAATGTAATGGAACCTACCTCTGAATTTCTTGATAATATTTTACATTTCTATATCACTTTTCAATACTTCACTTGGATGGAAGCTAAACCTCAGATTTGGATAGAGTAAGGAGAAGCAGGACTTCAGAGACACTAGAAAACTTTTAGGCCCCATCAACAGAAGGCACAATGCAAATTTGCTGAACTGAAAAGAAATTAGGTTTAAATATGATTCCATGTGAAGCAGTCTAAGTCCCAATCTAAATTAGAGCACAGTATTTAAAATGCTTTAAAACTTGATTTGATTCTACCTTCAGTGGTCAACCAAGCCATGTTTAAATCATTTTACATGGAACTAATTGGAAAACAAGTTTTAAAGTGGTTCAGTCAATGTAGTTTGATGCCTACTACAGTAGATGGAAGTCTGATGGGGATATTTACAGTGGGGGACTGTGGAAGGGTGTACAGAAGAGTACTGGCTGTATATCAGAAGACCAAAAAAATTCAGATTATGAGTCATCACCACAAGAGAACTCCCAGTCTTCTTCCATCTCCTGGGTGGATCCTTTACTTACAGAGATTGTGTATATTCATATGTACTATATCGGAAGTTATGAACTTTTAACTAAAAACATATATCTATCTGCTCGTTCTTCCAGTATCTGAGCACCTTCCACGTCAAATCAATAGCAACAGCAAAATCTCTAGTGGAATTCCTGGGAGCCTCTGGCACTTCCCTCTTTTCAATGTAAAAACTCCACTCTACAGACATATGGGTATGTGTGCTGGCTCCACCTCAGTCCCTCTCCCAGTACTAGAGTGACCAAATGTCTCGATTTCATAGGGACGGTACCAATATTTAGGGTTTTGTCTTACTTAGGTGCCTATTACCTCCCACTACCTGTCCCAATTTTTCACACTTGCTATCTGGTCACCATACCAACTATTGACAGCATGGCTAGCCTGTGACACTTCACCTGGAAGGAACTTATAGCTGTTCACTGTGGAGGTGTTTAGGTGGTCACAGCAACAGCGACTCATGGGGTATACAGCATTCTGAGTCGTGACTGTTTTCAAGGGTAGTATGCTAGCTATGTTCAGCTCGGCAGCAGTTCCACAACCTCGAGCACATCCCACTGTTGCAGGCTCTGCTGCCTTTTGCTGGATTGTGACTGAGAGCAGTGCTGATGGGGGATACACAATGCCACGGTTACACACCATATAGCTCTTTCCCCTCTGTACAATGGCCTGGCCCATTTCCCTGATTTTCTTTTTGATCCAACATCTATCTCCAACATCTCCAAACCTCAGAATGAAACAACGTAACAGAATATGTGCTGAAGATTGAGTTATTTCTTTATTCTTTTGGGCTTCTGTTAAGAAGGTTTCATAAAAGAGTCCTCTCTTGGTTCTTGGAGACTACAGATTATAGCACATCCTGCAGGGCTCTTTAAAAGTATCAGTTTATTCCATCAATAAATCTATGCAACTGGAAAAAATCCTTTCCGAATCATTTCATTCAAAAATGTTAGTCAAATTCTACCAAATTTGGATTTAACTTTTCACACATTTCAAAAACGCTGAAACTGTGTTTACATTATTTTGTCTGATGTTTTATAATCCATATTTTAAAACATAACTGTCCACCACAAGGGAAAAAGAATCTGATCCCTAACTCATGTTGCAGACTAACAGGTCTGATTGTATTACTTAGAGTCTGTAAGTGAAAACATCATCTATAGACCTCAGCTTTTGCAGTGAAGACAGCTACAAAAGTTGGAAAAGCAAAATAGTGAGAATGCAATTTCAAATAAAACCCTCAAAATGTAAATCCCCCCCCCAACAAACTGAAAGACAGCTCTACATACATAAATTGAATTCATTTATATTAATTTGGAAGTTCTAAGATCACAGAATGAACAATAGTTTTTAAAATCCCCTCAGTCATAGCTCAGGATGAATGAAGAGACTAGAAGATGTGTTCAGTAAAACTATGTGAGAAAGAGGATTGTTTTTTCTTAGCCATAGTATATGCTTCCAAACAACTTGTGAGAGAGAGAGAGCTATTTAAAGTTCACAATATCCGCTATCTGTTTTTTATGACAAAACCCTTCAGTCAGAATTGGCAAGCAAAGCACTGTGGGGGAGGAGAAGGGGGGAAGAATTGGCCAAACTGCCAATATGTGACTATGACATTGTTTAGTCTTTGCTAGTGAGGCAAGGACTTGTATAATTAATCATGGCCAAGTTTTTCCATAATAATATTATGGAATAATTCCAGCAATGCCTTATTAATTCCAGTAATGCCTTATCCATTCATCAAGCTCAGTGCAATTTAGTTGTGACCATTATTTTTGTTTCAGAGCTCAGATTTGCAGTAAGAACACAGGAGCATGTACACTGAAGCCTTTTTACGCTGAAGATGCTGTCAATCAGCAGTGCATAACAATTGCTCTCAAATCCCAATGATTGTAAAACTCAGTACCTGTTGTTGTTTTTGCCAGTCACAATCAGACATATTCACTTTCATGAGTGACTGGGATAGGTAAGGAGAAAAGGCTTTTGCCAGGGAGCAACTCCAGGAGAACACACAAAACAACAATCAGTGCAGAGTCCCTTTTTCAGCAAAAAACCACCAGCCTTGTCCTCACTGGGTCATGACAGCTGGCAGGTCTCAATTACAGGGGCTGCTGGAAAGTTATATTTCAGACAACTTTTTGAGGAACCAAAGGGGATTAAAAAAAAAAGGGGGCGGGGGGAAGAGTCTTCAGCTGGTGACAACCCTGTTTTTGCTCAAGAAAACAGTACACAGCAGGAGAAGCTGAGCACCTGTAGAAGAATAAATATGTCACCTGACTACTGATAAATATATTTGTTTTGCAATGAGTTGGTACTAAATTCTGTAATTCACATAGGTATATGGTAGGTGAGGAGAAGTAAAATATAGCAGTTTGGTTTGATTTAACATGTTGAATGTGTGGTTTCTTACTTGGAACTGAATCTTTTCCTGACGAACCGTTGCAATAATTCATTATATTATAAGTCTTCATGTGAAAAACAATGCATTTCTCACCTTCTTCATAGTGCTGAGCAATAAAACCATTCTGTTAGTGTGTCTGATATCAGCTCTTACCTGTCTATGCTTGGAGCTATTATTTTGTTTGCTTCTGTTCTAATATCTGAAATTGGTGAAAACCTCCAATTTTGAGGTAGTACTTCTTTAAAGTGGCTGCAAATGCTATATTAATTCCCATCCCCCAAACTAATTCAACAAATCTTCTGTTGACACCAATCAAAAATATCCTTTTGAAATGTCCCATTTTCAATGCTATTTAAAAAAAAAAAAAATTTAACACCATGTTGTTTCTCTAGTGTGCAGCTGGAAGATTTAGAGGTGGTACAAAGAACAGAAAAAAAAAAGAGATGGTTATAGGTAAGGGGTCAATCAGATTATCAGTGTCATCTGATAAACTGTTAAGCAGGAGCTGATCTATCATTCATTGTGGTTAATGGGACTTGGAACAGAGAAACAAAACTAGCAACGCAGGCTGAAATTCACTCATATGCAGAGGGCCCACACAGAGCCCTGTGCATCATTTACACCTCACCTATGATTATTATTTTATATAATGTACTAGGAGCTTCACAGACATATTGGGCCTGATTCAGCAAGTACTTGAGCAGGTGCCCTACATTATACACTTGACTTTTTGTATTGATTTTAATAGGAGCAGAGTTAGGCTAATGTTAAGCACATTGAACAGTGTACTGTGTGCTAAAACAGATACATATTAATCCTCATTACAAAATATCTACTTTAAACACATGGGATTATAAATGGGAAAATAGAGACTGCAACTGCCATGAAATCATTTTTTTTTAAAAAGAAATTTTCAGGGTTTAGACAGTAGATATTAAAAAATGGTGTAGCCTTTATCTAATGAGGCATTTCAGAGACATGGACTGCAAAGTATGTTAGTAATACTTTCTTCCATATCAAATGTTATGAAAGCTAAGGTGGTACATATAGCGTTAGCTTCATCCATCTTTACTTTGAGGAAAGTATTGTTAAAGAGTAGTTTGGAGTGTTAGCCACCAGAATACCATGACTTTATGGATTTCATGGATTAAAATACTCAAGCAAGTCTATGAAAGAAATCTATTCTCAGGAGATTAATTCACAATTGCCTGAAGCACCAACATTTTAAAAAAACACTAGATAAAGTAATGATCGTAGCATAAACATGCAAAACCAGTTAAAGCCTTATTTATTTTGGACTATATAGCCTAGAGTATCTAGATGGGGAACTAGAATCACTTTAAACTACCTTTGTGCATACTCGTTCTTGTGGCCAATGAGCACTGATCTGTTCTCCAACATAAAACAGAGCAGCCTGATATTTGTTCTATTGTACACCATTTGCCAATGGCCAATCTAAGTGCCCTGGATCACTGGGGCACAGCGGTATCCTGGCCATGCCCTCTTTCTGTGGCCACATCCTCTGAGATGGGAAAAGTGTGATGTACAAGAAAACCCTCTCCTGCCTGTATTCATTAGGCTTACAGTTGTTTTGTTTCAGAAGATTACCACAAAGCAATCAGAGTATTTCATGAATCCAGGCCTATATTTACAATGACACTCTAAATAAAGCCAATTAGTTAATAGCAGTGAATTACTATATGGCACACTTCACCTTTTCTTTATCAAGTTGTGTGAAGGGCACTTATGTATTTGTTCTAATTTTCTGCTTGAGAAAGAGGTAACGTGAAATTAGGAATAATATTTAATTACATAAAAACTCTGAAACCCTCTGTTTTTCACGCTCATTACCTTTTAAGGGACAGACAATACTTGCAGGTATAACTTCTGTGTTTGCTGGATATTGTTGGAAATAAAATGCATCCCCGAATTCCTTGCACAGAATAAATAAAAGAGATAGGGTAAACCAATAGTATAGAGGCATACAAATCTTTCCCAACAAGCAAGGAAAACAGGAGGGGTAAAAATTTCTGAAATGGGCTCCAAAGCAAGCTTTGAAAATACAAGATTACAGAAATGCAGTAATTTAGGGAGCAAACAGCCTTTGTAGAATGGAGAATGGGTGGGAATCTACATAGCAGTTAACTCTCAAACCTATTACCAGGCAATCACCTGTCACAGACAGTTTAGGTTTCCTTGGTCCTTCCTCAGCAAAGTGGGACAGACTAGATGACCACGTAAGTCCCTTTCAGCCCTATATTTCCATGAATTGTGGTTATTGCCTGATAATTAAGGTAATGCAGGACCCTAGCCATACACAGGGCTTTAGCCTTGTGGGTTTGCCTTGTGATGTGGCCTGAACCTCACTTGGAGTGGTGATGGTAGGTGGATCACTCTCTCCTGCCCTCTCAGAAAGGTAGGGTCAGGTAGCAGCTTCAGATGGCCTCTCCCGCCACCCTGGACTGGCAGGAGCCCCCTCCTCTCCCCTTGGGAGCAGAAAGGGTGTCAGTAAGGGCTCTGCCTCCTCGCCAGAGAAGTAGGGCTACCCACCCAAGATCTAACTCACCAGAACAGGTGAAACTGATTGGGTGGGTAAGCTGGGCGTACTGTACTCTTATCTACCTGCTAGTTGGACAGTGTTGGCTAGCCCCCCAGAGCAGTGTAGCTAACACTCCATAGAGACGCATGGGGCAGTTCTTATCGCTATTGCTGTAGGCTCGCTGCAGGTTCAGGCACATTGCTGTGCTGGTCACATTTTCAAGGTGTGTGCTGTTCTTTTTTTTTGTGGGGGAGAGGCTTGCAACAGTACAAGCTAAACATTCACTGCTTTTTAAAACGAAAGATAAGATTATGATATAATTATGCAGCAGCAGGTGCTCGAGGCCTATACTAATCTATGTCATAGTCTGGCTCTGTTGAAAATGAAGCCACCAGGCTCTGCAGCTTTCCCTCTTCAGTAGGGTCCGCCTTCCTAAGGGTCCCGTTCAAGAACATAGGAAAGCACTTAAGCACATGCTTTAATTTAAGCAAGGGCTGAAATGCTTTTCTGAATCCGGCCCCAATAGACAGAATGGAATTCTGCCCAGGAAGAGAGTAAACATTCCCACTCTTACCACAAGTGTTGCAAGATCCTGAATGATGCTCGGGATGCTCAGACTTACATCTCATTAGAGAGACTGCACCTGCGGCAGTACAGCACATCTAATTATCACAGACTGAGGCTACGTCTATACTGATGGCAGCAAATTCACCACCATCAGATCGATGTCTCTGGATCGACTGAGCAGTCTGTGTAGACCCGCTCAGTCGATCCAGAAATCGACGGAGGAAAACCACCTCCGTAAGTGGCAGAGCACAGCGTCGACGGCGTGCGGAACAGACGCAGTGAAGTCGACGGAAGATATGCACACTTTTTACGTCACTTGCGTATCTCCTGTCGATCGCCACTGAATCCAGAAGGTAAGTGGCTGAGTCAGCCCTGAGGTCACTTAGAAAAAACTGCAAACAGAATTACCATCACCACCATTTGGAGGCCTTCAATCCAAAACTAACAAGACCGACCCTTCCTGATTTATGACAGCTTGTGGGGAGGAGGAGTGCTTTGAGGTTTAATTGATTGTTTCTAAAGCATTCAGCTGTCCTCTTTCTATATGTGAAATGTTATTATTATAATACTATAAAAATACTAGGGAAAAATCAATGGAGCTGCACTTACTTATCCCAGGCTGAATTTGTCTCTAGGATTTTTTTTCCATAAGAAAGGTTAAATTTCATATTACACTTAGGAAATAGAATTTATGGCTCCCTTCCTACCCCCCTTCCCCACAATTTCTTATTTCTTGTTCTTGTTTTTTGTTCTTTTAAAAGTTGGATTGAAACAAGGCCCATCATACTAAGGGAAGTTGTGGGGAGAGATTTTAAGACTATATTGTATGTCAAAGCATCTTTGATATTTAAATGCAAGAGTATAAAATAATTTGGACAATGTTTGTTGTGAATGAGCCTTGTAATGCTTTATTACCATTAAATATGAATAAGAGACAACAATCCTGTTGTGAATTTTCTTCAACAAGAACTACAATACATAGGGAAGAAGGGTTACTAAAAATCAGTATGCCTTTCCAGCACTGCTGATGATCTCCAAAGCTGCAGGAGAGGAATTAACTACATATCGATACCTACACTGTGAATATTTCTTATACAAATATATACATATTTGTTATACACTGTGAATATTTCTTATACAAATATATACATATTTGTGGCTGTGTGTTATAATGAAAATTTATAATGGAATCCAGTACAGTTAAGAGCTACAATTCAGCTACTTTATCCTGCAGTGAAGCCTTTAGAAAAGGAGCAGTATAAAGAGGTATTGCACCTGAATTTAATAAAGAAGGTTACTGTGAATGAAGCTTGTTAGTACGCACTGTCAGTGAACTATGCTCTCATCAGTCCAAGTAGATTTAGGGAAGATATATGTGAGAAAATACCACCACTACTCATATCTGCTCACAAGTATTCTCTTTTAACCGGCACATTGCCACATTTTAATGTCACTCCTGGAATTAAGCCAGTGCAGATTATAAAATCTTAGAACGACAGCAGTACAGAAAAGCAAGCAAGTCTGCATTATCCCCTCCAGATAAGCCATGAAAAGTTCAGCTACATGAATATTTTTGTAGCTCTCTGTCTCACTTTATCAACTAAATAATCAGAAGCAAGATCTGTGTCGTGTCTGACTGAGTAGTTACATATGTGGCCAGACGTAAGTATAGAAGGCAATAAACAACTCATAAATCAACATACAGGTCAAAACTATCATTTACCAGTCCATAACTTCCATGTTAATGCAAACAGAAGATTCAATTAGCACAGTGCAAATTGTAAAACTGAAAAGAAAACCCCCCTGACAACCTCCCCTTGCCTCCCACCAAGAAATCCTTATCATTTTTGACTGAAACACCACTGTCTTCGCAGATGGCTTTTTATTCCTTCTGTATTTCTTGTTCTTTCACCAAAAGAAATAGGAAATAATAAGAATTATAAATAGCACATTAAAATAGATGTGCCACAAAAACTGAAAGTTGTTTTTTGTTCATTCAAAAATAAATTCTCCTACAATTAAGATGTAAATTGTACTATTGTTCTGGAGGCAGATTATAAAGAGTAGAATTGTATAGGGTTTAGATTAAATAACTATTTATTCCAAAATGTATTCTGCTTCAAGAAGATGGAGTACTTTCCATCATTTAAACAAACAACATCAAGTAATTGTTGCTTTAAAAATATCAAATCAGTGAACACTGACATCTATACTTACACGTATAAAGACAAAATCTAATCAGATAGTAGATTAGTAAATTACAAGTGAAAAAACAGCTCAGCTCCAAAAATACTCAGCTACTTGTCACCAGCCAATCAGAATGAAAAGTCTCAAAAATACCTATGATCAAATTCTGCACACAGTTATATGGGTGTAAACTGGGAATAACTCCACTGATGTCAATATTGTTCATCTAGATTTACAAAGGTATGAATGAGGAAAATCTGGCCTTTCAGGATCCTGAGCAAATCACCAAAGCTTTGATATTACAGTATCCACACAACAGTCACAGCTCTAAGGATCCATAGTCTACTGAGGTCAGTAGAGAATCTCCATTAACTTCAATGGGCTGAAGATCAAGTCCCAAATTCAAGAAAGAATGTCCCATCATTTCACATGCAAGGCTTCAGATATTAATGCTTTGGGGGTACCATTGTGGTAGGGTTTTGGATGGAATGGAGAGGGAGCTGCTCATTTCCATGTCCAACCTTGGGGACTTACCCCTTCCACACCCAGGTTCTCAGCCACCAAAAGACCAGAGGATGTGGCGCAAAACAGGATTTTACCAAGGCTTTTATTAATGGTCACCTTTGTGATTTCTCTCATGCTGCCCCTCACTGTTTGAAAGAAGTATCCTCTAAACATCCACAAAGCTATCTAACTATCTTTCTTCCAAACTCTCCTTTGCTGTGCTGCCTACAAAAAAAATTTACAATTAGGCTGCTGGTACGCTGAGATCAGAGCTGCTATACTAACCAATATTGTCTTAGTATTTCCTTGTACTCCTCGCATCAGTGCGTCTGCATCTATCCATTTTCTTTTGTTTTATACTTAGATTCTAAGCACTTTGGGACAGATTTTTGTTCTATGTTTGTACAACTCCTAGCACAATGGGGTCCTGGTCCATGACTAGGACTAGGTGCTACAGTAATACAAAAAATAAAAGTTGTTCCCTTTTTATATATTATTCTCTTTTTCTTTTCAAGTTCTCCAGCAAGAACTTCCAGTGGCTGCCACAAAGCCCCCCTTACCTTGTAAAGCAAGGAGACAGACAGTTTCCATCTTGAAATGACCAGTGCAATGGGAGAAACCATCTCTTTCCTCAAGAGTCACGATTGTTACTCCCTGCCAGACTCTCCAAGCCTAGCAACTGGAGAACAGAAACTGGCCCCCACAAGATAACACGTTTCATAAATTGTTAGGTCATTAGGTTGGCCTGAGTTATCAGAGTTTAAATGCACTGAATTCATCTCTTAGCTTTTAAAAACATTTTGTAGAGTTCTGGGACTTTGCTTCATGTCACCACTCACAGTTTAGTTCACCAACTAAATAAAGTTCACATGGAACAGATCTCTACCTCAATCTGTGTGGTGTTGTCATGTCCCTCGTCAAGCAGTAGGTCTGTGAAGCCCCCGGGTTCTGAGGAATCCTGCCCCATGCTGGCTCTGTTAGTATCGACTGATTTGAAAGACTCTGAGTGCCTTTTCCACCTGTGACTGTATAGGTGTGAATCCACTTGTACGTTTTCCTCCACTTGAGGGAAGCTCTGAACAACTTCATAGAACACACCTGTTTGACAAAAAGAAAATAACAATAATAATAATGTAGGGGACAGATGGTTATTTGTCAGTTGGGATCCAATCAGCTATCAGCACCAATCACTTTGTTTTATTGACCATAAATGGCAAGTAATAGTGCTAATAATTACAAGGTCTGGTTATTTCTTACAGAAGAGGCTTATAAAATTAAACAGAAGTTGATAATCTTTCTAAAGACTCTGCAAACAATCCTGTTTAATTTAATAGAAAATTACATATCTGATATGAATTCTATAAAATGATTTAAAAACCCTACAGAAAGAATTTCATTTTATAAAATTAAAAAGATTTGTGTGATTTTTGTAGATTTTGTAAATTTCTACAGACCACTGTTGTTTTCATCCTTGTCTATTTCATGCCTTTGGAAAAGCCTTGTCTATTGTTTTCATCTATTATCTATTTCATGCCTTTGGAAAAGCCTTTCCATCACAGAAGGATTGACATTCTCACTACTGACACTTCCATCTACCCAAGCTCCTCCTCTCCCCAAACCAAACCAAACCAAACCAAAAACCTGAAACAAACAAAACCAACCACCCAATGAAAGCGTACTGCAGGCAGAGTTGTACCCCGAAAAGGGAAAAAGAACCAAGTCCATTATGGCCTTCACCATTGCTGTTGATTTTTTGTGGAAGGCATTCAGATGCTATGGTGATGGGCGGCAATTTAAAATCTTACAATAGATATTAAATACTGCAGGACTTCCCTATAAGATCTGTTTGAGTATAGAAAGCAAATATTGCTTGCTGTGTGACTAGTAATGAATGCTAATGTGAAGTCATTGGACATTGACAATGCCCTTAGCACAAATATGTAGTCTCATGTGATGTGTTTTATCCCCCTCCTTTTGGGCTTTACAAGTATACTTTTCCTCTTGCTGTGAGCAAAATCACCACCATCAAAAACCTTTGAGCAATTTCCACTTTGCTCAATATAACAGATGATAAAAAATGCATTTGTTAGTTCACAATAATTGTATTTAATTTATATAACAGTACTTAGCATTTATATTTTGCTTCAAAGGCCTGTACTGATCTGAACTAATCTTTACTAAACCAGTGTGAGGTAGGTAAGTAATATTATCCCCATTTTCTGGATGGAAATGACTGACAAGAATCTTAAGGATATACTAAAATATAATGTAACTGCTGTAAATATACATGGTACTTTACAAACATAAATTAAGGCCCAATACCTGCTCACGGCAACTGGATTAGAACTCAGGAGTTTCTGATTTCCAATTACATGCTTAATCTGTTAGATAGTATTACCACCAAATTAACACTATAAAGAAACAAAATATTCACCCAATCCCACAAAACCTTTCTTGTATGAGTAAAGATGACTCACCCAAGTAAGGCCTTGCAGAACTGGGTCCAGCATTTGGATTGGTTAAATAACATTTGTATTTGCAATGTAGTTTTTTTCATATTCCTCTGAAATATCTGATAAGGTGGTGGAATTCATGAGGATCAGGAGGTGGGATATAGGAGTAGGAGACTCTCAGTCCCAGATACTTTGCTCATACTTTGTCTCTAAACACCATCAGAAGCAATAGTTTCAGTACTCTGCATTGCCATGCAGGAGATGAGATTCAACCTTTATCCTCAGTGTCCTATCCCTTGGAACATGAAGGTAGGAGTGCTGTGTGGGCTGTGTATTTAGCTTTCCAGGGAGATAAAAGGTCTCTGAATACTCCATAGTGACCCTTCATCTGATTAAAGGGACAGGATCCAAAAGGGACCTCAAGGGAAGGGTAGAGTAGAGATAAGGATGGGGAAAGAATTTTCAGGGTCTTGAAAGAACGGTTACTTACCTCGTAACTGTTCTTCAAGATGTGTTGCTCATGCCCATTCCCAGTTTAGGTGTGTGTATGCGCCACATGCACCAGTGCCAGAAATTTTTTCCCCTCAGTATTATGCATAGTGGCTGGCTCTAGCGCCCCCTGCAGCAGCGCACACATGAGCAAAGAATATAGATGCCACTGGTCCCCCCGCCTTTCAGTTCCTTCTTACCAGAACTCCAACTGAAGGAAAGGAGGGTGGGTGTGGAATGGATATGAGCCACTCATCTCGAAGAACAACAGTTGTGTTATTTCGTCTTCGAGTTCTTGCTCATGTCCATTCCCAATTTAGGTGACTCACCAGCTGTGTTCCTGGTGGCAGGTAGGAGTTCATGGACGTGACACTCGCAGCACTGCCCTGCCGAAGCCAGCATTGTCCTGAACTTGCTGTGTTATGGCATAGTGAGAAGTGAAGGTATGCACCAATAACTTTGTAGTGGCTCTGCAGATGTCCTGTATTGGGATATGTGCCTGAAAGGCTGCAGATGATGCTTGTGTCCTCGTCGAGTGGGCTGTTAAGGACCTCAGGGGCACAATTCTAGCCTGCTCGTAGCAAGCCTGGATACAGGCCATAATCCACTTGGAGATCCGCTGTGAGGACACAGGCAGTCCTTTCATTCTATTCACGACTGTGATGGAGTGTTGAGTAGCATGACCAACGGGCTTGGTTCTGTCAATATAAAGTGCCAGAGCCCTTTTCACATCAAGGGTATGCAGACGCCTCTCCTCGCTGGAGTTATGCAGCTTGGGACAGAATACCAGCAGGAATATGTCCCGATTAAGGTGGAAGTGAGAGACCACCTTCGGTAAAAAGGCCGGGTGTGGGTGTAACTGGACCTTGTCCTTATAAAATACAGTGCATGGAGGCTAAGAGGTTAATGCCCTGATCTCCAACACCTGCCCCTAGAAAAGCAACCTTATAGGAAAGGTGCATAAGGGAACACGAGGCTAGGGGCTCAAAGGGAGGCCCAGTGAGTCTAGAAAGGACCAAATTCAGATCCCACTGAGGAGAGGGATCGTGTGTTGGGGGAAAAAATCTTTCCAAACCCTTCAGAAATCTGGCCATCATTTCATGGAAGAAAATTGTCCTATCCTCCACCAGAAGGTGGAAAGCGGATATGGCTGCTAAATGGACCTTAATAGATGAGAAGGCCAAACCCTCTTGCTTTAAGTGGAGGAAGTAGTCCAAGATTATAGGGAGTAACGCCTCCAATGGGGAAATGCCCCACTCGGCCACCCAACAGGTAAAGTATTTCCACTTAGCCTGGTAAGCCAATCTGGTGGACCGCTTTCTGCTCTCTAAGAGGATTCACTTAACTTGGGTTGAGCAGGCTTGCTCCTCTCTACTCAGCCACAGAGCATCCATGCTGTTAGGTGCAGGTAGGCTAACTCCAGATGGAGTAGGCAACCTCTATCTTGGACTGCAGGTCTGCATGTAACGGAAGTGTCCGCTGCCTCTGCCCTGCCAGTTTGAGCAGCATCCTGAACTGCTGCTGTCGGTGCCATGCTAGCACCACTAAGATGACCTGTGCTTTGTCCCTTTTCAACTTTAGGAGGACCCTGTGAATTAAGGGTATTGGTGGAAAGGCATACGTCAGACTCCCTGATCAAGAAAGGAGAAAGCTGTCGGTTAGAGAGCCCTCGCTGAGCCCTTGGCGGGAGCAGAGCTGACTGCATTTTCTGTTGTCCCTGGTGGCAAAGAGGTCCACACGAGGATTGCCCCACCTCTGGACAAGGCGAGTGACCACCGCCGAATGGAGGGACCACTCGTGGTGACAGCAGAAAGACCTGCTGAGGCGGTCCACTAAAGAGTTGCTGATTCTGGGAGATGCACCGCCTTCAGGTGAATGTTGTGGCTAATGCAAAGATCCCAGAGATGTTTTGCTTTTTGACACAGGGATGGGGACTGGGCCCTACCCTGCCTGTTGATGTAGTATACAGAAGCTGTATTGTCCATGAATACTTGTATGACCTTGTTGGAGAATTGTGATGGGAAAATGAGCAGACTAGGTTAATTGCCCTGAGCTTCTGGACGTCGATGTGTAACACCAGTTCCTTTGCAGACCATGTGTCCTGGGTCCACAGGGGACCTAAGTAAGCCCCCTCAGTCTAAGTCCGAGGCATCCGAGATCAGAGATATCGATGGTTGGAGCGCCTCAAAGAGTATTCCTGAGAGAACTTGGTGCGGCTCCGTCCATCACCTTAGAGAGGTAAGTATTTGTTGATGGAAGAATGATGGTGGCTAGAGAAACCATATGAGACTTTAACTTTCTGAGATACTTGTTGAGGAGTCTTAAGTTCAGGATAGGTCTCCCTTTGCTTTTGGAATCAGGAAGTACCCCCATCCCCTTAAGTCCTGGGGGACCTCTTCCACTGCACCCACCTGCAAGAGTGCTTGTACCTCTTGCATGAGAAGTTGCTTGTGAGGAGGCGGTCCCTGAAGAGGGACAGGGAGGAGAGTGGGAAGGTGGAAGTGAGGCAAACTAGAGTGTGTAGCCAGTGGCCACCATGTTGAGCACTCAAGGGTCCGACATTATGGTAACCCAGACTAGGAAAAAAGGGGTTAAACAAAAAGAGAATAGCAGGAGGTTGGTCCCGTGATTGAAACGGGTAGGTTGCCCTTGGGTGCACCTTCAAAAAGCCTGCTTTCTGCCCCGATTATGGCAGCTGGAGCTCAGTTCAGGGCAGCACATGATGAGCAGCTCTGGTGTCTGTTATAGCCCTTATTCTTTTTCCTGTAGGAGTCACTATGGGAATGGACTCCAATCCATTGCTGATGCTGAGCCTTGAAGTGCTTCCTAGATGTAGGTGGGGTGTACAGGCCAAGGGACCCCAGGATTGCCCTCGAGTCCTTCATGCCATGCAGCCTAGAGTCAGTCTGTTTGGCAAATAGGACTGCATCATCAAAGAGGTGGTCCTGGATTGACTGTTGGACTTCTGATGGGAGGCCCAAGGACTGCAACCATGACACCCTTCTCATTGACACCGCCAATGCCATGGTACTGGCTGCAGACTCTGCTATATCAGAGGCTGCTTGCAGGGTCGCCATGGCTACCATCCATCCTTTCTTCCTTTAAGATCATCTCAAATTCCTGCTTGGAGGGGTGCAACAAGTCCGCAAACTTTTCTAGCAACCGCCAGATACTGAAGTGGTACTTGCCTAGCAGAAACTGCTGGTTCACTACCCATAGCTGTAGGCTAGTGGTGGAATACATTTTCCCTCCGAGCAAGTTCAGCATTTTGGTCTCTTTATTTTTAGGCATAGAGCTCACTTTGCCCTTTCTGTTTCCTTTGTTGGCAGCTGTGACCACCAGTAAGGCCATGACCCTGGCAACTGTCCTTGTGTCCATGCCCCCACTGGTGGTAATGTTGGGAAGACCGGTTTTGGGGCAGGTGTCTGCCTCGTCTGACTCACTTCCTCACTTTCCAAGGAAGAGGTGCTGCTATCTGACAGCCAAGGTGGTGCCAATTCAGAGTATCTCCCGGCACCACATAGGGAGTTTTGGCGCTCCAGTGCCGGAAAACAGCATGGAGATCCTGAACGTTGGATGTGACAGGACCAGCTGTTGTTCTTAGTTTTTTGTATGGACTGGCAGAGCAGTGTCAAAATCCTGGGAAAGCGTGCCGGGATTCCAGTGACCTGCACCGTTCTTAGGTCTGGTACTGATTCCCCGATGTTCAGCACTGGTCTGCCAGAGACTGAAGGTGGGAGGACAGTCTATTACTGCATTGGCCTGAAGAGAGTGGTCTTCCATCTGGGGACCGGCTGTGCACTGGCGAATGGTACCTGGGAGACGAGGACTGTTGGGCGGACATGCCAGTCAGCTTTCCCCTTGACATGGTAACCGCCGGTGTTGGTACCAAGTCTTGGTGCAGTCTGTTGTCTCTTGGTGTTGGCCCAGTGGGTGTTGGCGGGGGGCCCAGAGAAGCTTGCAGCAGCAAAGGACCCTTTGGAGGTGGAAGGGGTTGGCAGACCAATGCGGGTCTCGCCTTGTCTCTTGTGACCTTCTTTGCTTTGTCTACCAGTGAACTCCCTCACTCGGTTCACGTCTTTTTTTATCTCTTTTTCGGTACTGGAGATGACGACCCGTGCCAAGAGGATGAAGAGGGTGCCAGAGGGGCACGCCAGGCCGAGTCCATCGTGCTTGGTGCCGAGTCCGATCTACCTGGCTGCGACACCAGCCTGAATGCCAACTCCATAAGGATGGCCTTAAACCCAATGTCCTGGTCCTTTTATGTCAGTGAGTGAAAACTTTTGCAGATCTTGCCCCTCTCATGGATGTGAGCTTCCCCTAGGCACTTCAGGCATCTTTGATGTCAGTCGCTCCTTGATATAGGTTTCTTACAAGAAGCGCAGGGTTTAAAACCTGGGGAACAGGGCATGCCCCCACCCTGGGACTCTAACTACTACAAAACGATAACTACCATTAACAGTAACTATATACATGAGAAAGAAGTAAAACCACTGGGTTTCAAGAAAGACTTGCGAAGCAAGAGACATTCCAGCACCGTTACTGGCGGTGAGAAGGAACTGAGAGGCAGGGGCACCGGCACTGCCTAGATGAGGGCACGTGTGTTCTGCTGAAAGGAGTGCTATAGCTGGCCACTATGGGTACCACTGAGATGAAAAAATTTATGGCACTGGTGAATGTGGCACGCACACACACCTAAACTGCGAATGGACATAACAGAAAAGAAGAAAAAAAATTATTAGGCAAATAATTTCCATCAGTCTTTTCCCTTGCAGCGACTCTCTGAGTTGAGAAAAACGACAAATCCACAGCTCTAATATGTCATAGGTGCAGCTTCCTGGTGATACTTTAGAGGAAGTAAACAGAAAACTAGCTTTCAAAAGGTTAAATGAGCAATAGTAATCCCTGAATTTTAGTATGTAAGGAAGCTGGGGATGGAGGTGGATCTACCAGTCATCATCCCTTGCAGAGTCAGTTGCAGTAGTGACAAATGCTATGACAGACTTTAGGCTGCTGTATAGGCTACTTTGGGATGCAAGCCAATAAGGTGCTGAGCTTCTCCTCCAAGATCACCCTCATCTCCCTGGAAATTAACGTGAGCTGAAAGTGCTCAGCCCCTGAAAGAATTTGACCTTTAATGGCCATTATGTTTAAAGCAGAGTAAGTAGTCTCAGGCCTTAGCCATCTCCAGAAACCAATCAATCACGTTGCTTTCTTTTAGTCAGTGGCATTTACAGTCCTGTTTCACCGTGTTTTCTGAAAGGCCTAAAACACTTGTCTTCAATAAACTGTTTCCGATTTCCTTGTTTTATCTAGCAATTAGCTGCCAGAGGCGGACAGCTCAGTAGCTGAACTGACCCATTCCCTCAGAAAACTTTATCAACTGCCAGTCACAAATCCATTCACAGCTACCCTGCTTGCTTCACCTTAGAGGAGCTCATCAGAATATTAAGGGTAATATGGCCTCAGGTCACACAATGCTGACAAATATGAAAAACGTAACAGATTCAATCAAAGATGTGTGTTAGTGCCTGCAATACAAATCAGTGACAGTGTGATTGAAAACACCGAGTTACTATATCTGTAAGCACCCTTATTTGATAAACTTCTGAAGGGAAGAGCAAAGGTGTACACACATGTACACACACACACAATTACACTTTGTCAAAAATCACATTCAGTACAATTACATCAGATTACTAATATAACAACTGAATTTAACATGGCACCTTTTCATAGGCCAGGTAATGCAGTAGGTAAATACAGAAAGTCCAGGGTTAGGCCTGGTTACCATAGTTTTTGTTCAGATTTAACTATTTCGGCTAGGGCTGTGATTTTCTACTTAAGTAGTTAAATTGTTGTAATCCCTTGCCCAGGGCTATGCTACAGCCTTCTGCTAGCGTAGCTGTGTCAGTGAGGGGGTATAAAAAGCTGTGATCCTGGACCAATGCAGTAGCAGCCCCCAGTGTAGACACATTATATTGGTAAAGCTGCACTTTTATCAGTATAACTTGTTTCACTTATGTGGGTTGGGTTTATCAGGCCAGTACTAGAAGCGCTATGCCAATATAGCATACTGGTACGCCTATACCAGTAAAGCACTCCTAGTGTACATACATCTCTAGTGTGGACATAGTTATGATGACACAAAGGTGCCTTCGTGAAGTAAAGCTTATTATCCTTCCCTTACAAGAATACAGGTATAAGGCCAAGAATACACACCTATACAACTAGAGCCCTGCAAACCTGCAGCTATCAGCTTTATATCTGCATATATCTGTATCTGCGGATGCGAGTATCTGTGGACCATGTTTGCAGATCATGGGTTAGATGCCGATACAAAATTTTGTACCCGCGCAGAGCTCTGAATATAACTGTGTCCACGTTATATTGCCAGTATAGTTAAAGCAGTAAAATTTGTGTGAGTAGATATGCTCTTCAGCATGAAGTGAGTCTTGTGATCTCTCAGCCTTGCCTATGAGGCTTTTCATTCACTTTACAAAACTACTGCAATATTCAACTTGATTAATCCAGGATTGGCAGAGGAGGGATGCTCCAGGTTAGGGCTGAAGTAAAATAGCAGTTTCCTAGGCATCTGCCTACACTTATTATTGTCTCTAAGTACTGTTGTATCACATTTCTACATATGGTAAAGTCCACATTATTTTAATGTTTGTTCTAAAAGCAACAGTCAAAAATAATTAAGAAGGGCCCTTTCTAACCAAATCTGCAAACAGCATCCCTCTTCATGACTCTCCAATCTTGAGGAAATGAGAAACACAGTATCACTTTCTTGAAGTGAGCCAAACAAATTGATTGTTCTCTGTCCACTGTATGTAAAGTTAATTAATCACTGATAGAAATCAATTGGAAGAGTGATAATGTCTTCTAAGTTCTGGAGTCAAACAACTCAGGAAAAATAAATGTGCAAAGCCTTAGAAATGCAGCTCTTTCCCAGGTTAAAGCTATTTCATTTTTCTTTGTGAATGCTGCTAACAAGTTGCTGATGCAAAGAAGAGCAGCTTACAGTGGTTCATCCAATTAGCCTGCAGAAGAACATGTCATTCAATTCAAATGGAACAGGGGTGTGACACCGGCAAATTAGGTGCCAGCACATGCCATGGCCCCTGGCCCTCACTAACACGCACAACGGGGAACCTGTCTGGCTCACCTGTTAGAATTGTTAAAACAGATATTAGAGTTATAAGAATGTGTTTAGTCTTCATGAAATGCTTATAGGATGCTGCATGTATTAATCTTACTTATAATATCTGTATCCCATGTTATAAGGTAATGTTTTAAGTGCTTGCTCTGCAACTGTAAAAATGTTTGCTAAGACTTTGAACCCACAGTCAGGGGAAACGGCATTGCCAAAGTGTAAATACTCATTTACCACAAGAGGTGTTATCTCCTCCCCAACAACAGAAGGCCTATAGACATCAGAGAGCCATTTTGGAACATCAGCGGACAAAAGACTGTTGATTGCTTCCCCCACACTCCTGAAAAGGGTACATGCAAAAAGTCTCATCCCATCACAGCTTGCATGCTGGGGAAAGGGAATAAAAGATCCCTGTTAAGAGAAATTGTTATCCCTGTGCTTCTTAAAATCTGAGGGCTGAAGATTTTTAAGTGTGGTTAGCCCTAAAGAGCAAATACAGCTTCTATATTATAACAGCTATCATAATCTTTTGTGTGTGTATGTTTACTTGCTTTAACCTTGTAAATAACTCTCATTTCTTTTGCCTAGTTAACAAACCTTTAGCTAGTTTATTATAGGATTGGCTATAAGCTTTGTCTTTGGTGAGAGATCTAGGTTGTACGTGACCTGGGGTAAGTGACTGGTTCTTTGGGACCGAGAGTAACTTGAATATTGATGCCGTTTTTGGGGAGGGGCCATCTATCACAAAGGCAGGCTTGCCTGGCTGGCAAGTTACATGGGAGTGCACAAGAGGCTAGCCTGCAATTTCATTTAAGGCTGTTATAGTGCTGTAGGAGTGCACACTTGCTACTTTGGTTGGTGACATAAAATTATAGACCATTCAATCAGCTTAGGGTTTGTGCCCTGTTCCTGAACAGTCTGCTCTGAGGTTGGCACTCACACTTGTAAGTCACTAAAGATAGCTTGACAGCATGCAGCTGTAAGACAATCTGACTAATTGTAAAATCATAATTAAAGCAAATATAGGTAAACGGTAACTTGTCCAACCTGTATGAGTAGAGAAGCAGAGCTAAGTCTTTACATCTATTCGAATTGGAACTTCATTTCTAAAAATGGCCTTATATTGTCATCTGCAACTCACATGCATGTTGCTTGTTATACTTCTGTCACTACCACACAAGTAGCATGATATGAAGTTCTAAACAAATGCTATTTATCATGGGAGAATTTTGTGCTAAAAATATAAAAATTCTGCATACTATATTTTAAAATGCTGCATATTTTATTTAGCAAAATAAACACAATATAATCAAGCCAGTTTCAATTATTTTGGTAATTTATTTCAAAATACCTGACAGCAAGTTTGTCTGTAACAATACAAACAGCAAAAAACATTCCTCCAGGAGCAGAGTTAAAGATACCCCTAAGACAACCCAATTCCTGTTTCT
>ML675603.1:33669104-33776959 GCA_007922155.1 Mesoclemmys tuberculata
CCCCATAGAGTTACCACATAGATTTTCCCAAATAGAGGACACTGCTGAGGGGAGGCAGTGGCGTACCGTGGGTCTCCAGTACTTAGGGACCAAGCTGACATTTGCACCCCCCAGGCCTCATGCATCTTCTCCACTCCTGCAGGGCAGATGGGGTCCCGGCACCGTCCCCCAACTGCTGAGGAAAAGGGGGCTCTGTACCTGGAGGGGGGGACATGAGACCTGGAAAGGGAGCAAATGCAGTTTTGGCTCCACATGTATCTGCCACAAGGCACCCGCCACTCCCACTCCAACCCTGCAGTTCGGCTCCAGCTTGGATGGGGCAGCCTCAACCCACCGCCTATTGGGGCAGGTCCAGGCCAGCCCTTCATGATGTGCAGAGGGTGGGGGGCAGAAGAGCCCCCCTCGCTATGTCACTGTCTGTGGGCCTGTTTCCTGCTTGCCCCCACTGACCCCCCACCCCCTCCAGTGGCACAGAGGGGAGCCCTCCGGGGGGGGTGTGTGCTGGGGGTGGGGAGGTGTATGATGGGCTCTGGTCCTCACAGCTCCCTCATTGTGCCCAGCATGGAGGTGGAGGGGCTAGGAGGACACTTGCTGCTGCACTGGGAGCTTTTGGCTGCTGGTGTAGTGCCAATAACCAGGACCAGGATGATACTTTGGGACCTAGGTCTTGAATGGTCTCAAATTCTGATACATCCTAGTTATTGATACTACGCTGTGTGTGGCTGCGGGGCCCTGGCCACCTGCGACAGCAAGGGGCTGCTCCTCTTCTGGCGCCCCCCTCAGGCCTGTGCCTTGGGGCATGGCCCCCCTCGGTATGCCACTGGGAGAAGGGAGACTGGATGGGGTGGTACAGTTATGGGGTTTTAGAGGGGGCATTTGGGGAGTGCTGGAGGGGTATGTATTATGTACTGGGACAGAGTATTTGGAAGGTGCTGGACGAGGTATTGGGGAGTGCTGGAAGGGACCGTGTAGGGCCCCCCTGCCCAGACATCTGCATCCCCTCCCCCCGAGCCCAGCCATAGGGCACCCCATGGGCCAGATACCCGCACCTCCAGCCCTCAGAACCCAAGGATGCAGATGGAGAAACAGCCTGACGCTGGTCATATCAGACTTGCATGGAATTTTCTGCACTCTGCCTCCTTTCTTCAGGGTGTGTCAGGCATTACAGGTGCCCAGAATCCGCCAGCTCTGTCTTTCTCCCCTCTGGCAGTGTCCTCTGTTTGTGAGCTGGGGAATCGGGCTGTACCAGGTTGTGACCCCTAGTGGCAACCAGCAGCTCTGCAGCACCACTTCTGGGGGAAAAAATGAAATTCTGCACAGAACATTAATTCTGTCTAAGTTCTGTATTACTCAGTAGTACAGAATTTCCTCAGGAGTAGCTATTGTAAAGTACTGTGTAGGAGCAGGTGAGATTAACACCGAACAGTTTTATAATGAACACATAAGTAATGGCACTGTTTCTCTCATGATTTAGGTGTTGTCCTTGAAGACTGCAGAAAATTAGAAATAAAAGTGATTAGGTCTGCAGGTCCTTTCCCTCTTAGGTTGAGTTCAAGTTAATGTTTGCAAGTCTGTGTTTGAGAAAAAAGGTGAGACAGTTGAGGTTGGGAGAGGGAAACAAATCTATACAAGCTTTCACTACTCAGAGATCAATCGTAGTTAATTAATAGTTTGTCAGTGAGTTCAGGAACACTTGTGGTTGCCGGTGATCAGTTCAGCTCACACCAGTCAAGGAGATCAATGGGAATTAGTACAAAAGAGTTTTGAGGATGTGCATAATTCACAAAACCTGGAAAGGCCTAAGGAAGATATTTTAGAAAGAAATGGAAAAAAGAGAAAATAAATGACTATTATAACAGCGCCCAGCTGGACCCTGTGATGTTCAATAATCACGCTAAGACCAAGGTGCTTGAAAGAGATCCTCTTTATTCTGCGTCCCAGTTCCCCCACTGACTGTGCATAACACAGCATACGCTTCTGCAGCACATCTCCCTTAGATTTCCTGCATAGGAAACTAAACCACTGAAAGGTACCCAATATCAGAACTTTGTTTTGTAGCCAAAACTTAACAACCAACATTTATATAAAACACACACTCCCAAACTCTTATAACCAACCTACTAACTAAACTTACTAACAATGTTCAATTAATTTCTGAGGTGTATTGCACTATCACTTGGACTTGTTGGTCTTCCTTGAAATATCAACACTACCATTGTGTGGAGGCAGTAAATCCATTGGGCTGGCAGTTTAGTGTCTGGGGGCTCAGTTGCCCTAATCTGTTGTAGTTGTCTGAGAACTTCTCAGGAGAAAAAGACAAGCTCAGTTGTGCCTCCTATTTCCCTCTGTTTTCGAAAATAGAGAAAGCATTCCCCTATTCCTCCTTAATATATGTCTATCGGGAGGGACAACCTCCTAAGCAACCACACGTAATACCACTGCTTGTTGTGACCATTGATTTCCAACACAGATGCACACTGCATCATGTTCATTAAGTAAGTACACTTAAGCTCCTGTGTCCCCTGATCAGATTTTTCCCACACTTCTTGACTGGGAAGCTAAACTACTTAGAAGTTCTCAATATCACATGGACCTCTCCTCTGCCTCCCAGGTATTTATGTTAAATTTGGTCTTATATAGACTTTACTCACAGGGGAAAAAGACTTAACTTGAGAAAGTAAATAAAATACATACACACACACACACACACTCACAAAGAATTTAGCATTACAGATACCAAATAGTGTCTACATCTGGAGCAAATGGGGAGCCTAAGCTACAACATGGCTAGCTAACAGGTCTTTAAATGTGTAAACCTTCATCTTAAGAAGTATTAAGAAGGCTTTTCAATTGTGTTATGATATCTTTATTGAAAGCTACACTTTTTCATCTCTCAAGAGATAATCTCTGCAGCTACTATGCAAACCTGAGAGTTTGGCTGGTGGATAGGTCTGCTGACAGGGGTCAGGAGGGCAAAAGGGGCAATTTCCCAGGGGCACAGCAATTTTAAGGGGGCCTGGTGATTTTCAAAGGGGCCCAGCCCATGGGGGGTAGGTGAAAGCTTCCCTTTGGGGAGGCTAGCTCCCCATCCTGCCTCTTTCACCCATAGTCCATCCCACTGCGCCCCAGATCCTGCTTGCCACCGTGTCCCATCCCCAACAGTCCACTTCCCTTCTTGGCCCCCCTCCTCTCTTCCACACCCCCTTTCCCCGATTGGCCTCCCTACAGCTGTGCCCCCCCCTCTCCATACAGCCTCCCCGCCATTGCTCACTGGGTGTCCCCTTCTTCTCCTCTCCTGCTTCCCCCCCCACTGCATCCTCCTCCCCTTCCCTGCTCAGCCCTCCTCCATCCCCCCCCCACCCTATTGCTCACCGCTTGGGGAAAGGATGGGTGTGGAAGAGAGGAGGGGAATTGAGCAATGCGGAGGAGGGATACGGCAGTGAGTGAAGTGTACCAGAGGTGGGGCTTGGGTGGATTAGGGGTGGGGCCATGGGTGGAAGAGGCGGGGTGGGAATGTTCTGTGCTGAGGCCCAAAATTCCTGTTGGTGGGCCTGCTGGTGGGTCTGTGCAGTTTTCATGTAATATAGTAATTGCCAAATAATATTAACCACTTATGAGTTAAATGATTAATATAATCAATGTTTTCTTAATTGCTGAAAGTGTAACCAGACTATTTGTTTTAGAAATGTTCTTGTCTCTTTACACTGAGAGCACTTTGTAAGCCGTAAGTACAAATTTGAACACAAATAAAAACAAATAGTTCACGGGGAGGAAGCCACGGGATTGCAATAGGGTCTGACGCTCAGGTTCTCTATTTTTCTAGATCCATTCTCAAACAAACAAAAAAATTGCAAAGTAAATCCCAAGTACAGTGGAGAACCTTGATAAGTGAAACAGCTATGGCTCAGTGGAATCTTAGTGGGAAGTTTTGTTTGTATGAAACTATTTCAAACTTTTTTCCAAGCTTTGGCTTGGAAAAAAGCCTGTTCTTTAAGAAAGAAAGTAATCAAGACTACTGTTAGGGGTATAATCCAAGGAACAAATTATTTTGACACAACCAAGATAGCCATAGTGTTTATAAGACAGTCAAATGTTTGTATTTTTCCATGAGGTTTACTAGGGACTTCTGTAATGTTTTGGCATATCAGAATTCCAGCATTATACTTCTGAATAACATGCTTTAATTTCATTTCCTGATTGTACCTATGTAGGCCAGCTATGCAATTTGACTAACTTCATAAATATACCATAATCAACAAGACTGTCTTTAAATAAGATACTCAAAGACATTCATGTGACACTGACAGACCAGGTACCAGCTCTGGCCAAGGCTGTAAGCATCATCTGAGCACTGATAAATTCATAGCTGGATACTAGACCAGATCACCTATATATTCGCATTGTTCAAGGCTTGTAAGTGTTAGACTTGTAAGAATGTGTTTAATGTTTAGATTGTAAAATGTTTGTAAGATGCAGCATGCATTAATCTTATGTGTAATATCTGTATTCCATGCTACAAGGTAAAATGTAAGTTTGCTTTATAACTACAAAAGTGCCACTATGAACTTGTTAACCTAGACAGGTTGCCCCTGCCCATCAAGAAGGATTATCAACATTAAAGGGCTATTCTGGGACAAAAAAATTATTGATTGCCCCATCCATTCATGACGAAGTTATGTGCAGGAGTACTCATCCCATTGGTTTGAACTCTGACAAAAGGGCATATAAAGATGCTCACAAGAAGAAATAGTTATCTCTTTGCTATTTAGACTCTTACAAGGGCTGGAGCTAAAAATCAGAAGTGGAGATTCCCAGGGACAACCTGGGTTACCCCTAAAAAACATTCAGTGAACAGTTTACTACATCTGTGTCACCTTTTGGAACCATGGACTATAACTTGTTTGTGTATATATGTTGCCTGATTTAACCTGTAAATATCTCTCTCATTTCTTTTTCCTACTTAATAGATCCTTAGTTAGTTTAATATAGGATTGGCAACAAGCTTGTTTTTTGGTGTGAGATCTGAGGTACAAATTGACCTGGGTTAAGTGATTTGTCTCTTTGGACTGGGAGCAACATGAATATTTTGTGATCTATGGTGTATCATTAAGTCCAGCTTGCCTGGGTGGAAAGATAGACTGGAGTGCCCAACAGGACTGTCTGTGGCTCTGTGGTAATACTGGTATAGCACTTCAGAAGTTCACATTAGTTACTAGGATGGTGAATCTAATTATAGAACATTCCATCAATTTGGGGTGTCTGTCCTGCTTTTTCGCAGTCTTCCCTGAGGTTGGCACTCACGGTCATGAACCAAAGAGCATGACAATTCACACCTCAAAACATTATTATGGGAGCTATAATAATATTGTACTTCTCAACCTCCCAGGCCCCAAAAGTCAGAAAGACCAAATATGAGAGAGAAAAAAATTATTCACTCAGGAAATAGAAGACACTGTTGGATGCATTCCTTTTAAGAATTTTCAATAACAGTTTAATGATTTTTTTTTAATCTGATATAATTTGTTTTTTTTAACTGTGAAAGGGAGGGGATACCAAATTTCTGTGGAATATAGATAAGTTTGGGACCAAAATGAGTAATATCCCTCACAAATCAGGGCCATTTTGAGAGGTACATATATTATATCCATTACAAAACATGAAAATGCCTATTTGAGGATTAATCCGTTACAGTACCCATACACAACACGATTCCATTGTGATATTATAGAATAGTACTCCAAAGAGTCTCAGTACTGGAATTCCCATTGGGAATTCCTTGGCTTTTTTGGTTTTACCTCATCTTATTCACACTCCATTCATGTAATTTTTCTGTGTCTTTGTGTAACTCTTTGCAGTTTAGAGAAATTCATACCTCATGTGAGTCAAAGGGAGGTTAACTTAAGTACACATTTCATTTTAAACATGCGCCTATCTTTGTCTTTTTCCTTTTACAAGAAAAGCTTGGTTGGGATCAGTTTTAAAATTGACTGCCTGAACAAAGTAATTCATGCTTGATCCCACTCCCATTGAATTCAGTATCAGTGCTCTCATTGCCTTTTAAGAGAGCATGTCTAAGTCCTCGCAGTGGTCAGTGCTAAGTCACCATTTCTCAACAGTTACCTGTTATCCCACTAGGGTATCTGATGATAAGATAGGATTATGATAATCAGAGCTACCACAGTTATAGCTCTATGCTTTAATTGCATGTAATAGTGTTGTGTCAGACTAATGTGCGTTAGATGTTTGTAAAGTGTGCCTTTTTAATGGTAGCCCAGAGGATAGTACACATTCTTAAGGCCATCTATGAAACTTTATGCAGCAGTTCTCATCTTTTTAATATTACTATATCTACTTGTACATTTTACAAATCTATCCTAGCTATTTAAGCAATTTCTGCAGAAATAAAGTAAATGTCAGCTAAGATTCATGTGTAATACAAAGTTATTACCAACTATAATACGTGCTACTTTGCAGTTATAAAATTAGTGACATACATTAAGACTTTTTGTCCTTTGCAAGTTGAGTCCACACACAAGAAGTAATTTTAAAGTCACATCAGTTAGGTCCCAATGAACATGTTAAATCTTTGAGCCAGAGTTTCCAGAACCTCATCTTCATCAGAAATATGACTCTTACAGTTCATGTTTCTTGTCCAGACTAAACTACTATAATAAAATTTTATGTTTCAATTTGTCTCTGAAAATAGTATTAGTAAATTAAAATGGGCTTAGGCATTTAAAATAGCAATATTTTAGCCTTTGACTGACACAAACTTACGTAATGTTGGCTGAAATAACATCAAATCCCAGCTAGCCTTCTTATCTCCAATTACATCAACAAAATCATTCAACATATTCCCTAACTGAGCACAGCATAAATTCATAACTGGCCCTGGTTTATTATTTATAATTTGTATGACCATGTACCTAGGTGCTTTAGTCCTGGAACAGTACCGCACTGTGCTAGGACAGTCCCTGCCCCAATGCACTGATAATTTAAGCATAAAACAATGTACAACAAATGGATGCTGACAGATGAGGGACTACATGGAAACAATGAGACAATATTGGTCAGCCTGATAATCGGTGGTATTAGCACATGACTGGCCTGACCACTATCGAGTATTTTGTAGGCATCATGGCAAAAGAGAGTTTTAAGGAGGAATCTGAAGGAGGACAGTGAGCCTTTTATCATTTTATCATATTGTGCTGCATATGTATTTCACTTTTTTTTCCCACACCAGACATTTAAAAGTAAAGCGTCATTCGAGGAGGTGCTGGAGCTATGTGAATTGAAGGCATATAGCATTTCACCATACCAGGCCCTTAGATTGGAAGCACTTTAGAGCACGGACTTATCTTTGTTTGTTGTTTTTATTCTGGCTGTAATGTACTTAGCACCCTGTTGGCACAGTAAAAATAGAATAATAATTACATTAACAATGGATAATATAATCTTTTATTATCACCCACTAATTTTTGTGGTGAGATTAAAAACTCATTTGGTGAAGAACCCACAGAGAAAAAAAGACTGCAATGATTTTAGTCTAATCTTTGTTTACAAAAGAAAAGCTCTAATAAGCTTAGCTACTAGATATGATAAAAACCTAAAAACATGCCAGAGTGCCTTCCAGCCACTATTATTGATTGCAGAATCATTGAATCAAAGAAATGTTGGACTGGAAGGGACCTCAATAAATCATGTAGTCCAGTCCCTGGCACTGAGGCAGGACTAAGTATTATCTAGATCATTCCTGGCAGATGTTTGTCTAACGTGCTCTTAAAAACCGCCAATGACGGTGATATCACAATATCCCTAGGTAATTTGTTCCAGTGCTTAACTGCCCTTATGATTAGGAAACTTTTCTTAATATATAACCTAAATCTCCCTTGCTGATATAGTAATGGGGCCCATAGAGTTAATACAAAACAATTAGTCAAAAGAAACATTCCAACAGAGAGGCTCACTCTACTTTTGTTATAGATTTCATCTGTTGCAAACTGCTGTGAGTCTATTACATCCCTTTCTTCACCTCAGAATTTATTGGTCTTGGATGGCACGAGGAAAGCTTTACATACAACTAACTATATGATTCTTCTAAACTATTTCTCTGGACGAAAGACTCCACAATAAGAAAGACAAAGACAAACGAATTCAGACAAAGTTAAAGAGAAAGAGGAGTAGTTAAGTGACCTCCATTCAATCAAATAGACATTCAATAATGTTGAAGAAAGCAGCCTCCTCTTCCCATTCCTTTTTCCTTCTCCCTCCATCCTAACATACAGAGTGATCAGACTTGCATTCTAAGGGTGGTTAACTGTATTATTGAATTAACTAATCTCAACCTGAATATGAAAAATCAATATTTTCTTGTTGTACTGAATAGTGCTGTACTTTCCACTAGAAATTTTACATCCAGTTATCTGTATTTTGCTCTCTAATGTACAATTAGTGTACAATAATGTTTGCATTCCACATAAAGAGATTTCATATGCATTTCCCCAGTGGAACAACAGATTGTTCTGATGTTGTTGGTCACCCAGACATTCAAGTATACAATTTATGATGGATGATGTTTGCATACAAAGTCAAAAGAAAGCATGATGTCAGTAATATTCTCAACTTACTTTTACATTTTGTATTCCATTTCACAATACAGTTTTACAGACAGTAGCTGTTGTATTAATCTGTCTTTTCTTGTGAGTTATCAGAGCACAGCACAGAAAAGCAGGAAATTAACCTGTTTTAAATCAGCTGGGTTTTTTATTGTTAGTTGTAGTAATAATGGGAAAAAAGTTATGCTAATTTCTGTCTTTTCAATCAAAACGTTACTAATGTGCAGTTAAACTTAAGCCACAGATGTCATTCTGTATGTTTGCCCAAAAACTACAACATTAAAAAAATAAGTTTCAGGGGAAAAAAACCCTGACCCATTACAAAAAAACAGAAATATTATTAAATATTCTTTTTATACACATTTCTCACTGTCCCTGACTGGATTGAAGGTCTTTCCAGAGAATGCTAATACTAACTTTACCTTATTTAAACTTATTGTAAATACATTGAGACAGACTTTTTTCCTAGTCAATTACTGGATTATAATAAGTTCCCCAATATCAGACACTAACATTTAATGGAGCTCACTAGGGTACAGTCACATTAGACTCAACTTGAAAAGCAGCCTGTTTCTTTTTTCCAGTAAAGGGTCTCACAAAACGACACATAGAAACAAGAGCCCACCCAAGAACTGGGTAAACCCTCTTCTTGGGGGTTCTTGACTCATTGTTAGAGCCCACTGTGGGCTCTTGGGGGGGAGGGAATCAACACATTACTTCATTAGGCTGGCAGATGTGTGATAATATAAAATGCCTAGTGTTATTAATTCTCCATTTCACAAAGGTAATAAAACAAGAGGGAAAAGAACGAGACTGACAATTTTGCAGATAGAACATTAGAACCAGTTTCCAGGAGAAGACACTGAAGAAAGGGAAACAAAAATCACTCACTTATGCAACTTGAATGTAGCATATATGTGGAAGCCCCCTTGCATCAGTGTACAAGGAAAAGACCACAAAGAATCTGTGATATTCCAAATTGTGTCAGTGTGTCTAGTTTCTGATCTTCCCAGCAGGTGATGGTAAAAGAAGCCCTGATGGAGGGGTTCTCTTCAGTTTTAGCTTGAGAGAAAGTGAAAGGCTAAAAGAGATGCATGTACACTACTTAACTGATGGATTAGTTAACCACAGTGTTAGAACACGGACTTCTTTGTAGCATGCAGAGGCTAAGCATTTTAATTTCACGGCCACCAGTCTGACCAAGATACTTTTGTTCTCAATATGCCTGTCAGTCTCAGTATTATTGGAGTTTGGAAGATAATCGGTTTTATGAACAGCCTTGTCAGACTGCAACTGTGAGCCCCTCTCTCCCTGATTCAATATCATACCCACACTAAAGACAAGATCTGATAGCACAAGCCAAGAAATACAGAAGAGAAAAGAAAACTGGGCTAAAACGTCCATTTATATGGAAGAGAAACACAATCGAGGATTTAAATGCAAACAAATCTGCACTGTAACTTTTCTTACCACTAACAGTTCCCAGATTGTCTTTACTACAGCAGAAATAAGGGAACAAGGTTGATACAAAAAAGTACACATTGTCCAAACCACATGTCACGCCACACCTTACATGGGAGAACATCTATCTTGTTGCCAAATTAGCGCCTACATAGTGACTAGCTCCTGAGGTTCTTATTCAGTGTTTACTCAATCCTTGTTGAGTCCATGAGAGTTTGCCAAAGTAAGGAATGACTAAATCTAGTCATACTACTACTATTTAGAATTTACAGAACCCTTTACATTTAAAGACAAAACCATGAAATCTGGCCCTAGAGTAGGTAAAAAATTACCTATACTAAGGCCTTGTCTACTCTATAGCTTATATTGGCATAATTGATGTTAGCTTAGAATGGCTACATTGGAGAGTTTACAGCGGCACAGCTACATCAGCAAAACTGCACTTCTGTAAGCTCTCTAGGGTAGCCGTGCTCTAATTCTGATGTTGGCTCACTTATCTTTTGTTGCACTTTCAGTAGTAAAAAGGAAAGAGTTTGTGACCTTAGCTATTTCACAAAAACTCAGAACATTGGAATGCCTTCAAAGGAGGAAACAATTCAGATTGCCCAAAAGTTTGCAGTGGGAAATGCAATAGTATCATCCATGAAAAAAAGCTTCATAATTTTGCTGCATCTGCTGACAGAAGGCTTGGTTTTCAAAGGGACAAATTCAGTTGAGATAACACATGGGTTACTTCAAACCAATGCTAAAATGTGTATCCTGATTTCGGATACAATTTAAAAAAAACCTCTCCATTTTCATTACCAATTAAATGAGGATTTTTTTTCTGCAAACGAAGACATGCCGTGGCATACTGTGTCCATTTGAAATAGTGACATCTATACACTATAGAATCTATTGATTTAGGCACCGATTAATTTAATAAAAAGTGAAGATTTAACGTCTGAACACACTGCACGGTGCTGACGAGACAGACTCTTCATGAACCCTCTATCAAGAGTAAAAGAAAAAAATTGGCACTGTCAACCAAGAGAACTGTTCCAAGGCCCAAGAAAAATGAAGTGGCTCCCTGTGCTTGTGCAGTGGGGTCTTCCGTGCTTAAATTGGTCAGGGTTGAGAAATATCTGAAACCTTATTGTTTTAAAATTATTAACTTGTTTTCTGACCTGACGTTGATCTTGTAGATATATTACAAGGTGTGTCTATTTAGCCAGGCTCTTTTATTCAGGCTTTTTCTGTGGAGATGAGCTGGTCAGAGACATGGGGATGATATTAGGCTTTTTCAGGGAGAGGAGCTGGGAATTCTTTTCAGAGTCTTTTTTTTTTTTTAAACGTCACCACCTCTGCCTTATCCACAGGATTTCCCCCCACACAAAAGGAACACTCAAATGCCTGATTTAGGGCAGCTTTATGGTCCCTTTGCACCACTGGCATGGCAAAAAAATGATTATATTAGTGCCAAGGAAGTGGCCTGGAATACTTACAGTTTCATCCAAATAATAAGAGCACGTTCACATTTACACTTCTATGAGGAGTCCAACTGAAATACATAACCAGAGTTTTACACAAATGAAATTGTGACTCAGCAGTGAGTCACTAAATTTACAAAAGCAACCGATGGAGGCTGCAGAGGCAATTGATAGACGAATGGCTGATGATACTACGGCTACACTCTCAGTGAAGTGTAACTTGATCTAATTAACATCAAATGACTTAAAGAAGGACAAAAATAAAAAGTGATTCAGAGAAACCAGAAACTCATTATTTAGCCAATATGACAGATCTGAAATTCAAAGGTTCTACGGACTGATTCTAGAACAGAAAGAGGTTCAAATGTGACATGAGTTGTAAGCCTGAGCTACTTCATTTTCTTAAAGGCAGTATCATTGTAGCTGTGTTGGTTCCAGGATATTAGAGAGACAAGATGGGTGAGGCAATATTTTTTTTATTGGGTCAGCTACTGTTGATGAGAGACAAACTTTCAAGCTTATATAGACCTTTTCTTCAGGTCTGGGAAACTAAGGCTATGTCTACACCACCACTTTTGTTGGTATAACTTACATTGCTCTGGGATGTGGAAAAAACACATCCAAGTGACATAAATTACACCAACAGAAGCGCTGGTGTGGACAGAGTTATGTCGGTGAGAAAGCTTCTCATAGCTCTCCGACATAGCTACCATGCTTGTTGGGGATGGTTTAAAAATGTCGACAGGAGAGCTCTCTCCCATCAGCATAGAGTGGCTACACAAGAGGTCTTTCCGAGGTGCAGCTGCATCAGTACACCTATGCTGCTGTAAGCTCTCAAGTGTAGACATGGCCTTACTCAGAGTATCACGGCTAAATAAATGGTAAAACACATTGTTTAGCATGAACAGCTAACACCAATTTCAAGGGAACATTAAAGGTGACCGTGGCCAGTTAACACCCCTCCAGTGATAGGGGGGAAAGAAAAAAGAGCTGGGGGTGAGGTTGAGTGGGTTGCAATAAACCATAAATTCAATGTCTTTATTCAGTTCGTGATTTTTACTATTAGCAAACTTATGAATTTAAGCTCCCAGGCTGTTCTTTTGAAGGCATTATGCAGGTTTCCTTTGAGGACGAGGACTGAGAAGTCAGATGTAGAGTGATCATTTTGTGAAAAGCGTTCGCCCACAAGTGATATGGCACTTTTGTCTTTCACTATTTTCTGTATGAGTTCATTTGGAATCCATGGGTCCTACAGATGCCTCTGAGTACATTTCCCAGACCTGAAGACAAGCTCTGTGTAAGTTCAAAAAGCATGTCTCGCTCACCAATAGAAGCTGGTCCCGTAAAAGATATTATCTTACCCACCTTGTCTCTTCATTTCTTATAGCATTTAAATCTGAAGACCAAGACTTCTACACAAAATCAGTTTGGAAAGGCAGCTGTTCAAAGTTCAGACAAATTGTATTTTCTGTTTCTTCCTTACCCACATGTTCTAACAATCCTATTAGTTTGAAGAGTCATGATTTTCCATTGCAGAAGCCACAAGCACACCATGAATGTGGGCAGGGGGCTTAGCAGGCCACAGGGCCTCCCTTCAGATGACAGCTACTAGTAATACAAAACGGTATGCGTGGTAAAGCAGAAAGGTGGGACGCTGAGGGGACCTCTCTTGGCTCAGTGTTTGGATTCATGGAAACTTATATAAACTCCAAACAGTTTAAGTTTTTCTATCACGACTTATTTTTTAGTAATTTTTGTACTACCATGAAGGATTTGTAATATAGAGGTGTCAATGCTGATCCCCTGATCACTGAAGAACCCACAATGAATCAAAAACCACCTACACACACTACCTTCAGTAGTAGAGAGTTTATCAGGCCCCAGATTACTTATTGATTTAGAGGGAAAATTTCAGTTGTTGGCAACTATCTTTTAGATTTCCTGGGCTGCATTTGAAACTGCAAATTATAGAAAAAAAGGCCTAATACATATTCCACAAGTAATCCAATCCCCAATTTAAGAGGGGATTATTCCTTTGATTATTTTAAATATATTTTAAAAATATTTTAAAAAAATATATATTTTAAAAATATTCCTTTGATTTTTTTTCTCCTCAATTCCCTAGCTCATCCAAGATGAAAACAATTGCTATTCAGATCTATTTTACTGATGGATAACATTAGCGTCTTCTTGAACAATGAGATTCTACAAACTGATCAAATAATTTGGTATCAACTTTTTGTTGCTAACTAGATTGGAAAAAAAAGGTACTCTACGGACCATCTTAATCAATCTAATTTAGATATTGCTCATCACAGTGATTTTTTACCTTCCCATAATAGCTACAATAATCCAGAGAGGTCTACACATTAGAGTTCTTCCTTCCTTCTCTCTCTCTTCCATCTTAATTGCAGATATGATTAGTGTTATGGGGTGTCTACACCATGAAGAGGATTACGTTATATTTTATCTTGAAGGTTTACATCCTAGAAAAATTTTCAGTTGTCGGGTTAAAAATGTACAAAAAAATTTAAACTGGCGCAGCTGAGGCTCTTCAGTGAGATGATATCTTTACAAGCTGGCACTCATCTTATCCTCCAGAATGTGGCTACACAAGAAAATTGCACTGGTTTAACTAAAGGTGCAATTTTAAACTAATTTAGTTAAACTAGTTCAACCCCACTGTGGGCTCACTCTTTTTTAGTTTTAAGAGTGGTTTATTTCAGTTTAGTTTAAGTCCATTAGAGATCAGGTTGAGTTACTGCTCTGATGGCTGGGAGATCACGGAGCGACATTCAGTTGCCAAGTTGATGCCTTTCATCATGAATTCTCATTTAACAGAGGGAGCTGCGTGAAGGCTGCCATCTTCCCCTGCATCCCTGGAACCCTGAAGTCGACTCCAGTGCCATGACTACTTGTTCTGCCAAACATCGCTCCCCTGCCAATACACCAAACTGCTGCGACATTCTGCAAAGCTCTGCGAATCCAGGAAACCCGATGTCTTCCTATCCACCAAGACCTCAACAACACTACTTCCCATTGCCTTAAGTCCAGCAAGCCTTTCTGGGAATATTTGCTTAGCCTCATGCAATCAGGCTATGGTCAGAAGGAAGCTTGAAAAGCAAATTGGGCTAAACAAGACTTTGAAAATAAGCACCTTGTGCCAGATCCCATGCAGAAGGTTCCTGGGTTTGTCCTCCCAGGGACATCTTGGTCAACTCTGAATCAAATCAACCATGGTAGATGTGGACATTGAATGCACAAATGGAAAATCAAGGACTTCTCAATGTGCGAGTGGGGTTCCCCATGCCACACCATCAAACATATCACCACCTACTGCCCAATTTATAAATATGAAGGAGGCATCACTGCATTAAAATCTGCCACTTCTGATGTAGCCATCTGGCTCGATCAACTTCAGGTGAAACCGTAGTTGCTGCTCTATTCGAGCCATATGAAAGAAAGAAGAAGAAATCAGGTTAAGCTTGGACTGAAACATGCCACTCCTAAACCAAAACAAGTGTCCACACAAAGGCTGGCATCTGTTTAACTAAACCTGCACATTAGTTAAACCAGTGCAATTTTATAATGCAGACATGGCCTATGCTTTCATTAAAAATAAGTAAGTCCCTACTGAAGTAAAAAGCCTTTAAAAGTGTTATAAACTGATATAGTAATGTCTGCCTGTGTCTGCAACCAGAAACAATAATTCTAAGAGAGGTGAATGGGATGTTAGCAATGAAGCCCAATGATAACAATTTGTTTGTAATATTGTTTAAATAGTTCATTATTCATGGAAGTACAAAATGATTTGGGCAATCATATGATCATTGTCATTTTGGCAGTAGTGGGTGGAGCTTGAATTGTGGATGACACTTTGGAAGGGCAGAGTGGCCTAGTGGATAAAGCCCTGGACTGAGACTCAGGCTGGGGTCTATTCCAGTTCTGCCACTGGCTTACTGGCTGATCTTGGAAGGGTAATGTCACCTTACTGTACCTCAGTTTACCCATCTGTAAAACAGGGATAATGACCTGATCTCTTGTGTGAAACACTTGGAGAGCTAATGATGAAAAGAACAAGATGAGAGCTAAATTGTTATTACTGGAGCACCACTGTTAGTTTCTTGCAATCTGGCTCCTGTGCTGAAGCAAACCACTTTCAGTCTTGTTGAGTGACGATAATTATGAGACATTTCTTTGTTAAATTACAAAGACCCTAAAAATCCCAAGTCCTTCCTCAGTCATAACTCCCATTTTAGCTTTGTTAGGAATTTTGCCTGAATAAAAACATCACGATCACACTTATTCTCTAGCCATGCTGGCACACAAATGAGATGAAATAAGAATTGAGATTATTCTGAAATACTGGCACGAAATCTAAATTGCTGGAGCCACTTGATGTGGGGGACAAAATAATCGAACAAATGTATATTAAGAATTTGTGTCAATACCTACACATTTAGAGCCAGGAAACAGCAGGGTTTCACACCTAAGACCATCAAGAAACAACAAAATAAATTTTAAGAATGATACCAGTTAGAGATATGAATGATAAGATCCATTTTGTCAACAGAAGAAACTTGCAGGAACATGGGAGAGCCAAACGAGAAAACACCACATCAATTCTGAGAGATGTCAAAGCACTGAAATTCTTTGGGAAATGCTTAATTTAGCTGCAGAGTAAACAGGGTCTAAAGTACTTCACCCTCCCCCCCCCTGCAAAAAGTGCTTCTGCTAGAAGTATGTTGTGTTGGCATTCAGTTAGTCAATTGCGTTGTTATTACCAATGTTCTACCCTCTAGAACTAACATGTAGAGTTCTGCAAATTCTTTCTGAACTATAGGACTGTGATTCTTTAATTCCTGCAATGCAATTTAATTTTTAAAAAGTTATTAAAAAAAGTTTAAGTGTAAACAAATTTTTGTTTGACACTATTTATCCACATTAATCCTGCTTTAATAAAATCAGAAGACATCTGATTGCTGTCAGGTATTGATGCATGCGGAGTACTTGGAGGAGATTCTTTGCACCATTTAACCGATCTTTAATTCAGATTTGCATGTTCTTTGAAACGTTTGGGTAAGCGAGTTTATGTTGTATTATTTTCATGGATACTTTAACATTTCCCTGATAAAAACCACAACAAATCTGCAATACTATCCCCAACAGTGGTTTGCTAGTGTCTCTGGTGCATCCTCATGTGTTTTTCTAAAGAGGAGTGAAAAGCTGGTGTTCCACTTGCAAAGTGCATAATATTTTGGTACGAGGCAAGGCAGCCAAAATGACCTCAGTATACACTTAAGAGAGTGGATTTACTAATGTCTCTGGTGAACCAACATTTTTCTAAACAGGAGATCACGATTAGGCAACATCTGATGTGTTCCATGTCCCAGTAGTGTGAAGTGCATAGTGTGTTGTTTTGTTTTTGCTTCACAATCCAAATGCCAACAGCACGCAGTACATTTATACAGAACAGCAAAGTGCTTCGATGTTTCTGGTGCTTTATTTTGTCAACTAAACTGGATTTGGATTAACTCTGATTATGTGGACTCACTGAGTCAAATAGATTTGAACACAACGAAAAGAATGGCAAAACAAGGATGCCTTCACAAAGAACCTAGTTTTTCTCTTCAGCAATCAGCATGATGCACACTACCACCTTTCCTGTACATAATTATCCTTTGTTTATTTTTTCTCTGGTTAAATGGCAAAAACCAAAGGAGAAAAACAGCAAGAAAAATGACCAGTGGCTGTTTGGTGATAAAGGACAATATAGTGGTTTTTAATTTAAGTTATTAGACATGGTAGCACTAAACTTCTTGAGCCTTATTAATCACAGGCAAGAAAGGATTACTTAGCATGTATAGTAATTTGGGAATAAAATGTTAGTTGGGAACTGGTCTGCTTAATTAGGAGGGGACTGATACCCAGCCAATGTACTTTTAAAAAATTAGCCTCTTTTTTCTCCTTATTCTTGCCACCAATTTTTTTTTTTTTTACTAACGAGGATATACTAATGCTTTCTCAACACACATCACTTTCCCTTCCAACCCAAGCACAGTCCCAATAGTTTGCTTCCTTCCTCCATGGCTCCTATCCTCAGTGAAGATAAAGCATCAGCCAATTATATGAAAGAGTTTTTAAAGCAGCCACACAGTTCTATGTTAATGTCGTCTTGTTGCCAAGCTTTAGCCAACAGACTGGCTGACAGCCCATCCATAGCCACAGAAGCCATAGTAAGCTTTGGAAACAAACTCTTTACATTTTGTGGTGTACAACTGGTTCAATAATAATTTGAGGGCTTTGGATGTACGATAGCACTCATGTACTTTACCTATCTCCCGAATCGAACGTGGAATTGCAAATAATATTTAAAAGAATATTCATAATATGGACAATTGTTTTGTTTCTCATTCTTGGGTGAAATTCACACCTGTGCAGAGAGTTACAACAGACACAATGCCTGCTAATGGCTCACTTAAATCATGCCCTTGCGCCACCTAAATCTTACTTAAACTCATAAAGTTGGTTTCCTCATGGTGTAAGTGGTTCACAGGCCTTTTGCTGGCACGCTGCACAAGTCTAATTTTCATTCTGTTTAGAATAACCTCTCGGGAACTAGCCTCCTTCCTTACTGAATGCTGATTTTCTCCCTGAATCTCCACAATTTATATTAATGGAGACAAACAGATAAGTGCTGGTCAGAATTGCTTTTTTTTAAAGACACAAATTTAAACAACTGAACAGACTGAAGGAGGGACAAAGTCTGTCAAATGTTGGGTTTCTCAATCTCAATAATAGATATGTGCCTTTGTTGAAAAAATAACCTCCTTATGTTGCAAACTCTATTACATTTTAGTCTACTGATTTCTTTTTATCCATATGTCATTTTCTCAGAGGCTCCTCGGTTCGGTTACAGCCTTTGGCTGGAGGCTGGCTGCAAAACCACTGACCACTTCCAAAAAACAGAGTCTCTCAATGACAGTTGTTTAACCGAACAGCATATGTACTACTCACAGCCACTCTTATTACCTTTCCACTAATGGGCAACTATAGGCTCACCACATCCTCCCAGCACCAAATTTAACTTCAATGTGCAAACAACATTTTCACAGTTCCAGTCCTGACTTGCAATACTGAAGCTGCAGACTCGTGTGTGTAGCGAGCTTCCTGCTTACACCCTGGTTAAATGACCTACCAAAGTGGTTTCTAAACATCTGTCAAGTAACTTTTGTTTTTAAATATGTATGAAAGCCTATATCATTTGTTCTGTATTCTGGAGGGGGGTCCCTCCACTCACCCACCTCCACATACACTCTACATTATCTTCTCATATAAATGTGAATTAACTGAGAGGGGGGAAAAACAACACCTTGTCTAATTTCACCAACAGTTTTGCTAAAATATACAGGGTCAGGATAACTCTATGATGACCCAGAATTGCTTTCTGTGGGAGGAATGGATGGTAGACTTGTGGTACATTCATTCATACTGCCTCTCCATGGGAAATCCTGAGCTTACCAACAGATTGTTCTGCAGCTTAAGTTGTAAACACCACTGATTTAACAAATAGCAGCTCAAATATCTTTTTTTAGATCTCCAACAAACACCAAGAGTTTTAATATTCCAGAATGGAGTCTTTGAAGATGATGGTAAATCTGTTCATTCCTCCCTTTGCAACTTCAGATAACACAGTTTTGGCTAGATAGTTCCTTTTTGGAAGGTGGAGGGAAAATCTGTTCATTCACTTAAAGGTAACTCATGCTAGAATCAGAATCAAGCAATCTACGGTCACTGAGGTTTGATCTATGCTTGAAATGTATTCCATTACAGCAATGTTGGCCAGGGGTTTGAAAAAACAAACTTCTGACCAACATAGCTATGCAATAAAACTCCCATCATAGAGACAGATATGCCACCAGAAGAGTGCTTCTGTCAACATAGCTAATGTACAGAGACTGCAAAACATAGTTTAGGTGTGCATAGAACGCTATTGATTTAAAAAAAAAACATGCACTTACAGGGATAAAAGCTACATTGTATCAATAGAAAATTCCACAAATTAGTTGATCCAGTGGCAAAAGAGTAGTGCAGAACTGAGACAGAAGCCCCACTGAAAAGAATGGATTTCAAACATTTAGGCCAAAAGATACAAGTTGCCATATGCATTGTCAGGGTGGCATGTTCTGATTACAAAAATGTGGGCTAGTAAACCCAACAGAGAGAGCTACAAATAAATATTCAAAAGCCATATCTACTAGCCATAGAGTGAATTCATGTTGTATCTCATAGAAAAGGCTTTGAAGAACCTGGAGAAAATACAGTTCTAATATTCTGCCATTGCAAGACAGATTGTATCAAAGAGATGGTTATGGTTTGATCTCACATGGTGGTTTCCAAACCATAGTGTGTAGATTATTACTGATCTAAGGAGCACTTGGTGGTGATCTGCAGACTGCTGGCTAGTCACATAGTGCCAGCTGCTCTCCTTGTATCCAGCTGTTAAAATCCACATTAAATATTTTCCTAATATTACTGTTCCATGTATACAATTGCTGTAGTTGTCAGCAGGAGTATAGGAAATCTGTGCATTTGCAAATTGGATGTGAGGTGAGTCCAGGAGATGGTCTCTCTGTTAAAGTGGTGGGGGGAGCTCATTTGAGAATTCTTGCTCTAGCAAACCTTCTGGCCAACATTTTCAAAACTGGCCTATAGGTTTGGGTGCCCAACCTGAGACACCTTAGAAGGGGACTGGTTTTCACAAGATGGGTGCTCAGCGCTTTCTGAAAATCAAACCACCTAAAGGTTTCTCAAGATGGGCACCCAAAATCACTAATCAGTTTCCACGGTCTTAGGCTTTTTGCCCTTCTGTTAACTCACATCTGTAGGCACAGACTTCCTTAAAGTTGGTAATGAGTCTGGCAATTGCAAATTAAGGTTACTTACTTATAACCAGAGTATTTTGAGATGGCTCTGTAAGCTCACACCTATGGATAGTGTGCCACCTTGTGATGCCTTGCAGCACAACCTTCTTCCTGCAGACTCATGAGGCAGTGAGGGCGAGGTTATGAAGGGGGCAGAGCGCCCTCATCATCTCTGTTCCTTCCACTACCAAGCCAGAGACAAAGAACAACAAGGCCTGTGACAGAGAGGGGAAAACACGTGGGAAGTGTGAATATGCAGAGCCATCTCAAAGGACTGTAGTTACAAGTAAGTAAACTTCATTTCTTCGAGTGGCTCTGCACATTCCCACTTATGGGACAGACTGAGAAACAGTGTGACACTAATCTGGCAGCAGTAAAACAGTCCTGGTTGAACTGAGACTGAAGCACTACCTTGCCAGTCCTGCATCTGCCATAGAAGCCAAGTCCAGAGGACAGTGCTTAGTGCCAATGTGCACCAAAGTCCAGTCCGCAGCTTTGCAAATTTCAGCAACTGGCACCTGCCTAAGGCAGAAGCCACAACTCTAGTGGAATGCGGTTGGATGGCAGAAGGTACAGGTACAGTGTAGCATTCAGCAATACATTGCTTAATCCACCAAGAAACAATGTGGGAAGAAACCATATACCCCACTGGGCTCTTGACATCAGACACAGACAACTGAGGGAATTTATGAAAACTCATAGTTCTGTCCAGGTAATAGGCAAGGGCCCTTCTAATGCTCAAAGTATCTACAACTGATTCCTCCCATTAGAATGCAGCTTAGGAAAGAAAACCGGCAAATTAATGGTCTGATTGATGTAGAAATCAGACACCACCTTGGGTAAAAATCTGGGATCATGTCTGAAAAATACATTGTCCATATGGAAAGAAGTGAAAGGTGAATCAGCCATAAGGGTATTTAATTTGTTCACTTTTCTGGCACTAATGAAAGCCATCTTGCTAGATAAATGGCAGAAACAACACTCAGTCAAGGGCTCAAAGGTGATTTCACCAGCCTGGCCAACACCAAATTGAGGTCCAATGAAGGAACAGGATCTCTAACTGGGGGATACACATTTGGTAACCTTTCCTTAAATGTTTAACTGAACAATTAACAAACAGCCATCTCCCATCAACTAACATGTGATACATGGAAATGGCTGTCAAATGAACCTTTAACAATGAGTTTGATAATTCCTGCTTCTTTAAATGCATTAGGTATTCCAGAACACCAGCAATGGAAGTTGATACCGGAAAAATCGGATCATCCCTTCTTCCAAGTCAGAAAACTGGATCACTTTAGACAGTAAATTCTTTTGGCGAGTTAATTAATATGTCCTGCACAGATGAAGAACATAGCTGCGCAAGAGCAGACAGAATCGGTCTCAGATCAGGGCTAGAGGGGAGGGGCTGCAGCCGCTACAGACCGGATAGCAGCCATTGGTGGGCCAGAGACTGGCCCATGGCTGTGGGTTGGACAACCCAGGTCTAAACCATCCAATGCAGATGGCTATCCAACCTCCTTTTGAAAACTTCCACTAAAGAAGCTTCCACATCCTCCGAGGCCATCTGTTCCACTGTCTACTGTTCTTACAGTTAGGAAGCTTTTCCTGAGATTTACCTTGTTCTGCTATGCTGAAGTTTGACCCCACTGCCTCTTGTCCTGCCCTCTGTGACAAAAGAGAACAACTTTTATCTATCTTTTTATGGCAGCCTTTCAAGTATCCAAAGATCGTTATCATGCCCTTCTTTAATCTCCTCTTTTCCAAATTAAACATACCAAGTTCCTTCAGCCTTTGCATTCCATTCCTCTTATCATCTTTGTCGCTCGCCTCTGGATCCTGCCCAGTTTCTCTACATCCTTTCTATACACTGCTGTCCAAAATTGGACACAGTGCTCCAGCGGAGTAACTCAGCGCCTAACCAGTGCTGAGTAAAGCGGTGCCATCACCTCCTGCAACTTGCACGCTATGCCTCTGTTCATGCAACCCAAAATTGCATTTTTTGTTTTGTTTTTTGCAACAGCATCGCATTGCTGACTCATGTTGAGGTTGTGATCCACCACAACTCCCAGATCCTTCTCAGCAGTGCCGCGGCCAAGCCAGTTATCCCCCATTCTGTATTTGTGCATTTGATTTTTCTTTCATAACATTTGTCATGGTAGAATTTCTGGTCACGTGACCAGAAGCAGGAAGTCCGGAAAGCCACTGTCTGAGAAAGCTCTAGTTGTACAGTTAATTTTAGCGGAGCTTGGGTGGGCCTGCTTTCGAAGTGTGTGGTCCCTGGCCCACCCATGTCCACCTATAGCTACACCCATGGTTGTCTATAGCTAAGTTCTCCATTTTATCAAGATCCCTCTGATTTTAGCTCTGTCGTCCAAAGTATTGGCAATCTCCCCCCCAGCTTTGTGCCATCTGCAAACTTGATTGGTATGCTTTCTATACCTACATCTAGGTGATTAATAAAGATGTTAAACAGCACCGAACCCAGAACAGATCCCTGTGGAACCCCACTTGAGACCTCCCTCCAATCTGACATCATTCCATTAATAGTTACTCTGTTTGCGGTTGTTTAACCAATTATGTATGCACTTAAAAGGTAGTTCTGCCAAGCCCACATTTTTCTATCTTTCTTTTCAGAATATCATGTGGGACTGTGTCAAAAGCTTTGCTGAAGTCCAGGTATATTCCCATCCACCGCATTTCCCCTATCCACCAAATCAGTTACCCTGTCAAAGACGGAAATCAAGCTGATCTGGCATGATTTGTTCTTGGTAAATCCATGCTGGCTGCCAGTGATTACCCATTCATCCTCCAGGTATTCCTAAATTGAGTAGGATCAATGGAAAGAGGGGAAAAGCATGTATCTTTCCTCAGCACAAAAGGAAGGCAGCTGACAGGAACTGATTGTCTTTACCTGCTCTGGAACAGAAGAGGCATCACTTTTTGTAGACTCTTGTTGCAAACAGATCCACCTCTGGTCAAGCCCATTTGAAGAATATAGTCTGAACTAATCCTTTAGGGACCATTCAAGCATCTGAGAGTGTTCTCTATTTGAGATAATCCATGGTGCGATACACTGCCAATATATTATCCATCAGAACCTGCACAATTCTCCCATGCAGGTGTGTGAGGAATGACTTGAGAGCCAGACGAACAGCTCTTAATTCCAATATTGTGATCTCTCCTGAGAGGACCAGTATCCTCGAATTGTCAAATGATTCAGATGTGCTCCCTAGCCTTTAGGTGACACACCTGAAGTCATTGTCCAGGATGAATCCACAGGATTGTTCTGACTGACCACCAGTCTAGGGGTACTATGATATTCTCAGGCATGGTGATCAACAATTGAGGGCTGTCCTGATTTGGTCTGTAGACCTGAGACATCCAGTGCTGTAAAAGGTCTCATTCTCAGATGGGCAAACAGAGTCATATAGATAGTGCCTGTCACAAGATACAGGAAGAATTTTACTTTCTGGGTGGGGCATCATCGGATGTTTAAAGGTACCGTCTCATTTTGATAAATCCGTCCCCTAGCAGGAAAGTTCTTCCTTTCATAAGTGTGTCATCTATAAAGGGAATCCTTTGTGCAGGACAGTGGATTGACTTTGGGGTTTGAGAAAGAGCCCAAAGTCTGAAAAAAGATTAGTCATAAAGACAACATGGTATAACAGATCCTGATGCACAGAGCCCATCAGTATCCAGTCATCTAAATAGGAGTAAACAAAAATACCCTGATTCCTCAGCTGAGCCACTACCAGAAAGAGACATTTTGTAAAAGCTCTGAGAGCTGTGGAAAGGCCAAAAGGAAGCACATTGAACTGAAAGTGATGACAAGCCACCACAAATCAGAGGTACTTCAATTATTTTGATTAATATAAATATGAAAATATGCATCCTTAGATCAAGAGGCATTAACCAATCCACAACCAACAGTGAAGGGATTACAGTGGCCAGAATCAACATACAGAGCTGAATGTTCTTGTTCAACTCCTCGAAGTTTAGTGTTGACTGGAAACCACCATCTTTCTTTCGCACCAGAAAATAGTGAAAATAATGGCCCGGGCCCTTCAGGTATTCTGGAGCCTCCTTAACTTCCCGTCAAAAGCAATTTTCCACTTATGTGATAATAATCCCCTCGTGAGAGAGGTCCCTGAAGAAGTAAGGGTAGGAGAAATTGGGGGGAAGCTATCTTTCAAAGTGTATGGCATAGCCCCTTTAGACAATCTTTAGGGCCCTCTGGTCTGAGGTTATCTGCTTCCATGCCTTAATGAAGTAGGTTAGCCTGTTTCCAAACAAGATGGTAGATCAGTACTAGCTGACTAGTTCTTGACTCTCAAATGTCTCATCGAAACTGGAGCTTGAGGCTTCACAATGAGAATGTTGCTGATGAAGGTTCTTTAGGTTTAGTCCTTTGTTTGAAAGACCTTTTTTTATACTGAGAGACTGCCTACTATGGATATTGTTGGTGTCTCTGATCAATTGAAAAACAGGACTATGAAGACTGAGTAGGATTCCCTTTGGTCCTGGAAAGAGGGAGTGGAAGTTCCTCTAGCTGAGGGAATTACGCCCAGAGAACAAAAAAATGTCGATCTCATGTCCTTCAATTTTTTCAGTTTTGCTAACCAAACCTTTCTCTTCAAAGGGGAGGTCCTCTAACTTAAGTCTAGTCTCTATAAGTAAGGATGAAGAATGGAGCCACGCATGCCTCCTAAAGGCCACAGCAAGTACCAATGCTCTTTCGACACTTCAGGCTCTGCTACAAGAGGCTCTGAGGAAATGTTTAGTTATATTTTGGCCCACTACTAAGATAGCATTTGCCAACCTTCTGTTGTCCAGAAGTTCATGTAAAAATAAAATCATTTTTCCCATAAATGGAATTGATAATGATCCATGACCACCTGATAATTCACCACCCTAATACTGAGGGATGAGGAAGAGAACACTTTAGCGTGAGTGTCTCTGCCCAGATCTTGCTGTAGTGCTGGCAGCAGCCACTACCAGGGAATAAGATATAAGGTTATGAAAATAAGAAAAACATTCAGAGCGTATCTGGTACAGTTAACTTCCTTTTTGGAGATGGGTTGAAAAGATGCAGGAGTGGACCACATGGATCTAACCAGATGCAGCAGTTCATCCAAAACAGGTAGGGATATCCTTCTCTTAGCTGTAGCATCAAGGATATCGAACAACACATAATAATTCCACAATCACTACAGTTAGATTCAAGGTGGAAACTACCGGGTCCACCAGACAGTAAAATTGCATAGAGTCCCTGGATGGGGGAGAAGCTAAAGCCACCCCCACATGTTCATTGGTTGATAGATCTGGTTTATAATCTGTGTCCAACTGTTCCTGTTCAAAGAAGAGAGTTACCTCCTTGTCTTCTCATTTGGACAAAACTTCAGGCATCACAGCACATCATTGGATCCAGAAGACTCAGTTCCAGGGATCTCTGGGCTGCCAAATATTTACTAGATGAGACATTACCTCTCCATCCATGTGGAGGATAGTTGAAAAATTTGTGGGGTGGCCCCTACTATGACCATGGGACTCAGAACTATCAGTCTCCCCAACAACTAGGGTTTGGGAATATGCTGGCAAGGGAAGAACCAAAAGGTGGTTCGAATTGTGACATTGGTCTCTGCGTTCTTCCTCTACCTCCTTTTTGGTAAAAATCTGGGTCTGGATCCAAGATAAAGTGAACTGGGGCAATAGATAAGGGAACTGGCTCTTTGTGGAGCCCCTGTAGGGGTCCTAAGAGGAGGGATCATAGAAATATCTCCAAAAGGGTCCCCCATGCTGTCCAGCCTCTTCTTCATGACTGGTATGAGGAAGAGGATCTCAGAGTCAGAGAAGCGGGTCTTTTCTTAGATCCCTTGCATGTCACACTTGGATCTGACATGTGCAACAGTGGGCTGGCCTGGTGATAGAACTCATTGGAACCAAGGAAGTAGCTGGAACCAATATGGAAGCCGAAGCAGGAACTAACAATGGATCAGAAAATTGAGACAATATTGGATCCAATGCAAGTCTCAAGTCCATCTCTCTTGCTACTGACGCTGAAGGCAGAACCAGTCTGTGTTTCAGGGCCATAGTGCCCTTGCCCAAATCAGACAGATACGATAGTTGTTGGCTCTGTTAGCAATGACCAATTTGTCCCTATGCCTCTTTCTCTTCAGAGCTACAGTGGCTAGCACTGAAGGCAATGGCGACCCCATTCTGAGACACCAATGAAATCCATCTTCCTAAATCTAGGATCAGGCATCAAAGTTAATCCTGGTCCTGAAGCCACAGGAAACCCAGAAGGATTGGAAAGCTGAGACAAAAGGTATGGGATCAGAAAAGATGACCAAACACTCTCTCAACTTCTCCTCTGGAATTGGGGCAGCAGTATCGGACCAGCTGGTGTTTGGTTCAGCTATGTGTAGCCTCAGAGGCATAACTGAGAGATCCAGAGGGAATGGATCTGGTCCCGACCAGCGATGCAGACTCTTGGAAACCTTTAGTTCTTTGCTGCTGTGAGTCAGGGCCTCTTCAACCTTGCACCAGAGGACTGTTCAGATCCAGAGGGTCTGACCTCAAGGGCTTTCTTCAGGAGGAGGAGCTGCAGGCAAATCTCCCTATCATTACAGCAGCCATCCACATTTTCCCTTCATTACCTCATTTTCAGATATACTGCTTCCCTCAACCCCAGACATTTAAAAATGGCATTCTCCTTGCAGCATGCTCTCACATGCACCATTTGTGCAAGTTCATGCTGCACGAAGGACAACAGTGTGACCTCACACTCTCATGTACGAGGTCACGCTGTATGGTGGGCGTCATTTTGTAGAGTAAAATAGCATTCTCTATCTGAGAAGCAGCAGCTCCTGTTCATGGGAAACTGGAGAGGCCCGCATCTGTTCATAGCATGTGGTTGGAAGGATCTGTGATGGAAGGAGGTTCTTTATCTCTTTTATAACCTTATACTAAGTGTGTTGTGATGCTGAGGGGAGGGACAGGGGCACAGGAATGTTCTAGCTGACCCAACTAGAAGAAGCTTCTACCACAAGATGGTGCAGTGCAATAAGTGGGAATATGCAGAGCCACTTGAAGAAGAATAAATCTTCAGATGGATCAATATAACATTTGACAACCTTGCAATTCTCATTGATTTCAATGGGACTTGTGGGCATTTGGCACTTCTGTCAGACCACTTACTTTGAGGTGCTAAAAATAGATTTAGGAGCCTAGCCTAAGGCATCCAGCTTTGAAAATTTTAGTCTTAGGTTACGATAATCAACTCCAAAGTTCGTCACTATGGTTATTGCCATCTTAATAGATGAAATACACCCATCTGAAGAACTCTCAATTCATATTAGAGATGGGAGAAATCATTTTGCCTATTTTCAAAACTTCTCTAACATTCTGTCTTTGAAAGTTTGACTAACTCACATTATTAGGTTCATTTCCCCCATCACTCAGTTTCTCCCATAGACTAAAACCCTTTTTTCCTGATCAGTTTTAAGCCTAGAATCCTCCCATTTGACTGGTTCAAAGGACTTTGGCCTCTATACATTAAAAGATATTTCAGGTGGTTTGGCCTGCAGTACTTTTAGTCTATGAAACTTACTTTAAAGGTACTTTTCAAAGGATTCCAGGCTTGAGACTGGATTCTAAGCTAGCCCACTATTCCCTTAAAAAAATGCAAACAAACAAACAAACAAAAGGCTATAAAAAAGGACAAAGGTCAGGAAGACAGCAACTCCTTATTAACATACTTTAGTAATGAACATTTTCTATGCAAACCACTGTTTTAGTTTTGTGGGATTTAATTTCAGCTAAGGAAAACCAAGTACATATGTGAGTGTCTGGTTTTTTATTTCTTTATATTTTTTAAAAGCCAAGGGTGACATTGTGGTGAAGGGTAGAAGCAGAATGACAACTCTTAAAGAAACTATTTCCCATCAGTAGTACCAGCCACCACGCTACTGCAATGGCTGTGAAATGTTATTCAACCAAAATAAGAATCTGTTACATCAGGACCTATACTAACAAAAGTAGAAGAAAATAAAGCAGTGTAACAGGTGATCAGTTATTCTATACTATGTACTGTAATTCCAATTAAATACAGCTGCCGGCTCCTTTAGATATTGAAAATGTAATCAGCAATGAAGCTAATTCATGTCCCACTAAGGCTCTTACAGTAACTGATTACTTACAGATGCCAAGTCTCCAAGTGAAATTTTTGCCACCTGTTTTCAATTTCAGGATTGGCAGCCTTGCACTTCCAAGATTACTGGCCTATAGTCAGGCTATGCCATCTGTTGCTCTATTTTCCATGCTCAGTCAATAGTTTTCCCAAGACATCCACCAGAACACCAGAATGAATGAGATTTCCTTCCTTAGAGAGAGACGCACATAAAAAGGACACCCGAGAAAAAAATCAAACTCTTTTCCATAGCAAAGAATGATTGTAAATGAAATGACCAAACTTTGCATAAGGCCTATTTACATATCAAACTAACCAGCATTCATGAGTTTGTATCTAGCTGTTGATGTTAACAAGCCAGTTGGTTTTACTGATTTGGATACAAATTATCCATTATTTAATTTAACTACTATAATTTCTGTATTCACATAACCAGAGCAGTATATTCAATTCATGCAAACAGTATTGTCACATGAAAAATCTATATGCAAGTAAGTGTAATAGTCTAGTAAATCCATTGGAAAAGGGTAATAAATAAAATTCATGTTAGAAATAAACAGATTATGGTGGTGATTAGGCAACAACATAAATCAAAGCTGGGTTAATTTTTTCCACCAACCGCCAAAAGATATGTGGTTAAAACATTTCTTACAATCCTCTTCTATGTTCAATATGAACCTTATTAAGTTTGGTTTTATTCCAAAATACACCACCAGTTTTATCTGAGTCATGACAGAGCACACATCTCAAATTACAAATCAATTCAGACTTTTATTTTTGTGGTAGCCATTATTATATGGTATCCATCAAACTAAGAAGCCAGCTATGGAAAATGACTGGTTGATTATCGAGTCCGCAGGGCAAGGTATTGTCCATTAGGGGACATATTGCACAGTAATATCATATTTGGTTTTTAATTATACATACTACATGAAAGAGCTATTTTCACTACATAAAACACAGCTGATATCAAGTTCTGCATTGCATGGAACATGCACTTAAGTGCTGTCTTTTGAACTGTGGTCCATCTAGACTGTAGGACTTCTGAGGCAGAGACTAACTACTTCTCTGTGTTTGTAGAGTGCCTGGAACAATGGGGCCCCATTCCTGGTTGGTCCTTAGGCACTGCCATAATAAACATGATTAATAGTAAGGAAATAAGGCTACTTTTTCATGAAATTCAAATTGCTACCGTTATTAAAAAATACGCTTATAGTTATAACTACTTTTTTCAGTAAATGGAACAAAGTACCTTAAGTTAAACCCTAAAGAAAGGAGAAAAGGGAGAGAAAAGAAGACCTTTTGATAAGACTATAATGGCACTCTTCAAATGTTATTCTATCACTTAAACAACCAATAAGTCTGCTTTTACAATCTACCCACCCTCTTCCCCCATCCCATGCTTTCACACACCATTGCCCACAGCATGAGTTAAAGAAACACCATTAGTCTTCCCAACTCACCACCCACTGGGTTAGCAATTATTTTATTGCACACAGCAGTCCTAACATTACGGGTCACTTGAAATTCTTCCTTCCTCTCCAAAGGAAACCACTGAGGACCAAACGCTCTCTGACTTCCAACACATTATAGGCAGGAGACAATGCAACACTGAAAGTAATTCTCCAATCAGCCGTAGTTCTCCTGAGGGCTCTTCAGGCTGCTGTTATGACTTTCATATTGATGCTGATGGAAACAGAATCCTTGTTTCCCCTTAATGATCCGATTCCCCTTCTGTCATAATTATATCATCTCTACTATTGTTCAATCTCTATATGAAGGAGGTTCTGGCACCAGTGTGTAGCCATCAGAGTTTATACCCTCTACTTAAAGCATTCTGTCAAGCTGAAGTTAGAAAAGATACTGGCTCATTCTCTGAGGCTGATTCTGACCTCAGTCACACTGAGGTAAAACTAGAATATTTCTATGACTTCAATGGAGTTTTTCCAGTTGTACAGCAGTTTATTTGAGGTCCACAACTGAATCAAAATGCTCACTAAAAGCTGCAAGTGTCATGAAAAAAGCTAACAGAAGCTACCCACATCCACTGAGGGGTGAATGAATATACGCCCTTAGGAAGTGGAGTTGAGAGGCAGATGCTATAAGCTTCAGTACCTCTAAGATGATCACACAGAAGGAAGAAATTTCCCCTTACTGTAATGTACAGCACTGAGCTAATATAAATACCAGCTACCACACCTTAGGCATTGTATCAACAATGTAATATGAAATATAACAGCAGCAGCAGCAGCCGCAGCAGCGTGTTTTTCATCAGAAAGATCAGAACAGCAGCTGTTTACTGCTTCAGTACAGCAGTTACAACATAATATAAACCAATGTTTCCAGTAAAGTATGCTTCCATCCATGGCATTTCTAATAATCTAATAATAATGACATTCTTTTTCCTTGGTTTGTTCAGAGTTAGCTGTCCAAAATACCACAGGAGTTACTCTCAGTGAAAGGCAAAACGATCACATGCTCTGCTTTTTAGATTCAATTAGCTACAATTAATTTACACAGTTTTCCAAAAAAAATATTTTATTTCCCACTCAGCAGTGTAATTTTGATCTGGAACAAAGATAAGTAAATTTTTGGAGATTTTAACTAGAAACAGTAGACCTGGCAGAAAAAATCCTCCCCTTCACTTTGTTTCTTTGGTGGTTTGGCTAACAAAAAAATCCTGATTTGCTGACTGCTAAGCTGTAGACTAAAGAAAGACATCTGCAAAGATTTAGGGCCTGATCCAACATCTTGACTCCACTGACTTCAGAGGGATTTGGATCAGGCCTTTAATAAGTAATTCCCACTCCTAAATTGAGGTCTGCTAATGTGGCCCACTTGCCCTTAGAGCCACATTACTTTTGATATATTTATAGATTTCAAGGCCAGAAGGGACTGGTGTGATCATCCAGTCAGCCTGGCTCTATAAAATAGACATATCTTTTAGAAGAAAGATCTAATCTTGCCTTTAAAATTGCCAGTAAGGTAAATCCACCACAACCCTTGGTAAATAATTCCAATGGTTAATGACTCTCACATTAAAAAATTTACACTTTGTTTCCAAGTCTGAATTTACCTAGCTTCAACTTCCAGCCATTGGATCATGTTAAACCCTTCTCTGCTCTGCAGAGGAGTCCATTATCAAATATCTGTTCCATGGGAGGTGCATGCATCCCCCACCTTTGGGGAGGCTAGCCACCCACCCCTACTCTTTTGTCTGAGGCCCCACTCTGTCCCTTATCTCTAAGGCCCCATTCCCCACTCCACCCCTTCTTCTCCCCTCCTGCTCTCCCCGGCTGGCCTGCTGGCACAGCCCAAGCTGGCGCCTGGAGCAATCCTGTGCCTGGAGCACCCAGGGGAGCTCTGAGCCCCACTGTGGGTCACACATGGCGAGCAGTGGGGACGGGGTAGACTGGAGGAGGGAAAAGGCAGGGCCACCACAAACCAGATATCTGACAGCAAGTCCTATTATACCTGCCACCCATGATCTGTTCTCCATGTAGGTACTTACAGACTGTAATTAGCCCTTAGGCTTCTCTTTGTTAAGCTAAATAGATCGAGCTCCATGAGTCCATCACTATAAAGCATGTTTTCTAATCTTTTAATCATTCTTGAGGCTCTTCTTTGAATCTCCTCTATTTTTCAACGTCCTTGAGTTGGAATCCTCCTTTTAATGAAATTCAGCAAAGGTACAGGCATATGCACCGGTGAATCACAGTGCAGGACCAGGGTTCTCATTGTTCAGCTTGAAATTTTCAACATAATATACATCATGGCATTTTCTATTTGTAGGATTCAACACTACATTGTTTTGATGTCTTGTTAGTCAATTTAGTTAACATGCTAAGGGGAACCACTCCGCACAAGTAATTTTGTTGGTGGAAAAACCAGAATGAAAACAGATACCATATATATCATGACCTACTGGAATTTTTGGAATTTTTTTCCCCATTTTTCCAGGGATTTCGGAGGTGGGGGGGGAGTGAAAATTAGAGATTGATATAATTTTCTTCTAAAAACTGTGAAATTTGAAGCACCTTACTGATTGTTATATTTTCAATTTAAACACAGAAATAAAATAAATAGAACTCTGCCTCCATTCCAGTGGATTAGTCAGAAATACCTCCCAGGAGTTATGACTTCTACCAGAGAAATGGATCTCCTCCAGGAGAAACAATCAATTCAAAGGAACCCAGTTAAGACAGGATTTCATCTTATAGTATAGAAAAAATCTTGTCTATCTCCCCAATCATTCTAAAGACTTCAGCCATCCAATGTTTTAGCACAGTTTGGGGCATCAGAACGACACAGTTAGGGTCACATTTATATTACAAGCTGGAACAGTATTTAACCAGGTTGGGGAACAACTGTTTTGCAATCATGACTCCCAACACTCTTGGATCTGCAGTTTAGTTGGGCTGGTAATTTCACAGGGTAACGAGATCCTGTTACCCACCATCTCAAAAAAAGAAAGAAATAATTGTATTTCACTATTGTTCCGCCACTGAGCAAAGTTTTCTCTTACCCAAGCTGTTTTGAAGGGACAATGTCAGGTGTCCTTTCCTTACCTGCTAATAAACTAAAGACCTTTCTGAATAAAGGTTTTATAACCTTTAGTATTAAGTTAAATATCAATTATTATTTTATGTTATTGCAAGCAGTTAGGATTTAAACCTTCCCTTACGGTGTTTGCAACCCAGACATTGCAGATTTGTATTCATGTAATCCAGACACTGGAATGAACTAAAACAGAAGTGGTGCAGAGAACTTGTTTATTTTTATTGCCCAATCTGAGTAAAATGCAAAAAGGAAAACAGAATAAATAGGGAATCACAAGTTAGAAATTCATCCAGATTTAACTTATGTCATTACTAGACACACATATAGAAATGTATTTTAAAAAACATGTAAACATCTGGTAGTGTTTCTTAAAAAAAGGTCTAACAGAATGTTGCCTACATAGTGGCACACTGAAAACAGTAAATAGAAAGTCTAAGAAGTGCTAAGTCACAAAAATATGAACTAATTTTGGTGGCATCTTCATAAGGCTCAGTCGAATATAGGTTGAGTAAGTGTTACTGATAGGTATTGTCAGGCACCCAAGGTTACAAGGTAGAGTGACAGTGCCTCACTAGTCTAGACTACACTCTGGTATGTTAAACATTTATCAAGAAGAATTACTCCAGGCTGAGTTTTTACCCTGAAGAGAGCCAGTGAATCCGTGACATCTACTGGGGACCCTCTGTTGCCATCCATTTTACATGGAAATTGCTCAGATACTCCGGAGCCGCATGCGGCTCTTCAGCCGCGGTAAGCTATGTTTTGCGGCTCCAGGCAAAATGGCTCTTTTGAGAGTAAAGGTTGCCGACCCCTGCTCTAGCTGATGTGGATTAGTGTTTGTTTTCCTGGTGGAAATGCTGAGTCTTTAGCAGGGATCTGAAGTAGAAAACGGTAGGAGCAGAGGGCATTGGGCTCAGGGCACATTGGGTTATGGGGTCATTTTCAGATTTCACATACAGCCTAAATTTTGAATCCATAGAGGTGGACTTTTAAGTGCATTGTAATGAAGAAATACACTGGACACACATTACTATTAAAATTCTCAGGCATCCTTTGAAACTAATGGCATGTGGTAAGAATATTAACTCATTCTCATGTTACTTAGAAAAGTGGAAAAAAGTAAACTGATTGCCAATAATTTAAAGGTGGCTTTTCTTTTACAAACAATTACTCCAATTTCCAAACAGACATGCACCTAAGTATTTGCGCACTTGAGGCCTACCCCATTTAGATGTGCACCCTCCATCCCAAAACATGCATGAAAGACAGGTTAGTGAACATGTAAGCATAAATTAGCTGTACACAAATGAACTCCACACACACTCACAGATCAGAGTTGGTGAGCACTTGCTAGAAAATTTAGTCAACAATTTGGGCCAACATGAATTGTGCCTAAGAGTGAAATCATGACACAACTGAGTACTCCTAAGAGGGCAATACTCATGCAGAATTGGAAAGCAACATAACAGAGCTAGGAGATGGACTTCTCTGCTCAAACCTACTAGTAAGGCTCTGAATACTTAAACAGTTCATCAGTTCCCAGGAATTGCAGGATACTGGAAGGCCATCAGTGAAGCGATGCTGACATTGATTTTGGTCTACTCTCCATTTTGGGCCACACAGAGTCATGTTATGCATGGAATACTGATTAAGCCCTTGACCTACCCACTTTCTATTTGTTTAATTCTCTTGTGAAGATCTGCCGTGGCAGATTCACATTCATAGCATGCCTGAGAGTGCAGTGCCATCCTGCATTAATTTCCTACTGTATTCCACATCTGTGTCCCAGAAAATCAGCCTCTCTGGTGCTACTAAACACACCTGCACATACCAGCTCAGGATTGTGATTTTTTAAAAACAAAGTGAGCAAAACCCATTTAAAATGACTTTACAGACCTAACATTTGTATTGCCTTAGGTATTTACTGAAAGCTAATAAACTTCATGTTATTATATCTCATTGGAATAAAGCAGTAAGGCAAGCTTAACGTTAATGTTCCATCCTAGCAAACATTTTACCAGTTTGCTAGAATGTCATCCATAGGAACAACTGAGCCACTGAATCAAGATTCTATGTCAATGCTGCATAGATTCGTGTATAAAACAGTACATTTTAGAGACAAAAATCAGGTTTGATCCACAGGTGAAAATGAAATTAGATTCCTGATTCCACAAACTAACCTCTTCCAGAAATCCCAGTTCAGAATTCAATGGCAACAGCCATATCTATTCAGAACTGAGCCACAGAGGTGGAATAACTTAGGGTATTTCTGCACTGTGGAGTTGGCCTAGGCTATAGCCCATGTGGTGCCCCTCACGCATCATCCATCCACACATAAAAACCTCTAACCTGGCTTGGAGGGCGCATTAAGTCAAAACTAGCTAAGGGCACAGGTTTCACAGCTAAAAGTACAGGTTTCACTACAGCCCTGGTGAGCAACTTGCCTATTTTTCAGCAGGTATTTACAGGCTAATCAGTCCTAACCCACAATTCCACCTGGATTGTACTTTCTTGTCTAACTCCTCCCTTTCTTCTGCTCTTTGTTTTAACTCCATGTTTGCCTGCTCCATTTCTGCAGCACTTCCATCACCTTTGAGCAGAGAGGACATCCATAAATCCTCCTTCCATGTTGCCACTTAGTTAGATACTGACACCTGCCTTCTGGTGTGATATCAGCAAGGCCCATAATTTGTGGCAAAGTACGCAAAGTGATATTTTATGTTTAGTGGACAAGAAAGAAACAGAGAGGCAGAGCAGGGAGTTGGGTGCATTGCAAATCACTTTGTGGTTTGCAGACTATATTCTTCAACGACATCCTCATTAGAAGTTCTTGCTGCCAAATGCTGTTTACTTTTGCCTCCAGAATTTTCTGCATTAATGAGTAACTCCACTTGGAAGTTATTAATCTCAAATATTGTTCTCATGTCACTGCCACAGATAGAAGCTTCACGCCTGGGGAGAAGAAAAGAAAGAGAGCAAGTGCTCTGAGAATGAATTCAAACAGCAGCCCAGTTTAATGGACCACTAAGAAGCCTGGCATATCCCACAAGAAATACACTAGTATAGCACCACTGGGAACAACAGTTACACATGTCTGGCTCAGGTAGTGCTTTGCAGTGGGAGGCTCCGTGCAGACCAAACTAGCCCAGGCTAACTCTGAAGCGAAGACAGGCCCTTGCTTATTACCTGGATAGTATCTGAGTCCAAGTTCCACTCTTTGAGAAGCTTTGAGGGTCTTAAGCTTTGGCTTCTGCACCGTATTGGTTCATTGGAAATAATCTCTAAAGAGTCTAGACATTCCATAACCTTAAATATGCAAAATATCCTGCTAGTATGTTCGAAAACCAGGACAGTTTGATGGAACTACAATATGTAAGATAACTGACCTTTCTCTCCCCCTCCACATTCCTTCTTTCTGACCCACTGCTCCCCACGTAGCACTTTATGAGCTTCTGGTGATTGTGTGATAAATTACCCCTTTCCTTCTTCAGGGTATATCTTCACTCATGATGGCGAATTCTTTTGGATTGATTGAGCGGAAGCCGACTAAATAAATCCACCCGTGGAAAAAGGGTAACGCTGCGTCGATGGGAGGGCATTTCCCATTGGCGCAGCTTAGTGTGGACACCGCACTAATTAGAAGTTAGGAAGTCAACAGGCCCATTGACTGCCGCCAAATTTTGCGGCAAGTGTAGACCAGGCCTTAGCCTCATGTAATCGTTTTACATAATGGTTTAAACAGTTTCTTCCCTCCCCATCATTTGTCTATTGAAACTCTGCTGGTAAAGATAAGTCACCCCTGAGGGGAGCAGGACAGGTCAGTGTACAAAGAGTATGTTGTTGGATTTCTTTCAAAACTTTCAGTGCACCAGAGCTCTGATTCCCTCCTCATCTTATTTAGAAATGGTATTTCCTAAGGGATGTCATGCAAGATGGAGTCACACACCAGTTTGAAGGCTAGGTCAAACAGCCAAATCCCACAGGTAAGCAAATAGCACTGTGCTTGGTGCAATACAGACTTCTCTGAAGAGCTAGGCACATCTCTGTCTGCAATTACTATTGGCTCTAAAGAGAAGCTGTGTGGTGACAGTATTCTCGAAGTGCATTATCTGAACCTAAATCAGCGGACTAACATATAAACATCCCACAACTGAGGGTCAGAATATGGCATCCTAGCCAGCAATATCTGATACACAGCCATGCTATGGCCAACGCTTCAAGATTCCCCACTAATTTATTTTAGCCCAGTGGCTCTACACTGTGCACTGGATAAACCTGGACCTTCTGATATCCCCAAATCCCCTGCTCTAGTGTGCGCCAGGGTGGGTGCAAGCAATCCATGGCTTAGCCCTCCTGCACAACAGAAATACAATGCTTCCACTGCACTTTGGGTTTTAAGATGACAGGGCCACCCACTGAAAATTTGTCCTGTGTTCTTAGAATGCAAGGTTAGAAAATTCTAGCCATCTGACTGAGACATTCACATGCAGAGGAGATACTCAGCAGCACCACTTTTATTTAATATACTTTAAATCATAGTCAACAGTGTCACAAATAGAGTTTTACTGGAACTGGAAAGAAAAGTGGGTAATGTTTTAAATGAGAACATTTTTCTGTTGTCTGAGATCCAGTAATGTGAATTACTGGTAAGAAGCTACTTTCCAGTGAGGAATTAGAAGCAGCAGCCTGATGTAACATCCTACTTCATCTGTCTGCTCAAACATCGGCATATTTGCTAGTGGACTTTGAAATTTGGGTAAATCCCCTGGTGAGCCAGACACAAGGAAACGGATTACAGTCATTTGATTTTCTCTTAAAAAAAAAAAAAGGAAAGAAAAGAAACTAGGAGGGAAATACTGTAAAGCTCTCAAGGAAACAAATTTGACCGACTGCTATTCTCTTCTATGTTTCTTGCCATTATGTTCTGCCAGCCCTTGCTTTCAAACCAACAGGGCAGACTTGTGAAAGGACATGCCTTTATGCCAGACTCTGCCCCTCTTACTCACACAGAGAAGTACCATGAGCAAATCCACTAGAACTGCACCCAGTGGTCTGGTAAGCACAAAATTAGGTGCTATTTAGTTATAGCTTTTTCCAGTGCATTCACAACATACTTTTTATTGCTCTGTTGATATAAAAGTAATATGCTATATAAAAGGTTTCAAATGTTTGGATAACTTCAAATTAACAGTGTCTCCATATTTATTTGTAAAAGCTTTTCTGACTGATTAACTTTCCAGCTGTCATGGGGGAAAGGACACTTCAGTCTAGTAATGGCCCCTTAATACTAGTAAAATCAGTAAAGAAATAACTCTTCCAGGTGAATTCATGATTTTGTGTGAATGCGCTTCACAACAGAAATACTTTTCCAGTATATCATACAATATTTTTATCTCATGACTATGCTTTTCAGATTTTATTTGTATCTGAATAGTGCTGCTTGCTCTGCTGCATATTAGGGCTGCTGCTGTTTCCATTCTAGTCCCCTACCTGCGCAATGAAATAACGTACTTCTCCCTGAAATGGAACACAGCAAGGCTCAACCTGACAACACTTTAAAAAAAACCAAAAAACTAAACTTTGCAATCCAGCCATTCACTTCTTTTTCAGTAACAACAATGAATACTAGTGTTACGAGGTCTTTCACTCCAGGAATTAAAAGAAAATTCTCCCTAAATAAAAAATCCATCAGCACCCAAAAACAAATTTGGTTATAAAAGAAATTGTACATATCTACAATATTGATTAATTTACATGGCACCTTCTAGACAAGACAGAAAATAATAGTCTAATGTATCAACAGCAATTGTATTCATTTGAATCAGAACTATTATGAAAAACTGTACTATTGACAGGGATAGTGAGTATTTTAAAAATATGGTTCCAATATTCTGTTTAGGGAACTAGGTGTTTTGGGGGGCTGCGTGCGTGTCATTGTTTCAATATACCTCTTAGGACTTCTAAGTACACTTAAGCCAAATTGGTCATACTTTGGTATCTAGAGATCATGACCTAAATCCATATTTAGTGAACTAAAAACCAGGTGGCCTGAATTTCAGATGTGTTGAGCATGTGCAACTCATATAAAGTTTGAAGAGATTGTGGATGCTCAGAAACTCAAAATCTGGCCTCTCTTGTGGGTCACTCAGTATGGATTTAGGTTTCTAGATTTAAGCAACGGAGTTTGAAAAATGAAGGCCTTAATACTGTTGTCCCTTCTTTCTACACCAGTGCTCCCTTCTTCACTGAAGAGTTAACCCTGGGGCTCTTACTCAGTGTTGTACCTAACACAGCTCCCATACACACTGAAAAACCTCTGACCCAAGTTTGTTGCTATCAGCCTGGGCTACCTAGCCCCAGGTGGAACCTATCCACTGTACAATTGGGTTCAAGCCACCAAACAGGGTTCTGACACCCATCCAATGCCTCCCACAATGCCCCCTGGGCTATATATTTTGCCATCTATCCGTTCCCTTCTTCTGCACCAGGTATCACCTACCAGTTTACATACACTGGCTCAGTGTTTAAATCTCTCTTTGCGCATGGCCTGCTGTACTGGCAACCTTTCTATATTTCTACTACTCTTCCACAGCATTTGAACAGAGAACGTATCCAGGAAATCATACTCAGAGCATACTGCAAGCTAGCTGGAGGCTGACACTAAGATTCTGGATGACCCAAAATTTGTGGAGCTCTACCTGAAATCAGCAGGTCTACAAGGCCACCCCCAGGAAGTTGACAGAGGAGGGGATTTCATAGATAGGACCTCAGTTCAGGGAGAAAAATCAAATCCCTCCAGACCATGTGCTGTAAGACCAAAATCCAGAATTCCCCATTCAGGAACTCATGAAGAACGTGCACATTCTCTGATGAACTGGACCAAGTACAGAGCCCGTTTTCATGCTAGGCGGAATTTTTACTCCAGGCGGTGTTTGTACTGGACCAGAGCCAGAGAGACCAATATAATGTAGACCAAGTCTGACTTCTATAGCTGCTGCAGGTGGAAGGAGGGGTTGCAGAAACACATTTGTAGTCCTTTATGCTGCTGCATTCTAGTTCAGCTCCCTCTTTATGCTGGATTGAATTTTAATGCACTCCCGAGTTATAATGCAGGAGACAAATTCAGAGGCCCAGCTGCAGCTCCTTTGACAATTTCATCATGAGAGCTAAATACTGGTTTTACTGATGTTAATGGGAGTTCTCATTAATTAGCTTTAACAAGACCAGGCTTTGACCTCCATATTTACTTCTGATCTAATGAAAGGAATGCTTTAAAAACCTGATAGCCCTAAGATACCAGCTGGTAAATACATGTTTGGAAAGATTCAAACAAACAGATAGATATTCTGAGCCTGATGCACGATAGTGAGACACCAGGATTTGAGCTGGTATAGTTCCACTGACTCCAGTGGAGTTCTGCTAGTTCAAAACTAGTGTATCAGGCCCTTGGTTTAAAAATTGCAAACACCACTTTCAGGGAAACAACTTAGTTTCATGCATCTGATGCAGTGGGTTGCAGCCCATGAAAGCCTGCAGAAATTTGATAGTATTTAAGGGGCTACAGGACTCCCATTTACTTAGTTTTAACTATTAACAGTGTTTTTATGGTTGAAAATGTCAGTATTTTGGTCTTAACAGATATGGTTGTTTTCTCCCTCTCTCTCTTTCTTTATCTACTCTTTTCCTACCCAAAATTTTGACATAAGTCTCAAGCATCAAAATTGAATTTCCATCATTTCTCCAAATTCACTTAGCTTCTGACTTTTTAAACCATCTCTAAAAAGATCAAAAGAAAATCCACCATCAATTGCTAATTTCTACTGCTGGGCTCAATGATTTTTGAATAAATTGCCAAGAGCTTGATGAACAGTATATTGAATGTTTTTTTTTTATATTTAAAGGAAAAAGGAAGTGACCTGGTTTGCTTTTATTCTACATACATTTAACACACACACACACACACTTACTTGCTTAGAGGTATCTCGGCGATAATTTCTTGTATAGTGGTTATGAATTTCCTTTAAAAAAAAAAAAAGCTTTTGTACAATCCCCCCTGCGCTAGAAACTGAGGCCCTTTATATTTATCTATATATGCTGTAAGCCTGACCTGGATGGCGCAGATCTAGAGGTGAAAGGTAATTCAGTCTGTAATCATTTAATTCTTGGCCACTAAATTGACTTTGACAAACAGGGTGCCAATTAGTGTCAGGTGTAGTGTTGGTTTTTGCCATGTCTATTAGGAATGCTAGCAACCAGAACTCACTTCACATAAAACCAATTAACAGCCACTAACCAGATGGCAGTAACTTTTTATTGCTACTATCCTAGTGCAGATTTGAATGGTACATAACCCATGAGAAAGCCATTCTCCCTGGTTATGAATTCATCCATTGAAGATATGAGCACATAACTGTCCTTATATAATTAAACTGTGCAAGGCTACATTCTTTTCTCTATCACTTTGCCACTGAAAAGTTCCTCGAAATCTGATCCCGTTCTAGTATGTGGGAGCAGGCTACTATGTCAAACCCCTAAAGTTTGATATTGACAAGAGGGAAAAGGCAGCAGATGCTTTTCCTTCAATTCTTCTTCTGCCCACTGAGAAATTCTGAGGATAATAGAAGTGGGTGACAAAAGTGGTGAGATGATCACATTCTTGAGGACCAGGAGCAAACAGGATCAGAGACTAAGTTTAGATGTGCTGAGGAAGAATTAAAAAGATGCTATGGGACTGGAAGTGGGGCAGAAAGAATTAGGATAATTTGGAAAAGCAAATGAGTGTGAGGTAAATAAGTGTAAATAAGGGTGCCTGGAAAACAAGTGTGGCATTTGGACTTGCCTGGTGGAAAAATTGGAACCTGCTGGTGGTACTTCAAGAACAGAGGCTAGAGACTTACTGACTGAGAGCATGAAACTTATTAGTACCTTTATTAACTCATTTTTAAATTATACAATTATATTATTGAATATATGTATATTATAACTATATGCATATAGTTAGCAGGAGTAGTATAGCACCAACTGTGAGCTAAACGCCTTACAGACAGATCAGGAACAAGCAGAATGCCTAAATTAAACTCTTTGATTCCCAGAGAGCTAGTGAAATGAGGACATCACAACAACCAAGGGCTTGTTTGTCTATATAGGGACATTCAGAAAAGAGGAGACAAGTTGAGAGGGGGGAGATTTTTATTGAGACCCTATAAAACTTTTTACAAAATTTGTTTTTGTTAATATTAATTTCACTTTAATAACTTTTTGGAGAAAATGCTAAATATTCAACACTTTTATTAAAAGCAAACCCAGGGAATGTCACAAATTTCTGGTATATTTTAGGGTAAAAATCAAGCAAGTAATAAAAACAAAACAAAACCTTTTTAAAATGCAATAGCCCTTTCACATCCTATCTATAGATCATTAAGCAGCAAAAATGGGGTCAAGTCTAATATTTAAAAAACACTTTGTACGTCACTATTTAGGTCAGATTAATGTTGCCAAATGCGCTTTGCTGTAAATGAAGAGGGCCATGTGACCAACAACCTGCAGCAAACCCTTTCTCACACTGATTATCCAGATACAAGCTATACTTACTTAGGTGGAACAATTCATATATTTTAAGAAAAAAGTTAGCACTGTTTCCATTCTGCCCCTCAATTACTCTTGTTCAGTGGGTGTTAGGGCTCCCTAGTGTTATCCAATTACAGTTTTAAGTGACAGCTTAAGTTGGCACTTACATTCTTAGAGTGCCTCTCCAAACCTCACCCTGTGTACTCCCAGAAGATATGCAGATACAACTGCAGTTAGATATGCAGATGCCTCCGAGAAAAACTAGGGATGAAGCAGCTGCCAGTCCTAATTTTTAACTTTGAACATTGCGTATGAACTAATATCCCAGGCAGCCTTGAGGGTTATTAAATCTCAATCATAACAATGCTTATTGTAGCAAACTAGTACCTGGATATTTTCTACCATTAATTCAGCTGATCTGAACCTACCTTACTTTAAAAAAATTTAGTCTAACATACAATTGTCCTAAGTAATTTATTATTTTAGAATATGGGAATATCATCTCATAGAAATAGAAAACAAATGCTACAGTTTTAATCATGATGGTTCGATTTATTCTGCGCCACACTGTATGTCCCACAAAAATCTTTCCTTAAACTATATATAAATATTCTGGTCATTCGTTAAAAAAAAAAAGTGTCACATCAGTATGCAATTTAAAAGCATTCCTGAATTCTTCACTTATGCTAAGCTCTGACATGGTCAAATATGTAACTTGTAGACACCGCTATCTCCAGCTCAAAAGTCTGCTCTGGCCTAATTTTAAAGCCTGACCCAGACACAAAGCCGACCGAAGCTGAACCCAAGAGTGTGGACTCGTTTTCAGCCTCAACCCAAACTCAACACTCTGCCCCCTTCCAACCTGTCAGTGATGCCAGCGCCTCATTCTTCGGGCTCAGCCTGGTGGAGGCGTCCTATCCCCAACACCTGCAATCCATCTCCAGCTACCTCCTGCCTGTTGGGTTGGCATAACAGCTGCATGGCCGCCTGCTGGTCGCTGCCGCCCCACTGCCTGGTCCATGCTGCGGAATGAAAGATTCACCCCAAGGAACACAGAGTGCAGAGAGGTGGCCTCAGTTGGAAGAAGTGCGGCATGCAGTCGCTATCATGTCCACTCCATGGGCAGGAGGAGGGGGTGTCAGAGATGACTCAAACCACGCCCAAGAGTCAGGTTGTTTTCAGATTTTATCTGAATCTGATGCCTTTAATATTTTGGCCCGTAGTGATCTGGGCTCAGAGCATCTAAAAACTAAAGCATAAAGCTCTGAGATGAGGACACTGTCAACAACTCTACAGTTCTGACATACCATAAGGCAAGAGTAGTCAACAGGTGCACCAAGGGCTAAATCCGGACTGCGGACCAAATCTGGACTGCCAGACGCTTTTGAGCAGACAGTGAACTATTTTTATTTACTTATGATTATTTCTGTATTATTTTCTCTGGAGTCTGGACCTTGACTATCCCTTGACCAAGGAATTTGGATCTTGACAAAAAAATCATTTGATTACCCCCGCCATAAGGTATAAGCTCATTTAGACAGGAGACAGAGCCTTTCAGGGGCCAATACAACATGAGTAGGAATTCCTGCATGCTCTAAGAACTCCACCAACTTCAGCACATTCCATTCCAAGTGGCAGGTGCACTTCTTTGACCTTGCCTTCACTAATGCACAGAGCACAGCACAAATACCGTTGTTTAAAAAACAAGCACAAGGAAGGAAGGAAGGAAAGAACGACTCATGGCAAATGTTAGTCATGTTGCTTAATGGCTTCCGAATACTCACATACCACAGTGATGGGCATGGAATAAGAGCCTGAACAGAGCAGTCAGTGTATAGTGTACCACAGTGAACATACTAGTCCCGAGTTTTTCAGAGAGTGTTAGTAAAGTTAAATAAAAAAAACAATCCAGTGGTAACTGACAAAATAACAAATGCTGATGAACACTGTATGCAACCAAATACAGTCAGCTCACCTCCTCTAGCCCAGAAGCAGAAATTGTGCACACCATACAAAATAAACTTAGTTTCTCTTTATGGGCTAAATGTAACTTTGCCTTCCTGTGATCATCACTGATGCGGGCAATTCAGCACCTCTCTGATTAGTGCTGTGGCATACCCTCAGCAACCATAATTTACTTTTCTTCTGAATTTTTTAATACTACTTACTCTACTTGGAGCAAGCATCCATGTGAGTGCCTGTTTTGGGAAAGGTTTCTGTGAGGGCTGCCAGATATTCTGAGCCTAAGAGCAAACGTTCTCTTTCTCTACTGGTATACTGGATCTGTCTTTCAGCATGACAGTTTAATCACAGCTTTATGTCTAATTTATGGGTCATGCAGACAAGAGTGCAAGTCAAAACAGCAATAATACATGGGGCCAGGTTTTGAAAAGAGCTCAGATCCCATTTGGACACCAAAATAAGTAGCCAGATTTTCTTAAGGGCTCGTGTAAAATCTGGTCATAAGTGTCCCAATGAGGCGACTGCTGGTGCTGAGACCTTGAAATCCTGGTCCTGAGCCCTTTTGAAAATTGTGGCCCTTACTGTCTTCTTAATCAGACTAGATGCAAGAAACAATGCATTATCTTAAGTGTCTGAAACATCCCATGGTGGATATCTGTGTTATAACAGCCCAAAGCTGTACAGAAGTTTCTCCTTGGAGAATTTCCATTACCTCTGGTCAACATAGTTCCCATCCCCCTTTTTCATGTATTCTAATGTTGCAGACACATATAACAGTAGTCATGATTATTGTATTAACTGATATCTAGCGCAGACTTTCCACAGTACCCCGTCCCCCCCTCACTCCCCCCCCCAAAAAAGGATTTCTTTAGGCTAAAATTTCTTTTATTCTGCTTTTGTCGTCTGTTATTTTAACTGCCAGCTATTAAAAGTCATCAGGAAGCCTCTTCTATCACCTTCATCCAAACGGAGTTGTTCCTCCCTCAGAATCTGAGTGTTAAATGTGCACTTAAGGATGTAATCCTGTAAACTGCTGGGCATCCTTCTGCAAGGTGTCGAGTGCCTTTAACTTCCAATGAGATCAATGGGAGTTAAAAGCCCTAAAAGCATCTGCAGAATCTAGCCCTTGAAATTATTCCAGTGCTAATCGGGAATAGATTTACAACTTTTTAATTTAGTTTTTGGTAGCAAGAGGCAGGAGATATAACAGAGTGTATATAGTCTGTTAATTCTTCTCATTACCTAAAGAATTATCTTTGGAAGTGAGTACGACCTAGTCTATGAGTGGCATTTATTACCAGCAAGACTTGCTTTTTCACAGACCTCCAGGAAAGTATACGAAACTGTTTTCAGTTTGATTGGAATCTTTATGACTGGTTTCTAATATAATCTGAATCTCTTCAACTTCCTATCAAATATACTGTATACTCAATCTTTGGCTCTCCCCTCAGAACTACCTCGGGAAGATGGAAAATGGCTGGAAAGCTTTTAAAATAAGAAAATGGTAACAGTTAATATCAAGCTACTTTAAAAGGTAGAAAGGCTCAGTTCCATCAACCCTGGTAAATGATAATCTCAGTGAGAAATGCATGACAAAAGTCTGTCTGGTCTACAGAAGAGCACAAATCACCTTTATTACTGCCTTCTCTTCAAAGTAAACAAGCCATCGGAATAATTCATTCTCCAAAGATAGTTTTGTAAGGTTTAATACATCTAAAAGAGCAAGGCATTACTTTTTCTACTTAAAGAAATTCCTCAGATGGCTGGAACGAGGCCAGGGAAGCAAACACATGAATTGTGCTTGCTGTGTTCAAAAGCATTACAAATTCAGCAAAGCCGACATAGGAAACTAGTAACACAGCAAGGTTTGTCTTCTCTAATATTTCAGAAAGAAGGCATAGTGATCTTATTCTTCAGTGCATCCTGAACACTCTGATAAAGCTATTAAACTAATCTAATACCTATTGGAAAAAATAAGTTTTTATATTTATGAATAGGCTTGTTCTATTGATCTTTATATGTTAAACATCAATGAGCAGGAGAATATTGGGTGTATCTTCTTATTTTGTCAAGTCCCTCTGTGCAAGAGGCTATCAAGGGAGCATCACCACCTTCCTTACATAACATCTTCAATTAAGCTACAGTATACCTTACGCAGTGTGTCATGATTACAGGGTGAGATGAGTTTTGGATCCTTTTCCGTCCCTTTCAAGTGCACCCCTCAGGAAACAAGCCTGGCTTCTTTTGCATCTCCCAGAGCTGGGACTTGAGGTCCAAGCACTCCTAGGCTGGATCTTTCGGTGGCAGCCCTTCTGTTTCACAACCACGTAAACTGTTCAGGCCAAACCATACTTGGCACATGTAAGAAAACTTCTCTCTAGGATTCTGACCAGTGGCTGATTAAAGTGACTCAAAACAGTTTTATGTAAGCAAACATATTTAAGCCATAACTGTTCAACATGTTTTTCTGATGGGGAAACTACAGTAAAATTTGCCAAGAGCAACCACCCGTGGGAATTAGCAAAAATGCAATTGCTTGTAAGCGGTAGTCTCTCTTCAAAGGTTTGCACATTGGAGAGCAGTGGGTCTGATGGCAGAACCACCACCAACAGCAGCACAGAAGTAAGGGTGGCGTGGCATGGTATGGTACACTAGACCCTTACTGATAAGTGAAGATCGGTTTCTCCTACAGGTTTGTTTTTATGGATGGGAGTAAGATAATGTGATAACAGATCATAGGTCATCGCTCTTCAGTTTAATTATAGGATAGTCACTTGTGACAGGTGGTCTCTCTTCAGAGGTGGTTGCTATGGCAGGTTTTATTATATGTGGAGTCAAATAAGGAAAAAATATAGAAAACAGTTTTGTATAAACCCAGACTAATTAATTAGGGTAATAGATTCTGGAAGCATGACAGAGAGAACTTTTTCTCCAAGGGCTAAAACAACATGGAACAACAGAAACCATTAACTGCCAGCAATGACCACTGCATGACCAAAGATTAACACTGTGCTCAATTATTATGCTGATAAAAAGAATTCCTATCTCTTCTGACAAGGCTTAAAAATGTGTGACAGTGCGTGGATGTGGCAAATCCTTGAAAAGCCATGCACTCTCTCTCTGATTTAAAAGAAAAAAAGGCAGGCTTGTTGTACAGCCTTTCACATATAATGGCTGATATAACATTTATACTGTGCATATTTGAAATTAGAAATGTTCAGTGCCCTGATCCATTTTGACAAGTACTATGAACCGTAGGCACAAATTTAAGTAGATATTTGCCCAATCACTTTATTACAGGCACAAATCAAATAGTTACACATCCAACTAAAACTGAGCGAATAATGAAAAAAAAGATTCCATGAATATTTAGTTAAATTTTTAAACAAATTTACTTCAGCCACGGTCACACCCCTTTTGTGCTTGCTCTCCAAGAACATTTACAAAAAATCCAATTCACTGACACAAATGTTGGCAGAATATGACTTTAGTATTATTGCCAGAAGTGTATGTATGGTCATCTAATCGGGGAAAAAAAAACATTAACATGCAATTTAGCTGTCCGAACACAACTAAGTAACACAGTTTGGTTTTGGAATATGTGCTGCTGACCTTCAGATTAAATCAACGTTTACAGAATGTGAACAGCAAATAAATTTGGAGGAAATTGAAATAAACCGGCAGATATTCTCTGAGCAGAAAAGAGAGGCAAAGTTCATCAATTATTTGTTGCAGAGAATATTAGCTACTAAAATTTGCACACGCTATTCATTTGTGCACAGAAATGAACAAGGAAGGAAGGTTTCAACTCAGCTGAAAATTTGGCCGTTAGTGTTTACTGATCTCATCAGATGGCTTTGGCTCTTATGTCCACCCTGTGCAATCTTGGATGTGTAAATCATGAAGACAGAATAATTTTAAAGATAATGTTAAGCTCTTCTGACAAGAAAAAATACACCATACTACAACAAAAAACAGTCTGTTCTGTATCTCACTGCCAACCACAGTTACTGTGACACTTTATAAACATATAAATATTATAGTATCCATACCGTAGTCAACAGATCAGCAAAGTACTGCTGCGCAAGGATTTTCCTAAATAAAGTAAATGTTTAATATTATAATTCTTTTTAATGCTGATTAAGATTACTACTTTTAAATAATCAACAAAATCTAACAAGAAAGAGGTTGAAGTTGTCTTGGGTTTTATGAAGCATTTAGACCTTCGGAAAGGTTGTAATGTTCTGTAAATCCCTTTAGAAATTTCAGAACATCTGGAAAAAGTATTTTCTACAACAACATTTTTCTGAATCCTGGCCATATGAAAGCATGAAAAACAAAGTTTCAAATCTCAGGCGCCATCAATCCCTTTCTCTAGATCATCTCCAATAGTTTGAAGCTTTCATCGTGCTCTTTGGGACACAAGGACTTCGGACAGGAACTTGGAATAGATTTTCCTTGTCATTTCCGAGATAACTTAATTAGCTGAAAGTGGTAAGAAAGAAAAAGAAGACCTTTATGCCTCTTGTGGACAAAAAGTCTTGCTGGTCTAATACATCAGAGAATGTGAAATTACGATTCTCCATAATGCTGCCAAGTTTAGTGAGACCCCTGCATGGTGTGGTTTAAATGCTAGCCACTTGAAATAACCCCTGTGTTCTCTGAACATTAAGTACATTACATACATATTTATCTACAAGGAATAATTGATGGTGTGGTATATAGATTTAAGCACATGCATAAGTCCCATTGACTTAAATGGGAATTCAAACATGCTTACAATTAAGCACACGTTTCCTGAATCAGACCCTTTATCAACATGAATATGGGATGGCCTTGTTATTCGCAAACTGCAAAGCCAAGACAGTGACTCATTCAGGTCACCCCAAATCAGCACAAGTGAAACCTAACCAATCTTGACCGCCATGCATTCTGTATATGCCACATTTTACAGAACAGCTACTTTAAGAATGTTGGAGGGTACGGGGGGGGGGAAGTGTTAGGTTTCTACTGAGATTATTTTTCCTCTCTTTACCAACTTCTTGAAACAATGTCAGTAAAGAAAAATAAAGAGGTCAGAGCACAGCTTCATGACTTGAACTCAGTGAGGCAGAGCAAGACTGGGGACCTACTACTTCCTGAGCACAAAGACAGTGCAGAGAGGCAGGTGCCAAAAATCCAGGCCTGTCAGCAACTGCTACTGTTGCTGATGCCTTTAAAATGGAGAGCCGAGAAGAACCCATCAATTCCAGACTGGTGGACTGAGAATAAAGATGCATAATAAATTGCTGTTAGTGTTTTTGAAATGGTCACCCAAGGCACACTTTATACAAAATGACAAGCTCAAAAATAAAATAATGTCCACCCATTCTTTTTATTATGTTGTCTAATTCAAAAGCGCTGACAACTCAAACTTATTCCTGCAACGCTGCAAATAAAATGCAAGGTGCTTTAGCGAGATATCAGTGAATTTATAAAACCCAGTTTGTCAATAATGAAAACATCCTTTTATATCAACTTTAGTGCTAAGGGCACTTTGTCTTCCTACAGATAAAATCATGATGATGTACAACACATACGCATATTGCAGTCTCAGCTTGTCTGATAATGACTGACAGCCTAGCTGAAATGCACCTGTCTTCTGCCTCACAGGGAATGTCAACATTTCAGTCTGGGGGTGTGGTTCCCAGCTCCAGGAGGCATACCCCCGCTAGCTCTCATCCAACTAGTGTGCCCAAAATAGAATGTCGCTGAGGCAACATGACTGGCAGAAGTGGCTAGCCGCCTGAAGTACATACCCATCCAAGTCCCTAGGCATGTACTCAGACAGCTAGCCTCTTCTGCCACACACACTGCTGAGGCTACACTCTTGCTTTAATGCACTAAGTGCTCAATGAGTTAGCTGAGAACTAGTGTGAGTCTGAGAATTGCACCCCCAGCTTGAAACTTAGACATACTCATACTTTTTGGATCTATAGTAAACCACTGGTTTCTCTGTCTCTGGATTATTACTTTTCCCCCTTCCTTCAGCCATAGTACTCTCTTTCATAACTATACTAGTCCATCAATTGTCTGGATTTCTCCTGATGATCTTCCTTCAGACTGTGGCTGTTCTTCCAAATGTTTTATTTTTAACATAGATACATATTTCAGCATAAAGCTGTGGCGAAAGCCTCTGAGATGATACGTCATTCACTAATAGCATGAAAACGCTAGTGCCAAAGTACATTCAGACAGACAGAGTATCGAGTTAATATATTTCTTGCTGGGTGATGGTTCTTCAAAATGGATTACGAACTTTTTAGGAGATAGATTTTGAACAAATGAAAAGTTGAGAAGACCAATTTGAAAATGCAGCACGAACCTGCAGAATAACTATAAAGTCCTGACAAACACCTGAAGTTCAGATGCTTATTTCAGCTATTCCATCCTCTTTTCCTGAAAGGGAGGCAGGAAATGTTGCAAGATACCCTACATTTTCCACCACTAGTTGGGTTGGAAACACCACAACAAAAACATCAGCTTGGTACTTTGGCCTCCAGTCCTGGCCAGAATTAGAATATCCAAAACCCACTTGATAGTGATGTTTTTACAACATCCATCACTGTGTTATCTAAATACTTAATATAGTGTGAGACAGTCAGACCGGATGGCTACCCGAGAGTGCTAGAAGGCTCTCAGCCCCAGGCTCAGCAAGTCCCTTTTCCCCTGCTAGCTGATCAGGGGTTACTCCAGGTTAATTAACACACCTGAAGCCAATCAAGACCTCACCTAGGACTTGTTAGAGGAAGGGTGTGGCTGGAGGGGTGGGAGTGAGGTGAGCTACCAGAAGGTGTGTGAGCAGGCAAAACACTGTCAAGATCCAGGAGGGTTTAGGAGAAGGAGCAGAACGTTGGTGGAAGAGAACCCTGCTGATACAAAGACTGGGGGAGATAAAAACCCTGTCCAAAGAGGGCAAAGCACTTTTCCCAGGCCTAGAGGCCTAAGGAAAGAGACCCTGCCAGAAGGGAAAGATTGAACTGGACATTTGGTTTGGACACAACCATACCCAGTGGGACTGTCAGGGGTCAAGAGCCTCCCTGGCAAGGAGGCCAAGAGGGAGGCAAAGCAGGGTATGGACATTAAGTCAAAGGGCACAGGGAAGTAACCCAGGGACGCTATCAGCTTTTCTGAAGACACAGTGTGAGGTTGCTACTTGTAGGATCCCTGGGTTGGGGCCCAGAGTTGAAGGAGGGACCAGGCCCCCCTAACCCCTACCAGCCACTCACTGGAGGGACAAGAGCCCAGCGAAGAAGCAAGGGCCTATAAGAGTCAGAGACAGGATCAGGAGCCAGCGGGAAGCTTCCATCTTAGAGAGGCTATATTAGCCTCCCCCACCACTAGAGGGTGGAAGAACACTAAAGGGTGAAGCAGTTCCCTACCTCAGCTCTTCCTGAGGATGCTTCAGACAGCAAGGAGCCCCTGGCCACACCTGTGATTCAGCAAAACATGTAAGGACATATGATATGGACATGGGACCTTGGACTTCATCTTTGGTAGTAGCTTTCCATACACTGGGGCTGTGGGCTTTGTTTGGGACAGTAAATTTCCACGCAGATGGCAGAGGATTTAAAAGACACTTTAGGCATCTCCATTTTGCCTCATTCCTGCTCCAATTCTCTGGACTGTGGATTTACAACTAAAAAGAGTACTTTGAGCAATGGACTGAGCCCCTTCCAATCTTTGGATTAGCAGAGAGACTTTTTTACAAGCCAGTACTTTTGCAATTGCATCACTGCTCTGATCTTGATTTATGAACACTGAAAATCACTTGTATGTATATGATTCCTTAACCATTCAATAACTCTCCTTTGCCTTTATTAAAAAATCTTCAGCTAGTTCACTAAGAACTAGCTGACAGCGTGACATTTGGGTAACATCTGAATATTGACCTTGGAGTAAGTGTCTGATCCTTTGGGATTAGTAGAACCTCAACTATGGTGAATTGGGTTTTCAGTAATCTTTCACTATATTAGACAAGTTTGTCTGGATTGTAACCAAAGCCGGAATGCCTACAGAGACTGTGTTTGGCTTCTTGCTAACCAGTGTTTTGCTACAGAAGCTCTTTTATACTGCTTTGTTGAATTTAATTATAGAATAAACCAGCAGTTTGAGGGGATTATAACATAAGAACGGACATACTGGGCCAGGTCAATGGTCCATCTATCACTGGTCCATCTAGGTCCTGTCTTCCAACATTAGCCAATGGCAGGTGCTTCAGAGGGAATGAACAGAACAGGGAATCTTCAAGTGATCCATTATCTGTTATCCATTCCCAGTTTCTGGCAAACAGAGTATAGGGATACTTCAGAGCATGGCTTGCATCTCTGCCCATCCTGGCTAATAGTCATCAATGGACCTATCCTCCATAAATATATCTAGTTCTTTTTTAAATCCTTTTATATTCTTGGCCTTCACAACTTCCTCTGGCAAGGAGTTCCACAGGTTGAGTGTGCGTTGTGTGAAGAAATACTTCCTTTTGTTCATTTTAAAGCTACTGCTTATTAATTTCATTTGGTGACCCCCTAGTTTTTGTGTTATGAGAAGGAATAAATAACACTTTACTTTCTCCACACCAGTTATAGTTTTATAGACCTCAATCAAATCTCCCCTCAGTTGCCTCTTTTCCAAGTTGAAAAGTCCCAATTTCATTAATCTCTACTCCTAGGGAAACTGTTCCATGCCATTAATCATTTTTGTTGCCCTTTTCTGTACCTTTTCCAATTCCAATTTATCTTTTTTGAGATGGAGCAACCAGATCTGCATGCAGTATTCAGGAAATGGGCGTACCATGGCTTTATAAAGAGGCAATTTGATATTTTCTGTCTTATCTATCCCTTTCCTAATGATTCCCAACATTTTGTTAGCTTTTTTGATTGCCACTGCACGAGTGTATATTTTCAGAGATCTACAATGACTCCAAGGTCTTTCTTGAGTGGTAACAGCTAATTTAGACCCTATCATTTTATATGTATATTGAGATTATGTTTTCCAATGTGCATTCCTTCTCATTTACCAACACTGAATTTCATCTGTCATTTTGTTGCCCAGTCACCCAGTTTTGCGAGATCCCTTTATATTTCCTCTCCCCGCTCACATAATTTTATTGTTATGGTCACTATTACCAAGCAGTTCAGCTATATTCACCTCTTGGACCAGATCCTGTGTTCTATTTAGGACTAAATCAAGAATTTCCTCTCCTCTCGTGGGTGCCAGGACTAGCTGCTCCAAGAAGCAGTCATTTAAGGGGTCAAGAAACTTTATGTCTCCATCCCAGCCTGAGGTGACATGTATGCAGTCAATATGAGAATAGTTGAAATTCCCTATTATCAAGTTTTTTTAGTTTTATAGCCTCTCTAATCTCCCTGAGCATTTCACAGTCACTATCTCCATCCTGGTTAGGTGGTCGGTAGTATATCCCTACTGCTATGTTTTTATCATTCAAACATGGAATTACAATTCATAGCAATCCTATAGCACAGTTTGGTTCATTTAAGATTTTTATTTCATTGTAAATTATAGATTGTCTGCCCTGTTTCTTGTAGTCTGCCCTGAGTGTGGCATTTTCATTGTGTGGTCCATCTGAGACACTTAATCACATAAAGGCCCAAGCTTGCAAGTTCCATGAGTCAACGAATGTGCACTTTAGTAACTGTGCGGGCATGCAAAGGCACATCCGTGTTTAAAATGGCACCCGTCAAAGTAAAGCTGTCTGTTAAATGTGCTTTGTATACCGTTTTCAAACATTCAGACTAAACCAATGCATTTACTACCAAGCAACAGCGCTAGTCCTCAATAAGGAGCTTGGGTCCAGTTTAAAACTTCGGTCATTTCATCTGTGACCCTATCCAAACAATATTATTAGAGCTTTTTATTTATTTATTATTTTCTAGAAAGCACAATGGAAAAGTGATTTTTTTTTCATGTACCAGAAAATTTTTTTTAAAGGATTTTATTAATTTATTTTGTAGCAGGAGATAGCTCTGGAGGAGGGAACTGCAGGGCGAAAGCATTTTTGGACATGAATGAGGGACAGAAAATATAAGTTCATGATATTTTTATTTATTAATGTGTTTTAATTAGGAACTTGTAAAAAGAGGGAATTAAAATAGAAACTGTTTTGCAACCTTCATTGTACTAGCTTTCAGGTGTTTGCTTAATATTTCTTTATATATTTCTTGGCAACAACAATATTAGACATAAGCCTTTTACTTTAAAAAGAAAAGATTTGCAGGCAGGTTTTTTCCCAGAATATCTCAAATAACCAGAAAACCTGACATGTCTCTTTTCTTTCCATTTTAGAACCCAATACAAACAATTTAATCAGTCTTTGGGAATAATTGTGTATTACATATCCCAGTCATTTCCCAAAACACTGTAGCACAAAAAGAGAATTCCACCCACTGGTGCTTTGATAAAGTAGATAATTACATCTATCCTAGCCCTAGGGTGATTTACTAACAATACAGTGCTACAGACAATAATGTGCTGCCCTTTGGCTATTTACTCTTTTCAAACCAAATTTACAAAAAATTAGAGTTATTACAACTTTTTTTCCCTACTGAGAACACTCAATCTGTATCCAAATGGGGCAACTGTGGATACTGTAAAGCTGACAAACAAATTAAAATCTCTGAGATATTTTTAAGCAATCCTAATGCCCATTAATAAAATGAAGGCTTATGACTAAATTATGCAATTTAACTAGAGATCCTTTATCTAGTAGTAGAAATATGTGTTCTAATTCACATGCAGAGAGGAGCCAGCTGATGTCAGGCACTGTCTCCCAATACTCAGGTCTAGTGGTTAGAATGAAAGTCAAAGCCAGACATCGGGTCAAGACTGGGTTAAGGGTAGCCCTGGAATCGAGATTCAGGGGCAAGCCAAGGTCAAAATCTAGATTAGAATCCATGGACAAGATAAACTCAGTACCATAACCAGAAGCCAGGGGCAGGCCAGAGGTTGAAGCTGGGTGGTCAGAGTCTGAGGGGGTCAAGAGGTGAAAGTAAGGGTGGAGCAGATCAATAATAGGGCGGGAGCAAGGTCAGGGTAGGGCAAGGACAAGACTGGAACAGGGCTTGAGCAGGAACTGGAGCAGACTAGGAGTCTAGAGCTGCTACACTGCGAGGTTGCAGCAGGGCTCCTGGCTGGCTCAGGCTGTTGCACAGACTGATCTGACACTCTGGCAGGGTTGGGGAAGTACCTGAGGAAGTACCTGGAGGAAACACGGGTCATCTGACCCAGGCTCCACTCTGGGATAGCCTGCTCCCACGTGCCTGATCGCTGAGTCACTGCAGGCTCTTTGGGAAGAGTAATTCAGTGCAGCTGAGTAGTTGCCACACACCTGAGGCTTGGTCTCCACTGCCAGTGGCTTTCGGCAGCAGTCAACAGGAGATACGGAAGCTATGTAGACCAGCTTGCGTATCTCCCGTCAACTTCCTAACTTTTACTTACCGCGGCATCCGCACTGTGCTGTGCTGTCGTGGGAAATGCCCTCTGGTCGATGCAGCATTACACTTCTTGCCGGGGTGAATTAACAGCATTGACTTCTGGGTTCAGTTGAGTAGGTCTCCATTGCCACCCAGCAATGTAGACATACTCTGAGTGTTGACTCACTGCGGCTCTGTTGCAGGGGCCACTGAGCGAGCAGCCCTGGTTTGGCTGGGGGTTTGCCTCACAGTTGACTTGTATATGGGTCCCTGCTGTAATGTGGACAAGATAAAGCAGATGTTTTGTACACTACGTGAAATTAAAATTCATCTAGTTCTGAGAAGGTGACCACAACTAGTGAACATGGATTCACTAAGGGCAAGTCATGCTTGACCAACCTGATTGCCTTCTATGTTGAGATGACTGGCTCTGTGGATTGAAAGCAGTGGACGTGATATATCTTGACTTTAGCAAAGCTTTTGATACAGTCTCCCACAGTATTCTTGCCAGCAAGTTAAAGAATTATGGGTTGGATGAATGGACAAAGGTGGATAGAAAGCTGCTAGATCATTGGGCTCAATGGGTAGCGATCAATGACTTGATGTCTAGTCAGCAGCTGATAGCAAGCGGAGTGGCCCGGGGGTCAGTCCTGGGGCCAGTTTTGTTCAACATCTTCATAAATGATCTGGAGGATGGGGTGGATTGCACCTTCAGCAAATTTGCAAATGACACTAAGCTGGGGGGAGTGGTAGGTACGCTGGAGGGTAGGGATAGGATACAGAGTGATCTAGACCGATTGGAGGATTGGGCAAAAAGAAATCTGATGAGGCTCCACATGGACAAGTAAAGAGTCTTATACTCAGGATGGAAGAATCCCATGCACTGCTACAGACTGGGGACCAACTGGCTAGGCAGCAGTTTTGTAGAAAAGGACGTGGGGGTTACAGTGGACAAGAAGCTGGATATGAGTCAACAGCATGCCCTTGTTGCCAAGAAGTGTTTGGTTGAAGTAGGGGGAGTGGTTTGTCTAAGACTCTTATTAATGTCCACTGGGGAGTTCTCTCCCTCCTTTGAAACATCTAATACCAGCTACTGTCAGAGTCAGGATACTGAACCAGATGGAAGACTTGTCTGATTGGATATGGCAATTCTGGTGTCCCTTTGACAGTGAACAAGGTCAATACTATTATCATGTACGCAATATAAAATAATACTGAATTAAATCCTGCTGTCCTGCACTTGGGCAGAATTCCCATAGAGGGCAAGATCCACTGTGAGGGGAGTCCCATTGACTTCAATGGGTCTTTGCATAGGTGGATCCCTCTACAGAATTAGCGTGTTAGTTGTACCAGTTATTTTAGCAACATCTTGTTTTTCACTGAACACCTCATCATACATCTTTGTATTCCTGTTGAAGTTATTTCATGCAGTTTGTGCCCTTTCCTTAAAATGTTGCACTATTTCTACCACTGCTATAGCTTTGCTACTGGGAGTGCTAGTGTATACCAGCCACCATTATTTTAACAGTGTAATCTACTCCTATTCAGACCAAGTTTAAGTGACATTGCCACTACCAGCCCTATGTCTAGAGTAGCATTCCCACCAGTGGTTGCAAAGGTGAAAAATGTTAAGAAAAACATATCTAGTGCAGAAATTCCATGGAATGTTTAATCTGTGCAAATTCTTCTTGCAGTCTTCACAAAGTTCCATTTCTTTCCCTTTCATTCTCTGTGTGTTAGCAAATAATGACTCATTCTAACTGACTCCACCCACCTTTGGACTAGCTTACTCCCAGGGAACATAAATGCATCCAGTTAAACACTATATAAGAAAGAACTCTACTGTGATAAATTTCATGCTTTAGATCATCAGAGCATAAAAGAACTCCCTCCACAGTCTTGAAATAGTCCAGCATGTTTCATTAACCAGTTGTGGAAACTATGCAATGCCATTATGGGAGGAGAAATGTTTTTACCAGAGAGTAAAAAACACATGGACTGCAATAAATTCTGTGAAAGAGTCCATAAACAGACATTCTCCCATCATTTGGAAATCTATACAGAAAAGGTACCTTTTTTTCCAATTTTTCTAAGTGGAAGAAACTTGCAAAAAGTGGGGCTGGTCTTCATAAGAATTATTTGTAGAATTTGCATAGGAGAACTATCAATAACTTCAAAAGAATGCTTAGTTCTTTTTACACAATATGGTATCATATATTAGTTGATAGCTAGTCTAGTAGAGAAGGGCCTGAACTTCGAGAGCCGAATACCGCAAACACTGTGATAGCTCATGTCCAATTCTAAATTTTACAGCTGGTGTCCGTCTCTATAATGGGCCAAAGCAAAACTTCAGATCCAAACCTTGACCTATAGGAAAGTCTGTACTCAAACTTTGAGGCTTAGATCAATCTCTATTACAAAGATGTTTGATTTTTAAGTTGTATAGTTGCTGTGCTATGAAGCTTTAGTATCAAGAAATACAGAAACACTGAAATTAAGAGATTCAAAACTGTGATGGTTGTAATTGTTGATTTGCTTTTCTTTTTCTAATCTAATTGCTTTTCTAGTTATATTATCAAACACATCGAAGTCTATTTCTACTTCCAGACAATAAATATGAGAGCACAATAAACTGCTGGCAGTGTTTCTTAGTATAGGTTACTAGACAAGACAAGCTAGCTTGGATAAAACTGGCATGAACCTTCATGCATTTTCCAAAGAGAGCCCTTTTTAAGGTTCTGGCAAGGACTCTTTTCCCCAGTGCTCTCTCTACTGACCTCCAGAGACAGAATTGGGACAAATTTCATATTGTAGCTGTTTCTCTGGTATCCTCTCCATGACCCTCTAATACTTCAGTGTCCCCTCACTATAACCCTCAAATAACGTTCCCTTCCCCATGATACAACTGCAAACTTTAAGAGCGGACATAGCAATTTTGTGAAGACTGGCCCCATTTTAATTTGTTCACCCCTAAAGCTTAAGATTCCAGTACTGCCTAAGTTGAGCTACTTGAGCTATTTTTACATGATAAAGATTCAGGGTACATCTAAACTAAAAACAAATTAAAAAAAACCCACAGCCTCAGAGTCCAGGTCAACAGATTCAGGCTCATGCTTTGGGGTAGAAATAGCAGTGTACCCACTTGGGCATTGAGATCCACCCTCCTCACTGAGTTTCACAGATCAAGCAGGAATGCCTACATGCTATTTTTAGCCCCATAGTGTGAGTCTCATGAGCTCAAGTCAGTTGGCGTGGGCTCAGAGACTTGCTGCTGCAGGTGTGGGATTTAGGGTTTCTGAGTTTTTTTGCAGTGTAGATATACCTTTGGAGGCTGCCAGATTTCTAAAGCCCTTTATGATATCTAATACCCCAGTGCCTTTATGATGCCACATAAGGACTTAAGATTTTGCAGCTCTGGAGCAGTAAAAGGCCATATAGTTACACAAACTCTCTAGACCATCTGTGGAACAGTTAGTTACTACCATTGCTTGAAGCATTCAAAGTTCTAAAGTACACTATTTGGTTTGAGAAGAAGGATATGTGTCTACAGATGCTAAAAGAGAAAAGTTCATGCATGAACCCATTAAACTAAATACTTGAATTTAAAAGCACCACTAAACCGACTGCGCTGATGGCAGCTTCATTTTTAACTGAGAAATAGTTTAAGCATGAGGGTTGAATAAAATATACCCTAACACATTCTAAAAAAGGAAACTGACCAGAAAGACTGTGACAATCTTTAATCCCTGTCCAGCAGCTGGCTGTACAATGATAGATCTTTGCAACAGACGGTAAAATGAAACCAGTTATGTGGCTACTAAATTAAGATTAATTTGTGTCACGGGCAGTAGAGCCATGCCACTACAGGGGAGCACCAGGTGAGATTGTGCCTGTGGCTTCAACCTTCCCCCAGATTGCCCTGTGGATGCACATTCTGTGCCATATAGAAGCCAATGGATCCTTACTCAGAGGGGCTGCTATTGCGATTTGCCCTTACACAGGCCACACAGGATGGGGGATATGTGCAGCAGCTGTCATAGTTGTTTCAAGATGTGGATATGGTTCTGGAGGCTAACTGTTAATCTTCATTTTGGAAGGCAGGGCTCTGAACTGCCAGGAGGGGCAGGCTGCAGTCAACACCCGACTCTGGATATGGTTATGGCAGTTACCTAATATTTAAATAAAAATAACTGAAGTATTAAAAACAAGCTCTCCATGCCTCTGTCAGAAAGCCAATACAGAACAGTCCTCTCTACAGCTTTGCCCCACAAAAGCCAGTCCCAGTCGCAAGCTGGCCTTTAACTGGCTCCAAAATGGGAAGGAGGGAGATGAGAATCATCCATTTTTCTTCAAAATTTCCTGACCAGCTCTAATTAGAAGTAATAACCATTTCTCTGGTTAAAATAATAAAATTAGTTTCTCTTATCATAGAATATTTGGGTTGGAAGGGACTTCAGAAGGTTACCAAGTCTAACACCCTGCTCAAAGCAGTTCCCATCCCAATTTCTGTCATGGCAACTGGAAATATTATTCTTTGATAACCTCAGAAGCAAAATCCAGAGTCAAACCTCCTACTCGCTCCACAGGTGGGATAATTGTGCCTTTTGGCTGTCATTCTGGAGGGTTCCTTGTGACCTGATGTCAATTGAGACAAGGAAGTAAAAGAATGAAAATAAGGAAGTAATGTATGGAAGAGAAAAACAGAAAATCAGTTGAGATAAGGAAATAACGTAAGGAGGAGAGAAACTAACAAAAAGAATGTACTGACGGAGACAAAACAGCAAACATGAAAAAAAAATTAACAGGCACAAAGGTCCATAACAAAAAAAAAGTGGGGGATGTGAGGGGGTGAGACAAAACACAGACCAATAAATGCTGATGTGTACCAGAAAGGTACGTACAATAGCACCATAATTGGGTATGCGGACGTATAGGCAGGAGTAGAAATAAAAAGGGGTTGTCAGGAACCGAAAGGGCAGAGAGCTCCAGGAACAAGACCCAGAATCGTGCCTGCCTGGGGAACGCACCAGAATCGCGTTGCAAGGTGGCCCGATCAACCGTCTCGCCTTTCTCCAACCCGTCGCTCACCACATTGACAAAAGAGAAAGGTAGCACGAGCTGACATCCCACACAGTTTAACAAATGGAGTGGGAAAACCCGGAGAAAAAAAGGCCAAGGGTCACTCAGGGGTATTAGTCCTAGGCAGAAAGGGTTCCCAAATTGGGGAATGAAGAATTTGTTGTTTTTGTTTCTGTTATCGTCTGTCGGATTGGTGAGTAATGTGTAAGAAGTGAGGAAAGGGAAGGTGTGTTAAAGTATCGTTATTATATATGTGTGTAAGAAGGTGTGTTATATTGTGCACTGTTAAGGATTTTTTATTCAATGTGTAGTGCTTAGAGGAGTTCAGGGTTTTAGGTTCAATCAATGTAAACAAATAATAAGGTGTCAATAAATAATTAGCATCAGTACTAAAAGAAGGTTTCCTTTGATTCATTCTCACAACCTTGCATCCAATACGAACTGTACTAGATCAGGTTGTCTCGTAATTAACATTGGCTACTGTGTCTTTCAGCCTGGGACTTTACTGCAGCTCCAAGCAAAGGATCCATTCCAGCTACCTAGGTGACATGTTCTTGCTTCAGGAAAGCTTTTAAAATGTGCATCTTAGCAGTTTCTTTGGCTACTGCTTTGAGATCTTCGCAACGTTCTCTGGCATGTGCCCTTTAAACTTCTGTTATTACAATCACAAGGTGGATGGGATCAAATAGTTCTATTGCATCTGTTGTCTCCTCCATTGGTAGAGAAGATCTATATAGAACTGTTTATTGTTTTCATAAAACTAGTGGACCATCTTTTATAAAAGTCTAAGTCCAAAATTTTCAGATTCGGTGCTTAAAGATGTGCACCACAGTTAACACTTAAGCAACTAAATAAATGGCTTGATTACCAGCAGTGCTGAGTATCTATAGCTCCCATTGACACAATTTTTTTTGCATAGGCCTTAACCCCGACGTAAATATGTATGTGCATGTCTCAAGATCTGGTCCTAAAAGATGTGCCCAGGCCCATCAAAGAAAACCGAGGAAGCCAGGGATTCAGTCTCTCCATCCTGGATCCACAACTCTCTCCACTAAATTGATCGCTCTTCTATAGAAAACATAGATGCAACAAAAAGACTTGTGTGCCTGATGAAAAAAGAATGTTTGTGTAATGCAAGAATTGTTCTAGAACTGCCCCTCTGTGTGGTAATATGTCTCCTGTCACACAGCCAAGGTTAGCGTCTGAAAGCATTGGCTGCCATGTAAATGTCAGGGCATAAGTTAATGCTACCAGGTACTCTTTACACATTCTTGCCACTTTTTTCCCTTTCACTTTTCCCTTGGGCTCAGCCCTTTTTCAGCTTCTGTATCACAATTCAAATTAGGAAACACCTGCCTTGAGGATTACCACTGTGAGATAAATCAACTTGCAGGGGCATGCAGCAGGTTGCTTTTAGAACAAGGACAATGGTCTTTGCTCAGGGAAAGCAATAATTTATGGAGAGGGTCTCATGTTTGGCCACAAATTTTTAAGGGGCAGAGTGCTGACAAAATCAGATTTTAAAAACCTAGAATCACTATTTAGAAGCTTGGATAATTTGAGCCAAACTCTGATTTCATTGTACTGTTGTAAACCTGGGACAACTCCATCAATTAAAATAGAATTACTCCAAGAACAGAATGTCACTCTTGATTTCTAATTCCAGCCTTAAAACATCCGAGTGTTGCGCTCGTGCTTTTACTGCTTTCTCACCATTGTAGAATAAAGAATAAAAGCCAATCTTAGTGGCCACAATGTTTGTGAGCCAAGTACAGTGAGTACTTGTTTAAAATTTATTTTTCATTTCTGAGCAGCAAGGAAAACATCAGAAGTTTGATCAAGAAATCCTGATTATGGGCTAGATTGTGACTGACCCTTGCATGTGTGTGAGGAATTGGGCGAGTCTCTCACATGAATATATGCATACCCAGAACATAAATGGGCTTTCCTCTGATTGCTAATGCATCCCAACTTCTAGATGGCACCCTTTGAATCAGGGAGCAGAAACTTAGGAAACTTCTATCCTGTGACCTGCCTCTCTTTGCTAGAAGGGTCCTGGGAGGGAATGAGAGGGCCTACTGGAGGAATGAGGTCAGGTCCTTGGCCTTCATGCATACAGCGCTGCCAAACTGGCCGACAAATAGAGGCTGAGGGAAGTCAAAAAGAGAAGCCACACGTCACATCGTTCACACTTACCTTGATTTAACATTAAAGCTACCAGTCCAGTCCTTGAATTCACCCTGCCCCAAAGGGGGTGGAGAGGAGACAGGATCATGATTTTCACCAGCCAAAAAACCACACATGCGCACACACACACATGCACACGCCTACACCAGCCCACAGTGTGGGCCAGGCACACAGTAGGGAATTGGCTTTACTGTCTTAAAGGCTCCAATGCACTGGAAATGACTGCAGTGAAGTGAAGGACAAGAAGAAAGCAATGCAATGCACCATACTGCAATTTACGCACTGCACCTTTGATTCAATTTAATGAACTTTTTGATTTTATGAACTCCTCAATCCACAACTAAGTTTGTAAAATAGGGTTTTTTTCCTGCCTTATTAACCAAGAGTATCATCACTTAGAAAAACCTGCACCCACTAAACAAGGAGGGAGGGTATGATGAAGAGAGCAGCAGACTATGAACCAGGACCCATGGGTTCCTTTTCTGACTTTGTCAGTGTTTCATTGCATGACCTTAGAAAATCTCTTATATCCATATATAAAATAAGCAGAGCTTTGTACATACTCTAAGCAACACCTGACAGCGTGGGAAGGATTCAGATTACAAATCTCTAACAGGTCATGCCTCAAAAAGATGTTGTGAAACTTGACGTTTGCAAAGCAATTTGAGATCCTCAGATGAAAGACAGTGCTTTATATAATTTCAGAATTATTAATCATGCCATTCAACACCATAAGCAAAACATAGCCCACATTAACAATATTCTTTTATTACTAAATCAGAAGGCAGCATTTGTGAAATTTTAAACAGAATGTCATCGTAAGAGACTGCTTGCTCACAACAGCTCAGGAACTTAGCCCATTTCCTCCCACTTGTTACTGTTAAAACTATCATCTATCAAAATATTTAACAAGGTTAAAAATCTATGGAGAACACACTCTTGTTTACAACAAAAAAAATAAGTGGGAGCTAAAACTACAGCATACATCAATCAAAAAACAATCAAACTGGGTTGTAGACTTCAAGATGCAGTAAGCTTACTCAACACATCATTACACACAGAAACAACATCAATTATATATAGTCAAACCTATTTTAAGAATAAAGCAATAAACAAAAAGAAAATCCAACACAAGATTACTTTAGTGCACTCTGCAAATAGAATAAAAAGGTAGCATGACCATTTCAAGCATTAAGAAAGAGTACCTCCAACATATAGGTAACTACCAAATCTTCTCCCCAGAGCTCAGGCTGGGACATTCAGGCTGGTTCTGGGGAGATGTATGGGGGACAAAGTGACAAGGAGTCCTTTTCTCAAGATGGCAAAGTGTCAACAAAGCTGCTACCAGGAAGTCATTCTAGTCCCACAACGCTAGTGTGGCCACTGATGGGGCAGGCGGAAGTTAGAGGATCTGCAGATCCTTCCTTGCCTTCCACTGTCTCCAAAATCCCACAGCATTCTATCACTCCAGAACAACATGGGAAAGAAGGGGCAGGCTCCTTGGAAGTCCCACAAATATTCTGAGTACAAGAAGGGAGATCTTCTCCTTCCTGTCCAACATCCTTTCAAGACCATGGCATACCATGTCATTCCAGCATGGAAGCCTAATAAGGCTCCCAAAAATTCTAATGTATAAAATTTCATACAGTGGCCTTTGATGCTGAAAATGTTTTGTCAGAACCTGGGGCATGAATAGAAACATTAGTGATGAATACCACAAGTACCCTGTTTTCAGTTAACACAAACAAATATTATCTATTTTTGCACGTTATAGTTTAGAGACTTACATCTATATAAAAGTTGAAGTGCTCAAAAGAGAGCCATGGGTAAATTAGATGGTCTGAAAAATAGAGAGTCATGTCCTTGGATTTAGACACAAAGTCATTGTAAACTTCTAAACCTGTGAACATTTTTAATATTGTGGATATCCAATAGTTAGGAGCTATTTTTTTTTTTTACCTTTTTCACTGGCGTCAATTGGGAATAATGCTATTGGTGGCAATGGTATTACTCAGCTGTGAACGAAAACTTATTCAGAGCAAAATATGGCATTAACTCTCTTCTCCCTAAGAGTAAGTGGTGAATTTTGGTTATCATGAATGTTTGTTTACATCCCTAACCTAGAGAATGAAATACTAATGTAACTGAAAAAATTCAAGTCAGCCTTCATCACAAAGCTATTAAACCATGCCTCCCTATTTTAAAAAAAGCACCATTCATTCATTCACACTCTTCACGTTTGCATTGATTTTAATGCTTTTTAACAGGATGGTCGTTTGATGGTGAAGGTTTTGCTGGCCATTCTGTAGTCATTTGCTTTGTTGGAAAGCTTGTGCTATTAGATGGATCTTATACTGTGTCTTGAACATGGGGGCAACATGCTCCCAGTTACTACCTCTGATAAAATCTTCTCTTTTCCTACCAGCACCACTTCAGCCTCTCTCATATTGAACTAAATAATAATGCTGACAAAAAATAAAACAAAACCCGAACCCGATTAGCGGCCTGATTCTATGAAGTATGTTAAGGTCAACAGGATTTGAGGATGCTCACTACCATAGGAAGCATTCAGGAGTGCCACAGGATTAGACCCTGGGCCAACAATATAATGAACTCAAGAATTATAATATTTTACATGCTGAGACAATTCTCTGCTTAACAATCCACTATACCTATGGGGGAAATGAACCAAGATTACTCTTCTTGTATACTTACTGTATGACTGTTTAATTGGCTGCTTTAAAAAAAATCAGTATACTGTGGTAATTGTTTTTATTTTAAAAATTATCTATTAATTATAGGAGCTGCTATTGCCTCTCTCTAGTTTTCCCTGATCTGCAGATGTTTTGCAGCAGAATCCCAATTAAATTGGGTAATTAGGGCAGCCTCTGTCAGGAACACACATCCCTTTTAGCAAGAATCTACATGCAAGATAATATGTTTTTAATCATGTTATGCATGTAAATGAAAATGAGATGAGGAACATTCATGTTCAGACAGTAGAGTCTATTATTGGGGCTTTTTTCCCCCCATCCACGGGACTCGGGGAAAAGAAAAACACCTTATAGATTTGACAATCATTCCAGCAAAGACAAAGCATAAGAAAGCAATCAATCAAAAACCCTTCTCCCTAAATAAAGCTGTTTTTAGAAAGTGTTTTAAAGAAAAGGTTAAATATATACTTTTGGAAATTTGATATTTTGTACTCTAAGAGACATGCAGAGAAATGTCCACCTTTAAAATCACACTCTGGTCCAGTTATTATAAAAATTTACCACAAAAACACAGCAGGAAGTGTTGAAAAAAGCCTCCTCTACAAAGAAAATACCAAAGTTTTTATTATATATCTTGGAAGAAAAAGGATGGAGAAATAGTTAAAACTCTGCTATACATTGAAATTTCTACTTAAAGGATATTGTTCACACAAAAACTGGTTTCAAAAGCCAAAGTGAGTTTGTGTGTCATTTAGGCTACTGTTTAAGTAACAGAGAAAGTCAGGCGTTCAGACACTTTGGAGGCCCTATTCAACTTCCCCAATAACTCCTACTCCCAAATTCTGCTTTCTACCCCTTGATTAATTTTCCCAATTTCCAGTAGATGCCTCTGATGAAGTTCTCCTTTGTCCAGTCACTTACAACACACATCGGGTCTGATGCAAAAGTCAGAACATACATAGTCATTTCTAAGTGGCTTGCACTTTTCTTTTACATACAAGTGTAAATATATTAGAATAATTTTTACACCCACTACTCCCAAGTCAAGGTACATAGCCTTCAGAGAGAAATAAATCTATGGAAAATGTTGAGTCAAGCAGTATTGTGTAATACCTAAGTGCAAAGAAGGCTTTTTCCATGTAGGAATTTGCCAGTAAGAATATTTGCTCATTAAGTGCTCAATCCTGCTCCCATAGAAATTAATGACAAAACTCCCATTGACTTATATTGTGTCTAAGACCCTGATCTACCAAAGGACGAGAGCATGTGCTTTAACTTTAAAATTGTATCACGTATTGAGGTGAAAGATGCACGCAATATTTTTTCCTCAAATTTAGAAGCAACATAAAGGAATAGTAATCCTTGCTTTCTCTTATCTTGTCTATTAGAGCTGGTTGGATCATTTTTTACTATAACTGAAATTTCAAAGCCAAAATATTTCTCAGAAATATATTGGTTTCAACAAAGTTTTTGTCAGGAGGGTTTTTTGGTCGAGGGCTTGAGAGAGAGAGAGGGAAACAGCAGCAGAATGAGCGACAGAAAAACTCTTCTCCTCATTACCCTAGTTTCAGAACTAGCCTGTGATGTGGGAGAGCCAGGCTCAAATCCCTGCCCAACCTGATACGTAGCGATTTGGAATAAAAACATCTCTGTGATCTCTCATCTTCCAGATTAAAAAAAGGTGAGGTTTCACTCTGAAAACAGACATCTTGACGCAACTCTTGGGTTTGGTTTTTGGTTTCGTGGTTTTTTTTGCAAAAGAGTTCTTAAGGTTTTGTTTACATTCCAATAAAAAAGAAAAACAAATTTCAAAACCTAGAAAGTGGTTGCCTCCAGCCACGTGTTTTATCTATTTAGTTTGTAAGCTCCTTGGGACAGAGACTGCATCTCATGTGGTTGTACCGTCTAGAACTGTGGGATTTCCACTTTAGTTAGAGCCAGTAGGTGCTAGTGTAATACACTTTAATAAAAATATAGAGAATCCTCTATGAGAGTGGGAGGCAGAGAAATAAGTAGCATCTTGCTGTCTTTGGTGTATTCCATTTAATGTCAATTTTAATTTGTTTAAACTTCCTCTTTGTGTTTCATGTATTTATCTCCTTTTCTGACATCTCCCATTTCATCCATGTGATTTCTGTCTAGTTTCGTTCTTATCTGTACTTGCACTTGCTTTTAGAAACAGAGCCAAGCAAAAGCTCCAGCTGAAAGATTAGAGTTGTGTCCAGAGTACATGGCAGAGGAGGAGATGTAGCACAGTAAGGGTCTGATCCTATTAGGTGCCAAGTGCATACTATCAGGTTCAAAGCATCATCAATTCTGATTAACTGCAATGGGATTTGATGGTGGGCAGCACTCCCACTGTAGAGTGGAAAGCGAAGGAAAGTGGAAAAGAAGAAAAAAACAGCACATGGTTTAAAACTCAGCAGATGAAAGAACTAAAATCTGCTAGATCTGTCATTGTGACAAGGAAAGTGTTCTGTATCCTAAAGCCAGATAGCAACACCATGCTTTTTAATCAGTCATAATCACAGTTTAAAAAAAAAGGAATTCATATTAGATACTGCTTATGCTGAAAATGTGATACTTTTATAGCAGAATTAAAATGTCATCATTGGAAAGAGAAAAGAAAACAATTAAAAGAGTACATGCAATTAAAATGAATACATTTCCTACTGTACTGATAGCCAATCATTAAAGGATTTATTTTCAGAGTCAGCATCTGCGTCCTGTAATATCCTGCTCAAACCCAAAGTAAATTAAATCACAGAATGCTAAAATAATAAAAGTTGCTGAAGCTGCCAGTTGGTTTTAGAAGTGTATTGTGCTTCCTGGGATGCAGCCTTATTCAATGTTCCTCGGAGTCTGAGAATGACTTGTAGCATAGGGGCTTCCCAGTCTGATCTCTCACATAGAATTAGTGAGGAGGAAGTACTGGTGGTGAGAAAGGTTCTCTGGTTACATCAAGCCTCTAAATCAAAATTAGATACACTAAAAATACTCCTACATATAGAAGTCAAGTCCAGCAAAAGCTGAAGGAAAGAAGGACCGAACCTCACTGCCCAGGAATAAATCAGCTTTCACTTTGTGTATATACATGCATACTCCCTCCAACACGCATTCGAATAACACAGCAATGGGGCAATCCAAAGCACCAGGGAGAAGCATCTTTCTATGATATATATTACCCATCACTGTAGTATCTGTATGCTTCACAATCTTTAACGTATCTATCCTCATAACACCCCATGATCCATATTTTACTGATGGGGAACTGAGACACAGAGAGACTAAGGACTTGTCCAAGGTCATATAGGAAGTCTTTGATAGAGCAGAGATATGGACCCAAGACTCCCAAGTCATAGCCTGTAACCACTGGAACCACCCTTCCTCTGTGAGGTCCACACAGTTGCAAATTAAATGCCTGAAGATGGAGACGTCTTTGCTTTTACATGACTATAAAGCATTAAACTGCACTTCTGACCTGAAAAGTGACTTTATCAAACTGGCAGTACAGGGCTCCCGGTTTATTAAGTCTCAGTAGTAACACATAAAACTAGCTCAGTTTACAAGCAAAGGTTTGTGTTGGGTTGTTTTAGGTTTGTTTATTTCACACTGTCAGCTGTACTCCTCAGCCTGGGATCTGAAAGTCAAACCTGGGTTCTTCCTGGCATGTGCAGCACTACCAGTAATAAATACGCCATAGCCCGTATTGATTGTCATCACGGAGGTTGCTCAGTTTTAAGTGAGAAGAGAATTTCAATACAATATGCCACAGTCACAGATGTGTCTGAAACAGTCTAAACAGAAACTAAATTAGAGTAAATTACACCTACTTCCAGCCCCCTAAATGTGCATGTCACAGTCACTGAGATTCCTTTAGATGTACGTGGTGTACAACAGCCATTACCAGTAGCCAATCACACAAAAATCTACCACGTTGAAGACCCATTACAACATCAGTCACTTAACAGCTCAGTCCTGCAGCACAGACAAGACTAAACTGTGCTTCCAACCTACTTCACTCAGAATTTTGCAGAGCTCTAGCCCAATTCAAGAACATTATTAAACAGTTCAGCCTCCCGAACAGTGCATGATTAAACTCTTTTTTAACAGTGCTGAGAGACAACTGCATTGTCGCTAGACCCCAGACGCAGGAGATTTCATAATGTAAAGGGCTGAAGGGTAAAAAAAAGAAAAGTTATTGGAGGGGGGGAAGATGCTGGAAAAGGAGACGAAACATTAGCTGAATAAAGAATACAGAAGAAAAACAAATGAGAGGTGGTATGTTAGAATGTTACTGATTTATAGAAATCCAGGTGTCAAAATTTTACGGAAAATGAAACAAAAATTATTGTGTGTATATTGTGAGAGCTATGGCTTTTAGGTACCATGGGGATGAGTGTAGGATAGATGGAGAAATTTGATCAGATTAACAAGATGGATAAAATATAAAGATTTAGAAGAGATATGTGACTCTGTAGGTTGAGATGAGCTGAGGAGACCTCTCAAAGCTGATAAAAAATGCCAATTATTTTACACAGGATATTTTTTATTTATTCACTTTTTTTCTTAGTTTCTCATAAGTCCTTTTTAAAACCAAAAAAAACAGAAACTGAAAACTTAAAACATTTTTAAGATAAAAATGTTGGGATTGGAAGGGGGGAGAGAGGGGAAATTTTGCATCTAAAATTTTCAACAGTTCTATTCTTTATAAATGGGAGGAAGTCCAGAATGAAGAAAGGGGAGGGGAAACTGTCTTTGGTTTCATATTCTTAGTGCCGATGACAGCTTTTTGAACACTTGTACAAACTGTGGGTTGGACTTTCAGGAAGTATATGGGTGAGTAAAAATGTCTGCATATGCACTGACCTCTCTACCCTTTCTCTATATAATCTACAATTATATCTACAATTTCTTGACTGCTGAAGTAAAGCTAGAGATTTAGAAACACGGAGACAACATTTTGATGAATGAAACTTATTTTTAAAATATTGTGTTAAATATGTCAATCATATTACATACGCAAATTAATATGGTCCTTCTGTGGCATGTTTGATTATATTTCAGGTACAAAGCATAGTCATCATTTTTGTCAAACTGGCCTTGGGTCAGGATAGTTGACAGGAACATGCCCGCAGAGTAGAATAAGAGCAATCAAACAATGTAGAAAAGAAAACTGCAAGTTCGGTTTCTTAGCCTACAAGGAATTGGGAGGAGGACTGGGAGTATTTTCATTCCTATGGAAAACATGGTGTAAACAAAAGACCCAGTTCCCATAGTTACATTTTCAGAGGGAGCAGAAAAAGGGAAAACTCTTTAGAAGTAATTTTGGTGTGCATAATATGACTGACTCCTGATGAATGAACCATAGACAATCTGATTCATTACATGAACATTGCCAGTTTGTAAACACACACTGCAGGCTATTGATTTAACTGTGAAAAATATATTCCATCTATCCTGGAGTATTATGGATTGGCACTAAGCCTTTTCCATGGCTCCAAGCAAACTAGCACATTTCTCTGTGTTGTAATTTTAACTCTCATTAAGGAGTATTTATTTAATAACACTTGCAGCCATTGTCCTAAATGAGTGTGAATTCTTGTAAGCTCTATTAAAAGGCTCCTACCTCTTATATAGATGTTTCAGCCTTGCTAAGCAAAAATAGATGGCCAGATCCCATAAGGAAGGAGAAAGTCTGGCAGGATTCTGGTCTTCATGTTTTGCTATTGAGAGACTAAAATTGGAAGCTATTTTTCAGAACTTGACTAGGCCCTGAGTTCTATCAGAACATTCAGTGAACTTGAGAACTGAGAGATATTGGCAAACAGAGCCCCAAATTAAAATGTCAGGTCCCAGCTTGAAGGTTGTAGAAATATTATGCCTGAAACTGCATTTTAGATAATCATCTCCCCTCATCAGAGAAAGTACCTACCTAGAACAATGTCAATGATATTCCAGTTCCACCTAAATTAAGTATGCAGTTCAGATGACCCACTCTAATGCAGTCTTACAAACAGAGCAAAAGCGAACAAGCCATGGAGAGAAGAGGTTTCAGTAAATTCAGGTGGTATCATTCTGGAGACCAACTGATAAAACAGTTATGCCTCATCGACTCTCTCCTTTCTCTCTTGGGGAAATGACGTATTTCCAGGGAGCTGTTCCTCTACTTCCAGAGTTTATATCCCTTTCCCAGCAACTGCTGCATATTACAATTCTCTAGAAAAGCGTGTCTTGTTTCTTGCTTTTTTGCTTTAGAGATTTTCACACCTACTTTCCAGTTTAATCCCAACTCTGGCAAAGTTGCTCTATTTAATTCAGGTGCTGATGCGAAAGCAATCCAGATATGAATGCGCACATCAACTGGCCAAAAGTGCATTCATGCACAGGGAATAAAGATTTTATTAGGCACCTGCCCCACAGAGCTTAAGGATAAAAAGGTAAGATGTATTGGGAAATCCAGAGGTAGAGGTGACTTAGTGGGGTTTCTTTTGTTTGTTTGTTTTAAATATAAATGGATTACTTGTGGGTCTCACGGAAAGAGTGAATTTTAAATGCAACTTGAATAAATTCAGGATGAACAAATGCGTTCAAAAGTTTTGATTAATGGTTGATAAGTGATGCTAGTAATTGCTAGGAAATGGCCTTACTATAAGGTCCCAGGACGATGAACAAAATGACAGTATCTTTGATGTTACTGAATGAGGAAGGCTGTTGGAACACAATCCGATTCTGTTGCCCGCAATGCAAGAAGGATGTTGATAAATTAGAAGGAAGTTCAGAGAAGAGCCAAAAGATTGATTAAATGATTAGAAAACATGCCTTATAGTGATAGACTCAAACAGCTCGATGCACTTAGCTTAACAAAAATGATTAAGGGGTGACCTGATTGCAGTCAATAAATTCAGAAAGACATAAGGATGCACCTCAAAGTCAAATTGGAAAACATCTGGTCCATATCTGATTTGCTTTTATTTAATTCCACTCCTAAATTTGTGATGTTTTCCATGCAGTCAGTCCACTATCTGGAACATATATTTAATAAGGGGCTCTTCAAGCTAGCAGAGAAAGATATAACACAATCCAATGGCTGGCTAGAAGTTGAACCTAGACAAGTTCAGACTGGAAATAAAGAGATAATAGTGAGAATAATTAACCACTGGAACAATTTATGGAGGTTTGTGGTGGATTCCCCATCACTGACAATTTTTAAATCAAGACTTGATATTTTTCTAAGAGATCTGTTCTGTGAATTACTTTTGGGAACTTCTATGGCCTGTGTTATTCAGGAGGTAAGATTAGATGATCACAATGGTCCCTTCTAGCCTTGGAATCTATGAATGTCCCTAGAGCATTTACTCCTGTTGTCTGGGAAAAAAAAGACAGGAAACTATAAATCTTATTACTCATGAGATAAAATGTTCTACGTTTCAGCAAAAAGGAAGTTACCACTCATGCAAATAACAATGCATTCGTTGCACTTTAAAAGTAGCCGATGATGGAACAGAATATTTCAAGATGAGTTTGGATTAATGAAAAAGTCAATTATTGGCAGATTTGTCTTCTAATTTTAAAATGCATCCATCACAGCTGTCTCTGCTTATATATTACATTTGAAAAGGATATCACAAATATTATATAGACTCATCCCATAATAAACAAAGACCAAGTTTTAGAGTCCTTACTCAAAGCATAATAAAGAAAAGCTCCTACTGACTTCAAGCATATGAATATACTGCTACTACACAGGCAAAAAAGCCTGAGCAAACAGACTTGCTTTGCACTATGCCCTTAATGTCAACAAGCTCTGAGCTTGATTCTTCTCTAATGGGTTGTAAATCAAGAGTAACTTCACTGAAGACACAGTTACAATGGTGTAAAATTGATGTCAATGAAAGGTGATCTCTTTACCCACAAGTATACCTTAGGTTTGCCCTAAATTTTACTCTTGGCTGTTAAAAATACACCCGTCAGAATTCTGTCATCTCAAACTTAAAATACACCATCAGATTCTAGGATTGAGGTTCTCACATGCCTGTATGTTTACACAGGTTTTAATACAACGATGCACCTCAAAGGCAAATTGCAAAACCAAGTCCATATTTGGTTTCTTTTATTTCCTTCTTTCCTCCTAACTTCGCCCATTTTCCATGAAGTCAGTCCATTATACATAGAACAGCCTCTAAATCCCAGCTCCCTAACATTCAAATCCCTTCCAGAGTTTACTTCTTCCACTAGGCCTGCAAACATAAAATGTTTTACATGGCCCTTTATGAAGGCCCCAGCAACCTGCAGGAAGAAAAGTATGCAGCAGCAGCATTAAGGGCTTTCAGCAGCACCAGAATGAGGTAATCCCCGCCCTGCACTTACAGAGACAGGATTTAGGGGGCAAATAGTCCTAGCTGTTTCTATGCATTCCTTATGTTCAAGACAGTCAATAACCTGGTCTTAGATTGCAGAAAGATCTGGGATGAGAACCAACCTACCACAAAAGTAAAGCTTATCCATGAAGGAGGCTGAGTCTTCTTGGGGGCTAGTCCAAGACTGTGGAACAAACTTCCACAGGACTTTACCTTCACCACTTTTTGTTCCCCCCCCCCAAAAAATGTGCACATCTTTGGTCTTGCCTTCACTAATATAAATACATTACAATACTGTGTCCATATAGTTTATAAAACTAAATTAACACCATGTTGCACACACAATTTTCCTCCTAGGGAGATGAGGAGGAGAGAGAGAATGAACTGCGTACAACCAATATTAGTCCCATCACTTAAGATCTCTAGCGGTCAGGTGCTACAATGATGCGGGAGGTGTAAGACGATGAATGGAACAGAACAGGATATGCAGTAGCAAGACAAGAGGAGGAGACAAATTGAGGGAGTTGTGATAAAATGTATAATTTTCAGGTTTTTTAAAAGTACTAATAATGCTAGTTAAATACATTCTGGGGCAGTCTATATAGAAAGGAGGCAAAACAACAAAATACTATAGAAATGAGAGGCAGGGAGTGCAGAATCACTTATCAGAGGAAGGAAGAGAGTGGGAGTTAGTGGTAATGAAACACAGGGAGTTACAATTTGATAGGGAATTAATTTTAAAAATAAGCACCAGTTCTTTAGAACTCTGTGGATCTACACCAATTTAAACTAGCCGAGGATCGAACTGCAATTGTTCAAATGAGTTGGAGCCATTACATTTGCACACAGTATCCTAGCTAATCATGATCTTATCACACTTATCCTCGACCTCTCCCCACTTCCCTCTTAGTGCACTTTATGTCTTTGCCTTGACTTCAGCCCTGATCCTGCTCTGATTAGATCCACTGAAGTCAACGCGACCATTCGCATGTTAAAAAGGAAGTACGTGTGTAAATGGGGGACCTGTTCTTCTGGGCAGAGGCCCAGATTACCTGTGTGTGTTTTTATAGCATCTGAGTGGTCCATGGGGTACTACCATAACAGAGACAATATGAAAATGATCAGGTTGTGAATTGATTTAAAAAATACTTGTTAAATGATTCCTTCCTCTGGGTCTCCTAGTGCATTTTACCTTTATATCTGTTTAGATTGTGGTTCTTTGTAGCAGTTCTTTGTAGTGGTTCTTGATGTGTGTGTCTTGCACAGCACCAAGCTATCGGAGTTTAACAAACAGTAACAAATAATAGATAATAATAATATTCCAAGAGGGTTGTGTTCTGCAGAACTGAAGGAGCAGTCACAAGAAGTCATAGCATCAGTGGAGTATGGTCTTTGAATACAGGCTTTGAATGCTGTCGAGGAGAAAGCTTGGGGAATATTGAACAAGAGAGCCCCTGCAGAGTCAAAGTCATTCATGCACATCTATTCTGCAACTGAAAATATCATGTGGAATCAGTTTGGGGAAAATACATGAAGTTTTGGGGAAAATATGCAATAAGCTACATACGTATGTACACCTAAGCTGCTTAAAAATGAAGACATAGCAGGAAGGTAAATATTTTTATATTTAACTGCAAGATCACAGTGGCTACCTTGCCTCTTCCTAGATGTGACATCTTGCATTTGGCTGCATTAAAAAAGCTTGTTATTCAAATGATGGTTTCCTTTTTAAGGTTGTTTTACTAGTAGCAGCATGAGACCTCCAACATGTATCCTCCACACTGAAATCCCCCACAACGATTTTTTTCTTTCTACACATGAAAACATTATCCCGGATTTGAAACCACATATTAACACCTGTCACTCAAATGGTTTGGCAAATTTTCTTCACACACTGCAAAAATATTCTCCTTCAGCTTCAGGGTCAACATGACAATTTTCAGGCCTAGCTATTTTTCCAAAAGTTACAGAGGACCCAAAATAGGGCTTTACAATGGAAGCTGATTACAGCCTTAGGTACGGAGAGACTACTGACTATTTATAATAAAGATCTGTCACGGTGAACAGAAAATAAATGATGAAACAAAGGCAGGACTTGAATTTAAAATGTATAATCCAGTTGCAATATAGGAGTAAATTTTAAATGCAGTAATTTGCACTGATACGTTCCTTGCTGCAATAGTGTAAATAATGTAATAAAACAAGAGGCAGGGCAGCTGTTATCATGAAAACCATGAAAAAATGCCTGCTAGCAGGTGAGATGTTGTACGTGGGAAACATAATTTCTGTCTTCACTGTTATTGTCCGGAAACTGTGTTGTCACAAATATAGCGCTATGGTTTTACAAACATGATTTCTGTTCTAGCCTGCTTAGGTTGCACATGTACATTTTTAAACAGTTTTGTATTCATGACTAATGTGCATGTGTAAAGATGGGATGTGAAGGAATTACGTGAATTTAGGTTTAGAACATCCTCCATTTTAGCAGATGAATATGAGTTGAATGTGTATCCACCTCTAGCTAGCGTAGGCTCTCTGGCTTATCAGTCTTTATTTTCCTTTTCTTTTTTGTAATAGATATGATGTACTGGTATATTTACAAGTGCCTTTAGGTTAAATTACTACAGAAACTTTATTAATATATAGAGTGCAGTGCTGCTACAACTTATTCTTCTGTAACAGCTTTCCATAGACCTAGAGGGCTTAAACTTGGTACAGAATTTGATTTTGTTATCGATTGTGTTCTGTAATGTGTCCAGACTTATTAGAACATGTCTGTGGCCTCTGAGTTATGTCTGAGAGTGATTTCTATGTACACAGTGACATTCTGGCATGCAATATTATAGCTATCGAAAAAGCCAGTAAAGACAAAGTAAAATACAAAATAAAGCCATATAAAGAAAATAACCGTGGACTCAGTATTATGTGACTAGCGATTAAACTATGTTCTCTTGATCAAAAAGGTATATCCAAATAAAGTGGTTCCAATTCACTGCTCTCACTATGCTGGGATTATTTAGCTGAGCTTTGAAAACATAGATGCAATGATTATTTTGGCTTATAAATGCATTTACAAGATAGCTGCAGTGGGTCTGAACAATATCAAATACTTTTTTGTGTGTTCCCAACCTTGCAAGAATATGTAATGCTTATATACACAGAACAGTATAAGGATTAAGAATTGTGTAATTTTAAATCACAGGAGCACCTGAGCCTTGTAAAAAAATGTGCGCTTGTCACAGCAAAACTTCCATAGACTCTGCACTAAGCCAACCCTCCATGCCAGCCCCCCTGAAATCCAGTATAAGCATGACTAGTGAGATATGACTGCATTGGTTAGTCACATCAAAAACAAGATTAGTGCTTTCCATAATGATGAAGGTCAGCAATAATCCCTCAAGACAGAAGATAAAACAGACCCGAGGCTTCAAATACCTATAAAAGAATCTTACCAATGTCAACCATACTACTCCTTGAGAAAGCAAAGAGGAACTTCAACCCTGGCAGCAGTAAGAAAAATAAAATTGGTAATGTAATGATTAGTTATTACTAATTATTATTTAATTATTATTAATTATTATTAATTAAATTAGTTCAGTATAGGGGTCTGTCATTTGCAATATGCCACACAAACTGTGCAATTTAGAACAGCATGCCAGAACGTGGCAATTCTCCTAATATGTCATACAAATATTTCGCAGCTGATTTTTGTCTCCTGTGAAGTTATGGTGATGAGCAGTACACATTGAAATTATTAAATCATTGAATAAATCAAGCTACATAATTTGTTCCTTAATTAACTGTTCCATAAAAAGGATTTAGACTGGTCTATTATAAACAGTTCAATTAATAGTCAAAGAATTTCTTAAACAGTAGTAGGGTGTTAAAGCTGCCCTAAAAGAAGAGCTGGCATTCAATAGTGAGTTAATATGGTAACTGCCAAATAGCACGCTCCAGCAGCTAAGAGAGATCAATAATCAGCAGATCAAGGACTCCTGTCTGAAAAATGGAAATCTACTGTTCTCTGCTAAACACTGGATTGATCGGTATCATTTTCCAATATTTTTACCATCCTCAGTACCCACAGAAAATAAAATAATCCCATCAATCACTTGCCATTCCCTCCTTCATTTATTCAAGAAGCTGTTAACTCAAAAAGGTCGCCAGTCAGTTGAGTAAACTAAGGAGGAAGAAAAGCGAATGGCACAAAAGATCATTTCATTTACTTGACTGGGCACATTAATGAATTTCACTTAGTCTGGAAAAAATGCAGTGAGCACCAGAGCATCCTGCATTGCTTTAGTGGAATGATGCAGTGTCTCTGCTATTAGAATGTACAGTAAACTGTAATTAAGCAATTAAACATGAAAGAGTGTAGGCTGGTCTGAAGTAATTCCAGACCCCACATGCCTTGTTTATCTTATGCCTTCAGCTGCCTCAGCTTTAATGCTATTTCAAAATGACATGCCCCGCCTAGAATGTCTAACTGTGATTATAAAAAGCTGCCTCCTTTTCCTCCCCATCACAAACTAATTGGTTAATTATTTTGTTCTTTCACTTGAGTGTCAATCCTCTAAAATCCTGTTAACCCTTCCACAGCTGGCTGCTGCTGCAATTCCTCCCGAAGAGTCACCATTTTGCTGGTTAAGTCACAGGAAAAGGAAATACAAAGCAGAGATAAACAGCCCCTTCTTAACATAAGTTAATAATGGGTTATTCCAGGCTTCAGGACCAGATTTCTTTAATACATTTATTATTAATAAACTCAGGGAAGAGGTGAATGGTGAGGAGAAAAATTACTAAAAATTAAGGGGACTGTGAAGAACTTCGGAAGAATTTCATTGGCAGAGGCAGATTCTCTGCATCTCTCAGGATCGGGGCCAAACTAAGTAACTTGGAAACACAAGGACAAATGAAATCCACCACAGACAACGACACAGAAATGCATACTGTAGGGAACAACTGTGACTATACACCACATTGTAGGTTCTGTACAAATTTTGTCTCCTCAGGAAAAAGCTCGAGGTATCATTGTGAGACAGTTAATCATCTTGTCTGTGCAGTGTACGGCAGTTTACAAAAGTAAGAAAGAAAATATGCTTTATTAAGAAGAGCTGAGAGAATACAAAACGTATCACAATATTATAAATAAGTGGTTCCCACTTGCATTACTGCTTTCTACTCTAACATCAAATCTCAAAAAAACACATGGCAGTAAAACAAGCTGTTTAGAAAAGGGTTAGGAAAATAACTGGAAGCAGGGAGGGAAGCTTCTGTATCAGTAGAGATTAAAAAGACAAGGACTATTTTGCTTGGAAAGGAGATACTTATTTGACTTTTCACAGCATGATCTTTTAGTCTCATGTTTTTAAGTGCATATTAACTTACTTTTATGATGTCATCTAGTACCCCAAAGCACTTTTGCTTTTAGTTGGGATGAGGGGGGGTAGTGGAGAGGAATGTTGTTGTATAAATAAAGTTATTGATCAGCCAGCAGGCCTATTGTCTCTTTTCCATGATGCAATAAGCATGTGCTAAAAAATTTAAAGTTTTTTAAACAAAAGGAAATGTGTGTGCAGCATTCCAATTCACCTGTGAAAATCACTACTACAGAACAGTACAGACACAACTAAAATAAGATTTCAAAAATAAGCGTGAGGAGCTATATGAAGTGTTTGGTAGGCTATCAGTAAGTGCGCTTTAAGAATACACTATTCACCAGTTAAGGCCAGGAAAAATATCTCCCTATGGAGTAATATTGCACAGTTAGGTGCAATATGGGGTTTTTTTTCACCTTCCTCTGAAGCATTTGGCATTAAACAATATAAAAGAGAAGCCCCAATCAGATCAAACACTGGTATGCTCCAGTATGGCAAATCCTTTCCAGTTAGTTTTATAGATTTCTACTTGCTTTCTGCACTGACTCCTAGTTCCTAAAGGCATAAAAAAGGAAAATTAGAGCTTTAAGCAATCTTCTCTCACCCCACCCAACATCAGCAACTATGCTTAGCAAAAAAGCATCCTGTGAGCTCCAGAAAGCTTCCTTCCCTTCTGCACAACACAAAAACATTCATGTAGGGTCCAAGGCCCTCCATGCCCGTGGAAGGCAGCGCAGGATTCACCTCTAACAAAGAAAGATGAAACCTTAGAGAGAGAGAGAGACACACACACACACACCCCTCTCCCCCTTCAAAGATCTCACTCATTTGTCTATGGCGAGTAAGTGAATTCATCTTAGAATGAATTCATTATTGGTAGGCATAGGAGTGAACATAATAATACAAACTGCCAATGAGAATTTTCAACAGTTTACAGCTTAGCCAAACCTACCTGGTTTTTCATGGAGACAGCATAAGAGCACCTGATCCCGGGACCATCCCCTGGCAATTTTTCAAAATCCTGATGAAAACACTAGAATGTGATGAGACATTAAACTGTCTCCAAAAGTCAGATTTTTTTTTAATGGGAAATGTTAGGCAACCTTAATATAGGGGTTGTTACTACAGAAAAATGAACAAATGGCAAAATACTTTAAAAAAGCCTACATGAACTGAAGCCTGCTGTTGCACTGCCTACTGGATGGGGAAGGAGGAGTGGGAATAGAGTGCTGTGCAGCGGTTTTGTTTGTTTCTTTGATTTTTAGCTACTGGATAAAATTTACTCCTAATCCTACCTTCCCACCACACCGAATCCAAGTAAGCGGGATCTATGTGTTGGGGAAGGAGAGAGGGAGGGAGAGGAAAGAGGTGGGTTGATTACAGTAGGAATGAGGATAAGGATGTTCCCCCCTTATTCACTCAAAGGATGAGAAGCAGTCCCACCAAAGCTCCTGTTCCAGTGTCAGAGGGTGTGAGCTTTGAGCACCCTCCTCTGCACAGACTGTGATTACTAACTGGAGCCCATCTCCAGAGCCCAAGGGACACAGAGCTGAGCATCACATATAGGGTAACAGTGTAGCCAGTGTAATGGCAGTGGCAAAAAAAAAAAAAAAAAAAAAAGAGTAGCTTAAACTACTAAGGCTATAGATCTGATCTTTGAAGTGGTCCCTGATGAGTTTCCCCTAAACATGTTTAGAGTGAATTCAGGTTCCCTTTCTCTTTCCCCTGCTCTCCTTATAACCAACTTATTTTTGCTAGAAGCAGAAAAGAGTACAGTATGTACTTTGTAATAAGTTTCACATAGACTTGAGCTGTTACTTCACCAGCTGCAAATCTGTTGTCATCCCTTCGCCCACATATCCATAAAGCGGAGCCCTGTACAGTCATTTTACAGCCAGCAGGCAAGAGATGATAAGGCTTGTCATTCCCTTTCTCTGAGTCTCATTCACTAGGTTTTAAATGATCATAATATTCCTTGTATGTAGATTGGGGCTAAAGTATCAGATACAGGCTACATTCATGCTGCCGCTTTACACCACACATCATTTTGAGATGATTCCTGAGACAACTGTGCAATTAAAATAAAATGCACCTAAAGTAACCTAATCTCCTGTGACATGTCATTACCTGCTTGCACATCTTGAATGGGGAGAGACGAAAACACACATTCCTCAACACATGCAGATGGTGATACTTGCCATAAATCAAGACCCACTCAGATACATGCAAAGAGACTAGTGCTGGGCCCTTTAACATTTTTTTGAATTCACAGAAGGGTTCATTTTTAACTAAATTTATTTTCTCTGAAGTAGCCACAATAAGTTATAGTACTTATTAACTTCTTCATATTTTAGAAACACTAGACAAACACTGAAACAGGATTTTAATCTCGAAATGCCATATTTCTGGATAATTACACTAATCGAGCACAGGTTCTGATCTGAGCATATAAGCGGTATAACTCAAAACAACATGCAAGTTTATGGGTTTCAAAGTTCATTTTTCTTAATAAGAACATTAAGCTTTAAAGCTATTCTATATCCAGCAGCACCTACTTCACAATCATTGTGGTGCTTCCATAACACATTACTGTATGCAAGACAGAAAAGCAGCTTACTCTCTCTGTAAAATGAAGAAAGCACAGACTGAAAATACAAAGTCTCTCCTTTGTTACAAAATAATTAGAGAATACCTAACATTTTAAGAGTAAAATTCCAAACTATCCAGGTGATCAAAAGCCTACCCCAAGTCTTAATGAATTAGTATGTCCAAGAAAGATGTTTTCTAACTGAAGAGAATAAGAAAAACATGCAATATTTGAGGTAGTCATAATACTACTTTGAGAACTGGAATAATTTCTAAGAGAACGCTCATTTGCCAGCTAATTCCACAATAAAATCTCAGGAAGGACCTGTGACAAGTTTGCCAAATTGCTAGATCACTACACAAACAAACAGGGATAGAATGTCCCTTTCAGGGATGAAAAAACAGCTTTAATATTGGCTTCTTAAATGTACTGGAAAGAATAAGATGAGGTGACATGAATCTGACAGTTGCCTGTGATCTCCAAGGAACAATATTGAAATTCTAGCCCCAGGTAACTGATTTACTGGAATTCACTGGAATTCTTTGTCCCTTAATGAAGTATTCATTTATTATTTTTGCACAATGACTTAATAGAAGTATTCTGCTTGTCCAAATACATCTGCTTGATAGAATTGAACTGCCATGACTCTGAAATGATTCATCAGATAATTATAAAGCCAGCAACTAGGACTATTCAAATCATGCCACTTATTTGTTGACAAACTGTGAATGACATAATTTTGCCCTGGGCAATGGTAACAGCGCAAGCTGAACAGCCTCAAATCCAATGTGAACATAAGCAAGGAAATTCCATGTAGAATTGGGTTTGCTAGTCTTTGTAAGTTATATCAGCTTCAAAACTTCCTCCCAACAATGTTACTTTCAGAACCAATCAGAAATTGAAGGAAGCAGTAATATAGCTCCCAGAGTGTGCCAGGGAAGCCAAGCATTGATTTTGATTTTGATCATTGATTAGCATTTTGAAGCTATCATGTCTAATTATGGAGTACTTCAATCTGTTTGAATTGATATTGAGTACCACTTTTTAGAAAACTGCGGCAAACTGCTATGCCATGAAAAATAACATGCCTTTAACATGAAAAGGAGAGGTTTTACAGTGTGGGCAATGACAAATGCCAGCATGATGTCAAGTACTGTACAGCATAGGCATTGTTAATGCTTCACATTTGCATTGCATAATATGCATTGTTAATGCTTCATATTGATGATATGTATCTGAAATAAGGCCTGGTACTGTAGTACTCAAGCACCTATTCAGGCAAAACTCTTGTTGATGTCAATGGGAATTTTAAAAAAGTGTAAGGATTGCAGAATTTGTCCCATAAAGGTTAAATTACACATAACTCTGGAATGAACAGTTGCCAAACAAACAGTCATTACTTTGAAAATCCTGTGCATACAAACACTTAAATCTTGATCTTTAGAGTCAAGATAGATGGTAATGTACATTAACAAATAAAACTAAAAGGCAGTTTTTCAAAAAGGTAGCAGTTTGCATAATTTAGCCATTCTGGAGTCTGGTATGTTCTTCTCTGGATCTGCATCATAACTCCTATTAGCAATAATGGGAGCAAAGTATACATAGACTGCATAGAAAGGTAAATAAACTGAACATTTAATTTATCAGGTACTTTTGACTGTTACTGCATAAATATGATAAGTCAGTTTCACACACCAGACATGGATTTTCATTTTCACACTCTCTGCCATTTTAATATCCGTAATTTCTCTTTTAAGGTTTAAAACTGGCACCAAGTGTCTAAATACAAAGGAAAAAGAAAAGAAAAAGAAAATTATGCTGCAGCAGACCCTCTACAACCAGCGCTGCACGTGTTGTCAGTAATGGATGTGGTCAAAGAAGGTGTAGAAGGTGGAAGAACCTGAAGAAAAAACACAGTGTAATCATGCCCAGCACCAGCACGTTCCCCAAGAATCTAATTTCTCGGCATCTAATAATAATAATAATCATCTAATAATAAATGGGAATCTCAAGTAGGAGTAGGGAGGTTATTTTACTTCTGTATTTGGAATGAGTGCAACCACTGCTGGAGAACTATATTTAATTCCGGTGTCCACAATTCAAGAAGAATGTTGATAAATTAGAGAGGATTCAGGGAAAAGCCACAAGAATGATTAAAGGATTGGAAACATTCCTTCTAGGGAATGATTCAAGAAGATCAATCTATTTAGCTTAACGAAGAGAAGCTTAAAGGGTGACTTGATACAGTTTGTAAGCGCCTACATGGGGAACAAATATTTCATAATAGGCTCTTCAATCTATCAGAGAAAGGTATAACATGAACCAGTGGCTAGAAATTGAAGCTAGACAAATTCAGACTGGAAATAAGGTTTAAATTTTTAACACTGAGGGTAATTAATCATGGGAACAATTTACCAAAGCTGGTGGTGTATTATCTATCACAGCCCATGTTAAAATAGGATTCAATGTTTTTCTAAAAAGCTATGCTCCAGGATTTTTTTTGGGGGGGGGGGGAGGGGGGAATGATTATGGCCTATGTTAAACAGTAGGTCAGACCAGATGATCACAATGGTCCCTTCTAACCTTGGAATTTCTGACTCTAAGCCCCTGTTGAGGATTCTTGCCAGATTACTCCAGTCCACACCATTTCAACATAGTATACTCATTGCGTGCATCTAATGCTGTACCTCTGGGGTTTTCAGTGCTTATGGAACCAACATTTATACTTTTTTACCCATGCAGAGTGTGTTGGCAGCTTTCTTCACATTCTCTTGAGACATATATTTTCACTTCAGGGTTCACAACACAACATAGGAACACAGCCAAGAATGACAGCAACAGGTATGTCTACATGGGCCTTTTTGGCTCCAGAAATTCCTCAGCCTGGGAAAACTAGCGATGTTTTTGTTCCATAGTCAATGCATGAAGACTGTTCCAAAGACCAGACTGGTATCCTGACTCAAACCAAAAGTGAAGTTTGGAGGGACTGGACTGCAATTTCAGGCTTTCATTAACATGTACAGAGCAAACAAGCCATCTTTCTGTGAAAGTATTGAGATACTGAGGTGAGTGAGTGAATCTTACAGGTCTCAAAGCATGGGAAGATTGATGTCAACCTAAGTGAAAGAGGCTTCTAACTGTTTCGCAATAAAAAAGTCCTGCTACTTTGCTCTCCAGACTTTAGCAGCAGTCAACATAAAGGACAGAGTAGGATACAGAAAGAACGAGGAACGAGGCAGAGTAAAGCGATGGTAAAGAGGTAAGCTATAACCTTTTCATCATACTCCAGAACTACTTTTGCTTATATAGCAATATGATGTTTTTAGGTGCCATGCTGTAAGGATATCTTCAAGATATCCTCAGAATCAGAAGACAGAATAAGGAATATGAATCAAATCCCAGTCCCCCAAGCAAGGGGGCAGACAGGGTCGGTCCCTGTAGCAAGGACCCCCACCATTTGTTAAACTTTTGAATACCTTATTTTTATTGCACTTGTAGCCCATTTCACGACTTTGATGCATGATTCATCCCTGTCATATAAGATAAATTGCACGCTAGGATCTGTAAATCTCTATTCCTGCCAAATATAAGCAAATATAAAAAAATTAGTTTCCTCTAAGCTTATAGAAACATTTTAATTTTAAGAATAACTGAAATGTACTAACATCAAGAAATTGAACTGTGCACCAACACTGGATGGACCAGTATTAAATAGCGTTACAGTAAGTGACAAACTTAGAAAGTTAACTCTTGTCCTTTAGCTCTGAAGTTCTCTTTTCTCGCCTCTGCACCATAAAACAAAATTCACAATATTGCAACTGGGCGCTCACTTCTCTTCAGTTTGGTCTTGTGTCTCATTGACTGACTGACAATGCCCCACCCCTTATATACCCATGAAGGCATGGCTGACAACATTCTAATAAGTTAGATGAAAATGTAGTTCTCAGAAAGTCTGGAAGGTTCCATGAGAACCATGAGAAAAGGTCCAGAATAATCTAGGAAGTTAAAGAAAAATGAATCCACAAATGGAATGCCTAATACATTTTACTTCAAACATTCTATTTTCCCTTTTGACACTAGCAACAAAAACAGCACCCTGAGCCTGACGATCTACAAGCCCAGCACCCTAGGCAGTCACCTGGATTGCCTGTCCCTAAATCCAGCCCTGACACCATGCTTAGTGTTTTAATCCAAAAATTCGAACAATTAGTTGTAATCTAGAGAACACCATGAACCATACACACATTCCTTTCTTAATTTATACAAATGTTGATTAGCTCATGGATATGGACATGAATGTGTCCAAATCAGGATGTGTGCATGCATTGGAGTTTGCAGATATGGAAGCAATGAGGACACAGAAGTGCACACAGAGTTCTGTACATGTGATTTGTAAAGATCTGGCCCAGAATTACTATCAGCCAATGTTGCAGCAATATCTAGATTTCTTCATGGCTTAAATTACTTTTTTCCTAATTTAAAATTGCTTGAAAATATATAAAAAATTTAAGAGTGATTCTGATGAAACGTGTCACATGATGGTTGAGTACTCACAGGTATTAGCAATTAGCCAGTAACCCTTTGAAGCTCATAACTCCAAATCTGAAATACAAATGAACTTCTGTCACAGCATTGCTTCACTCTGGATTTTATTCATTTGTACATTTATTTTTCTTTAGTATAAGCAATCACTGGTGTTTCAGATAGCCAGTTCTTATTGGCCACAGTGTTGGTGCTTTATTAAGGTACATAAAGTATATGAAGAAAGGATTAAAATAAATGCCTTGACTTGTATGCAGCCCATGGCTGATGTGCAGAAGTGGACCTAGCATTGGAACTCCATGCTAATCTGGTACCCTTGTTAATTTACCATGCAAAGGAAAAGACCAGGCCCATATTACACATCCTGCACATTAGCATGCCAAGAAACAGACTCTTGTATAAATTGTGATGTTTGTACCATTCCAAACCCTCTCTCTTCTTCCCTAGCCTTCAGTCAACCCTTGTTTCAAAAGGTACGGTTATTAGGGGAAAGGATTCTGAACGCCTGATACTTCTGTACTTTTCTAAAGTAAAAAAAGGTAGGTTCTGTTGAATTCCCTATCATCAATTCACTGGAAAAGTAATCTTTGCTATGGGTGTGAGGTACCATTGGCCTGAGCTGAAGGTTGCCAATAGGTACAGAATAGCAAGAGTCCCGTGGCACCTTATAGACTAACAAATTTATTTCGGCATAAGTTTTCGTGGGCAGAAACCCACTTCATCGGATGCATCAATAGCTATAAAATGACTACTTTTCATGTTACGCTGAAGTAACTGACATTATCTATGACAAATGTGACTGTCCTAGATGAAGAAAAATTTTAGCAGAGCCAGTTTTTACAGAAATTGTAGAAAGTGAAACTCAGTCTTTTCTCTATGCTTTTAAAGAACTTAATTTGAATTAACTTTCTCATTAGTTCCCTTATTTTCAGAAAACTATACTCTCCTCTAATTAAAAATCAATCAATCAATATCTACTCTTACACACTTTTGATGATCATTTATGTCGATTTGAGAAGAACCTGACAACAATGCAGAAAACAAAACACTGACTTTCGAGAGATTACTATTGTATTGTTCTTTCTGATGACCTTCTTGCCTTTTTCAATAGAAAAAGATAATTAAACTTAAGTTGAGCAATGTATTAGGCAATCTTTACAGCTTGTGATTCAAGGCAGTTTGTATAGAAGCAAACAGCTCTCACAGTTAACATCAAAATAATAATCAAGTCCTTCCTCAGTTTTTAGTCTGCTCCTATATTTTGGCAAAACTCACACAGTCAATGAATTCAAGAAGAATTAAATACTTCAGAATTCCATTCTATCAGAATAACTATTCTAATGTTCATTCCTGCAGCCAGGAGAATCTGAGCTGAGAGCTGTATCTATAGAAGAACTATTTTCCATTCAGAAAAAGCAGTCTTATGGACTACCTCAGATTCTGCATAGATACGCAACTCATCACTTCACAAATCAAAACAATCCATGATCCTATCTTTTTGCCCAGTTCCACTGCATGGAAAAGATAATGCCTGGCACATACTTTATTTCAGGAGATCACTAAAGATTTATCTAACAAGTACTAAAGCAATCCAGTAATCTACCTCTCTCTTTGTGGTTTTGTAATCAAGATGCGTGGTTGCTTGCTAATGCAGTGTCTTACATGGAACCCAAACAGCTTTTAAACTAATAAAAACAAATGGCATCTAAGGTCAAAAGACCAAAACTAATACCCATGTCTTTTGTGGAGCAACCTGAAGCTTTCAACGAAGAGTTGTGCAAAGTCACCAACTGTCCCAGAATTTATACTCTTCCTCCCTTCTTCCAAGGCAGCATTTACTAAAGAAGATATACTATGCTGTAGTACCCAACCTGATAATGACAAGGGCGTAAGGAATTACTGGAGACCTTCCGTCCCTCATTTCTAGTATCTCATTGCTAGTCAGTTCCCGTCTAATGAAGATCAGGGGCCACTTCAGAAAGAAAACTTGTCAATTATTTCCCCCTGCAAGTGTTAGCATCTGCTGATCCAGCAATCCCAAAAGTGAAGTATGTCATAGTTCCTAGCCAGCCTTTCTGAAGAGTTAAGTGTTTGTTAGCTTTAAAATGTTTTTTTAATGGGTGTTATATCCTTAGCACTGTCAGCTCTGGAAGGACCCTCTGTGGGGCAGGAAAATAATGGGTGTGAACCTGCACTGTAGTCCCAGTTGTTTGATAGCTCTAGCTGCCTCAGAACTACTACACATCTGATGAGGTATATTCGGCATTAGTTCTTGGCTCTAATAAATTGACAGTTAAGATTATTTTCTATCTTCCTGAGATTTTTTCAGGTGAACAATAACTACTACTTAAGTACTTTATAGTACAGCACTCATTTCTGAATTAGAACTGGACTCCTAGAGTCTGATATATAGTACATTTGTAGGGAATATTTGCATGTATGTTAATACCTGGTAATTCCCAAATTGTGTCCACATGTAGCTAGAGAATTCTCTTTGTAGCTACATATAATTGTAACATTATGTAACTAGATAACATATATCTGCTACTGCACACACAAAAGAGGTGTTTGCAAGCCAACCAACTGACTGAAAACTAAGTCCCTAATATGTTAAGTGAACACCAGATTCCTAAACTCTGATGCCAGTCAGTGTAATGAATTGCTTCATGTGAAATCAGAGCTCTTGCTTTTCTTGCCCAGTTGGCACACAGATTCACTGAACCACATGAGAGTTCAGCACCTAGACACTTTTGAAAATCCCACTAAGCACCTATCTGAATCTTTAAAAAAATACATTTAAAATCAGGCCCAAAATCTTTTGTTTTTCTACTTGACTAATTGCACTTTCATAAACCCAAAATAGAACACACAGAATTACACACCTTAAAAATGTTGTTTTCTAATCACATTATGCCAATGTTCTTTCCAAGGAATATAGAATTCTTTCTTGCAGTTATAGACTTTCCATTGGTTCACTTGAAAGCATCATCCATGTATAATGTGTGTCTATTTTGGTTTTGTGATGTAGTGGATTCTAGAGAAAGAAAGGTAAGTCTTTGGGTTATTTGCCAGTTTTTCTTACACAGGTGTCTAAGTCTTTTGAGAAACATCTGCTATTCAGTATTAACTTGCTTCCTCAAGAACCAGGTATTTTTGCTTTAACTTTGCTAGAAAAGCCTTGTGTTAATACAGTTAAGTTAGACTTCAGGATTAGTGCTTACTATCCACATGAATTCCCTAGCATGTATGTGTAACAGTATTTACACAGTAATTCACTGAATTTTTGAATTAGACAGTATTAACTGCTCATTACTGGCATGTGAACTTCCAGATTCAGAGCTTAGGACTTGATCCATAATCAAATACTGCTCAGGGATATAATGCAAGAATTGTTTTACTACAGAGTTCGTCTTGGCTATCCCACAGTTTCACCTGGTGTTGATCGAAAACCGTGTCTATAAACAATCACTATTGCCACTTTCTAACATTTAAGCTCTAGCTAACTCAATGATACCAGAAGTTATTTTATGCAAATCATGTTCTTTTATCAGGCATACAACCAACAAAAAACTGTAGGAAACTATCCTTAGGAAAAAAACAGGCAGCAACTATTTCCTAGGGATTGGGAACCAGGAGTCCTGGGTCTCTTCCTCACTCTACTCTTAAAGGCCTGGGCTCTAGTCCCTACCACTGATTCACTGCACAATCCTGGACGTATTGCTTAGCCTCCCTATGCCCCATTTGTAAAACGGAATAATACTTACCCACCACTGGAAACTACATTCTCAGATGAAGGATGGTATATAACTGTGAAGTATTAGTCAGTAGCTAATTTTCTAAACAAAATAGCAGTGTTATCTAATTTTTTCCTGACAGTTATTTAATATTGTCTCCCAAAGTAGACCAACCCACTAATATTTTTTACAGGCTATTGGCCTGCCAAATTTCATATGCTAGACTGCAGTGTTCAGTTTCTATTTGCTTAATATTAAGACTTTTTAAAAAACAAACATTCTTCCAGAATCTTTAGGGGTTGTCCTCTTTGCCCCTCCTTAGCTGAATGATTAAGCATTTACACATCTGGAACAAACATTGTCACACCAACCCTTTAAACAGATCCAGTTTCAGTAAGTTTCACCTTAATTCTTTTCGTTTTCCTTTGTCTTAAGGCTCAAACCTACAATGTGAAAAAGAAGGAAAAGAAACAAACAAGCTTTTCATTTCAGTTTCATGTGAGTTAAGTGTAAGTAACCAAAAAAGGTGGGGTCAGCTAGAGGTATAAACAACAGCTCCAAGGGAACGCTTTATATGATATAACAATGAATATGAGGTCCATGATGGATGCTACGTACCTGTTACTTGTACTAGAGGAGGGAGAAAGAAGGAGAGTTGAAAGCATCAAAGGGTAGGTTCTTATTGTCTGATATCACTGCTAGGAAGTTCAGGTTGAGCAGTCCCTTAGAGACAGCTGCTAAGTGTTCCAAAGAGTGTTTGATGTGGACTGTGGCTACAGTATTGTTTGCTCTTAAATAATCAACTTCAACCTCTCTTCTTTTTAAAGCACTGCTGCCACTTCACTGCTGTGATCTTGTCAATCTGTGCTGCAGACCATAATAGAGGTAGTAAAGCCCCCCCTCGATGCAGAACTACATTACTCGATGGGGTGAATTTATGGAGTCAACTTCTGGGTTTGATTGAGTAAGTCTTTATTGCCGCTCAGTCGAACCCAAAAAATCGATCCTGCACAGCTGGCTGTGCTTTCGGCAGTGTAGACAAAGCCTCTGTGCCAAAATTCCACTGGGTTACGGATATTTCAGAAAGGGAATTGCCAAGTACGTGGCTGAAGTGGTTAATAAATAACCCTGAAAGATGCATGAAGCAGATCCATCCCTATGGCAATAAACACAACTGCTCAGGTTCTTTTGCCCTTAATTCACCTTAAAGAAACAAGAAGACAACACTCTTGATTTAACTAGGTAGATATATGTATTCATTGTAGTCACTGCATCATCCTATCAGATGGAATCCCTCCAATATATTTTGGGGATCGCATATTGTTTTGGAAGGGACTTTTGTTAATTTCCAGTCCCATTTCTGTAGAATAATAGAAGATTAGGGTTGGAAGGGACCTCAGGAGGTCATCTAGTCCAACCCCCTACTCAAAGCAGGACTAACCTCAGCTAAATCATCCCAGCCAGGGCTATGTCAAGCCACAGCTTCAAAACCTCTAAAAAAATGGAGATTCCACTACCTCCCTAGGTAACCAATTCCAGTGCTTCACCACCCACCTGGTGAAAAACTTTTTCCTAATATCCAACCGAGACCTCCCCCACTGCAACTTGAGACCATTGCTCCTTGTTCTGTCATCTTCTACCATTGAGAACAGCCTAGCTCCATTCAGGTAGTAAAGGCTGCTATCAAATCCCCCCTCATTCTTCTCTTTTGCAGACTAAACAAGCCTAGTTCCCTCAGCCTCTCCTCATAAGTCTTGTGCTCCAGACCCCTAATCATTTTTGTTGCCCTCTGCTGGACTCTCTCCAACTTGTCCCTATCCTTTTTGTAGTGGGAGGCCCAAAACTGGACACTTCAAATATGGCCTCCTTAATGCCGAATAGATGGGAATAATCACTTCCCTCGATCTGCTAGCAGCACTCCTACTAATGCAGCCCAATATGCTATTAGCCTTCTTGGCAACCAGGGCACAGTGCTGATTCATATCTAGCTTCTTATCCACTGTAACCCCCAGCTCCTTTTCTACAGAACTGCTGCCTAGCCCGTCAGTCACCAGTCTGTAGTTGTGCATGGGATTCTTCTGTCCTAAGTGCAGGACACTTGAATCTCATGAGAGTTCTTTTGGCCAATCCTCCAATTTGTCTAGGTCTCTCTGTATCCTATCCTTACCTTCCAGGGTCTCTACCACTCCCCCTAGCTTAATGTCCTCGTGAGCGACCCCTGGGCACTCTACTTGTGACTGGCTGCCAGCTAGACATGGAGCCATTGATCACCACCCATTGAGCCTGATGACTTAGCCAGCTCTCTATCCATTTTATAGTCCATTCATCCAACCCATACTTCTTTAATACTGTGGGAGACCATAACAAAAGCTTTGCTAAAGTCAAGGTATATCATGTCCACTTTCCCCACATCCACAGAGCCAGTCACTGCTTCATAGAAGACAATCAGGTTGGTCAGGCATAACTTGCCCTTGGTGAAGCCATGTTAACCGTTCCTAATCACCTTCCTCTCTTAAAATGGATTCCTTGAGGACCTGCTCCATGATTTTTCCAGGGATTGAGGTGAGGCTGACTGGTCTGTAGTTCCCTGGATCCTCTTTCTTCCCTTTCTTGAGCATGGGCACTACATTTGCCTTTTTCCAATCATCAGGGACCTCCCCCAATTGCCACGAGCTTTCAAAGATAATAACCAATGGCTCTGAAATCACAGCAGCCAACTCCCTCAGCGCCCTCGGATGCATTGCATCTTTCCCCATGGACAGTATGTTCAATCTTTCTAAATAGTCCTGAACCTGTTCCTTCAGCACTGAGGGATGTTCATCTCCTCCCCATTCTGTGCTGCCCAGTGCAGTAGTCTGGAAGCTGACCTTGTCTGTGAAGACAGAGGCAAAAAAGGCATTGAGTACCACAGCTTTCTCCACATCCTCTGTCATTAGGCTGCCCCCTCTGTAAGGGGCCCTCACTTTCCCTAAACTTCCTCTTGTTGGCAACATATCTGTAGAAACCCTTCTTGTTCCCCTTCACATCCCTTGCTAGCTGCAACTTCAATTGCTCTTTGACTTTCCTGATTTCATTCTTGCATGTTCGAGCAGTATTTTTATAATCCTCCCTAGTCATCTGACCAAGCTTCCAATTCTTGTAAGCTTTTTTGTGTTTAAGCTCACCAAAGACTTCTTTGTTAAGCCAAGCTGTGTGCCTATCATATTTGCTATTCTTTCTGCACATGGGATGGTTTGTTCCTGCGCCCTCAATAAGGTTTCTTTAAAATACAGCCAGGTCTCTTGGATTCCTTTCCCCCCTCATATTAGCCTCCCAGAGGATCCTGCCCATCAGCTCCTGGAGGGAGTCAAAGTCTGCTTTTCTGAAGTCCATGGTCCATATCCTGCTGTTATCCTTTCTTCCTTTTGTCAGGATCCTGAACTCCACCATCTCATGGTCACTGCTGCCTAGGTTGCCACCCACTTCTACTTCCCCTACCAAATCTTCCCTGTTTGTGAGCAGCAGGACAAGAGGAGGATGGCCTCTACTTGGTTCCTCCAGCACTTGTACCAGGAAGTTGTTCACAACACTCTCCAAAAGCTTCCTGGATTGTCTGATTGTAGCACTGTAGTTTCTCTTTATCCTTAGACTATCCTCCTTTTGTTTTGTCTCACTGTCCTGTTGTTCCATTGTATCCAATGTCATCCGTTCCCAATATTCTGCAGGGTGGTCCCCAGCAAAGGAAAACGATTCCTCAACACTATCACTCTCATGAATGGCATCTCTTTTCTGTTGGCACTGAAAGTAGCAGTTTGAAACCAAGTAAAGTTATACAATCAACACAACAGTTCCTTCTGGCCTTGCACTCCATAATACTATTGATTCTAACCACTTTGAAACCTCTATTGCTGGCCTGCTGGAAGAGAGCAGCTTATATACAGCACCATCATGCTAAGGCATGGTTCTGCGGAATTTTCTTGCTTGAGTGAAGGGCGTGAGACAAGGAAGTATGGGAAAATGCAGGACCTCCAAACACAACACTTCATCTGAATTTAAACCTCTGATCACTATACTCAACTATGTCTGTTAGAGAACTGCCGGGGTCTGTAGTGGATAGTACTCTTTATTTCCTGACACCATCACCTGAAATGGTTCAGGGACACAAAATTTAATTTATTTCACTCTTCCATTGTAAAACATAAGGCTAAAGACCCTATAACTTACAACTGTAAATCACACTACTTTTCATATTATCTGTACAAAATATATTTTAACGTGCTAGTTGGAAATAAAGACTTTCAATAAATCACCATCTTTCTACAAATATTAACATGAGCCCATGTAGATAACACAAAATTTTACAGTTTTAGGCTCATTTCTACTGTTGCTCTATAGGAAATGGTCAATGTCTGCATACCTGATTGCTTCAAGTAGACTCCCAAATGCATATTTAGGTTCCTAAATGAAAGCAGCCTGATTTTAAGAGGAGCTGAGTAAGCACCTGCGGCTGTCAGTAACTTTAATGTCAGTAACAGATGCTCAGCATCACTGGAAAAAAACAGGCCACTCATCTTGATGTCTAAAGATGGATTTAGGACCCTAATGTTAAGCTCCGATATTTGAAAGTGTTGGCCATAATATAGCTAAATACGATACTGTGATCAGCATGCTAAAATAGGTCATCATTTGTTCAGTACTGACTGTGAATATCCTTCTTGGCAATTTTACTCATGTCACTCATGAGAAATGCCTTCAGCTCATGTAAGTAAATGGTGCACTACTATAGAACACTCACACATACACTTATCTCAGGGTCTGAAAAGCTGAAAAAAAACATGTTTTGTTATCCTCTGAAAGCTACTGACGCCCCCACTTCTCCCTCTGTTTCATCCACCAGACATTTATCACTGCCAAATGAAAACTTTTATTGGGCAATTATCATCTAAGGTCTATAGAAAGTCCTTGTCCTTCACTCTGTGAAATAAACAAAACTGCCATTGACTGAAGAGAATAGTGAGAATGGGATGTAAAAAAATGAGATCTAATAAAACAGGTGTTGTTCTTCTTGCACCATCAAGCTCTTAGCTTTAACTAGCAGACAATGAGAAGCACTTGATGTCTCTCACTGAGAATTCCCTCCTTAGTGTCAGTAATAATGTGTTGCCATACATGCACAGAACCCGAGAGGATTGATTGAGGTGGGGCTATGATGCTCAATCTGTCTAGAATGTTTGGCCTGAAATTTTACTCCTTACAACATAATGAACAAGTTCAAAGCAACCCACTTGTCTCTACACAACTGGAAGAGAAAAAAATATGGGCAGGATGGCAGTCTTGCCAGCCCTGAAGTAACATAATGTCAGCAGGCAGCTGTTTTTGCAATAATTCCCTGAACTAAATATTTATTTTGAACTAGGATATGTGCAGATGCTTGTGTCAATATGACTTTATCACAAACATCTACACAGGAAGACAAAAATCTCTTCAAAATAAATAATTAAAAATAGATTCTGGGACAAGGAATGGAAATTACTGGGGAAAAGTCTTTAACAATAGAGCCTCTGCTTTTTCTCCCAGGGGCCATTAGCAGAGCATTGTCTACACATGATATGTACACACTGATGGCAGCAAATCTGCCACCATCAGATTGATCTATCCAGATCAATTGAGTAGCCGTGAAGACCCGCTCAATCGATCCGGAAGTCGATTAAATTAAACCATCTCTTCAAAAGGCGTAGTGCTGCGCCAACAAGAACGCAATTCCCATCAGTGCAGAGCAGTGGAGACAGCATGCTAAAGGAAGTTAGGAAGTCAACGGGAGTTACTGAAGCTACTCTGTGTAGTTTGCGTAACTCCTGTCGACTGCCACCAAATTTCCCAGCAAGTGTATACTAAGCCACAGCTATTTTTAGAGCACTAGGGCGAGCCCCGCTGGCCCACGCCTGTGGACCTGGGGCTGGGAAGCTCACTGCTGCTGGCTGTGTAGACTTACCTTCAAAGACTTAAATATAGCTATATATCAGTTTGGCATATTTTTAGCCACATCTGATCAAACATTTTTACTCTACCTGTTACCAAGAAAAAGCAAATGAAAAAGAAACTATTTTCTATTTATTGCATTGCTTGAAACAGATGGGAGGATCAGAAGCACTGACAGCTCTGAATGAGAGAAAAACAGGGAGCAAAACAGATAAATCACGCTAGTTACGCACTTGGCACAAGCCTCAGTTACTTGGCCTTGTTCTAAACTTCCATGACTTGCCAAAGCTCAAATGTGAAACACAATTTGTGACAAACGCCCAAAAATGAGGGACACAGAAAAGCGTACGCATGCAGGAAACTTGAAATGCTGTGGGATACATTCCTTTGCTGTGGCTTCTATAGTGTAGTTGTCTCTGTAACCTCAGTGTCATGATTCCTAATTTCTGTGGTAAATAATTGTCAACAATAAAACTGAAGGAACACCAAATTTGGGTGGAACACAGTTACTGTGGTATTAAAGTGAGTGAAGTTCTCAGAAATTAGTAACATTCCTATCAATAATCTGACTCAGGATGTTAAAAGGGCAAAATCAAGACACTCACTTGTTATTTTGTTCTCCCCTACTTTGGGTCCACTACTCAGAAATCAAAGAAATATATCAAATAATTCATATTTCTGCCCAAACCAGCTGAATGGACATACTTTTGCCTTAAGAAAAGTTTAAAAAAAACAAAAAAAGTTGGAACCTCTCACTTCCAGCACACAAGCTGAGGGAGTCCCAGGTCCCCAAAGCAGAGAAGAAACAAAGCTCATAGATATATAGGAACAGTACAATTTGGAACCAGTGAAAACAAAACCACAATCATTGTGTACACGCCATTCTGTGACAATTTAGCCTTGCTGGACACATTCTTCTGCCTCGACTCGGAGAAACTCAAAAGAGAAGCCAGTGCTCAACCAAACATACATAGATTATTAGATTAGCATAGGAAAGGTCTGTCCAAAATAGACAATCAACACCAGGAGAAAACAAAACTGCTGATAAGAAAACATTTTTTGCTTTCCCCTATGTTATAGCCACTGTTGGGGACAGAAGTAAGAATATGTGAGAAGCAACAAACAATGATCATCATCCATCAATTGCACAGGAAGAATACTGAAACAGTGGACAACCTCAAAAATAGTAATTATAAACAAAGGAACTAGAGTAAAGACTGATACAAACAAAAATAACCTTTCAGTAAATGTTTCAGAAGGTAAAATTAGCTAGAGATTTTTTTTTTTAAATTCAGCAGAGAATGCATCTTAGAATTCAAAGAGTACGACTACCTCCCAGAACAAATTGGTCAGCCTCGCTAACATTCATTCTATGCTAACAGAACAATCCTTACTGTACTTTTTAAAATCTCTAGTTAACTCTAGTTTCTGAAAGATTACTCTTTGTACCATATGAAGAATACAGAGTATCTTCCCCATATTTACAGCACATAATCTCTGAGTAAAGACTAAATTTTGTGATGATTTGCAAGTAAATCCTTTCATTTAAAGTTAAAATGAATTAAAAAGACCCCTTTTAAAAAATTAGGTATTGTGTTTTGAATCTCATGGTTTTCATACCCCTATGAGTCAGTTAATGGCTTGTAACTTAACCCTTCATATTTTCCATACAGTTAAAACACACTGAAAAAAACTGGGAATAGGCATATTTGAAGAACTTGGGGTAATTAAGCAAAATCATTGATAATGTCACAGCAACTTCTACGTAACAACACAACCATCAATCACCTCCACACTTTTCCTATTAATATATACAGTGATGTTCTATTAGACTAAATGAATGAATGAAGTAAGGGAAATTGTAGACATATGACAAAAGTTCCCACTGGTAAATAATTTAACCTCCTATATTGAAACAGAAACAGAGAAGGGGGAATGCTTGTGATTTTTTTTCAATACTACACATCTTTCTGAAGGACATTAAGAGCAGTCTGGCTGATTGGTTGTCCAAGAATTGTATCCAAACATTGCATTGATAGCAACTTGATGTTTCTTTATCCAGATTGTCACATACCTCTGGCAGACCGGGCAATGAAATCTCCAAAGATGTTCCAAGATTGCTAATAACTCGGCCTGTAAAATTGAATCATTTAATCTGCCGAAGTAGGACTTGAAGAATTATGCAGCTTTTGCATCTGACTCCCAGACACCACAAGACAGACATTGACCAGGGCAAGCAGGTGAATGATTGACAGACATGTGGGATGAGTTTAAACAGCAGGCTGCAGCTTTATTAATTATACTTTGGTGAGGAGGACTACATTATCCACTCCCACCCCCATGTGCCAGCCATTTAATAGTTCTAGTGGGGGCTACGGGGCTTTTACACTAACCAAACAATAACTTAATGTAAAGGGGATGGAGCGACAGAGGCCAGAACCAGCCCTAGACCAAATGGCACCTCAGGCGAGGAGGGTCTTCAGCGTTCCGCCCTCCATTTGTTAAAGCTTTTGAATACTTCCTTTTTTATTGCATTTGTACCCCATTTCATGACTTTGATGCAAGATTTGCATGCGTGATTCTAGGAGGTTCATGAAAAATGAATCCACATGTGGAATACCTGAAAGATTTTACTTCAAACATTCTATTTTTCCTTTTCTCACTAACAACAAAAACACCACCCCAAGCCCAACACCTCCAAGCCTGGCACCCCAGGTGGTTGCCTGGGTTGCCTGCCCCTAAATCCGGCCCTGACAGAGGCCACAAGGCTAGGTGGGGGGAAACTCAGTCCACAAAGACTTCAAGATCCTCTCCCCCATAACCATAAGATCCAGTTGCACAATCCAGGGTCTCATTTACATTTGGAAATTGGCCCTTTTAGCCTTTATCCACAGTGGACGCTGGCTGCAAGTTGTGATGAGTCAGTAATCATAACAGAATTATAAGAACCTCGAATCCTACTGTTTCTAACCCAACTGTGGTACCAGAAGGCTTCAAGGAAGGCAGAAAAGCCGAACGGGCTACATGGCCACTCTGCGCATTTCCCTCCTGACCCATAGTTAAAACAGGCAATTTGTCTGACCTGCAGCATCATAAGTTGCAAAGTTACTAATCTATATCTGAAGGGGAACGAAGGAGGGTGGACGGGGCAACTGGCTAAAGAGAAAGAGGTTTTGCAAAGTCCAGACTTGTTCAAATAGACAAGTAGAGGCACAAAGCTGTTAATAAGCTGGTCCCACCCCGCTTTACCCAGCCAATCTAAGATGAGAAACTAAGAAGGAGACAGTTCCTTTCCTATGTGCATGCATTTGAACTTTGAACTTTTCCAATTCCCTGCTGTCCAGCCAAAGTACCTCCCCCACTAAAGGCAGTAAAAGGTATCAGATTTCCTCCAAAGATAGGAATGCCTTAGAGAGAAACCTGTGTCCAGACCAATTCCAGAAAGTGAAAACACTAGTGGTTTAGGTTTAGGTTTATGATCTATTGAACAGGTCTAGGAACATAAGAGGTCTTGAACATAAGAGTCCTTTACTATATCAGACTGATATATTAGCATATATGAGCATCATATCTGTTGAAGTCTTCTTTGTACCATCGATAAACCCCAATATAAACACCTCACTCTTTGGATCTCAAGAAATTATTGGAACTATAGAGGCTCTCAAAGATCCTGAAAGCATGGAATGCCAGAGACTTTTTGGAGAAACCAACGTATGTTCAGATTTCTGACCAAAGATTACATACTCAAGGATATTTAGTTTGCAAACAGACACTTTGAACATGCTAACTCAGGTTTTCAGAAGTCATGACTGATCCAAGCACTTCTGTGCTCTCCTTTGAAAACCAGGTTGCTGCAAGTTCTCTCACAGAAATAACAGCAGTCAGCTCGTATCTTACTACTTTCCCATTATGCTTTCCGCTGAGTATGGGACAGAGCTCCCTTTGGAACTCATGGATGCTGTTTGTTTATCAGCCAGCAGCATTCCTTCCCTGCATGGACTCGACTACATTCCCAAGAACCAGGGCCCAAGCATAATTTTTTCGGGCCCAGTACATGATTGTAATACGGGTCCCCTACACATACCCATGGGGTTGCAGCCTGGACTGGGGCGCAGGGCCTCTGGGCCCCGTTAAAGTGTACCCTTCCCCCTCCCATGTGGGGGCCCTGCCAGGAACTGCTGGCTTGGGGAGTGACAGACTGGGACTGGAAATCTTCAGCCTTATATTTCAGTTCCCTTGGAAGGCCCCCAAATCCTGGTCTGTGTTAATTAGATGCACATGCTGACACAATTAGTGTCTGTCTTTCCATAAGGAAAAAAATATATTCTTTGTCTCTGGAGTTCCTGACAAGACAAATGGAAAATAAAAATATTTTAGAGGACGGCCAGGATAACAATACATTTAAAAATAATCTAGAGAACCCGTTAATCAGATATGGTTTTGTCCCATTTCTCAGCAAACAAAGAAAGCTCCCACCTCCACTGATAAGTTGTGGAAGAAATAACAACAGACAGCAAGAAATAAGCCACTTATATCTATAACAAGGAGAGCTTGGTCTGTAAAGAAAGATATTTGCTTCAGATCTCTTAACTTTTAGGAGGAAGTATGAATGGCAGAGCCAGTCCATCTCTTGAAAAAAGTAGCATATGTGCATTGGAGACAGCAGTTTCCTTTATTTTATTGGCAATTATATACTGCTGGAGTCAGAGGACTCACATGGAGTTATCTACAGCTGTTCCACCCTTTCCCCCTCACTCCCACACACAAATGTTGGCTTTCTGGAGGAAGAATTTTGCCAGTTAAGGGTTGGGAGCCAGGGCAGCTGGCTAGATTTAGAGCCAGAGGTGATGTCAAATAATACAGCACAGAATACTGATCCAACAGAAACCAGACAGCATTGTACAAGGCATCACACTCAAATAAAACATTAATTATTATTTTGTATGTTTTGTAGAGTGCTTAATGCATCACTGTTAGTTGCTTCCGTTTATCTAGACAACCAGCACCCCTGAGGAATAAGTGTCATATATACTATAATTCAAAAGCTTGAAAAACCAGGAGATTTTATGATTTGACTGGGATAGGGCATCCACCTATTTACCATTGTTCGTTGTTTGAAGGAAAACACAAACATATTTGGCAGCTGTAAATGCTTAAGTATGCCAAGGAGAAAAGTTTCAGTTACCATTCCTGATGTCAGAGTAAATCCAAGTAAATCCAAAGTAGTTGCCACTGTAAAAATACCAGCCAGATCCCTGATAAACCCTGCAAGTTTTTTTAAAACCTCCTCCAGTTCCAACTGAATTATTTTCCTTTTGACAATGTCTGCCATTCCTAGTTCCAGCCTTCATGAATTCCAGGGAGTTTTATCTGCCATTCTACCATTCTGACAGGCAGGGATAAAGTTGCAGAAATATTCTTGCTTATTAAAGCAAACAGGAAGGGATAAGATTGGGGTGAAATCCTGGCCCCACTGAAGTCCATGGCAAAACTCCTATTGACTTCAGTGGAGCCAGGATTTCACCCCGACCCTTCTGTGTCAAGATACCCTTAAAGCACAGGATTGAGCGGTATCCCTCAAGACTTTCCTACCCATCACATTTACCTGGCGTGAAAGCAAAACATGAACACAGATAGGTAAGTTTATCACCCATTGGCTTGGCCTGTGTGTGCTCTCGACTGGACAGAGTGACTGACCTACCTAATCTCTTCAAAGAAAAGTATTGCTATGAGTGCATCCCAAAATCCTTCCAGTGGTGCTGACTGCATTTCTGGTAGTCAGTGTTGCTAAGAGGACTGAAAATGTCTTCCTAAGTTTTTCTTGTACCCATCTTGCAAAGCCTCTCTCCACAAACTCAGTAATGAAAGGTCCCTAGGATTTTATCAGGAACAGAAAGCCTGACCCATTATTTGTTTCTTTTGAGACACATTTTTCAGGACATGAAAAAGAGCCATGTTTAAATGGTCCATTGATTGCTTCCCTCCTTATTATAATCTATCAGGCTATAAACTCAAAAGATACATCAAGGCCTATCCATTCATGGGGTGTCTTCTACTGTAGACACGGGTCTGTTTAGAAGGTCTGTAAGGCAAACGCCTGAAATTATCTCTGTTACTTAGACTTGCTTCATGAGAGTAGCTCACATTTGGTCTGTAGTAATTATAGAAACTTTTTGCAGCAACAAACACCCTAAAATTGAAATTATTTTGGAAACAGAAGTTACTCTAGGGAGGAAGACAGAAGGAATATTTTTTTAAATAATAGGATTTATTTTGCATAAATTTTTCTTCACTGATTTTCCTACAATGACAACCAATTAATAACCTTGTATAAAATAATCAACAGCTCTTCTCATTCCTGAAATGAGTGGACAAAGGTGGCCTTTTCAATATGTGCTTAGTAGGGGAAGTTAAGGAGATTTCATCAACAAAATTAATCTACTGAACATACTCCCATTTACTTGAGCACTGTTATGAACCCAACTGAAGGCTACGCACAGTGACCAGCATATACATCTAAATATATCCACTTGGCTATCAGTGCATGCTCACTGAAGATTTAAGGCAAAGATACTACAAAAAAAACTATGCTTTTTAGGGTAGGGATGGTCTTTTTGTCATTTCCTTGCACAGCACCTAGCACAATAGGGTTCTGGTCCATGAGAGAGGCTTCTAGGTGTTACGGTAATTCAAATCATAAATAATGATAAAAACAAATAATTAAAAAAAAATCAGACCTATGGACATGAGTGTTGTGATGCAAGCAAACAGGCTGAGAGCAAAGCTGACAGATAGGAGGCACGTAGGAAGGTCCATGTACTTGGGACCATCAGTGACTCTACTGTTCATTTTGTCTAATTTTATTCAAATTAATCTTTTCTTAAGCCCGTCTCCATGACACAAGGTTTGCAAAACGTTGCTGCCCCACAGAGGTTCGTGAACACTGCAGCAGTAACGCATATGGTTGACTAAAAGTTCTTGGATAGTAATGGACCAAATCCTGTGGTCATTACACAATCAAAATTCATTTTAACTTTATGGTATCATGAGTTTAAATAATCAACTCAACACAAGTTCTAGACATTATCTGCCTCAGAAGATTCCAATCAAAACGTCATAATTAATTTATAAGCCATTTGTAATGAATCAGTCTGACATGTAATGGCCCACAAGCAGTACATTTATAAAATTAAAAGGCATTTCCAGTGCATCTCCTTTTCTATGGCCCCATCCACCCTGAGGACTTTCTGTATTGCTTCCACTGCTAGTGCTAGCAATGGTGGGATGGAAACGCTAGTGTTCCTCACTGGGTGGTATTTTACAGACATCTTGCAATACTCCCACAATTTTTAGCACCAGTGCCAGCGCAACAGTGGGATAACATCAGAAAACCCTCAGTGTATTTACAGCTCTTATGCCTATCTATAAGATTGTAAGCTCTTCCGGGTATACAATGGGGAGGGGAGCTGCTGTTTTTTGCTTTATACACAGCACATTGTTGGTGCAGAACAAATCATGTTACATTTCAGTAAGTAGTTTACAGTGTCAGTATTTAAACAGATGCTCAAGAGATGTCACATAATTTTAAATAACTTTAGGTTTTTTATTCTTTTCTTTTTAAAATTTAACTATGCATGATTACAATACAAAATAAATATATTGATTTTCCTTCCAGGACTTACCTTTTTTCTTTCAGAGTTTAGCCTTTTTCATTGTACCTTACTATTCCAATTGCACTATTCACCTACACTGATCTTTTATTGTCATGGAATTGACAACAATTCCTTGCCCACATGCAGTGGTTGACCACTAAAACTATACATACAAGTGCTTTTTCTGCTGTGCGACTCACTAATATATTATCTGTGATCAGGCTTGTAAGGATATGATTAGTGGTAAATGTTGATGTCACTGTCCACACACAAACCAGTAACGAAAAGTTTCCATCAACAATGACTGAAGCGTACAGATAGGCAAAGTAAGAAAAATGATGCTTGAGAAGATATTAGTGTTTGATTTAAGGATAGCTAATTTGTATATTTTGACAGGTGAGCTTGACAATTTGTTGTAATTGTTTATAATCCTTTATCTTATTGTCTACTGTAAGTAAATAATTATTGTCTACCTCCTCTGTTTTCCAATCTTTCCCCCCAATGTCCCACGACTGTAAAAATTTACAAGATGAAAATTTAAAAGATGCTTAAAATAAACTAACATAATTTAACTGGATAATATTGATATTAAAAAACATGAACTCTGCCAAGCCTACCTATGATACTTCTAACACTATGTAGGCACAGTACTGCAATCCTTATTCTTACTTGTAGTTCATAGTCACATAGGTAATTCTACTGACTTCAATGGAACTGTTCATATGAGTTGGGTTTTCAGAATCCATCCCTATACTTAATAAAAGTTTTTAAAATTATTTTCCGTGCATTTATACCATAAAACCATATTACTTGTAACAGTTTTTTTAGCAAAGTAATTGTTGCCATTAGTGGATCCACATAACTTTATAATACATGTTTATCTTCTGGGCTTTGCATCAACTTAGGAATCTGAGGTGAGACCATAGCCTCACTCATGGGAAATCTAAAGAATTTTCAACCCCATTAAGTTCCATGAAATAAAGAATTTAACAGTGGAATGCTTTGGTATGACAGAAAGAATGTCTTCTAGCAACACCACTTCAATCATCAGAAGCCATCATCAGATGGCCATCCACTGATCTTTTGTAGATTTTTGTAAAAAGGACATTCACTGATCTTTTGTAGAAAGGAGATTCTGTGAAATAAGGCATGTGGGATACAACTATTATTATTGTAATTGAAATATGACAGATAGGGGAGGAACAAAAGCTATCTATCCATTAGTCAGAGAATCACAGTTTCAGATAATAAAAGGCTCAACTTTTCATCCCTTGTCTGTTCTACAGAAGCCTTTTAAACTATTAGCAGTCTTTAGTTGCATCTTTTATTTTCTCAAAATGAAAACTGATAAATTAGGAATGGAAAGAACAGCGCCAAAGCTAAACCACTTGCTCAGAGAAGTTATATAAATGTTTTTTTCTGAAAAGTGTCCAATACTTAAATTATTCTGATTATAATTTTCATGCAGTTGGCAAAAGGATTTTCACTGCTTCTCCTATAGTGATTATAATTCTCGTGCATTGCAATAACATTTCTCAAACAAACAGTCTCTTCAAATTAAGAATTGATGACTCAGTAAGGATAAAAGGAGAACTGATCCAAACTGACACTTCGTTGAACATCCAAGATGACCTTGTTGGATATCTGAGAAATCATTCTCATGACACTTCTGACATGGTAGCAAGCAGGAAATACCCCAAATATCACAAGAAAGTTTGTGCTTCCAAGATTTCCTATCTGATTTCTAGACCACAGAAACATGTAAAAATTCAGTTCAACAAATGCTCTGTCTTTTGAAATGAGCCACTCTGCATAGAATTTATTTCCTTATGTCTAGATTGGTCACTACTTGGAATTTTCTGAGAGAAAAAAGGAAGTTTAGCTGGATAGAGGGATTTTTTTTTGTTTTCAGTTCTCATATATATATTTCCAAATAACAACTTTATTCAGCTTTGCATGACACTCTGAAAGATGAAAGATTTATCTAATCTACCAAAAATAGTTACGTTTTTCAGAAATCTATTCCTCAGATCCCCAAACAGCAGGCCTTCTCTGTCCCCGTAACTTATCAAATTGTCATCAACTCCAGGAAAAGATTCTTTCTTTATGCCCCAAGTCCTTTCAAATGTCATCTCAAGTCCCATTGATTCTTGTTACCCTATGACTTCTAGAACTCATTCCAATAGAACAATCAAATCCTTGAATCTTGCTAGTTTCTCTTAATGTAACACTAATTATTCCATTATTTATCCTGCTGTACCATATCTACTGTTGAATCCAGGCCTGGAGATGAGACAGTATTTTGTAAATTGGTAGACAGCTTCATCAAAATTGTTCTCATTCATCGTCCTTGCTACGGGCTAGTCTTTTGAGCCTGTTGTTGCCTAAGAGCAACATGGGAATAGAGATGTCACTTGTATGTATTGCAACCAACATAGTCTTCTTACATTTACATGTACAGACTGCAATCAGCTGTGAAGCATTCTGTATCTCTTGTGTGTGACAGATGCTATATAAGATTATTCTTTATTGTATGACAAAAGCACTTTCAGGTGACTTTTTTTTAGTCACCTACATTAACAACCAGCTCTTTTTTCACTTGTGCCTATTCCCCAAAGGCAGCTAAAATGTAATAATATAGATATTTTTAAAAGATGCCTCTTCAGGAACTATGTGAAATAAATCTTTATCCTGCAGTTCCAAAGATTGAACAAGCAGCAGTTAAGAAGCTCTTGCTTTAGTACACTCTGTATGGGAACATGAAAGTGGCAATTATCAAAGAACAGATTGAAGTGATCTTTTTGGGAGATATAGCTTTGGCAAATGTGCTCTATTACCATATTAACATTTTTTCCTTACTCAAAATGTCCATTACAAAAACACCAACTAAAAACAACTATTTCCGCATGGATGAACCCAACCACAAGGGCAAGAAGTGAAGATTAAACAGAAAACTTCCCATAGCTTGAAAACAAGTTTCCAACATGCACAATTCTGCTGCTCTCCATTAGGTTATAGCAAAACAAAACTCTACCAATGGTATCAAGCACTCAGAGGAGCCAGTGCTGAGAACTCCAAGTAAAACAGTATTGTCCTTTCGTGTTGGTGGGTGAATGGAACAGTTTGTAAGACCAAAACTCATCCATTTTAGTCAGTTACAATTTCCTTTCGCTGGAATAGCAGTTGAAACAAATAGAAGACTAAAGAATTTTTCTCTTTACCGCACTTTCAAATATTATTCCTGGGGAATTCTACGCCACTGTGCAAGTGCAGGATTCACGACCTTTGCAGAATTTTTTCATCTTCATAGAAAATATATTCTGCCAAAGAGGCACTGCAATTATGCCTTTTGCCCATTTCTGCTGTGGCACCAGACCAGAGGGCAGCCACTCCAGATGGGAGCAGCCCAGCTGTGGATAGGGAGGATAAGAGGCTGCATTCCTCACA
>ML675603.1:33776969-34113917 GCA_007922155.1 Mesoclemmys tuberculata
AAAATAATTGAAACTGGTGTGATCATATTGTGTTATTTTGACAAATAAAATATGCAGAACTTTACAGAATTTTAAAATATTGCAAGCAGAATTTTTTTTAAACTGTTTTTGTATGCAGAATTCTCCCATGAGTAAAATATTGAGGCAGGATGACAAAACAGCAAACAGGCTAATCGTTGAAGGGGTCTACACCATCAAATTGGGCATCTGCGGCTCATTTTTTAAGGAAAGAGCAAGGGAAACAAGTGGAAATTGAGCCCGAAATGCTGGCAAAAGAAGCAAGCTGGGATAGGACCAAGAAAACGTGCCCATTTTCAAAAGGAATGCAACCGAGGAGAAGTGGTCCATAAGGAGATTAAATATTTTGCTCTAGAAAATGCACCTTGTAATTGCGCTATTTTGCCTTATTTGACCATATTTGACTATATGATGCTGAGGAGACCTTGGCATACAGACATTCACTTGGCAACTGATTATCGCTGCTCTGGAAAGCAGCACTACCAATACTCCTGCACAGACAGTGGCCTAAAACATACTCCAGGAGAAGGGAGAAATATGATTCCATTAAGATTAGACCATGTCCTTATTAGCGGTTCCAATGAGAGTCAAGGATATTATCATTAATAATAATATTTATTGCTGTAGCACCTGGGAGCCTCAGTCCTGGACCTAGACATCATTGTGTTAGATCAGTGATACTCAGACGGAGGCTTGGGAGCTGCAAGTGGCTCTTTAATATACCCCCTGCAGCTCTTTGCAGCACATGATACTAAAACACTGATTTAATTAACCAGTCCAAGTTATTAACCAATCAGGATGCTTTTACTATATTATTAAGCTATTGTAGAATACTTGGCCAGTCATTTTGCTGGGAGAATAATCTATCTATCTATAAATAAAATGGCAAACTGTCCGCCTCCCCCTGGTGGACCTCACACTTTTCCTTCCAGTTTGTGGTCAGGGTGCCCCCAATTTCCTCGTTTCCCCTGGCTGTAGGGGAGCTCTGTCTCCTGACCTGGGAGAGAACCTGCTCCTGCAGCTGCACAACAACTTCCCCTGCGTTTGTTCCCTCCTCCTCCTTTAGGGAAGGCAGGGTTGAAATACCCTGGGCCCCACCCCTCATTCGGTCCAGGTGCCTTTAATTGCCCTGCTGTGCTTTCTCTTCTGCCTGAAAGGCAGAGGGTTTTTAACCCTTTCGGGCCCTCATACCCAGCACACCCTTTTAAAGCCGTCCGGCCTGACTTTATCACAATATATGCACACACACAGTACATGAAACAATTAATTCACATTATTGTGGTTCTTTTGGGTAAGGTTGATCATTAATTTGGCTCCTGAACCACTGAGGTTTGAGTATCACTGTGTTATATGCCATACAAACAATGAACAAAGAGATCTTATAATCTAAACCATAAAACAGATGGATACAGACAGACTGATAGGGGTGTACAAGAAAATACTGAGACGATATTGGTCATTATGATTGGCCATGGCCTCAGCACACCAGCATCTTCCAATAGTCTGTCAGCTCATGGAACTGTGCAAGCATCTTGAACAGGATCCATCAATAACCTGATTTATGCAATTGGGGAGCCTCCTGGGAAATTATCTTACTCCTCTCAGCTAAACTGTACCTGCCCCCACCATTTCCTATTAACTGTCTCTTTCTGAAAATGCTGCTGGAGGAATGCTACTGCTACCTGTTGTACCGGTCAGTTGTGATCACACCTGCCTTTTCTGGGGCTCAGGATGGATAATTTTCAAAATTGTTTGCCTCCTTATTTCTCCCTGTGAAAAGTGGTAGGCTTGTGAGACACACTTGCACCATGCCCTTGTTGAAGATTGAAACACTTCTGACAAAGAAGCCCCATATATTGTCATTACTGAGTGACAGTTTCTTAGCTACTGGATTTTTAGGGACCAGAACTGAGGTGAGAATCCTTTCCTGCTTACTGTACAGCATGTAGGGAAAATACACTGTCACTTAAGCTAACTTTTATTTCAGTAAATCTTTCAGTTATTCTCTTAGCACTCCAGGCAGGTTCCCTGCCCACTTACAAGCTTAATAATTCAGTAGGGCTACATGTGACTCTCAGATGATACAGAGATTGGAACTTTACAAGTACCAAAATAGGTAGGTAAAATAGCTCTTACTAAAAATCTTTGCAACTTTACAGGGATGAGGGGTGGCATGGAAAGGAGGAAAGGAATCTACAGCACATGACTAACAATGAGTGCCTTCAAAATGGGACAAGTTTAGCCTGCTCCTTGAAATTTACTGGTCAGACTTTTTAAAATAAAGCCTTATTTAAAATCACAGAAATGAAATAAAATTATCTGGATTTAAAAGTTTCTTTTCAAAGATTAACTAACGGTGATTTTTAGACATTGCAATCCCCCCTTTCAAATGAACACATATAATTAAATTTAGATACTTTGTGTTGATACAGGAAAAAAGAAAAGACAGAATAGGCTGTGGTTCCATCACATCCTGTGGCTGTAGCAATCCCAGCAGCTGCTTCTGTAATCAAGCCTCACAAAGCATTTCTCTCCTAATTCCAAAAAATTTGGAAATATAGACCCACAGTACAAAGGGCTACATTTCTTTTTGTCTGTACCTCAATTTCCATTTGTTGTCTTAATCAGAATCCAAATGTTAAGGTTGCAAAACATTAATAGTAGTAAAAACTTAGAAAATTAGTCCTTTTTATTTAATGTGTTCTTACATCAACCATATGCAAGCAGGATCTGAATCTGATCTTCAAAAATGTGCTAATATTTCTGTCCCTGCATGTAAAGCATACAGTATCTAGTCTAGGTGGCAACAAACCTGTGTATTTGAGATTAGAATATAACCCTAGAAGAAAATGTGCCAAGTCAATAGATTTAATAGTATGTATCAGAAAATGAAAGCCCTTTTTCAAAATGAAAATGAAATTTATAATAGAAAACTAAACCTGTTACATTAGAAATTGAGAATGTTTAACAACTAGATATCATGTGTAGGATATCCATGAATTGATGGATTTGTATTCTACAAGTACTGCTGCCATATATTTCTGTGAAATGACAATGTTCCAAGAACTATATATTTCATAGCTCTGAATATGCTGCACACTCACTAAAGTATATTTTTATCCTATCTAACATGTCTTCAGATGTTCACATTGAACCTGTGGCAAATGGCAAATGGCCGGCTTCTCCCTAGTGGGTCTCGCACTTTTGCCTCTCACAGTGGACCAGGGTGTCGCTGGTAACCCTGTCTTCCCAGGGAGGGCAGTAGGGGCCCGGGTTAGCTGGTCTCGCCCTATCAATTTCCCTGAGACCAGTGTCACTGCACTCCCTGAATCTACTAGGGCCATGGTATCGATGCCGTTCATTTTTACTGGCCTTGTATATCCATAGGGGGCTGTTACAACCCCTACCAAACCGAGGAGACCACAGCACCCCCCATAATCCCCTAGATTGCACTGCATGGGCTCCTCCCTGTTGGGGGATTGGGCTGCTATATGCCCCAGTTCCCCACATTCATAGCAATGGTACCTTAGGCTGGCTGTCCCCTTCTGCCTTGGGCTATCTGGTTGCCCCCCCATGTGCTTGCTCCCTGAGTTCCCCGGCCCTTTCCCGGTGTCAGGCTGCTCCTCCATGCCCTTGTGCTCGGTTCCCATTTCCTGGGTCCCCAGCAATCCAGGAACTGGGTTTGCGGACTGGCTTCCGTGCCCACCATGTCTTCTCTTGGAGGCTTGGGGCCAGCTCACGGGCTGCCAGCTGTCTCTCAACCAGGGCGACCAACTCGTCATAGGTGGAAGGGTCATTCTGACCAACCCAGGCACAGAGGTCTGATGGTAGCCCCCTCATATACCGGTCCATTACCAGGAGTTCCAACATCTTTTCGGTGCTGAGGACCTCAGGGCACAGCCACTTCCGGGTCAGATGGATCAGATCAAACAACTGCGACCGCGGTGCTTTACCCTCGCTGTACCGCCACTCATGGAATCTTCGGGCTCGCACAGCTACCGTCACTCCGGATCTGGCTAGGATTTCCGCTTTCAGCTGGGGGTAGTCCGCAGCAGCTTCCACCGCCATATCATAATAGGCCTTCTGGGCCTCTCCTCCTAGGAAAGGGGCAAGGATGCTGGCCCACTGATCTCGGGGCCAGGCTTCCCTCAGGGCTGTTCTCTCAAAGGCCAGGAGGTACGCCTCTATATCATCCTCCGGCGTCAACTTCTGCAGCCATTTGCCGGCACGGATGGTCTGCGCCCCACCGTGGCTTGCACCTCACCCTATCAGGACTTTCAACTGGCCTACCACCTCCTGGAGTAGGGCACGGTCCTGGGCAGCCTGGCTCATCAGCAGGCGGTTAGTCTCCTGCTGTAGCCTTACGGCCTCCTGCTGGGCAGCTGCCTGGACTCGGGTAGCCTCCTGCTGGGCGGCTGTGGCTTGCACCAGGGCTTTTACCACCTCCTCCATCTTGGGGGTGGGGTGTGCTAAAACCACCCTGGTTTAAGTCCACTGTGCGATCACTCCCACTTCTGACACCATGTGTGGCAAATGACTGGCTTCTCCCTAGTGGGTCTCGCACTTTTGCCTCTCGCAGTGGGCCAGGGTGTCGCTGGTAACCCCGTCTTCCCAGGGAGGGGGGTAGGGACCTGGGCCCGCCCGCTCCTCCGGGTCCCAGCCCAGGGGCCCTCTGAGTAGCAGCTATGTGCTGCTGGCACCTCACTTGCAGCTGCAGGCTTTTCCCCTGGGCCACTCTCCCCCCTCTGTCTTTCTGGCTTCTTGAGCCCAGTACCTGCTTCAGGACTCCACCTCTCTCCCACACACCGCTGCACTCCGTTCTGTTCTCCTCCACTTCTCCACACACCACCGTACTCCGTTCTGTTCTTCTCTACTTCACACACTCCTCTGCTCACTACACAACTACTCCTTCTACTCCACACTGTCTCTCAGGAGTAGAGGGTTTTTATAGGCACCTGGGTGGGGCCTTAATTGGTGTCAGCTGACACTAATTACCTTTTATGGACTCTGGCTAGTCTATAGGGTATAAAGCCCGGATCATTCTAGGACTTATATAGCACCCTTCCAGAAATTTCCTACTGCCCTCTGTCCTTGCTATACCACAGTCCCTAGTCCTTTTTTGTGTTCTGTTGAATTCTCACATTCAGTGATTTTTTGGCAGTGAGTTCCATATGTTAAATACAAGCCATATCATAAACTACGGCATTTTTAGGTTTGAATTTTTTGCCTTTCAATTTCATGGGATGTATTCTTCATGCAATAGGAGAAAGAAAATATAAAACAAGCAGTCCTGTTTACCCTATCTTATTTGTTATTTTATACTTCTCTATCATGTCTTCTCTCATCTGTTTTCTTCAAAACTAAACAGTCCCCAAATTGTCAGTATATCCGCATTTGGAAGTTGTTCTATACCCCTGACCATTTACATAGCCTCTCTCTTCTCATTTTGTTTCTTTAGAGTCGATGACCTTAACTGGATATAGCTCCACTGATTTATATGATGGCATTATAATGTTCTCAGTATTATTTTCTATCCTGCTCAGATACTATGGTGATGTAAGCTACATAAATAAATAGATTAGATAGGGTGTTCTCATTCTTACTCCGAAACATTTTTCCTTCTGGGAGTCAAGCGTCAAATGTATCAAAAAATGAACCCCCAGGAGAGATGGAGCCCCCTGAGGAGGTTCCTGGAACAGCACACTGGGAGAAAACCCAGTACTCCCAATTCTGATCATCTGGGGATGGATGAATTGAAGAACTGAGCTTCTTCTCAAGGCATTGCTTCAGAACCTCACTGAAGATGCCCTTCACTTTGTCTTGTGAATCTACATACTACTAGTCCTAGCAGATTTCTGATAAATGTGTCAAGTCTGGACAGCAGTACCTTAAATCCGGAGGCTGACAGATTCAGGATATTTGAAATACATGCACATAACTATGAAGAAACATTCTTGAAGAGTTTACTGCATCTGCCCCTAAAAGAGCTCACATGGACTCAACTAAAGAGAGCTATGATGCTGACATACCTAGAAGCAATAAATTAGCCTAGCAGCCCAAGAGGAAAATTTCTGTCCTCATTTCCGCACAATGTTCTATCATGAGGTAGGTCATTCTTTGTCTGTTGCAAGAACAGTAGGAAAGATGATTTTGTCAGATAAACTAAATCACAAATCTTGTTTGTTTGTCTAGCCTGAACTCCCTAGTCAATTATTGTGCCAGTAAAGCAAAGTTCAGATTTCAATACTTTGAACAAAATTACCAGGGTGGCACACATTCCCCAAGATAATCGTAATGACAGAATGTTCTGCTGGCGGAACTCCTGAATTCTACTTGAGGAATTACAGGGGTATAAAGCCGAGTAATCTCCCTCATTGATTCTTGTTTCGTGCTTTGGTCCTCATTGAGCAGTTCAGCTTCAAAGCTTTTCCTGCCACTTCAGAGTCATAGATTAAAAGAGTTCAGCAATTTATACCAAAGAGAAAGAAGTCATTCTGAACAGTTACTTCAGCATTGTGATGTAAACATGGTAAGGCTCTTCCACATGATTTTGGATGGAATTAGGCAAGTTCATGGAGGATATGTCCATAATTGGCTATTATCCAAGATGATCAGGGATGCAACCCTAAGCCTGTAACTACCAGAAGCAGGGCAACAGGGGATGGATAACTCATTAATTGTTCTGTTCGGTTCTTTCCCTCTGAAGCATCTGGCATTGGCCATTGTCGGAAAACTGGATACTGAGCTAAATGGACCATTAGTCGGACCCAGTATTGCTCTGAATCATATGCTCTGAATCATACAAAATCTTCTAATTTAAAAAAATTCTCTTCACAGTAGGGGATTTTTGAAAATTTGTGAACATGTAAAACATTATATGGGCACTTATGTTCTGTCTAAACACTGCCATACACATGAACTTCCTACAAAATAATAGAGTTGGTAAGGTCCTCTTAGCTGTTTTACAAGGGTAGTGTTGTCCCTTAACATGAACCCTGAGGAGTTTATTATTAAAGACTTTTACGAGACGCAGCTCAACACCTTCTAACTTGAAAAACGATTTTACTATCTAACACTAGCTGCTAATTTAATGACAGTTGTAGAGTATGGGCTTGATCCAGCTTCTATTCAAGTCAATCGAAAAATTGCCTTAGGCTTTAATGGTGCATGACCAACGCCTGTATCTGTAAATCCACAAAAGGAACATACAAAACTAGACAAAACCCCACACCACCTGCAGTTAGTTAGAATTCTGTGTATTTTCTCTACCAAGTTATTTTTGTAAGTAAATAAAGTAAATAAAGAGGTCATTGTTCTGTGAGATTTATATGGGCTGTTAATAAAAAAACAAAACAAAGTGCACCCATGCTGTTATACATTTCAGCACTTGACTTGAGCTTTGTAATCACATTATTATGGTTATAATTCACAGCTAGTTAGGAGCACTTTCAGCTAAATGCTTCCCCCTTTCCCCATCGAGGCTGAAGATATTAATCAGACTTAGGCATCCAAATTGCAGGAAGAACATGGTTCTAAGTACCAGAGAAAGCCACATCATCATGTGAAAGTAAATTTGTTTCTTTCCTACCAGAAGTCATGGGGGTAATTTCAAAAATCCCTTAATTACTATACTGTACAGAATACGAAACTAGTTTACATAAATGGTTAGCTATGAATTTAACTACTTTATTTCTACTACAATGACAACATGGTGGTTCAGAAAGATTCCACTTTAAATTATTTACAGACTACAAATACCAAATCTTTCTTTCCGAAAGGAACAGACATTTCAAGAAGAGAGTTCAATCCCCACAGATATTCCATGAATTACAATCCAGTGAGATACAGAGAAATATCCCAGCAGCAAGGCACAAGATAATAAAAACATGAGATTTAGCTCAGCACTCCAGGAAGTGGTAATCTGAACAAGAACAGGATCCCAAAGCTTTGGCACCTAAAAATGCATGAACAGACAGCATGCCATTTCAGAACTGGGCACGTCACCAGATCTGCTGTTCACTAGGCAATGCAAAATGCTTGCTGAGATCTTGGATTAAGTTTACCTAGTACATTCCTTCTGCTCATCCACCATCAAACTCAGTAACGTGGACAGGCTGTGAAATCAATCATTTCCTGTTTGTTCATATTTAGGGAAAGCACTATGCAGTTTATAAAAGAGAATGAACTGCCAATGTTATAATAAAGCTGAAAGGGCTTACTGACCACTGACCCAGAAGGACAATAAACACACACCAGTGAATGCTAGGGGGCTCAGAAGATTGGTAATAGCGACATAGCCTTTCACTTCCAAGTCATCAGCGCGGATTTGACCCAGCTCAACCTCGTAACTGTTCAGCGGCCCACAATACATGAGAAAAGTTGGTGATCTGTCCATTTTATGGGGCTTGATTTTACCATCCTTCTACACAGTAATATCTTACTACCCTAGTAGTCTCAGGGCTCCATCCCGCAAGATGCCAAGCGTTTTGGGTCTGCTCCAGCAAAGCCCTCAAGCATCTGCCTCAACGGAGCTAGTCATGTTTTTAGAAGTTAAGCACATGCTTAAGGGCTTTACTGGATTGGGGACAAAGTGCTCCGCACCTGGCTGGACTGAGTCCCCAGTGGGGTATTATTCAATCTGAATAAGAAGGGCAGAAACAGGTTCTTAGTGAGGATGGCCACATCGTAATTAGTGTGCTTGTCAATAGATGTGGCAGAGAGGCCGATGGGATTGAGTGGGTATGCAGACCAATTTATGCTCTTGGGCATGGCCAGCACACTGCAGGGCAAGTGTGATAGCTCTGCAGTGCAAGGGGCCATTTTTTGACCAGATAACGTTGGTTTTCAGAACTGTCTGTTCACCATTATACATGAGCACTAAATTCACATTAAAACCAAAATGAGAAAATACCTCCACTAACAGCTACATTTAAATCATATTTACACTACAGTCCATAATATGAAAGTGCAAGGATAAAGCCACCTGATGTGAGGTATTATTACAAATCCCAATTCAAGTCACCAAGAAAAACAGTGTTCTATTCACTCTGACAGTATCCGTGATGAATTCAAATCATTTGCTGTAGCTGGATGTACCGATGATACAGACTCTTTTCAAGAGGATAACCAGGGCTCTAAATATTCTAAATGGAAACGAGGGGGAAGATGCCATATAAAGAGGCCTCAATAGGAATATATAGATTCTGGATAGTCAGGTAACCACATTCAGTTTTGGTGTACACTTTTCCCCTATAAACTTTTCTCAGATTGTGTGGTTTTCAAGACAGGAAATATATTATTTAACACTGCTGAATACACCACAGGCTCTACAGCAATACAAACAAACAAACAACTGTTACAATCAGATAGATATTAACTATGATCTGATAGGAACAATAGATGGAAAAATTGATAACGATTTCCATTTGCAATGCCCAGAAAAAAATAAAAGAATGTCACCATTTTATACCAAGAAAAAACACTATATATATTCCTCAGGACCTAGTAAAACAGGATTTATTGAACATGCAACTCACAAGGAAGACTAATGAATGGCAAGAGGAGGAGCATATGTGTAATGTGGAGATACAATGCAAGAAAATTAAGCAGGTCCTTATGGGAAAACAGCCATCGTCTCCATATTCTGTGTAAAAAGCCCCACAAGGTTTCTAATTAAATACAAGGCTGTAACTCAAGCAGGGGCATCTCATGATGTCAGAAACTGTGAAAGTGCAGTTCCAAAAGCAGAATCCAAGAGATAATTGCAGCCTTAGCACTGCAGTGGTGATTTTCCTGAACAATTATCTCCAGGTTACCTAAAATAAAATCTGTCAGAAGAGGAGAAAATTTGATACAGGAGGATAAAGGATTATAGCAGGTGCGAGAGGTAACTAAACAGAAATGAAGAAAATAAAGCACTGAAGTAATCTACTTTGGAAAATGGGTTACACACACACAGATCCCACCTCATTTAATCTATACATAAAAAATTCTTAAGACACTGAAAGTACTCCAATACTATGGTGAGAGTCACTATGCAAAACCTTAAGATACATACACAGGGTTTTGTAACAGCCTTAAGATGCCAGGTCTTGTCAAGACGGGGAATCTTAACCATAGATCACATTAAAGGTTTCTCATCAGACAGGCTTCTCTAAGGGACACATTGGAAAGAAAGGAACATGACTGCATAAATGCACACAGATGATACATCACTGCCACATTCCATAGCTACAGACCATGGCTTTAAGATAATTGATATTTAAAAAGGAAGCCAGTCTTATTAAATAAATCATGAAATGACAGTTCAAATGGTGCCACTGTCTCTCTGGGGAGCCTGCGGGTGGGGGAGGGGGAAGCATGATGCTTGACACCAAACAGATACAAAGTTTCAGCTGAGGAGGACCAAACCTATTCTGTAACTATATCTACACTTGCCACCAAATTTGGTGGCAGTCGACGGGAGATATGCAAACTACATAGAGTAGCTTGCGTATCTCTCATCGACTTCCTAACTCCTACTTACGGTGGTGTCTTCAATTCGCTGCGCCGACGGAAAATGCACTCCTGTCAACACGATGTTACTCCACCTGGCGGTGGTGGATTAATAGCGTCAATTTCTGAGTCGAATGAGTGGGTCTCCACTTCTGCTCAATCGATCCGGATAAATCGATCTGACAGTGGCGAATTTGCTGCCATCAGTCTAGATGTAGCCTGAGTTACTGCTCTAGTTGTTAGCAAATAATGGCCCTTTATACTACTGCTTCTCTTGAGAGTCTCCTAACCACCAAACTGTTTTGACTTTGTCACTGTTGTTCTAAACTTTGTCCTTGATGCCATCATGGAGTGAGATCTGTTTACACCATTTGACTTCTGGTGCAAAATAAACCAGTGTACTTACCACAGTCACATTCAGACCTCCTGCAAAAACCCATGAGTCAAATCTCGCAGCCACTAAAGTTAATAGTACCTGAGGAAGAACTGCTGGATTTAATCACATAGTTAGAATTGCACAGGAACAACAAATGTTCAAATCCAAACAGGGAAAGTATAGAAAATACTGAACAGATCAAATGGGAATACTATAAACTCTCTATATAGCAAGGTGTAGCAACATAGCTAAAAAAAAAGCCAAATTAACAACCTAGAAGCATTGATATGAGTTGGAACACACCAGTTTCAGGAACTTCACTTGAGGTAAGCTCACTTTAGAATGAGGACGCAATGATACACGCTACCCAGAATTCCTAAGAATTAGAGCCAAAAGCAGCCAAAGCTGGCCCAAGTCGGGGCAGGAATAGGGCAGCTGATTCAACATCTCTCTGCCACTGGAGTTCCTATGAACCCCCAACCAGACACAGTGCTGCTAATTGTCACTATGTTATCATAAGTCTTGCAATACTTAGTGTTTCTTCCTAAAGCCCCAGCTGCTGGAGTCCTGTAATCATATGAGAAGAATCTTATCTTTTATTTTCTTCTTCCCCAGTTGAAGAGAAATGCTTAAAAACATGCATCCTAAAGGTTCAAAACCCATAAAGCAAATAAAAGTATTAAAATATTTATTTGTAAAATCTCAGGCTTTTTAAGTCATTTTGGGGATTTCCTGGGTCCTGACTCACGACTTTTTAATGCTTGGAATTGGCAACACTGTCAGGCCTCTACAGCTGAACCCTGGGAAGACAGTGGCACAAACTCCACTATCACCAAAGATGCAACGGGCTGCAAATTCTCTTGTCAGTGTGAATCTGGCCGCGTTTGTTTTCTGGATACATTCTAGTGTCCTCCAATAAAGTATATAATTTCACGTCTTTATTTTCTCCAATTACACTGACAAAAGTTACTTTAAAGAATATGTTAAGCTAGTGGGACAGGCAAAATACCAGAACATTTGTTCTTCGTAAAGATTTTATGCAGGTTTCTACCTAAAGCAAAATGTGCCCGTAATGGGAACCTCATTATTATTACAATATTTTTCTTACATCTGCTGTCCTGTTATAATCAGTTCTTAGATGCTAAACGTGACATGGGATATGATACCGTACATCTAATAAGTGCTTCAACAAACAAAAAAAGGCATTATACACCAAACCAGCACTAAAAGAAAACCTGTCAGCTTTGGTTCTTAGTCTCACCCAACAATGATCTGTCTTTGATATCCATACAAAAAAGTGCAGCTTCTCAGACTGATTATGTATTAATAATATTCAGTCACATATCCTATCTGCCATTTCAAATGGTTGACACAAAAACGTGTGCCATACACGGGAATGCCTTAGGCCCAGTTTTCCCTTATGTGCAGAAAAAAGTATTAGGGTCAAAATGGGGCTCAAAGATGTGAGCAAACTGAACAGCATAACTCAATGGTATTCTCCCCATAATTACTGATTACTTGTATTATAGTAATATCTGGAGGCCCAAGTTACTTGTTAGGCATCGTACATACACAGACTAAGACAGTCCCTGCTCCACAGAGCTGCCAATCTAAATAGACAGGACCGACAAAACATAAGCGAAAGAAAATATTATTCTCATTTTACTGATGGAGAACTGATGCACAGAGATTAAGTCTCAGTTAAATCCTTTTGCACAGACAGGATGTGACTGAGCTGGGATTTAAAGCAAATCTCCTGAGTCCAATTCTAGTGCCCTAACCTCAAGACCAAGAAATGTGGTGGATTTTTCAGCACTTGCAGTCTTTAAAGTTAAACTTCAGATGTCTTTCTAAGAAATATGCTCTAGCTCAACAAGATAGGGGCATAGTGTTGGATTTACTGGGTGAGGTTTTCTGGCCTCTGTTATGCAGAAGCCCAGACTAGATGACCACAGAATCCCTTCTGATCGTAAAATCTACGACCAGCCTTCTCAACATGCAGAAGTACCTGTACGCTGAAAGGTGTGGGTGCAGTCTGCACAGGGTGGAGTACCAAGTAACATATCTATGTAAGGGGAAGTCAGACTGGGGAAGTTGCTAAACTGCTATGCCATCAAGACTGTGCAACAGCCAACAAGGCAGACATGCAAGAGAAGGATGGGAGCCAGGAATAGACAGGGCCAATGTAATCTGTCAGGTTTGATCATGGAAAGGGGACTGCAGACACACAGAAGTGAGAGAAAAGGCATCGTAAGAGCGTGGCCAAAGTGTGAAAATGTCTCAGTCTCGTACTAAATACAAACAAGCAACGTGTCATGCTAAGAAATGGCTCCAGTGGGAATGGGTGGGGAGGAAACAGAATATGACACAAATCATGTTTACAGGCAGCATTACTTGGTAACCAAGCAAGCAGTGGCTCATTGACAACCCCTCCTTTGGCCTGCTCTCCACGCAGCAGGAATTGTGGCACTTATTTTAGAGCCAAGTCTTTGTGCTTTCAGTTAAAGCTTCTCTTTTAGACCGGTACTGTATGTGCATTGGGGTGGAACATGACAACTGACTGTGCCTTAGATCCTGTGAACACACGCTTATGTTCACACCTATTTTCTCTAGGCTTCTAAATCCATACTGAGGTACCTAAACATAAGTCAGCTTGATGTTCAGAGGTAGGGCAGCAAATGCCATTGAAGTCAGTGGGAGCTGCAGGCACTAATCACCTTTAGGGGGGAAAAAAAGAAAAAAAATATCAGGCCACTTTTATTATGGAGCTGAAAGTGGCAGCTGAAAATTTTGACCCAAGAACAAAGAACAATTGTTCATGCTTAGCTTCTTCATACATATTTAAAAAATAATCAAACTATTTCTCCTACAATCTGGGGAGAAAGAAAAAGAGATAGAGATTGTTATTTCCATTTTGAATGGCTGGGAGGAACTTGGATATTACTGTTTCGGGGGACAAGTAAGTAGAAAGCTAAATAAGAACACTTGAGTGTCATTGACTATGCACTCAATATTTTAACATTGCAACTAGTAAAAGATTTAGGGTTTGATCAGAATAAACTTAACCATTTGATTTTGACCTTTGATTTTTCCCTTCTCCAGCTTTTCTTCCTGTATTCTGACTCCTAATAATCTCAGAACTACCCCAGAATGCATTGCTTCCGCTTTTCCTAAAGAATTCATGACATTGGATGGCAATATCCAGTGCAGCAAAGATACTCTCTAGAAACTTCAGATGGGTAGCAGTAAACGTAGCAGAGCTGATAAAAATCCGCAGGGAGGGGAAATCATCACTTTTGGTTAAAATTTCAAATTTTGAAAAAATGTTGACAAACTATAAAAAGTAGGAAGCCTTTTAGGGATCACAAAGAATAAGCTTGTTGCTTAGATGAGAATTTTCATACGTAAAGAAGAGCTGAAACACAATTCAATGCTGAGGCAGAGGTTCAGGTCAAAGTTTTTTGTTTCTTGAGATTGAGTGAATCATCTCAAATGTATAGACCATTGTACTGAACATATTATTTCATGACCAGTTCGCCAATTCAGAAAACCCTTTGTGTAATTAGCTTTAATATCTGTGGTCCTGCTTAGATTCTTCTTTATTCATGTTTCACCAGATCTATAATTAGACTCTCCAAAAAAATCAAAATAAAACCAAACCCCCACACACACATTTTTAGAGTCCTAATGAAGCTGGGGAAGCTGGTATATAGCTTGCTGAGGTATAGTACAAAGCTGCTTTTTCCCCTCATATAATGATTCCTTGCGAGATTCATTTACTTTAACAGATGGAGGACTGCAGTAAAAGAGAGACAGTCAAGGTTGAAGAGGTCACAAAGCTCTCAAGAGCAGGAAATTACACGAGCATATCTGCCAATTCATTCTATTTATCAGAAGTCATTAGGCACGTCCCAATTTCTTCAGTTCCTTCATTGTTTGAATGGAAGAACAGTATTTTAAGAGTCACATATTCAAAGCATCTTGTTTTAATGTCATCTAAGTTTATTCTTTCCTTTTACTTTTATAAATAAAGTCTGGATCTCATGCAAACCTGAAAAAGAGACCACCTGCTGGTGGGAACCAACATGATGCATACACACACAATTGTTCAGTTTGTGAGAGAAGTTGATGGTTACTATTCTGATACTACAGGACCGGGCTCTTGCTGGCAGCTACAGCCTTAGTTCCTCACCTGCACTTTTTTTGCCATTGAAATCAAATGGGAGCAGAACAGCAGCATGTAGTACAAACTTTCCTCTTCTGGGGATCAAGGTCCTGAAACTAAAGGCTCAACTGTGGAATTAAGCCACAGCCATGGGATGGGGGATGCAAGGCCTGGGAGGCAAGAAAGGCAAGCTCCAGAAGGCGCTGTGCTTCAGTGAGTTACAACGCTTCCAAGAGCTCCTACGTGCAGAAGGGGCATGGCTGCTGCACTTCCACCTAAGGGAAATACACATCCTCTCCCATGTATGGCTAACTAGCTCCATAGGCCCCTTACATCCTCTCTCCCCTTGCACACAGGCAGTGACTGGCAACAATTTGGCCCTAATTGTTCAATATAGTTGATCCTGTAAACCTCACTGAGCAGAAAAGGTTTTGGGAGTATTGCCAGAGTAAAGACAGAAGGGTTTGGACTATTATCTGTAAATACTGAAATATTGACTTGTGCAATGTGTCCTGTTACCAATACTTAGGCATTTTATTTGTACACAGTCTCAAGTACTATTAAGCTGAAAAAATGAAGGGTTCATACTACTCAGAAATTCTATCAAATTAAAACTGCAGAGAGCTTGAAAGCCGTCTATTAAAGCAGTTGCAGAAGAAATGCACTTCCACTGCATATATTTATTTCAACTCTTGCCCATATTGTAAAACTAAGTTCCCTGTGAGTTGCACATTTCAATCAAACCATAAACTTTAAATTTCAATAAAAGATAATTAATTGAAGCTGTCTGCAGTCTTCCACAGATTTATCACTTATTGCTTATACGAAAAGCAGGGGACTTACTGAAAATGGGGCAATTACACTAGACTAAACAGAACTGTGCTCTCCCCTGAATACATCACATTATATAACTGGGTCAAAGTATAACTTTAATAAATGGAAAAAGATGTATACAAACAACATCTGCCAAATAGTAACAGGCTTCATTTCTCTGGGAAATTCATACATTAAATGCTCACAATCATATCCTTATAAGAGAAAGAGACCATGCAGACTAACTAGCCTATAAGTGGGCAAGCTAAGAATGAAAAATGAACGCAAAGAAGCAGGTTTATCCAAGAAAACTCAGTGCAGTTTATGTAAATAAAGAATATTCAGCATATAATGACCTGCAAGCAGGCACTGGTTTCTCTGGTGAGATGAATGCCTAATTCTTTTCTATCCATTCCTGCATAATATTTCTCTTCAGAAATAAGGCTATGAAAATCCTGCTTTCTATCAAAAGATGCTTAATAAATTCAGTGAGTGTACTGAGGTGCATCTAGTTAAATGATATCTTAATGGACACTCAAATGTTACACCTTTCTAGCAATGTCCTAGTACTATTCTTAATGAAACATCATCCATGACAAAAAATTACCATTTTATCAACATTGCCACCATAAAGCACCCCAAATGCATCACAACACCTCCTTAAAAAAACCCATCCAATTTGCATCCAATGGCAGTCACAAGGTATTTTAATCTTCTTTAAATGAAATTTGCCAACTGGAAATAAAGATACCTTAACCATGTGACCAACCAGCTCTTTGCAAACCACCCGGAAGTGTTCCACAGACCAGTAGCTTTCCATAGACCAGTTAGAGAACCAATGATGTGACATAAGCCCCTCAAATCAAGAATCAAAGTGAATAGCTCTTTGAAAGAAACACACACTCTAGTGCACTGTTGGTACATGGAGGTAGAAATCAGAAGTCATGACTCCCCAAAACACTAAATATTATACTCTACATTACCTTTCTGTTATGAATCTCCAATGACTAAATTACTGGAATCCAGTTTGCTTCCAGCTGAAGGGCTTGGTCAGATCACTACATGGCCTTCATATTACCTGGTGTTATTAGAAGTGAATAAAATACAAGCCCATATACACAATGCTCAAAATATATCCATGTACATTACACACACACACGCAGAGATGCTTAAGGAGATCATTCCATTTAGATTTTATTGAAGTCAGTGCTAAATGCCTGAGGATGCCGCACTTAGGAAATCACACAGTAACAATTTTAGAACTACATGCAATGACTTTAAAAGTAATTTCTTCATATTAACCAGCTTCATATGATGTCAACTGTGCTGAAAGAGTTCTGAATGTATTACAGACATTGTGAAATCCCATGTTCCAAACTAACTGGGGCATGTTTCCAGGACATTACCACAGACAACAATGGAAATGTAGCATAAACAAAAGAATAGAAAACTTACTATATTTTCCACTTATAAATCTACTCTGAAAATTCAAGAAAAAAAATATTTTACTAAATCCAGACAATATTTGTATTTGTTTATTTAATTAGATCTCCAAACTAGATAACTGTTCTTCAAAGAGAAAAAAAAAAGACATCCTGCAATGCATTTAGTTAATAGCAGGCCTTAAAATAAATGGTATATGCCAGTGAGCTTATACTGTGAAAGGGCTGTAGACTGAAATGTTTAAAGGTACACAAGAAAATCAACAGCTCCACAGTTGGCTTGTTTTTGGTCATCGTTTCTTTGGAAGCAATTCTTCTACCCTTTAGCATATCTCTATCAAGGTTAATTCAAGAGATGAATAATTTATCTCAATTTTATAATTTGCCCCTTTAGGGCAAGGATCGTATCTGCCCCTTGGTATGGACAGCACCTGACAGATTTTGGGCCAATATCCCCTGTGGGAGCTACAAAGTCATCTTAACCATCTGCCTTAAGATACCTCAAATATGGGGAATATCAACACTTGGCACATGACCATTATCATAGCTCCTAATCCACCCCTTCTTGATCTTCCTGCTGGCCCAGGAGACTTGGCTGGGAAAACAGGGACCTCGGGAACTACTATATTGGGTCAATTTCTGTCTGCTGTTCCCACTAACATAATTTAGTGCCGCGCTGAGACTGTTCCAAGTTGCACATCAGGACCAGGCTATGGCCTGGAGAAGGGGACCCCTCCACAACAGAGATGCATGCCAAAATGTCCTAAGGATCCAGCCCTTAACCTTTTATCAAAATATAAGCAAAAACAATAAATCAGGAATGATCTTGATCAGAATTCACTCCCTGTATTTTCCCGCTCTCATGTACATGGATATTTATTTCTGAAGCCTAGGAAACTAGAAGCTCTGGAACATTCAGATCTCTAACTGTATCAAAGTGCCCAGATACACCAAGCACATTAACATTAACTCTGGGAGTCTGTACAGAGTTGCCTGCTAAATTTGCTTTTAACCTTCTGGAAGGAATCACTATCTCTAGGGGCAAGAAAACATACTCAGAATTCTGACCTAAGATCAGTGGGAGGCAGAGACATGCATCTGAAAGCAGAGTTTGATGGCTGCAATCACAAATGTGGAGGCTCTTTAAAGAGTCATCACATCAACATATTTGTGGTGCCTCTGTGTGTATCCCCTAACAACTGAGCATGCTCATTTCACTATTGGAGAAAAATCATGTTGTCAGATCCTCCATGGAATAGCCACATGCAGACACACGCCACATGGTGGATGCAATCTCTCCACCAGCTGCAAGAATACAGATGCAAAGGAAAATATTGCCGGCCAGCTTTGAGAGGGCTCACTAAATGCAGATTTAAGTTGGGAACCCTCGCACAGGAGATGCAAAGGGAGAGCAACTCCAGCCACAGACTTTGAAATCCAACACTGCTGTATCTTCTATTGGATACTATTCTGTTTTGTTTTAATGCAAGAGACTGGGTGAATCTCTCCTTTCACTGGTATTACAATTTCCAAGCATGGCCTCTCCGAAGTATCTTTCAGATCCACCCATTAAATGTGTTGCAAATGCATAGCAGACTAAAGTGTTCATCTCTCCCTGTGCTTTCCCTAGACTTCTGGGGAAGAGGGTCGTGCAATAGCTTGAGGTGACAGAGATTTCTGAAGCGATGCAGGCTCTGAATCTTCCTACCCTATTTGATCTGCTCCATCTGATGCTTTTTCTTCTCCACTACCTTGATTAAAAGAAATCTCAGAAGGGCCATGAAAATGCCTTCTGGGCTGCTTGACAGAGGGGAGGGACTTCCCCTTTCTCTGAGGCTGCAGCAACTGCCTTGCAAGGAACTCGTAAAAGTTTACTCCAGTAGTCCAGGTTCTGCCAGTTGTGCATGTGACAGAGTGTTTGAAACCATGGATCTAAAGAAAAAGGAAAGCTGTTCAGAAAGACATCCAATAAAAAAAAAGAAGCAGACAAGGGTATCTTCTGTAACATAGGCCTTTAGAAGGACATGAATCAAGTAGTTGTATCCACTCCATGACAAGAGAACCCTATCAAAATTCTGAGAGCTGTATAGGACATCTTAAGATTCTTTTTCTCCTCTCCTATGTGTGGGCTCCATCCTCCTCAAAAAGGAGCATGAATGATGCCCCTTACTGATGAGGTAATGACCACATCAGCTTTAGGGAAATTCAGGTAATGTTTATGGGTTCCATAACACTTCTGAATTTGCCTACTTAGAAAAATTCCCATTCTGAGTGAACTGCATCTAAGAGGATTACTTAGGGAAGACTTCAAAGTTTCCTCTTTGGCCAGAGAGGAAATATTTCTTAGCAGTTTTGTTACCCTTTGAGTCAGACTTTTCCTCAGACTGTCTTCTTCTGAGATGATAGCAAAAGTGTTTTGGACTCTTCTTAGCATAACCTTAAAGGAAGGTGAAGGGAGTAGCCTCTTCTGGGTTTCTACTAACTTGACAAATTCTGACTCTGGGAATGAAGAAAAGGAGGAAAGCTAGGATCTCCGCATACCTCTTTGAAGCTTATGCTATTGTTCCTTGCGTCTAATGTCTGAGGAAGATGAAGATAAAGAATGGGAATGCCTTTTAGATATTTTTAAAATTTAGAATTGCAAAGAAATAAAATCCCAACATTTTCAAACTTAACCAAATTCCATGACCTTTTCCTCTCACACCTGTTATCTTTAATGGAGATAGAACAAATTATTCCACCATTATTCCAAGCGAAGGTGGCTTTGCCCTTAATAACAGATTTCAACAGCCTCTATGCAGCAGAGAGAAGAACAACCCAGTATTGGCCTGCCAGACATTTTACATTAGGAATTAAAGATTTGTTAAGAGACAGGAAAAGGCTGGCACTAAGGATGCGTGGACCAGAGTTCAAATGTAAACTACGTGGCTAACATCTGCTTTTGTTTTGATTAGCAGTTTTTTGTATATTAGATTTTATAATCTCTTGTTCAGTTGCTGTGAAGACCCAATATTTGGTCTGGTGGTTCAAAATCTGGACTAGGAATCAAAAGATCCAGGTTTTCATACCTGACTCTGCCACAGACTGCCCACATGATCTTAGGTAAAATATTTAATTTCTCAATGGTTCAATGCCCCATCTGTAAAATGGGAACAAATAACACCAACTTATCTGATGTGGCGGTTTAGTGGCTAAATCCACCATTGTTTGTGAGGTGTTCAAATAGGATGGGTGAGGAGAACCATAAAAAGCTTGTAAATAGTTATTATTCCAAAATTCTGAGCAATCTTCTGTAACTTGGCAGGTGATAAGTAAAATAGAAAAGAGCATATGTATCAGGAAAAAGAGAGTGCAACATAGCTTTAAATCTTAAAATTATTAAAGGATTTTTCTATCTGTTCTGCAAAATGCTATTTGGACATATCTATTCTTCCAATGCCATTTGGACAGATATATATAAACAGCAAAAGTGACTACAATTCAATGAACTTTCTACTAATGCCCTGGCAAAAGTGGGCATTAAAGACCGTAACGGAATAAGAACCAAAGAAAAGGGAAGCAGGAGTGAGAGGGAGGCATCTAGGAAGGCAGAAACACTTTCTGTGATTCATGAGAAAATATGAGGACTGCAAGTGATTTGCCTTGGCACTAAGATAAATTATCAATGTGCCAGTTAACAAGTTAAGGAAATACAGCCCACAATTGCAGATGGGTGCACATTTATTGGAGGATACACTGACATTTCAATATCCCCTATGAAATGAATCCATGATTTCTGGTTATATTATAGTGCTTTCTGCTTACAAAGCCACACTCTGTCAAAGTGCAGTCCAAACCACAATTGCCACAGTACAGTTGTAAACACACAGAAAATTACTATAGGGCCAAAAAAGCTGACCCTAGCCTTGTCATTATCATCATTATTCATTCTCTCTCTTTCTCTCCCCCTCAGTAAGAGCACGTTTGTATGGTTGTATGACCAAGGAATCTTAAAAGAAATGCTACAGACTGGAAGGATCTCCCACCCCGTCTGTCCTAGCTAAAACAGGTGTCTAGTAATTAAAAGGACACATTGCTCAGGAATGCCTAGAAGAACAGCACAGCACATATGCAGACAATGAGTCTTTTCATTCCTCAGACACTTTTACAAGGCAACCATTGATAAGACTGGTCACATGGCTGGGAAATACAGGTAGGGAATAAATACTAGCTTCCTCTTCCAGTTCATATGCCCTTTATTATAAAAAAGGTTTTGATATTCTCAAAAGTGTTTGATGGACAGTTCCTCTTTTATGTGACTGTCATGGGACAATAATAAAAAGTCACAGAAAGAGACATTTTCTTCTAATGCTGAACAGAGGACTTAATTAGAATAAGGAACACAGTATTCCCCCCGATAGCTACTCTGCTTTCCTATAGAGCTTTTGCCTAGAGTCTTCCCCAGCTCCCTCCTGTTTGGCTTCCTGCAGATGATTAAAGAAACAGTAAACACATCCTCAGAATGAGTTCACTTTCTTTAAAAGTCTAGTATATCAACAACTAGATGCTTTGGTCCCTTTCCTCTAGTCTAAACCCCCAAGCCAACAACTAGTTCCCCAGAGATCAGTAGAACTGCTCAAATGAATACGGTAAAGAGAATCAGCCTTTTATTTTCCAGTAGATGTTCTAATAGCTCTCACTTCTGTCTGAGGACTTCACATTTTTTATCCCCTTTTATATTTAGAGAGCTTGAGACTCTACACGTTCATGCACTTTCCTTTGATATGGTGGTTACAGCCAATTTCACATTGAACTTTTAATAACACAACTGCTAGCACTGGAAAAAAAGAACAAAAAGGCAACTAGAATATTTCAGGTCTCTTAACGACCTCCAAATCACAAACATCTTCAAAAAGTGTATTGTTATGTTAAAAATACAGTATAGAATTTACAATAGCAAAAGTTACTACAACAACAAATGGCTCCCATCTTTTCAGTCTTTCCTGGGAAACAACCCATATTTAACTCCCTAGGGAAAATGGTATCTAACAAAATTATAACCAAAGATCCCACACCAAAACCTTTCATATAAAATTTAGAAGATGCTGAGCACAGTACAGAATTAAAGCAAAAACTTAAGAGATAAAGTCTCCTCTTAACTGGGGACACACAGCTCCCATAGAAGTAGTTGTATTCATATATCAGAGGGCAGACTTTAAGTCCTTGTTTGCTAATATAACAACACTATAGATATACAAATTATCTTGTTTAACCATTTTTCTAGAACTTCCATATACAGGAATTACTAAGGTCATGATTTGGCATAGCTCTTAAGCATGTTCTCATTGACTTAAAATGAGACTTAAGCAAATTGTTAACTTTAACCATGCACTCAAGCTGAATGTGCTGAATAGGGGCCTAAAAGCATAGCAATTCTTTTGTACGATAAATGTACACTATTCTCTTTTTCCCTCCACCTTTGCTGACAGCCACAAATAGGTTACCATCATCTCAAAGGGTCATAGCCTCCTTGCTAATCGAAGGCCATATGGATCAGTCTCTAGCTAGGTCCTTAAGATGGTCTGGCTGAATATTCAGTTTACATCCCCCACTGGTGACCTTATTGCACCACTGAATCTTTTGGCGACAGCATGCTCACCAGTCATGTAGTGGCATTCCTTATTAAATACACTTTGAAATTCACCGCTCTTCCAAATATTTAATGCTAAATCCAGAAGACAAAATTTCCCCGATAAAAGAGAGGCAGTTTTGGTGGCTGACAGTGTCATGATGGGGAACATGGGCTGGCTCTGCTAAGTTTGCAATTAAAGTATTAAATGCACATCTGGGGGAAGGATGATGATTCATTAACATCTCTGAGCCATTTCTCTGAGGTTAATGGGAATTTTGTCTATGTAAAGACCATTAATCTAAAATAAAGTAGTAGCATGTGGTAGGTGTTTACACTTCCACAGATTGACCTTACTGGCAGCTGAGGGCACTTAGCACCTCTCAAGACCGGGGCCACAGTTATGTCCCTCATAACAGAAGATTATAAAATGTAAGAGAATATTTGGCTTATGCAGCTCTTCAATACCACCCGTACACCAAAAGCAAGATCATTCCTCGCCCTTATGGCGGAGTGCAGTGAGAGCACAAACAGAAAAAGCAGGGACTACTCCTTCTGTATTCCTCCGGCTTGCACAGCACCCCAGTGGGGGCACGGAGGAAACAGCAACATAAATCTCCTTCTGTACCAGGCCAGCGTACAGATCACTAATTCCTTCCAGAGACCCTTTTGACATGTTGCAACTATGTACCACTCCCAGCAATGCATTGTGCTTGATAGCAAATTGAGCTCTATGGCCCCAACTCAAGAAAACTTGAAAACATGTGCTTAAGTTCATCCATTTTCAGGGCAGCACTTAAGCACATCTTTAATATTAAGCATATGCTTAAATTCCATTGACTTCAATGGAACATAAAGCACATACTTTAGTGTGGTCCTAATGGGGATGCTTACCTGAAAAGGAACCTAAAGAACTAAGTCAAGATCTTTCAAAGGACAGTATTCATCTTTTGAGTTCACTGATGCTATAATTCATCTGGAAAGGACCATGTGAATCCCTTTTTCAGGATTAGAAATACATTACAAGATAAATACAAGAGTTACTTCTAGAAATGTATTTCTGTCTCCATTTCTCAATCACCTACCACAGTTTTCATAAGGTGCACAACATGACACATCACTGAGAAAATACCAGACACCAAATATGGCATAACAGTTGATTCCATTTGTATTCATACCCTTTCACTCTGCAAGAAACTTCAACCTGATTTATTTTAGAGCACCAGAGCACAGACTATGTTGCATATGTCAATAATATTTGTACTTAAAAGTTCATGGAACATACACTCCCAGTAAATGGTACTGTTACATTTGTGCAATATAATACTAGAATTCATAACAATTATTGTAGCTTGTTTCTTTATTTCATCAAAGTAAAACTCTCATAGGCCAAATTTGCAGGATGTAGCTCCTAGTTTTACAAACACAGTCATTTGCTCTCGCAATTCTGTGGGTCCCCTCAATAGCAGAAGGTAATGATAGCAACAGAAGTACAGGTCCTCAGGTGGTATGAGGATCCAGACCAGTGTTTGGGTGAAAATTCTGTCATGCCCACACACAAAGGAATGCACCTACAGAACCATGCACACAAAGGGCTGGCTATCAACAACTGAAGGCACTTGGCACCTTGCAGGATTAGATCCTAGCAGCACTTCTCTTCACCCCCTAACTTAAACCAAATGAAAAAATTCTTCAATTGGGAAGTCTCAGACTCATAGACTCATAGGTCAGAAGGGACCAATATGATCATCTAGTCTGACCTCCCGCACAAGGCAGGCCACAAAACCCTACCCATACACATTTATAACAACCCCGAACCCATGACTGAGTTATTGAAATCCTCAAAAGTGAGATTTGAAGACCTCAAGCTGCAGGGAATCCACCAGCAAGCGACTCATGCCCCATGCTGCAGAGGAAGGCGAAAAACCTCCGTGGCCCCTGCCAATCCGCCCCGGAGGAAAATTCCTTCCCGACCCCAAATATGGCGATCAGCTAAACCCTGAGCATGTGGGCAAGACTCACCAGCCAGCACCCAAAAAAGATTTCTCTGCAGTAACTCAGTTCCCATCCCATCCAGCATTCCCACAGACCATTGAGCAGACTTATCTGCCGATAATCCAAAATCAATTGCTCAAATTAAACTATCCCATCATAACATCCCCTCCATATACTTATCAAGCTTAGTCTTAAAGCCAGATAAGTCATTTGCCCCCACTACTTCCCTCGGAAGGCTATTCCAGAACTTCACTCCCCTAATGGTTAGAAACCTTCGTCTAATTTCTAGTCTAAATTTCCTAATATCCAATTTGTACCCATTCGTCCTCGTGCCTATAATAGTACTAAACTTAAATAATTCCTCTCCCTCCCTAACGTTAATCCCCCTGATATATTTATATAGAGCAAGCATATCCCCCCGGAGCCTCCTTTTGGCCAGGCTAAACAAGCCAAGCTCTTTGAGTCTCCTTTCATAAGGCAGATTTTCCATTCCTCGGCTCATCCTAGTAGCCCGTCTCTGAACCTGTTCCAGTTTGAATTCATCCTTCTTAAACATGGGACACCAGAACTGCACACAATATTCCAGGTGGGGTCTCACCAGTGCCGTATATAACGGCACTAACACCTCCTTCTCCTTGCTGGAAATACCTCGCCTGATGCATCCTAAAACCGCATTTGCTTTTTTAACAGCCATATCACATTGGCGGCTCATAGTCATCCTGTTATCAACCAATACCCCAAGGTCCTTCTCCTCCTCCGTCGTTTCCAACTGATGCATCCCCAACGTATATGTAAAATTCTTATTATTAATCCCTAAGTGCATGACCTTGCACTTTTCACTATTATATTTCATCCGATTACTATTGCTCCAGTGTACAAGGTAGTCCAGATCTTCCTGAATAGCATCCCGGTCCTTCTCCGTGTTAGCAATACCCCCCAGCTTCGTATCATCTGCAAATTTTATTAACACATTCTCGCTCTGTGTGTCAAGATCAGTTATAAAAAGGTTAAATAAGGTCGGTCCAAGAACCGATCCTTGAGGGACTCCGCTAGTAACCTCCTTCCAGCCTGACAGTTCACCCTTCAGCACGACACGCTGTAGTCTCCCTTTTAACCAGTTCCTTATCCACCTTACAACTTTCACATTCATCCCCATCTTTTTTTCCAATTTAACTAACAGTTCCCCATGTGGAACCGTGTCAAACGCCTTACTGAAGTCGAGGTAAATTAGATCTACCGCATTGCCCTTGTCTAAGTAATCCGTCACCTTCTCAAAGATAAGTCAAGCTCATAGCTGACCACTTCCTCAGTTCACACTTCCCATTCAGTGATGCACAGTGCAATAGGGAGTACAATTTACAGGAGAGATTCTCAAACTGTTTTTGCTGAGACCCCCTTTGACAATATTTCAGGCTGTGATAATCCTCCCTCCTCCATGCCATGTCATCCTTACTGGCATGCACAGGGGCTGACAGCTCACAACACCCCCATAATAAAATCACAATCCCTGGAGGAATCATGACCCTCAGGTTAAGAACTCCTGTTCTAAAATGATATCTGTTTTAGAATGAAAAGTCAGATGGGGCCCAACAAGAAAGTCTAAAGCTTCTGGCCATCCGGCCAGTGATTTTTTCAGATAGAAGTAGGAAGCCGTGGCCTCCACTTAGTTTATGACCACAAGTTCAGTTTGAGTAATTCACAGATTTAGATTCAGTTGGGGCAACCGATAGCCTTCGATTGAGAGTGCCAAACCCTTGAACTTTGCTGAAATTGGGGGGTATTTTGGAAGCAAGCAATTCATTTGCTATGAGGTAGGACAGATGATGGCCTTTAGGCTTGGAGTGGGTTTAAATCCTGGCTCTGTCAAAGACCCCTGTGTGACCTTCAGAAAATCACTCACTCTCTCTAAATCTCAGTTCCCCATCTGTAAAAGTAGGATAATATTACCCTATCTCACAAAATAATAAACTCATTAAAGTTAGTGAGGCACTCCAAGACTATGATGATGAGGGCTAACTAGGCAGACCTACAGAGAGACATGGCCTGGAATGAGAAGGAGTGAACTGCAGACTTGGATTTCAAGGTATAAATAAATCACAAGCCTGGATTGGAGGAGCAACTTTGGTGTGGGATGATGGAGAACTCACAGACCAAGACAAGAGAAGCAGCAAGATTTGGGCTTGGACTGTGGCAAACGTTCAAGGATGAGAACAATTCTCAGGAGCAAGCTGAAATATCTGAAATACACATCCCAACCTACTCCCCCGAAAGTGAAACCTTCCCAAAATATGGGACCCTGATGTGGCCAACTCCCTCATAACAGAACTGCTGGCCCTAACCCTCTTCAACTGTAATCAAGCGCTAGCCTTTTTTGCAGGTCTAAGGGGCTTCTGAATGAAAAATGATTACAGGTAATGATATTCTATTCCATTTCAACTCCACTTTATGACGAACATTAAAGGAATAACACCTGTTTTAAATCATTTAGACTACTCCAGGAAGGGTCCCAATTTCATTTGGTTTGAATGAAAAAAAAAAAGATAGCTAAATAGTCAGTCAATGGTGAGCATCCGCATAATCCTGCATGAAGGAGGAAGGCACAAAGGAGTAATAGAGTCTAGTGAGCTGGGACCAAAATCACCAGCAAGTGGTGCTTTGCTTCACGAGGCCACCCAGACAGATGGTTAAGTGAACAAGATATAGCAAAGGAGGCAGACGCAACGCGTGAGGGGAATGTGAGTCAGTGCCCTACCCAGATCTGCTGAGTGGCTTCTACTGAGCATGGTCACACGGACTGAGCATGCTCAATAACACTGCTGAAGCCAGCTGCCTTCACTCTGCCCCTCCACCTCCCCTCCCCCCACCGTCAGCAGGCACGTTGCTGAAAGGAGGCGTGCGAAATGCTGGTTTGTCAGTGGGTTTTTGTTGTTGATTTTTATACTGGAAATAAGGCAATGCCCACAATGACTTGCAGCATTAGCAGTGGAGGAGGAAGTTCTGTGAAGTTACAAATAAAGTTTTTGTTAGTAAATCTGGTTGCTGTTTCTCCTTTCATTTGTTTCTTCAGGAAAGTTTTTTGGTGGGTTTTTTGGGGGGGAGGGCAAGTTGAACTTAAGTTTGAAAATCACTGCATTGCAGAGATTTTAGATTCAGAAAGAGACATTTCAGCAGTTTATCCTGTGACCCCTGCATCACTTCAATTATGAAACATTGTCTTAAATATACTTGCTAAATATACTTGGTTAAAAAATGTGAAAAATTAGTAAAATATTAAAAATATATAAAACGATAACCAAATCAGGCATTAATCTATAAGGCAAGTAGTTTGTCATATCCATTTACTTTATATTAAGAGGACAATTTAGATCACTATGTGTATATTCTGACTAGGATCCAGTAATAAATTGTGCTGATACTGAGGCCAGGATTTTGCAATATGCTGAATGTTAAGCTTCCAGTACATAAATATCTTCACTGCAAATAAACCATCAGTCCATTATCTTTACAGCAGCTGCAATCTGGAAAATGTGCTCTTTTAATTTAATTCCCTCATGAATTTCAATATTAACTAAGAAGCAAGCCTGAATGAGTAACATGCCATAAAGCCAGGAGTTCACTAAACTCAGGCAATTGACCCAGCTGAACTGTTCACGTCAGCCATCCTGCAACAATCCAAACTGCCGCTTTTAAAAAGCAAAATGGTCTGTTTTTCCAGAGAACACAGTATGTGGTCAGAAATGCTCAACAATGAGAATTCACAATTAGAGCTGGTCAGCAAATGGAATTTCCGGCCCCTAAGAAATTCGGACATTTTAAAATGTGTTTTCATTCCCAGGTTGAGTGAAAAATCAAAATTTCTCACAGAATGGAAATAAAAAAAAAAGAAAAGAAAAAAAAAAGTGATTCAGAAACTGTTTCTTAGGTGATGTTGAAACTTTTCAATATAAGATATTAACTATATTAAAATAAGATAACATTAAAGCTTAAACAAAATGAAATGAAACAAAGTTGAAATGAAACATTTTGTCTCTGGGAAAAAAAGAAAAAATCATAACAATTAGTTTTGACACTTCTAATTGGAAATTTCATCAGAATTGACACATTCCCAACAGAACTGTATTTTCCAATAGAAAACTGTTCTGTTGAAAATGTTTCCATTCACTCTAATCACAATATCCACGCTGTTAAAGAGAAATGCTATCCTTTCCATTTCTGCAGTCTCTCTTGGGAGGGCTTGTAATATCGAAAGGCTTAAAAAGACTTATGTCCATTCACACTGGTTTTACTTCTTTTCATCTACAGTAGCAAGCTTTGATGTCCTTACCCTGTTTCTTATCTAGAGCACAATCCAGCATGGCTTTTTATCTGCTGCCTTGTTGAGGGTCACTCAGTGCCCCACCCTAGGTGTCACAGAGGTTCCTGTAGCAATGGAACTGATGCAGTTTTCTAGGGAAGGAGAGGATGTTGGGTTTAGGGGGCACAATTCAGAGCCCAGTTCTGCAAATCTGTGTGCGGTAGTGCACAGAGAGGTGAGACATGGCTTGGGCAAAGTGCAGAGCTCAGAAACCTGCCTTAAAGTATATCCTTCAGTCCTCCTCTCATTACAAGGGTGCACTTGGAAAGCGAATCATCATCCACTGGACTGAATTGGTCTCTATGCAATGGTTCTGCAGTGGTCAGCGATGGGAAGATTCTTTCTGCTTCACCGTCACTTCCAAGGAGACATCCACCTCTCAGATCACTAGTCAGGCTGGACACTAAACCCCTGGATTTTTACCATCGGGGCCCAACTTTGGCCTTGCATGTCCATAAGGGGAGGGAACACAGATTTTCAAGAATGTATGTATACTATTTGTATGCTCAAAATGACAGATGCACATGCATACTGCAGTCTGTGCACATGAACTTCTGAAAATATGGCCACCGCTTCCATTGATATCAGTGAGAGCCACAAAGAAATCCAAACAACAGGCCTTGACCTCCAACTCAACATTTTATATGATGCAAGTATGGTTCTTAGGACAGGATTTATTCATTATCTGGAACTCCCTCTGCTGATCTTCTGGAAAAACAGAGCATAAAGCAATGCAGGCCCTGTAAACTTAACTTTCTCTCCCCAGCCTTCCATTTCTTGGCAACAAAACAGTAATAAAATAAAGAAAGTTGTAATCATGATCGTAAGCTAAAACAAAAACATCTAAATATACATTTGGCATAACTCTGACACCTTCAAAGCAGCCAAAACTTGGAACAACAGGGTGAAAACAAACTCTTACACAACTCTTCCCAATGGTTGGAAAATAGCAACTTCAGCCAAAACTTTTAAACCTGGGCATCCAAAATTGAGCTTCTAACTCCATATTTGTACTGTCAGAAGGGCTTAGCACCTGAAAATCTCAGTGAAATCAATGTGAGGTGCTCCTCACCTTCAAAAATCAGGTGACTTAATTTGAGCTCCTGAACATGGATTTAGAAGATTAATTTGAAGCAGTTGGATTAGACATGTTTGACTAATATTGCTAAAGGTTACACTGGGAGAAGCTTGCCTTTTACAGTCAGTCCAGTCAGAGCTCTCATGCAAAGGAAACAGAATTACAAACCCAAATTTGATACTGTCCACTGAGGATTTGCAAGAGCCATAGTCTGATCAAAAACAAGAGCCAAAATGAAAAGAGGAAGTAATAATCTAATAGAAGAAAAAAATTAAATGCAGCATTAACATACTTGCCACTGGAAAATCAGTAGGCTAAAACCTGCCTTATGAAGTCAGCCTAACTGCATAAGTGTAATCTGGACAGAATTTGCTGTACTCTCTACTGGGGTTAAAGAAGAAATTTGTAACAGCTATGAAAGTTATAATAGAACCTTAGTATAGGTTGCCATTGAGTAAAGCTAAATTACAATGGAACACCTATAAAGAAAAGGTACAGGACTTCCAGCATCCACTCATGATGAGAGAACACCTATTTAAAGTGTTATGGAAGTTGAGGTAATGAAGAAGCTTACACATTGTACTTGTGAACATTTCCCAGTAGAGATCAATGATCAATTACTGCATGAAGATACATGTTATAGATATGAAATGCACATGCTCTAATAAATGGCGCTACAAGGCTATTCACGAAGAACAAGTTATTTATTCACTGGCCACTTTGGAACTCAGGTAATGTTTATTTTAAAAGGCCAAAGCCTAAAACAATTAAGAATCAAAGCCATTTCAAGAGGGAGGAACTCTAAATAAACTAGAAATTAAAAAACTCTCTAATCTGGATATAGTCACTGAGATGCCAGTTCAGAAGGTTTATGCTAGAAAACTTAGTTAAAACTACATGTACTGCTGACAGACGACGGAACATAGGCCCCGATCCAGCAAAGCCATGAGACTTCTTGCATGCAGTTACATGCATGCTTAAGTGCTTTTCTCTCCTGGATCACTGGTGAGGCCCTGATCTGCTCCCACTGAAATCAATACAAATCTTTAATCAAAGGGAATAAGACCACTATGAGTGAAGAATAGGTTTACACATATTTGTGTTCTGGTCAATGGAGTCACTATGTTACATAAAGTCTTTTAAACCCTGAATTAATAAATACACTTAGCAGAGCAGATTGCAGAATGTAGACTGCAAAGGGAAAGATACCTGCGGCCAGGCTATACCTGCGGCCAGGCTAAAATGGGCTGTATCAAGGAGGGAACAAAACAAAAATAAGTAAGAAACTGCTCCATGATGAAACAGACCACACAGCATTCACAAACACCATCTAAAGGCATTTTGTGGTAAGTTTCATGCTCATTGGCATGAACATAAAGAGACAGATATGTGCCCTTGATGTGGCTTCTCAATGCATTTCAGGGTGGAATTGGTGAATTTTAGTTCCTTTTTGTTTTTGTAATGCTCTAGTTTGATAATATTGACGTTTGCCAGTTGGGGAACAATACGTTAGATTCCACTGCATTGCATTCTCAGCTCATCCCTAACTAGCCCTTCAGTGATCTGATAATATCTCACACTGCTGGCAACTTAGTCTAGATGAGAATGAATACTATTTGCCCACAATCCTAGAACCCCCTTCCCAGTGCCTTCCCCATCTTCTCTCCCCACATGTTGTTTTAAATGAGGTAGCTTTGCTATACGCTGTCTGAGTTTTACAGTGTTGTTATGAACCAATTGAATTTCATCACTGGTCAATGACAAGCCTGGTACTGTTTTGAGTCTATTTTAAACTCTAGCTTCTCGTTAAATTTGTGGGAAGAAAAGCAGGAATAAAATTAGATAGGAGATAGTAATTTTGATCTGTACATATTCCACTTACTACTGTGGAAAAGGAAGTAGGAAGAAAGCAGAAGCCTACTTTAAGACAGAGTGCTCTCAACATCTGTATTTTAGTATCAGGGCATGTATAGACTGAAGAATGAAGTTGATTTATTTTAAATCAACTTTCACCGGTCAAATTGTAGAAGTTGCAAGAGCGTGATCACACCACACTCCTTGCACTCGTGTCCCCACTTGCCACGCTTGGGTCAACGTTCCAAGCAGTGCACTGTGGGTAGCCATCCCACAATGCAACTAGCTGCAGAAGCTTTTGGGAAGCTTGTCGGCCTCCCATGCTGCAATGTACTCCCTTCTTGTCCCAAAAAACCTGCAAATGCTTTTTCGCGCCATTTTTCTATGCCATGTGCATGCTGTTGCCAAAGAGGCATGGAGCCCGCTCAGCTCTGCATTATTATTCTGAGCATCACAGATACCTCATGGATTAAACTGGCAAGAACTGTCTTTCAAAGGCAAGACAGGAGCCACAGCATGGAAAATAGCGATGTTACGGAGGCCACCCTGCTACAAGCCATAGAGCAAAACAATTTCCGTTGGCTGCAGGCTATCATGCATCATCTTTAGTCCATGGCACGCTGGTTCTGGTTCCAGGAAACAAGCAAAGACTGCTGGGATTGCATCGTTATGAAGGTGTGGGATGATGAGCAGTGCCTGCAGAACTTTCGTATGCGAAAGGCCACTTTCTTTGAACTTTGTATGGAGCTGTCCCCAGCCCTGAAGTGCGTGAATACTCACTTGGGACCAGCTCTGACAGTGGAGAAGCGAGTGGCCATCGCTTTGTGGAAGCTGGCAACCCCAGACTGCTACTGGTCTGTTGGGAATCAATTCGGAGTTGGTAAATTCACCTTTGGAGCTGCAGTAATACTAGTGTGCAGGGCCATGAATAGACTTCTGCTGCAAAGTGTAGTGACTTTGGGAAACAGGCAGGACACAGTGGATGAGTTTGCTGCAATGGAATTCCTAAACTGTGGGGGGGAGGCAATAGATGGCACGCATATCCCTATCCTAACACCTGCCCACCTTGCCACAGAGTACATAAACTGGAAGGGATACTTCTCAATGGTGTTGCAGGCCCTTATGGATCACAAGGGACGTTTCACCGACATCAGGGTGGGGTGGTCAGGAAAAGCGCCTGACGCACGCATCTTTAGGAACGCTGGTCTGTTCAATAAGATTCAGGTGGGCACTTTCTTCCCTGACCAAAAAATAAACATTGGGGATGTTGAAATGCCAATAGTGATCCTGGGGGATCCTGCTACCCCTTGTTCCCTTAGCTAATGAAGCCCTACACCAGGCACCTGAATAGAGAGAAGGAAGGTTTCAGTAACAGGATCAGCAAGTGCAGCATGGTGTTGGAATGTGCATTAGGACATTTAAAGGCCAGATAGGGATTTCTACGCACTAGCCTTGACATCCGTGAAAAGAACAACCCATCAGTTATATGTGCATGTTGTGTGCTCCATAACTGGTATGAAACAAAGAGCAAAAATTCCCTCAGGGTTGAACCATGGAGGCTGATAGGCTGGCCACAAATTTGGAGCAGCCAGATTGCAGCACCATGCTCCGAGCCAGCCGCGCAGCGCTTCACCTACAGGAAGCATTGAAAAATTGGTTTTGCGCTGAACTACATTAATGTATGTCTGTGCTGTGCCTTTCTCCTTCCCATCCCCCCCACCCTCACATCAGCGGCCCCCTCCCCTTCTTTCCCTGCCCAAACTATGAATGAATAAAGACAGACATTTTTTAAAGCTGCAGCGTTGTATTTGTGACCTGTTTCAATGGTGGGAAAGGAGGATAAGTTAACATTGTCAAGTGTCACCGTGCAAGTAACTGAGGTTGCAGGCAGTTCTTAAAGGGGCCGCCATGTCTTTCTGCTCTCCTCCACCGGTGTGGAGTGCAGCACATACTGCACCGTGCTCAGCCTCCTCCTAGAGCGCTTAGGGGTTGGGGCTGATAAAATGGTAGGCGCTGGAGCGTTTTGGAGGGGTTGCAGAGGGAGCGTGTCCTGGCGCTGCTCTTCCTGGAGCTCTACCAGATGCCTCAGCATGTAAGACTGATCCCTCATAATACGCAACATCTCCTGTTGTGTACCATGGTCCTGCTCCTGTGCTGATCTTCTGTGTTCCATGTCCATGTCTACTTTTTCAGACAAGGGCATCCTCCAGGCTCTGAGCTCTGTGTCACACCCGCGGAGGTGTTCATTAATTTGCTAAACACGTCATCCTGCTTTTTTTTTTTTCCTGCTTCCTAAGCTGGGAAAGTCTTTCAGCAGGAGTTCTGCAAGGTGGGCTGAAAGCCGAAGTGTCGATTGTAAGAAAAGCAAAGCACAGAGTTGCCATTGTTAGCTAACCCAAAGTAGTAAAAGAAACGTCACAATGTAAAAAAAAACTCCCTTTCATGTTCACAAGGCATTCCATTCTGTAAGTAGCAGATGGGTCGGACTGGCACTCCAGACATGGTGAGCAAGGGGCCCTTGCATCCATTATGGAAAGGTTTAATTAGCACTAAAATCCACAATCCACACTTGAGCAAGGAGAGGGAATCACCGGACTCCCCTGTAACATCCCAAGGACTGGTTTGGGAGTAGCTAGGCAAAACAGAATAGAGGCCACTGTGGGTGAAGTGTAGCAGCAGAACACATAGGGCAACCAGTGTCCCGACTCGTAACGCCCATAGCAACAAAACCAGAACTAGGAATTGTGTTGGGGAGGCACAAAGGGACAACAGCCATGCCAGGGGAATAACACGGAGTAACTGTATTGGTCCTTATTTTAAACTTGCGCCATCTTCCCTAGGTGACCATATATGATATTAGTCTCCTGAGGGTAATGCAGGAGAAAGGGAATATTTGCGGCAAGCATCGGGGTAGAGGCCTAGCCCTTAAGCTACTATGGTGTGTTCCGCGATGATGCCTGCTCATTTAATAGTAGAGTGGCATGATAAAGTCTCCTACTGTGGTGGAAGGAATAAGGCTGCCCTCTCCAGAACCCTTATGCAAAGGATTAGAGGTTACCTACATGAAAGTTTCCCTCAGAGATCCACAAAGGATTCTCGGAGCATACCTCTGCACATAAACAGTCTGTTCCCAGAGTAACCCTCCACCAAAATTTGGCAACACCCAGGAAGCCCATCCCCTCAACAACACAAACTCCTTTGAAGAAGCTGGGCTGGGGATATAACTGCAAAATTTAGATTTGCCACACACACTCACCAGATGTGCCTTCCCCAGCATCTCAATCAGTCCCGCTGTCCTGTGTATGTGGCAGGGTTGCTCTGGTGTAACAAACAGGCCCTGGCTCTCAAGGAGAATGGATATCCTGCTCTCCTGCACCTTGCTCTCCTCATCCTCCTTGTCCACAGAGTCCTCCTCATTCGTTCTGGACTGGTATTCTGCGGAGGTATCAACACTGCGTGGTGGCACAGTGGTGGGCTCACCGCCAAGAACTGCATGCAGCTCCTTGTAAAAGCGGCACGTTTTGGGCAAGGAGCCAGAACAGCTGTTATCTTCCCTAACTTTCTGATAAGCCTGCCTCAGCTCTTCGATCTTAACGTGGCACTGCTAAGCATCCCTTTTGCCCATGCCACGAGATATCTTCTCATAGATATCTACATTTCTTTTGCTGGCTCGGAGATAAGCCAGAACAGACTCTTCGCCAACAGACAGATGAGGTCCAAGACCTCTGGTCGACTCCATGCTGGAGCATGTTTGAGCCGTGCAGTCACCATGAGCGGTTCAGCTACAAAGCTCTTTCCATGCCATCCAAACCGGAAATGGTCATTCAAAATTTCCCACGGCTTGAGGGGAGGACCTATTTCCTGTTTACATGGCCACATTACGGCAGAGCACAAATGTCCAGAACAGAGCATTTTGGGATACCAACCGGAGGCCAATGGCATCAATTTATGTTGCACTCTGCCTCCACTGATGCAAATGTGACCCATGGAATTCGACTTCAGCCCTACGAGTTTCTAATTTCTCTAGAAGTCCTTGTCAAGCTGGTGACAGCCTGTCAGTGAACTTTGTGATAAAAACAAGTCTTACCTTTCGATGGGGTAACGTATCATTTGGGCAGTAATTCAGAAAGAGTATAGGCATGCAATTGTGCACATGAAATGCATACACATAAGCCTATGTGCAATAGAATTAGCTACTTGTGTATACACTTGCTTGATTGACTGACTGACTGACATAATTGTGTGAAAAACTGAATGCCTACACTTTCTGAAATGGGCCCGTCGATTTATCTTTTGTCCTTTACTCTCAGTTTGGTGACTAATACATTTTCACCTTAAAAATCACTCTCACAGATCACTTAGGTAGACAGTCGGCTTATGTGTGAAACACACTGGGCATGATCTAACACCAGTTGGAGCCATCATGTGCCGAGTCTGATAGAAAGTCTTAGAAAGGTTTTGAAATTGTGGCTGTGATAGTCTTCTTTCTGCAGGCACACTCACAATCCTGACCAGCAGAACTGCTAAGGGCATCAGATAGCGTGGTGAAACCAGTGTGCCTTTTCTCAGAAACACAGAAAACTTCTTCCAGCCTGAAACATTTGACTATCTACTTTGAGGACAAAACCAGCAGGATTCAGACTGAACTAGTTGCCTGCTGTCCTATCATATTTTTTTCTCAGTGTGGCATGGATTTCCAGTAGATAGCTGTACAGGACTCAGTAGTGCTTAGGGAAACACTAACTCTAGTTCCAAGCCTGCATGCACCTCCTTAAGATTTGTGCAAGTGCAGGGGAAGAAGAGCAGTTTCTCAGGGACGTGTGGCAGACAGCTCTATATACAGCATAGTACACCATGGGACTGCAGTTCTCATTTCCAGTGGATCCCTCAGATATATAGGCTATATCTCCTGTCTCCTTCATGGTCCCTCAGGTCCGTCCTCTCATGAAAGTATTCAAATGAAATTGCAACTTTTGAACCTAAAGGAATTTCCATGAGTCCTCTGTGGTTTTCACAAGACTGTAGGATATGGCCCCATGTTTTGTTTTATATTAATTTACCTGTGGTAATAAACTAACTTACCCAAAATGACAGAGCTTTTAAAAGTCTAATTTACTTTTCATCATTATTTTTGTTGACAGCTTGGATAAGTGACAACACTCAGTTTCACTTTTGCTTATAGTTAATTTCAAATTTAAAATCAGTCACAAGTCTGATACAAATGCTGCAGGGGAATGTTTACAAATAAGCTGTTTTCAGAGGGATTTTTAAAAAGTCAATAGCTATAACTATTTATCTGACTGCAGGTTTTGTAGAAACATATTATTACAAAATCTGAATTTCGAGACTCATATCAACCTGACACCATGTACCTAATCTGGGACAAACACCTTTGTGTATCAGTAATATTTCAAACCACACATTTAGAAAAAAGGTTAATACATTAAGCAGAGAAAAATGTAGGAAAAGTGAGGATGTAAATAAACCAACGTGAGTTCTTTAAAAGGAATTCAAAGCACTACTCATATATGACATGTGTTGGCTTTATTGTTAAACCCACGTATCAGTGATTGCTGCCTGCATTTCTCTATCTGATTTTTCCTTTACAAATAACATTAAGTCACAGCTTTAAAGTATAACCTTTAATGCAAAAAAACCTCAAAAGTTACCAAACATATATATTGCTTAATATGTTGTTTCTTTTGCTAATTTAAGATGAAATATTAATGAGCCAAGTTTCCTTATGCCTAATGACAAAAAGTCACAGAGACAAGCAATTCAAGCAGTGCAACAGGCTTGAATATTGGACTATTATCTAAAGGTTAGCTAAAACCTCAATAGCAGTTTGTATCAGAATAAAAGTGTTCTAGCCCCTATAGCAATATTTGGAAACTCGTGTTTGTCAATGAATATAAATTATACCAAAACTCTGGAACATACTTTTATAGAACAGAAATTACAATAAGGGCCTGCTAATTCTGACTGATCATGTTTTCAGAAAAGTAACATTTTCAAGGCTTCTTGTGGGAATGCTTCAACAACTACTAGGCCTTCACTTAGACAACTGGATGCTTTAATTGTTCAGTTAGCTTCCAAAAGAACATTCGTTTCAGCTCAGTGAACTAATTTCATATTCAGTTTGACTATCTTGAAACACACATATACACAAATTTTACATTTAAGAACTTTGACCCCTGATTTATGGCATTTCTTGTCAGCAAAATGAAGCTCTGTACAAACATAAATATAGGGGAAAAGATATTATAAGACAATTGGTCTGAAACATTTTGAAAAGAACCACGTTTCTGATGAAACACTAAGTTGCAAGAGACAACAGTTCTGCCCTCTAGCGGAGAAGCTTTTCATTCATCTGCAGCACGAACACTTCAAATTGAATTCCACAACTGGGATATTTTTTGTTTGTTTACAGCCAAACATGTTTGCTATAAAATTACTGATTGCTAAATGTCAAACCTCAAGGCTACTAGACAAGTGGTCATTATAAGGAAGTTTGACGTACTAGTTCTGAGCTGCAGGTAAAAACTATACAAAATCATGTCTCGGCAAACTATGGGACAGTTTTATATGAAATCATATTTATTTGATAACATTTAATAAAATCTTTAATCCAGATATTCAGGAAGATCTACCACATGTATTGTTTGCATTCCTTTCTATTTTTATTTCATATCAATTTCAAGAATGTATTTTATTCTTGAAAATGTAAATAATGCATAGTTCAGACACAAATTATAATCAAATTCCCATTAAACATTTGCAGTTACTTCAAAAAATTTTGGTTCAGTTTAAGATCTAGAAGATTATATTCAAAACTTGTCTGAAGGGGCACGGTATTGACCTTGATGTATAAGTAAAACTTTTAAATGGCACTTTTTACATCTCAGACCACAGAAACTGAAGTTGAATACAGATGTTCATTTTCAAAATAGTCTTTCTTGAACACACTGATATCAAAATTTAGGGAATAACACTCAGAATATATTTTTGTTACATTCAGTCTCCTTGTTCTGCATAACAGCATTCTCTATTTGCTGTAAGAAAGTCTATTTTTCTGTTGTGCTTCTCTATCAAAGAATGAAAGAACTACGCATATTAAGGCTGAATGAATTTCACTTTCTACCATAGAATTTCGACAACATGCTTTTGATAGTAACATTCTCTCTTACAGATTATTTCATCAGGATTTATTTAACACAAAAATAAAATTTACCCTTATAATAATCATCTTGGTGCTTTACACCACAGATCATGTTCAAAGCTTAAATATTTTTCCTTAACTTGATAAGACACTAAATATTTAAAAAAAATCAGTAAGACTAATGAGCTGGTGGGATGCCATACTATTTACTGCTGAGATGGACATTATTAAAATAATGCAACTCTGAAGCCTAAATCAGCGAGGAATGACCAGCAGTGTGCATTGATTATTCACTTTATCAATGGACTGTATTTAATCAAGAAATTATCGACACTTTCTCTGCACAAACACACCTACAGTGGCAGATTAATGAACTTCATGTAGCCTTACATCTTTATTTTTCTTTCATAGCCTCACCCCTTTCTTTTATTTTCCTTCTTGATTTACAGTAGCTAATAGCAGAGCGTGTTTCCTAAAGGCAAAGCCCTAGAAATGGCAGCACCAGATTGGACATATACATGCTGAACAGGAATAGATGAAAACCTTCCTTCTAGGTTTTCTCTTTTGCCTGCAGGGCTACCTTGTCATTTAGCAATTCCTAAGATCAAAGGTACCCCCAGGCTTCCTAGGAAAATTCCCTCCATGTCTGGTACAGCATTAGGTGGATGTTTTTAAAACTCCTACATCTATCCTGTTCAGGTCACTCAACTCTTCACATTTGTATCAAACCTGTGCAAAAGGGGTTGGTTTTGTTACAGACTATTTGTAGAGGGGATACAGGACCCAATTTGGGGTTAACTTTTTGGGGGGCAAGAGGAGAGTAAAATGCCCTTGTGACTCTAATGATGATAAATTATTTGTATTTCCAAACCTAAATATGTTAAATCCAGCATCTTTCAATTATTATTCTTAGCCTTCTAATAATAAAAAAAATGTTCACCCCACCCCATTCGTCAGCCAACTTTTCACATGCATGCCAAGACTTCCCTGGCAATTCCCCCTCCAGATCACAGGAATGCAGAAGTCTACAAGATACTATGATCACGAATGAGACCACATTTTGGGAAACACGGGGTAGCTGATAAGCACCCATTGCAAGTGACTGGTGGGATGCACTAACAGGTGTCTCTGGAAAAGTTTTGAACTAGAGGGCCCTAAAAAGGTTACAAGCAAACATGGTCAGCCAATGGCTAGGTTCCTTGCCCTTACTGAACAGGCTGCTGTCTCTGTGTGGGTCTTTAGGAACAGGGTGTTGTTCTCTTATGACATGATTTTCAGAGGTGCTGAGCAACTGCAGCTCCCACTGATTTCAGGTGGAGTTGAGGGTGCTCAGTGCCTCTCAAAACCAGATTTCTAAGTGTTCCGGGTAAACTTTGCCTCCCCTGTTCAGCACATATCAGTGAAGGTAATGACAGGCGGTGAAGCTCCAGACCCTTCAGTGGCACCTGGGGGCCGAACTCAGGGGAGAAGAGAGGCACCCTTTTGCAATCCATTGGCCGTACAGAGCCAGGTGAAGGCCCAGGATGGGGAAGTGGCAAACACAAGGTCGAGCCTGAAGGCTCTGGGAGCCAGGGCAGGGTCACACCTCCCTGGAGACTCGGGCCAATTAGGTGAGTAATTAAAGCCCTTCTGCCTGTGCTCAGCGTCTCTCCCACCACCCCTGTATCACGCCTGGGGTTGAGCCTCATGGGACCCACAAGAAGTTGGGAGAGGAACACTGCCCCCCCACTCCAGCTAAGCCACTCCGGATTGACCCCCACTAAAGCCTGGCCGAAGGGGTGGGGAGGTCCCAGCGAGGAGGCAGTGATCTCCCCGCGGACCCCCGGGGAAGGGGCAAACCCGGCGCCCACCACGGCCTCTAACTGCGGACACCTCTCGCGGAAGGGGCTGGGGGAGGCGAGAGGCCTCCTCGGCCGTTCAGCAAAGGGGAGGCGGAGGGGGAAGCCGCCTGGGGGGAATGGGATCAGAGGCTACGGCGCGGGCGCCTGATCGGCGTGTGCCCGTCCGGGCGCCTCGCCCGCCCCGCGCGAGCTCAGCAGCGGCAGCCGCCCTTACCCTGAGGTCGCCTCGCCGCCTCCCCGTCCAGCAGCGCGGAGCGGGCTGCCAAGCAGTGCGCGAGGAAGAGCGCTGCAGCCGCCAAGTTGCCGTGCCTCGGGCTCGCCATGGCCCCGAGCCCGCCGGGCTGGCTCGCTGCGCCGCTCGCCTGCGGGCGCCGGGAGAGTCCTGCGGATCCCACTGCGAGCCGCGGCCGGGGCGCCTCCGGCTCGCATCTGCTCCCGCGGAGCCGCGGGGAGACGCCTGGCGCGGCCGCTCGGGCGGGGATCAGCCCCCCTCCAACTTGCAGCGCCGCAGCAACCGCAGCCCAGGAACGCGCCGCCGGAGACACCCAGCCCAGCGCCGGCCGCCGAGTGCCAAACTCTCCCTCCCGGCGGCGGGGCGGACCGCCCCCCTCCTCGCCGGCCGCGCACAGGTCACGGCACAGCCTCTGCCCTGCCCGCCAGCTCCGGCCTGGGAACCACCCGCCGCCGGCGCCCGGGGAGGAGGCACCAGCTAAGTTTCTCGCCGCCCCGCCCCGCCCGTCCTGCCGTGGGCTCCAGCCGCGCAGCCCGGCCAAGCCGCTCTGCGAGCCCAGGCGGCGAGTCCCGGCGAAGGCGCAGGGTGGACGCGGAGCCGAGGAGCCCGAAGGAGGAGCCGAGGAGCCCGAAGGCGAAGCCTCCCCCCCCCGCCGCCGCCCGGGCTCCCCCTCCGGCTGCTCGGGGCAGATGCGGCGCCGAGCCGCGGCAACTAGCGCGGGGCTGGAGTTGGACGGGAAGCGGCGCCTTTGCTGGGGGAGGCGAGCGGCTGCGGGCGGGGGGACTTGAGCTGTCCGAGCCGCCCCGCTCCCCTTCCTCGGGTCCAGGCTGCCGGAAACGACCTGCCCAATGGCTGCACTTTCCTGAGATAGCGAGAGAGCCCCCGTCTCCTTCCTCCTCCTCCTCCTCCGGAGAGGCGGTTGAGGGAGCGCAGAGAGGCAGGAGAAAGCAAAGCTGCGCCTCTCGCAGGGGGGCTCGGGCCCCGAGCGCGCTTCCCGCGCCCCGGCCCCGGCCCACGTGCAATGAGAAGGGCCCCCCGCTCGCTCCTGGCGGGAGGGCTCCGCTCTCCCCGCAACAAACACAGAGCGGGGCTCCGGGGGGAGCAGCAGGCAGCGTTCGTGGGGGGCGGCTGGAAGAGTTGGTGGAGGATGGAGAAAGGGAATCGAATTAAAAGGGGATTTGTCTCAGGAGGATAAAGAAGTGTTTTGGTGAGGGGTGGAATGAATGTCCCTGGAAACCCCCAAACTCAGGGAGGTTTCTATGGTCCTGCTGCTGCCATCTAAAGTGCAAAGAAGAGTATTAGTTATTGAAACTGGCTTGGTCCTGGCTTTTGTTTCTGTCAGTTTCTGTCATTTATATCAGCTGGAGAGCGGGAAGACGGTGGGAGAATAAGCCGTGTTCAAGGGAAAGGCACAGTGACCATCTCCTCTCTAGAGCTGTTTGATGGCCAAGTTGTGAGTGAAAGAGCAGCAGACAGTGTAAGTGGGAAGGTCATGGCGGGTCTCGAAAGTAACTTCAGCTGTAGCCGGCCACAGCCCCTTCCATTTAACCCTTACATGGGTGAGTACTGAAAATATGGCCCAAACTCTGTGCAACCAAAAACAGTGCTTAACTTGTGCCAGGGCTGAGCCCAGGCACCTCTAGGCTTGGCAGTTCATAGCTTTGCTGCCCCTGGGCTTGCCACCTCAGTTATGAAAGTAAAAAAAATTGCTTGAGCCCAGCACTTAATTGCTTTCTTGCAAAGCAGATGCATCTTGAATACATCATCCTAATGTACACTTTTCATGAGGACGTGTCTCTAGCAATCCTTTTTGAACAACTCAGCCCCTTTTGATGCAAGGTAAATGGTTGTGATAGCAGTTCAGTACCAAACGGTATGAAAACTATGGCTTCTATACTGCAAAGACTTATTCACCTGCTTAATTTAATGCACCCATGCATAAATCTTTGCAGGATCAAGGGCCCATTTGAGTAAAACTAGCAGAAGACATGTATGCCTGTGTCAGGCACACAAATAAAATAGAGACCGGTTTGTGCTAGAGCTTGCCCAGTTGTATTAGTCAGTTAATTGCTATAGTAATTAACCAAGCTTCTCTTGGAGAAATATTAGTCTACTACATACCCTTTCATCCCATGATAATTAAATAGGGCAACAGCACTTCAAAAATAAGTTAACTGTTAATATTTACCCGTAAAAAGAGAAGCAGGGATGAGATTTTATCTTCATGTAGTTTGACACTGTGAGATTAAAAATTTGTTGGCTCTGTTATAATTGTTTTACCCTTTAATGCCTTGACACACTTATGTATAAATCATAGCAGAATATTCTTGTCTTTTGATGCATATTTTGCCTATCAGCAGAACTTTGCACAGTCATTCACCATGAAATAGACTAAATATATGGGCCATTTGCAGAATAATATCTAGTCAAACTAAATGCTCTTGTGTCTATTGTGTTCCTTCCCCTTTCTTAAGGGTCTTTATTATTTCCAGGAGATGTGCAGAGAGACTTATCAACCAATCCAGATATTATTTGTTAATAATGTTTAGAAATGCTGTCATTGTACTAGAAAGAGAGACTGAAGTGGAGAGAATGGTCTGGTGTTAAATTGAAGCCTGGGGGGAAATTTTGGCTCCATTGAAATCAATGGTAGTTTTGCCATTGACTGCAGTGGGCTCAGTAATTCACTCTGGAGAACGGGGTCCTGCCCCAGACTGTGAGTGTGACTTTCGCCAAGTCACTTGAAGAGAATCTTTAAAAAGATGAAATTTTAAAAATTGATTTTTATTTTACTTTTTTATAATGCATAAAGAATACCTACTAGATCTTGTTTGATAACCTTAGAACATCAGGATTGCAAGTCTAGTCTTCCCTGCTTTTGCTGGCACAAGAGATGTGCATTGTGAGCTCTCATATTTTAATGAAAGGAGGAGCTATTGAATCTTTAACAAAGACATTCTTTCTTGCAAGTGTTCATCAGACATGGGCATTAAATAGGTGAAAACAAAAGTAAAATAAGAACCAAAAAATCTTTAGCAGTCTGAGTAAAAAATTCCTCCATTTTGCTCAGCATTGTTATGTCATAAATTCACTCGTTCTTCAGTTACAGAAGAGTCTTCCAGCACAGGAAAGATCTTAATCTCTTATAGACAACTTTTCTAATATGAAAAACTACCCTTTTAGATTATGGGGTATGAAGAAAGCCTGAAAGCTCTTTCAGAGAATCCAAAATGAGCGCAAACCTAATCATACTGGCTTGAACCCAAGCAATCTGTACATAGGAATTATACAAGATTCCCCACACAGCTCTGACCTTTACAGTCATAAACTGAAACAATCCACTTTTATGGTGGTTTTATGATGTGGACACATAGGGATCAGGATAAGAGCATCACATTCACTTTCACTTGTGCTCTGATGAGTTAGAATTAGAACATAGATCTCCAAAGATGCAGAAGAATAATGTATTTGTCTTTCATTATAAAAGATAACCAAGACCCATGGTCTGTTATAATTTGTGTATACAAAGACAACTAAAATGGTACAGTTTGTCACACACACAAAAAAAAAATCAGATGAAAGTTAATACTATTGTGATTAATGGCAATATGTCATTGCTAAGAGGCATTCACAGAGCAAAGGTAGAGCTAATATATTCATTCATATTAATAAAATATAACAAATACTGAGATGGCAACTTTTTTTGATTTTTCCTGACTGGATGGATTTAATTGGCTAGGATTATTTTTCATCTCTCTAATGTTGTTCTGTTCTCTCTCTCCTTTACATATTGTCCTACGTCTCTAAGGAACCATTCCTCAGCTGGCCTCTATCAGTATTGTTTCATTGAAATCAGTGAAGCTGCACTGATTTACATCAGACAAGGATATGGCCCTAAATTGTTATCTTCCTACCTAACTCCAGCATTCCTGATTGTATCATCAATCATTCCAGGAGGACAGGAGAGCCCTGTTTGTTGTATAGTACTGCCCCACTACTTTCAAATTCTCTCTCTAGCCCACACACTAGGTTCCCTTTTTTCTTCTCGTGCCAGAATCTTTCAGCGCCACAGCCTTCCCAGCTTCTTGCATCATCTTGGTAGAGCTGAGCTTTAACCACTTATTTCTCCCCTTCATATTGTGACAGATGACAAGTCCTGGACAAATGTCACTGAATTAAGTTTAAGTATTCTAGGAGTTCTTTGTATTAAAAATGTTATGTACTAATAAGGGATTATATGTATTTCTATGTGGGATGGGGACCGCAGCCCTCCAGGAACTGTGGGGGCTGATGGCAGATTCATTCAGGTTGAAATATCTCCAGAGACTTAACCATCACGTGGAGGAAAGCTCACATATACTGGTTAAGACTGGATTCTCCAGGGACCAACAGACAAAGAAAGGATTTTTGGTTAAATAGCCTGAATTATAAAACAACAACAACAAAAGTCCACTTACAGCCTTCTTTCTGATTCCACAAATAGACAGGACTTCTGGTGTAAGTGGGGGCCCCCAGTCCTTAGAGAATGGTTGGCAGGTCTTTGACCCTCTGAGGCCACATAAGACTTGAGGGCTGGTTCTTAGCTGAAACTGTGATTAGCTTGTGACCACAGGAAAAATCCTGGTGAGGGAATTGAAGGCCTCATCAGCAGCCATGACCCTGTCTCGAATTGGGTGGGGGGATCTCTGGTAAGGTTACTGGCATGCATTTTGGTTCTTTTGTTGTTTTCAATATTTTTTTGTCTGTAATGCTTTTACCTTAAGAAGAAACACCTGCGTCAAAAGAGCTGTGTGGTAGTTTATAGCTGTTGACTTATAGCACTTTTTCTTTTGGGGAATGACAGTAGAGTAAGGGGCCTGTGCTGCCTGGAAATACCCAGGTCAGGGAGGAGAGAGAGGCATATTTCCACCAGAGATAGGGAAAGGCTGAAGAGCCTGGAGCTCAGAGTGCATGCCCTTGTTGGAGCATAGAGGGGAAATACAGATGCAGCTGCCTGAAACTGACACATATCCGACCTTTTTTGTTTATCATAGCAAAAGAGTGAGTGTGCTGGCAAGGTGATTACGTGTTCCTTGGTGTGTACACACATAGGCCCCAGTTGGCTCCTCCCAAGCTGACCTGGGAAGTAATTCTGAGAGGATGGTGGTGGGATGTGGCAGGGGCATCTCTTCTTCCTACATCTAGGAATGGAGAAAATGGTATGTACCTGTAGCATCAGCAGCAATAGGGGAGCAGTGTACCCTGTACCCTTTTCCAGCAATAAATAAACGTGGGGATTTTTGTATAATGAACTTCTGCCCATTATCCGTATTTGGGGTAAATGTTAGCTGCTTGTGCTAGCTCACTAATAAGATGACCACAAGTAACAGTACCTTCTATTGTAGATGGAGTATCTTAGTATAATTAACCAAGACACCAAACTTTTAGGGCCATAGACTGTCCTGGATCTGCAAGGATTGTTCCACACAAGAACTGAAATGTGGCCCTTACTGTGCAAATATTCCATGACCTAATCTTATAAATCTTTTGACCATGAAGTATTTCAGGTACAGTTATTTGTAGATCATATTTTTTCAGACTAGTTTTAAAAAAATTAATATAAATGACCAAAATTAAAAGTCAATAACAACTTGGAATGAAAGTATTTGACTGAATTTCAAAAAGAATGCCAGTTGCATTGGTTTGAAAATTAGACACTAACTTTTGGAAGTTCCAGGTATGTGATTCCTTTAATTTTTGGGGGTGAAGTGAACATGCCAAAAATATTGAAAGTAAGCAGTAGTAATGCAGCAGAGTGGAAACTAATGGGGGGGCAGAAGAGGGGAGTAGGTGTAATCAGACGTTATTTTATTTAAATTATAATAAGTTTTTTAAATAATAAACCTATTTAAAATGAAAGCTGAATATAATACAAAATATGTTAAGGACTAAACTGCTTATGTCTTAAACCATTTAAATAAAAAAGTTGTGCTGAATCTATGAGCCTGTTGTGATCAGTGTCTAGGAGGGTTCACACGGAGAATGCCACTTCAGGGCAGACTGCAAGACACAAGGCAGACACACCCCAAAAACTGGTGGTTTATTCTATAATTAGATTAGCCAAACCAATAACAAAATGAGCTTATGTAGCACCACATTGGTTAACAAGAAGCCAAAGCACAATCCCTTTTAGACATTCCGGCCCCTGGTTCCCATCCAGACAATTTGGTCTAATAGAGTGAGAGGTTACTTAAAACCCAATTCATCATCCTGTACATGAAATTCTACCAATACCAAAGGATTAGACTCTTATTCCCAGGTCAATATATATTTCAGATCTTACCCAAACATTACATTATCAGCCAATCCTTACTAAATAACTAAAGTTTTCTTCTTTTTATTAATAAAAAGAGTTAAAGGGTTAAAAGGACCATCGAATCAGAAGTTAAAAGTCCTCGAATCAGAATTGCAGCATTGATGGTGAGTGTGCTGGTTTACACAAAAGTCTCTCTTGAATAATTCCAAAGGGTAGGATCCAAATGGCAACTTAGATGTAGAGTTTGAGTCTTTCCATACATTTCTCAGGATATTTCAAGTAACTACTTGGAAGAGCTCAGTCCCATGGCTTAAACTTTCCCAGTTTAAAGTTCAGCAGACTAGAGCCAGCAGGATCAGGCCTGAGGTTTTTCTTTTATGGCTGAAACAGACTGTCAAGTGTTTTGAGCACAGCATGTGGCTGCAGATCCTTCTTTGTTGAGCACAAATTGACCCATCACTTTGAAGATAGCATCCCATGTCCTATGCATACACATATATGTTACACTGGTTTATATATGGGAACTGCCCATCATTCATCATACCAGGGATAGATAAAGCTGAAGGCAATATAGATATTATCAGTTTCCTGTAGTGTCTCATCTTTGATTTTCAAGTTAACTGACCACAGTTGCATATGTAGCGTAAAGGTAATTAAGACTTGAAAGGAACTTAGCATCTACAAGCTAATTTAGTTACATTGGTAAACTCTTAACAGGCTATAGGTACATACAAACACATTTAGCATCTCCCTTGATTCCTGTTACTGCTAATGAACAGGTTAGTGATTGCTGGTCTACTTACATCTCTCTCTCTCTCTCTCTCTCTCTCTCTCTCACACACACACACACACACACACACACACACACACACACACACACACACACAATTACAATGCCTTTTGAGATCAAACTTTATAAATATTGCACAACTTGGTCATGTATTGTATTAAGGCAGGGGTGTCAAACTCAATTGGTATGGCGGGCCACATTTACATTAAGTTGAGTTCAGGGGGGCCACGCATAACACACACTACTCTACTCTACCTTTCATGCTCTACTCTCTGCCAAAAAATCTCCCCGCAGGGTAAAATTCGGCAGCACAGTAGGAGAGAGAGGCTCTCACAGGGACTTGCACACTCCACTCTCCGCCGTTAAATCTCCCTGTGGGGTCACATTCGGCGGCCATTTCCTTTTTAACACGGCCATTTCCTTTTTAAGAGCTCACGCAAGATGTCCCACAACTTGCCTGAGCTCCGCTCTGAAAATACTCACAGCACAAGCCTGCGGCCCGGATTCGGACTGCGGGCCACATGACACAAGCCCGCGGGCCGCAGTTGGCCCGCAGGCCGCGAGTTTGAGACCCCTGTATTAAGGGCTTGATCCTCTGGGGGGACCCAGAGGCTGTGCTGCTGGGTGCAAAAGACTGGCAAAGTAATCACAGGTGTTGGAATCAGGCCTTTGACTCCAGGAGACGCCATCCTGTATCTCAACAGGGTCATCCACTGAGCCCGTTGGTGTGGAATTATATCCCTATTTTATAGCTTCTCCCTCCCTACCTGAGCTCTAATTGAATCAGTACTCAAATTATGAATATTTCTGACTCCACCCACCATGGAAACTTACTTTCCAGCTCACTGAAAAACACTGATCTGCCCAGTAACTACTAGCTCTGGCTTCTGGGCACTTTCAATAAAGGCATTACTCTGTCTCCTCGCACATGTACAGACAGGGATTCAAACAAACAGAAATCCATTAATTTTACTGCCTCTCTAGTCTCTAAACAAATAAAATACTGCAGTGCAAAGGGCAGGTGGGTTATACAAGCAGAAGTCCCGGATTGTTTTTAGTTCTTTTGTGTTTCTGGGAACAAGGGTGGGGGAGTTATGTAACAAGGGAGAAGGAGCAGAGTGTGCGGCCAGAAAGGAGCAACACTGGTGTCAAAGCAGGACACTGTGGGAAGAAGGGACAATATTCTTCAGAGTGCGGCCACTAGTGTTGATTTCAGCACCTGAGAACTGGAGAAGGGGAGGGGGAAAAAAAAAGCCTGCAAGTCAAAATAAAAAACCCTATTTGGGAATAGTTTCAAGAAATTCCTGCACCTCTTAGTAAAAAAGTAACATGCCAAATGTAGACTTTGATAAAAAAGATGCAAGGCCTGGTTGTCGGAATGAATCAACATTGTAAAAAATGCTCCTCAGAAGCCAAGATTTTTGAAGATGTGGACACACCTGAACAATGCAGATCAACGGGATAGTAGACTTATTTTTGCACCATTCTTAAGGACTGCCTACCAGGTTTCACTATGCTGGTAAAGGATAACAGATTATTGTCATAAATTTGTGCTTTGGGTGGGTTACTTACGATTTTGAAATTTTTTTTGTTCAAAATATAATTCATACTCCCACAAATATATTTATCAATTACATTTTTACTATTAGACTTCTAAAATGATTTTTTTGCTCAATATAATCAAACAGGTGAAGATTTCTTACTTTATTTTATTAGGCATTTATGAATTTTAATATTTAAAAAAATTTCAAGCTGTTTGGCGTGTTGCTAGAGATAAGGGTTTAAATTCATTTAGATAATCCCTTTGATTTGTTAATTGTTCTCCCTATAAAACTGGTTTAGAATAATTATATAACAATTTTTTTAGAGCAGGGCACTGAGTAATAACACAAGGAGTGAATGTGACCTTTTTCGCCGTTTTGTTCAGGGTCCATTTTAGGCATATGGGGTTATGACCGTCCATCATCTGCAATGTCTACAACTTCAAAGTCATCTGCTGGTACCACCAGCCATGCTTCAATGAAATGTATCACAGATGGTAAGTTAGCTTTAACAAATAAAAGCCAGCCAAACTAAAAGACTGGTCTTAATCATTCAGTAAAACCACAGATGAGTTTGTAATCAGGACCATCGAATTCCAGCAAGATTCTATAGATGAAAAAATAGCTCAGTTTATTTATGCAACAAATTCTCCCTTCGTCTTGTTCAGAACAAACATTTGATTGACCTGGTTCAATCAATGCAGCCAGATTACACTCCCCCGGCAGAGCAGACTTTGCTGGCAGGTTGCTGGATACAGTGTATGAGAAGGCAATTAAACAGTGTGCAAAAAACATTGACAGGAAATTTGTTAATCTGAGCCTTGATGGGTGGAGCACTATACACAATGATCTAGTAATATGTGCTTGTATGACAACAAGAAATGGGTTGTCTAACTTACAGAAAGAATTGATACATCAGGAAATGCCCATACAGCAGAATATTTAAAAGAAGTAGTAGTAAAAGCTATAACAAGCTGTGAACAAAAAATTAAGTATAAAGTGTCTAGCTTTGTCCTAGACAATGCTGCAAATATGAAAAGAAATCTAGAAGATAATGAAGGGAACCTGAAACTCATAACATACATCAAATAAGCACTGCAACTGTATCTTTTAGCCAAAAACTTAACAACTTCAAGAATAAAGGAAAATGTTGCTGAAATTGCAAAATACTCCCATGATACCCACTTTGCTTCAGCTTCACTGCAGAAAGCAGGAGAATCCAAACTAATTTTCCCCCACTATGTATGATGGAATTCAGTGATGGACTTTTCTGAACTATTTATTAAGAACTGGCTTATTCTGATGACAATTTGTGAAGAAAATGGTGACAAAATAGACGGAACTATCACAGCCTAAATAGTCAACATGGGACTAAAAAGAAATGTAGAAGATAGGGTTCTGTCTTTTCAGTCTATTTCTGTAGCTTTGGACCAACTGCAGAAAGATAGCTTCTGTATTGCTGATGCTGTTGAATTTGGAAAGAACTTCAAGATAATTTTGAAGAAAAATACCCAATCACAATGTTGAATTTCAGCCAGTAAAGAAGCAGATGAATCAAACACTTGGAGTCCAACTAATTTTCTTCCCAGTACTTTCAACTGAAAGTACCAGAGTAGATGCCTAACCGCTGAAGAAGAAAATGCTGTTATGACATGGTGTGTGTGGTGGGGCAGGTACCCACTGTCTCCCTTTCAGGGTTGGATTGTCCAGGGTGTGAGGCAGTATGGCCCAACAGCCAGAGCCAGTATCACTGCATGAGAGTGCGAGGCAATATGGTCCAATGGCCAGAGTCAGCATCCCTGCCCAGACCCTCAGGGAGGGCGGGGTAGGCAAACAGTCAGTTGCTACAGCCGGGGTTCACACACCTCTTCAGTCAGAACCTCAGGCAAGGAGTCCCTTTCACCCCAAGTAGAGTGGCAGGGAGGGTTAGGGGGATGCAGACCCACCCATCTCCACCACGTCACAACCCAGGGCACTGTCTGTGACAGGGGTGGTCATCACTCTGGCTAGTGGGGATCCCACTGCAACACACAGGCCTATCTTGGGTGGGAGATACCACTCATTCCATCGCCCTGGGCTACGTCCTACCATGCCTTCGGATGCTGTCGTCCGGGTCTCATTGGCGCCTTCAGGTTCTCTAATATCAGTAGCTCCCTGAGCAGCTAGTTCCAGGCAGTCAGCTGTGGGCAGCGGGTCTCTGGTTCCCCCTGCTTGTGACTGAAACAGCTACCTGCTTGGAGCCTCCACTAAATGCCCCTCCTCAGCAGTCAGCCCCAAATGAACTGGACTGCTCCCTTTTATAGTGAGACAGGAGTTGGAGCATGCCCCAAATGGTCTAAGGGGCGGGACTTCCTCTGCCCATAATGCAGGGTCAACTCCCTTGTCTCCTCCCCCAATCACCCATGGGCATCTAAGAACTACCCATCAGGCATGCAACCCATGATAAATTTCAGAGTTGGAGGTGAACCATTCTTGCAGCACATGCTTGATGATATTTTAAAGAAAAGAAAAAAAAAATCACACTACTGTATCGGTGGAAGTCACCAGCTAAGTATCTGGAACCAGAGTTTATTGAAGTGCTACACCAACTTTTGACAGGCACAGAAGGAATATTTTCTTCATTTGGACTAATTCATTCAAATCAATTGTGAGGTGAAGAAGCAGGCATACTTGTCTCTCTCTTCCAGTCTATTAACAAAAACAAGGAAGGAGAGGATGAGATCAACTAGTTTTAAAAATTTGAAGAACAGCCTAAGTAACTTAGGACGCTGTTGTCTTATTTTCAAGAGGCTTAGGGGAGTAGGAACTTAAGCTCCAGTCACTTTCAGTTACACAGTTGAAAATGTTCCGAGGCTGATCAGAAATAATCTGTGTAATTCACTGACTAACTTAATTGCTCTATTCTTTTACTAAATAATTTATTTGTAAGTGTGAAACAAGTTTATATATCCAAAACTTCTAAGGAAGCAAAAAGAAGTACCAAATCTAGTATAAAAAGTCTCCATGTAGTTGTAAATCAAAATATTTTAATGGTTATATCAACCAATGAGAATGTACCTCTCTTTAGAAAAGAACTGAATAACCAATGGAAAAGTTTATTAACACTGATGATTTAAAATCAAGGCTTTCCACTTAGTGATTTAATCAGAGATTTAAATCAATCCACTATGCAATGTTGATCCAACCATCCTGAGGGTATTTGCTTCCTTTGCACCGTATATTTCCATTGTAGTTTATAATGTGACATCTTTCACTAAAGGCCACCAATGGGTAAAAGTGTTAATGGTAAAAGTGTAACCTTCATGGACAGTTTAAGGCCCTGCAATGAGTTTTGCACTAGCAGACTCCTGCATCCATGTGGTGTCCCACTGGTGGGCCAACAGTGGTCTAAGTGAGTAGAATCTTGCCTCTACTGGGAACATGACCAGGACACCAGGCTTAACACTGTTGAAGATAAGGGCTTGTCTACACTGGCGTAGCTAATTCTCTCAGGGGTGTGAATATTTAACACTCTTGAGCAATGTAGTTAAGCCAGCCTAACTCCCTATGTACACAGTGCTAGGTCAATGGAAGAATTTTTTTTGATGACGTAGCTACCGCCTCTCACGAAGGTGGATTAAATACAGCAATGGGAAAACCCCTCCCATCGTTGCAGTGAGTGTCTGCAACTAACCGTGGTGCGGCAGCTGTGCTATTGCAGTATTGCTTGTGAAGACATAGCCTTAGTTAAGCAGGGAAAACAGCAACCTTCAGGAGCAGCTGCATTACACCTTTGTAAGGCTTTAAATTCTCTGCTCTTCCCAGCCTGGGACGAGCACTGAGCTTCCCTCAGCACTACAGGACGAGCACTTCCCTGGCTGACTCCCCATCCAGCAGGCATCGCTGCCAAGTTCTGTGCAGCTCCACATATGACATTTTATGTAAATGCGCTAATTTGCTTAATTGCAACTAATAAATGTGAGGGAACTCTGGCTTTAAAACCATTAGCGGTAGTGCTTGTGCAGTCTTGTCAGGCATATCCGCAGGGCAACAACCCAGCCAGCTTCCCACACACTCTGCCCAGCCAGCTCGCCTCATCCCTAAGGTGGGGAGAACGACTTCTCAGCTCACAGCGCTTGGAGTGCTGGGCCTGTGTGCCAAGCCTACCACCTAGTGCACAGTGTGGTGGTGAGTTTGTGATGTGGGCGCTGGAACGGAGCCCCAAACTCATCTCATGTCAGAGCGCCCAAACATCCATTAGATGGGCACAGTTTTTAATCCCTGCAGAGCTGGGCTGGTCTCTCATAGGTGGCCGAACAGGCAGAAGGCTCTTTACCTCATTGGCAGTGCCTTGAGGCAACCAGTCCCCTAATAAGTGCTAATGTTACACCTTTGAGAATGAGGCTTGCTTTCCGAGAAGATAAGTTATTAAATCAAGTTCTGACCTTTTCTGGAGCTTACACAGGCAGAGCCTTCCTCTCTGTGAGCACACAAGCAGCATCTCCTACGTAGTGCTCTCAGTGATTTCACACAGAGCCGGTAATGTGCCATCATTTTCTGAAAGAAACTGCTCCCATTAACCAAAGTACCAACACAAAACCCGCAGCAATAAATCAAATATTAACAGAACACACACATTCACCTCTTAAAACAATGCTTTGCAATATAAAACCATTTAAACAATTATTCCATGGTCCTCAGCTTAACTTCTGTGTATTTTTCCCCCACAACTTGGGTCATCAGCAAAGTTTGAATCCCCAAATTTCAGGTGCAGAGGAGAAGACCTGAGCTATAACTGGAGTGGGCAAGCACCTTGCCAGAGTCTATAAGGAGCAGCTTCTAAAGGAAGAGACAACATATTATCTCACTGTGTACAAGGATTCCTGGGGTCTACTCTTGGCTCTGGGAGCAGAGTATTGTCTAGTAGTTAGACATGGTATAGCTGAGTGTAGCACATCCCTGTTTGCATCACCTGCAGGGAATGAACCAGGATCTCTGAGCACAAGCCTAAATCTACCACTTGAGCTAAAGTACAATGCAAATTAACATGGAGACAGCTGCAGACTCATAAACCTTTATTTGTTAGTGTGGGTTAGATTGCAAATAATGTGTCCCATTTCTTCTGAAAGGCAGTGTAGCAAATTAAGTCTGTCACATTAGAGACCTGGGTTTTATTCTCAGTTTTACCTGTGTGGACTTGGTCCAGCTGCTATCTTATCAGTAAAATGGGTAATTGAAAGTTAGTTGCCTCCCTTAAGGTGATTGTCTGAGGCCTGTGTACACCAAGGGTCAGAGTCCCTAGCTGGGCAGTCCAGTTTAGTCCATGTCCCTTTCCTCAGGGTGACTGTAATTAATACATAATCCTTAATGAAATACATAACACTTAAGCAATGTAATACAGAACACTTAAGCACAGATGCATCCTTGCTTTCTGCAAGCCAGAGAAGAGAAGACAACATATACTTCCGCTACTTCTTTCAGGTTGTTCACTGATCCTGACTCTCTCCCCGCTCAGTGTGTTACAACAGGTGTTGCTTACCACCTGCAATCACATGACTCATACTTCCTGAATTCAGTCCCTCAGTCTTAAAGGGCTGAGATTTGAAACAGTATAAGGATGTGTACATGTGCCCCAGGACCAACAGTTTGGTTAATGAGATCTGATACACACACAAATATTAACACCAGTTGGGAGAAGAGCAGGTAATACAATCTATGGGCTCCTGGCTCATACTTTCCCCCATTGTGTGGGGAAAGGGCTCTCAAAATGAGCAACACTCGCCAGTTGTGTGGGAATGCATTGCCAGATTTGCAAAATACATGTGTCACGTGATACTTGGCAGGCTGAGTAAGGGATGTTTCTTTACAGGGAAGTTCAGTCCAGCATATTGAGATGAAGATTTTCTTCCCTTCAGCTGGTGATGGGACTCTGCTTTGCTGGGAAAGTCTCCAAAAATGGAGACAATTCCCCAAATATGTCCAGATGAAGGACTGGGTAGGGAAGTGTTCCCATAAGGCTCAGGCTGAACTGAGCAGGAGTCCCCTATCTGGATATTGCAAAAACAAAACAAAAAAAAAAAGACCTGAGGGAGTTGTGGCAGTGGTTCCCATCCACAAAGACAGGTGTGTTGTTTTTAAAAAGGTGGGATGGAGGTTAGTCTCCCCTTTTAACCTCCCACTCAGTCCATGCAAGGGGACTACTACAGCCCTAAAACTGCTCGCTGCTCAACCAGTGTTCAAAGGAGGGCAGAGGTGGGAGTAGCACTGATGTGGGATAGGAAGCTCATTAAACGGGAGTTCTCTGGTTCCTGAACAGCTCCAACTCCCTTTCCTTTCCAGTGGATTGCACTTTGTTTGGCTCTTACACCTAGGCTGACTGTCCTTTGAACACAGAGTACAGCTCCTATGCATGACTTTTTGGGACCACCTGTAACATGGAGCCCGAGCCTGGCCCTAAACAGGGAAATAAGTAAGTCAACATAAAAATGGCCATACAGGGTCAGATCAGTATCCTCTCTTCTGACAGTGGCCAATGCCAGGTGCTTCAGATAGAATGAACAAAAAGTGGGCAATCATCAAGTGATTTATCCTGTCATCCAGTCCCACCTTCTAACTGTCGGATATTTAGGGATACCCAGAGCATGGGGTTTCATCCCTCCCCATCTTGGCTAATAACCATTGATGGACCTATCCTCCATTAATTTATCTGATTCTTTATTAACCTAGTTATACTTTTGGCCTTCACAGTATCTCCTGGCAAACGTGTTCCACTGTTTGTGCCTTGTGTGAAGAAGTGATTCCTTTTGTTAGTTTTAAACCTGCTGCCTAGTCCTTTCATTGGATGACCCCTGGTTCTTGTGTTATGTAAAGTGATGAATAACACTTCCTTATTTACTTTCTCACTACCATTCATGATTTTATAGATCTCTATCATATCCCCCCTTAGTCATCTTTTCTTGACAAGATGGTACTGTTGTACCATAGATTTATATAGTGGGATCATGATATTTTCTGTCTTATCAATCATTTTCCTAATGGTTCCCAACAGTTCTAGGCAGTTGATCTTATGAGGAGTTATGGATTACTATTTCTATAGGACAGTGAGATTTGTTCATCTTGAGCAACATTTCCAGGCTGAGTAGCAGGTTTCTAGATATGCTGGATTATACTCAGAAATTGTTCCAAGTCTCTTCTCAGTCTACTGTTCTTTGCCTTATAAATAACTATTGAGGGGAAACAAAATTTCTTGCTACACACGTAATATGAGATTTTTTCTGCAATTTTTTGTTAAGGCAAAGTCTTTACTCAGGCAAAAGTCTAACAAAATCAGTGAAAGTTTTGGTTGAGTCAGGACTGAGTAAACCTGGGTAAAAGCATCAGGATTTGGCCTGTGAATTTTACAGTGGAAAGCTTGTTTCTTCATCATTAGATGACTGAAATTGAGGTCACAAGTTTACAGTATTAAAATCAATGAGCCACCAGGGTGAAGCATTCAGTAGTCACAGATGTTATCAGTTAACATCTTATTTCCTGACACAGGACATTATTACTATGAAAATGCTAAGGTGATGCTCAATAAATCATATTCAAGTTACTCAGTACTGTAAATCATAGCTATCAGTTTTACATGTTAGGACAAAGTTTGATCTCAGTTGTCCACCCCTATAAATCAGGAGGTCCTCCACTAAAGTCAAGGAGCCTGTCGCAGGGCTGGTATGCCCTGTCACAGGCACCAGGTTGCATGAGCTGAGAAGGTGGGGAAAAGCCATACAGCCAGAGTCAACAGAGCAGCCACCCCTGGGTCAGGACACTGGGGCCTAGCAAGCCTTTGGGGTAATAGGGCGCCACCTTGGGAGGCACAGTACCCAGGGTAGAGGGTTGGGGCCCTCCCCACTCCTCTGAGCCCCAGCACAGCACCCTGCCAGTGGGGAGTTATGCACCCCCAAAGCAGCAGGGATCCTCCCAAAACAAGCTGATTGGTTCACCACATCTCCCACCATAGCACTGTTCAAGTCCTACCCTGTCTTCCGTGGCAATGATCCACAATTTTCTGGGGCTTCTGGTGTTCCCAGCTGGTGTAGCTCCTGGCAGCTCATTCCCTTCTCTGGGTTCATCTGACCACCTGGGGTTCAGCATGGCTTAGTTCTGGTGTCTGAGTCTGCAGCAACTCCTTGCAAGGAGTTGGTAGTCTGCATCCTTCCCCTTCAGCAGCCTGCCCAAACTGAATGGAGTTGCTTCTTTTTATACTTGGCTTCCAGGCTGAGCATGCCCAGCAAAGACAGAGGGGTGTCTGTAATGAGTCTTTAACCTTCTCTAGATCAGGGCGGGACTAGTATGCCCCATCCTAGAGACATGAGATTCATTGAGTTTTTTTTCTAACTCAAAAGCAATTGATACATATAGAAGACTGATTATTGTAGGCAGAGGTGGTAAAACAAAGCCATTTTTGAATAATTGGAGTACAAAAAGGCATCTTAAACTAAAAATATTTATTATTTGAATACTGGTAACTCAAAAAGAACCACACTAAATTTTGTCAAATTTGGTTAAACTAATTTATTCTCAGACCAGGACTGCACCTGAGAAGTTTCAGCTGCGGGGATAATTTTTGCTAGTTATGATTCAGTCTCCACTTTAATTAATGTGGTGGTAATTAGTAGCTACATAACATCATAAAACAGATGATGGAAAGGAAACAAAATCCTTTTGTTAGTTCCTTTTACTTATATATTAAAAGCCTAAATAACTAATATTCTATTTCAAAATCTAAATTTAATTTCATTATGTGTTTTGGCAGCCATGAGTTTTAACATATATCATGACGTGTACTTTAAATATACAATCCTAGCAAAGGAGCAAGTAAAACTTTATTGTACTGAAGAAACGGAAATTCTATAGCCTGTCATCCATTTCTTTCCTTCTTCATTCACTTTCTCGTTTTGTGTGAGAGAGAAAAGAATGGTGCTTTGAAGCCAGAGAGAATTTTTTGCACTGTCTACAGTTTATAATTGTCAAGTAAATTTCAAATATTTGCAATCTTTTAATCATTAAAATGAATTGTAAATGGGTTTTACAAATTTGATAGTAGAATAAATCTTCCAAATTTATTTCCAGCAACGTATGTTAGCATTTTTTACAAGCTTTGAATACACGTGCAAGTTTTTGCTTAGGAAAGAGATTATCATCTTCCTTACATTAAGTGTTTTGTTCTGCTTCCCAGCTATTACACATAGCAATTCATACCTATAATACTGTTTTTTGCAAGGCATTAACATGTATCAGGCCAAATCTTGCAGTCTTTACTTAGACATGCTTTTATTGGAGTCAAATAAGTTTGCTTGATTAAAGATTTAATTAGGCAAACTTATCTGACTCCAATCCTAAACCTGATTAAAGGTTTAGGACTGTAGTTAAGGACATATTTTCTTCTGAAGTAAAATTATAACGCACCCCCTGAATTTATGGAACTATGGTGATTTACCCTGGCTAAGAGTTTGGCTGATTGTGTCTAAAATAGCCAATAATAATCTGGTGGGTGGAAAAAAAATTCCAGGTATTCCACCTGCCTCTTAGTCCTCCTACCTTTTGTGGTTGTGCATTTACAATCAATTAAAAAAAAAAAAAAAAGCGTAGCCTTCTTCTTTTCATGCCCCTATTGCTGTGTGAAAGCCCTTACTGGAAATCCACTTGACAGCTCCCGTCATGTAATAGCCACAGGATCTTTATAGTAAAGAAAATATAGGGCCAGATCCTCAACGAATGTAAATTGGAGTAGTTCCTCTGAAGTCAATGGCTATATTCTAGGTTACAGCAGTTGAGGCTCTGGACTATAATGAAGGGTTGCAGGGCATGTGTCGGCCATTCTTACTCAGGGAAAAGTCCTACTGAAGTCAATGGGAATAAAGACTTAGAGGCTCAGGCCTATCATTAGAAAGCTTCTGACTATTCAGCAGTCTCTCAACCTGGCAATGGCTTTTGACCCCATTGAAGTTTTGGAAAGGACTGGTTTCCTAATGTAATCCAAGTTTTAGAAACATGGCATTTATTTTTAATCTCTGCTGAAGCCTAATGTGTACACTACACCGGATTCTGTTGCTACAAAATTGGATGAAAAGTAACTATCAGCTAGCATGACTAAAAACAACATGAGGCATGTAATGAATTGGCTTATATGTATACCTTTGCCTTATACTAGATATGAGGTCAGAATTACTCAACTTCCAGCCACCGAAGGAGTTACTAAAGTTATTTCTTTCTGGTTAGAAGCCTGCTCTTCTGGACCCAAAAGAGTGAAGTGCTATTTCTCCTGCGGCATCTGTGAAGTTAGCTAATATTATACTACAGCCACAGAACATTATAAGTTGGTATTAGACAATTCAGTGAAATCCTATGAACTCTGTATCTTATTCCAAGCCCAAAGATGGGCTGTGCCATAGCCAAGGAAGAATGTAACTTTTGCAGGCTTGTGTGTATCACTGCCCTGGCCTCATTCAACTGTTTGCTAGCTCACTTCTGGCTCCGTTAGAGTTTGTCCTTCATCGCCATAAGTAGAGGTCTGAGATGGTGAAACCAAAAGTCAATAATTCTATGCCAGTTACATAGGAATTGCCATACCAGGACCCAAAGTCCACCTAGTCTGCTTCCCTAATTGGTGGAATCCCATTTGGAGTTCATGTGTATGCCTGGAATGATTCTTCTTTCAACTCACATCTCCTCAGAACTTTTATTTTCTTGAGGGATCAAGGATTAGAAGGCAAGAATATGAATCACCCTGGGCTTAAAGAACAAATAAGAGGAATGATTTTGGGAGTGGTATGTGCAGTGCCTTTTGTTATTTCAAACAGCAGTGTACTATGCAGATTTGGGCATTAGTACCATGTTGGTCATTGATCACTGCTGATCCACAGAGATTTAACTACTCCATGGTGCTGTTCAGCTGGTTTCAGAGCCTAAATTACACATTAAAAAAATTAAAGCTGGTTAATGATTTTTAAATTATAACAAAATAGGTGAAAAAATATCACTGACATTCACTAATTTTTTCAGTTTTTTTTTTAAATCAACTATTGATCTGGTCAACATTTTTCACATATGAACTTTTAGATGAAGACATGGGAGACTTTTTATTAATTTCAATTTCCCCCTTTATCCCTCCAAATCAGTTCTTTCCCATGCAAACATTTGCTGTCGTGCCCATAAGAATGTTATGCAGTTGAGAATAAGAGAGGATGTGGCCCTCACAATTATGAATAAAATCATACAGTCTTAAACTGGAAGGGAGATGAACATGAGGAAATCTCTCTGCTGCCAGGTCAGCAAGGTTCTTAAGCACATGAATAACTTTAAATATGTGCAGAGGATGAGGGATGGTGTAGTGAATCAGGGATTAGCCTGGCACTTGGCAGACCAGTGCCAAGTCCCTGCTTTACAAGAATTCCTATGTGACTGTGCAACTTAGTTCCTCTAAACCTTGCTTTTCCACCTGTAAAATGGGGATAATAGCACTGCCTTCCCTCACAGGAATTTGGGAGGCTACATACATTAAATATTGTAAAGAGCCCAGATACTCTGATAATAGGGGCCAGATGTATCTAGAACAGAAGAAACTGGTGGAGAGTTATGCAGGTCCTAAAAACCTTGCTGAATTGGACCTTCTGTTAAGCTGTGGTCCAGACTATGAAAATACCCACAAATTCCTGCCTACATCATTGCACTAGTTTAGATCAAATACAAGGTTATTAGAGGAAAGAGGACAAAGATGTTTTAATACTAGTCCTCCTCCCTGCTATTCTTCAGAGTCTTCTAGCCCTTCTTTTCCATTTCTTAAATAGTGTCACTCCCTAAAGCCATTTTCCTCTGCAAAGTCAGCTCAATCCTCATTCATCTCACTCTCCACATGTTGCCTGCTTTCCCTGGAGCACGTAGAAGAGCATCGCTCATTCAGTTCAAGCACTAGAAAAGCACTTTCAAAATACCCATCGTAACTGCTACCTCTTGGAATCAGTTTAATCAAATTCTTACTTCAGAAGACAGAGGAACCAGAAAAAGAGGATAATGGAATATCTTCTGTGAGCTCCAGAGGAGATGAGCTTGAATGCAGTGTTTACTCTCCGTACTGAAGCGGATGTTGTGATTAATGTAGCATCGCATGTTGAAATACCCTGAAAAAATGCCTGCTTCTATGACACCAGCGTTCTCAAATTCTGTTACCAAGTATTTTGGCTTGAGAATAGTGCTCATAAAGCTATTGGCATCACAGATAGTTAACTTATTGAACTGGGGTATGAAGGATTTTTGTATCAACAGCATTTTTGTATGAACACCCACACAGAGCAGGTTCCAGCAATTGAGGAGAATTTAAAACTCTCTCTTCGAAAGAAATTTTTAGTACAAATCACACATGAGATTACAGTTATTATATCCAAAGCTTCACTTTGCTAGTCATATTTTTCCTCCTCTGTGCAATATCTATAAAACGTAGAATGAAATTCGACTGATGACTTTGGAGTTAGCCTCAATTTGGATTTCAATTTACTGATTCCTACTGGGTTTTTTAAGAACACACCAGCACACTTTTACTGCAGACTTTTTCCACTAAGGGTAGAGGCCACTATGTCTGCATATTATCAAGGATGCTTAAATGACACTGGCTGTGCTGTGGTTCCTAAAGCAGTGCCAGTACTGCAGCAAATTTAAACAGCCTTAGGGGGATGTGGAGACAGTAGTCAGAGTACCATCCTCACATGTGAGTGGGAGTCCCAATAACTTCATTAGGAGAGCCACATTTTGTCTCCTACTTCTGAGACAAAAGCTCCATTGGCTATCTCCATAAAGCTAGAAGAGATAGCCTGCACGATCTTTATTAATACTATACTCCCATTCTCTTCCAAGTACTTAAAGCTCTGTGTAAAAGGCCTTCCTTTATAAATTAAACTTCACAATCATTACTCCATCACACTAGAAGTGTCAACTAAGGGCTAAAGACCATCTTGATACTTGCTTTTTCTGTTCTTCATTTTGACTCAGCAAGCTGCGATGCATAGGAGCAGACACTTGCTAACCAAAAACATGATCTACAGGAAATAGGAATTAGTTATATTCATTCCCCTCCTCCCACAACTGAATGCCTGGGTTGTGTATTGGGCTGTGCGCTTTTTTGTGTCACTCTTTCTTTGTAACCTCCCCGTCTTGCTCTTCCTCCCCTATATCCCTCACAGTACAAAGAGAGCATATTCATGCAGCGTGTCTGATGGATAATGTGTTCTTGCATGTGGTAAATTGTTTCCTCTCTAAAAATCTATCAATGTTATTGGAGACAGGTAGTGTTTACTAAAGAAAAAATGCAAATTTGGTGTCAAGAGCCAGAAATATGGATGCCAATCACAATTTGAGAATATTCAAGAGGCAAAAAGAGAGAGTTAAGTAGTGACTCTGAAATAATAGTTCATTAAGGTTTTCAGCTTCAATATTTCCCCCCCCCTTCAAAAAAGCATTAAAAAAGTTAAACCAGTCACAGTAAAAATGCTTTACTAGTTACCAGGAATAAAGTAAACCTTTCCATAAAAACTATTCAGCTAACAAAAAACCTCATTATAGACCCAGAAGGCCAAATTCTGTTCTTAGATGCTCAGGTGACCTTACCGTACACTTTCACTGCTGTAATTAAGTGCAGAATTTGACCTAAGATACGCTCATAGTCTGTAAGGTCAGGCCTCCTGCACAACGCAGGTCACAGATCTTCACCACCCAGCCCTCCCTATCAAGGGAGGTTGGAGCCCTATACCCGAGGGCAGAACTAGCCATACTTACTGAAGAAAAGAGATGGTTCAAAAATGCTTTGTTGCAGTAGAGAGAGGGAGGGAAAGATACTGAACCTCTTCCCTGTTTCAGAACAGAAAATCCTGTTTCAATCCAATTTTAAGTTGTTTTCTGGCAAAAGAGTGGTCTCCCTCTGAATTTCAGCTAGTGAAAGTCAGGGAAGATGTCATCTAGGCTTCAGATTCCAGGTAAAAAGGAGTCTAAAATATTAATATTTTATTTATATCTATACAATGACTAAAATTTTTAAGGTTGTAGGTAAACAGATCTCATAAGGTGCACCATATGAGTGACCTGTGTTGGTGGCATTCTTAGTCTTGCAGCTCTTTTGAAATCAGATGTAAACCTCTTCCGGTATAATACTGCTCACAGAAACATTGTTTGAGTTTTATAAAGAGTCTTGGAGAGAAGATATGCTTTGTTGGAGAAAAGCTCAGCTGTCAGGTTTTTTCAGACTGTTGCTCAGAAATATCAATGATAAAAGATCTCATTCTGCATCTGATTGATTTTGCTGCTTAAGAAAACAAAACAATTTCCCCACATATTGGCACTGAAGTGGTCATATTTAAAACATGTTAGGGAAGTAATTGCATTTTTTAAAATGTAAAAAAGTTGCAAATTTGTGCCTGTGTTATTTCTTTTGGTTTTTTGGGAAGATTAGAAACAGAACACAAGATGTACCTGGCAGACAGACAAGTCATTGTAATGCAGGATACATGGTGCTGCATTTCACTTTAAATCAGGAACTAAAATGTACCATTTTTGGACTAGATAATAGATTCCATTTGGCTATGGAATTTATCCCATGCACGAAGAAACCTTTGCCAACTCTTTCTGCAGTCAATAAGATATGTAATTGGATCTCACTTTCCAAAATATCCCTCCCCCTTTAAAAAAAAGTAAGGTGCTCAGAAAAAATCCAGATGCTTGAGAATGAAGAAAAAAAGGGATATCTTAGAAGTCATAATAAAACCTGAGAAATATTGCTTGCACAGTATTGCAAATTACATTTTCAAACTATGTATCATGATGCCAAGTATCATCTTGTCTGCTTTCAAGACATAGAGATCTCAAATGTCCACAGCTGCAAATAAGAGCTCAGAATCTAGAAAACTATATAGAATAAGTTGCATTAACCCTACAAGGCAAGAAGGCTCACATCTCCACTGTGTGCTAAGAGGAAAGGTGTGGGAAATATATGTGCCATAACATACAGATTCTCATTTCCTGAGGACATTGCTCCCAGTGGCATATAGACTGATTTTTTTTCCCATTAGAGCCAGATACACAAAGGCATTCAGGTGCCTAAAGATGCAGATAAGTGCCTATTGGGATTTTCAGAAGTGTGTAAACAAGTTAAGGCTCCTAAATCCCTGACTATCAAAGGGAGTTCAGTGTCTATCCTGCTTAGGCACTTTTGTGACTCCCACTAGGTGCCTAAATATCTTTTAGGAAAAAAAATTAAAAAATCGAGCTCTAGGTCTTTTATTAACCCTGATGGATCTCTGTAACTAACATCACCATCTATGTTGCTGATTATGCCGGGCCAGTTCCTGCTCAGTTTATTCACATAAGCAGGTTGACTTCAATGGATTAGTTGTATAAAGCAAGCAGGCTCTGGCCCATTGTGTAATTTGGAACTTTGGACACTTCAGCCACATGTGACACTTTGGATCCTTGAAGCCCCCAACAAACTACTTTGGAAACATCTAATATTCCTATTGGGAGAAAGGAATGAGCTAGGAAGTAGTAGAGACATTTACAGTCGCAGCAGAATCTGAAGAGAAAAGAAATTCTTTGTGCTCTTTGTGCAATTTCCTGATAAACTGAGATTTAGCCTGGAGTGCAACCTACAGCACAAATGTTTACTTATTGCACTGGAGTTGCTCCATAGAGTACATCCTGCACCTTCTGGTAACAATGACCATCTGAATGGCATCTTTCTATTGATCCAAGTCTCACACAGTATGAAACTCAGAAGAGACGGGTGTTTTAGGGAAGGAGGCCTCTTTACAGCTTGGGTTTAAACGTGATAATGCTTTATTCAGGCATAAAATTTGCCCAATAATTTATTGAACTTTTCATACAAAACTATGCTCAAACAACAGCCTCCCCCCAATCTATTTAAAATTTCAAATACAAGTCACCAATGACCAGCACCTACCGAGATATATTCATTCTGGTGAAGTTTCACTTTGGGTCAATAACTTAATAATCCCTGGGCCAGAGAGAGCAAAAGAGATTGGCTCATGATCCAGTGGTTAGGGCCTATCCGTGGGATGTGGGAGGGTTAATCCCTCCTCCTATGAATAGTTATTTCTACATAGGGGAACAGCTTCAGCAAGAGAGATTGAGAGCCCATCCCCCTCCCACCTCACATACAGATACCAGCATAGCTAACAGTCTGGTTGGTAGTAAACCATTCCCTTTGGGTGTGGAGCCTTGCTTTCAAGTCCTTGCTGGAAATCAAGCAGGGTGAAGATTCAATGCTGGGTTCCCCACATGCTAGGTGAGTGCCCTAGCCTCTGGGATATGGACACTCACCCTGCTCTTAGGATAGGACGGCTCTAAGCATGCCTACCAGCTTGTGTCTCACAGATGAGATAGGCAGGGGAATACCTTGTTTAAGAATCCCAACAGGGATTAGGTGGGAGTGAGGGCTCTAAGCAGTTTGTTGGCTGGAGGGTAGTTTAAGGATTTAGGCAGCTGTGCACTTATCTGCTGGCAACCACTTAGGTGCCTATATCAGTCGTGCCTAAATACTGGATTTAAATGTCTAGAGAGACCTAAGATCCTTTGTAAATCTAGCCCTCTTACGCCCCTACTGGAAAAAATACTTAAGAAGATGATTAACTTTAAGCACCTGCATAAATCCCGCTGAAGAGAGTTACTTCCGAGGGATTGAAGTGCTTGCTGAACATGGATTAATTTAAGCACATGCTTAAATACTTTGCCAAACTGAGGGCTTTAATAGAACTCATCTGGACTATCTTTGTGTTATTTATACTTTTCTGTACAACTAAGCTTAATTTGTGTTTACCACAAACAATTTAAAACAGATTAAAGTACAGATTAGGATTCAAATTTTGAGAGGATTATTTAAACCAGACCACTAAATAGTGTGAATTTTGTCCATTACTATCTAAACTCACTATGACGGGGGTATGTTCTAAACATGGGACCTTAGTGAATTGTTACTAATTCAGCAATGCATGTACCCACATGCTTAAAAGATAAGCATGTGCTTAGTTCCATTGACTTCTCTGTGACCATTCTGGAATTACTTATGTGCTTAAAGTAAATTACATAATTAAAGTTAAGCATGTGCTTACATGTGCTGCTAGACTGTGATCTGTTGGAGAACAGAGTAGAAAGACGCTCATTTTCATGATGTTCATAACTACAATACCTGCTCATTCTTGATCAATTGCAAGTATGTGGTGCAGATGTACACCATAAACTGGGTCATTGAATGTGTAATTACGTCTTCCAAATGATCACAGAATCTATTGCTATTGTTTTCTAAGGGCTGCCATTAATGTTAACAGCTACACTGAGCAGAACTGCTTTCCCATCAAACAGTGACACAGTAAAGCATACCATGGCAAAGAAATTTGGGGTGAGGGATAAGAAAATCTTACTGTGGTTAACATTTAAGTCATGTAATTTGTCCTGTACCTTTTAAAATATTTTTTAAAAAGGTAACTATTCTCTGTAATGTTTATACTCACAATATGTACCTATTACACACACACTGTAGACCTGTGAAAGTTAAAATTGCAGACTTTTTGCCTTTTAGATTGTAGGGGCATTGGGAAGGAATCACAAATGAATTCAGAGAGCGCTTCTGTTAAATATGTACAGTCAGAAATTGCCATTTAAAGTACAGTGGGCATCCTTAAAACATTTCCCTTTAATTTGAGGTAAGATATCACTACTGCTGGTGGTATTTTCCAGTGTACTCCAAATAGAAGGAATATGTAAGAAGCCACTCACCACCAAAGCAGCCCCTGGCAGTGTTGTGGTGAATCAGCACCTGTCATCACATTCAGTCCCTAAATCAACTATGCTAGTTCCAGACTCAGCTAGTGCCTTGCTCCCCTCAGGATATGCAGAAAGTCTGACAACAGACAGTCATTGATCAGTCAAGAAATGGGGGCAGTTCCAGAGCTGCCCCAGATACATGTCTGAAGGTTCCTGCTCTCCTGTTTTTCTTCAGGCCTTTCTCCCATTCAGATTCTCTCGTGCCAGGGTAGGCTCACAGTCCTTGGCACCTTAGAGAATGGCAGGGAATACACTCCATTAGGTTCCAATCCAGGGTCCCATGGTAGGCATCAGAGGGCTGCATACCGAAGGTGTTGCACCACTGCTTCCCTGCCTTACTCCTACCTGGCTCCTTCTACTAAAGGGCAAAGTGAAGACTTAAACAACTAAACCTCAGACCTCTTGTGTGTGACAAGTCCTTGTGTCCTCAGCAGATCTGATAGAGTCACAATAGCCAGAGGGCCACCACCCTCCCAGACCTTTCGCAGTGCTTCCCTCCAAGCAGCTAAGAGATCTTTTCACCTCCACCAGCTACCTGATACTGAGCCAGTCTGGTCTCCTTTTGAGCAACTCCTCCAGCTCATACTTGCTTTGCCAGTGCGGTGGGGTGGGGCTGCCTGAAATAAAAATCTCTCTTTAACCCCTCCCTTTTGGTGTCGGGTTTGTACACCTCATCATAGGATACCACCCATATAATTAGTCTTGTCTAACCTAAGGGAAATAAAGGCAAAAAGTGAAATTAAATTAATAGTAAATGTGACAGGTACCTGCTGTACAATTCACCGTTATCCAAAACTCAGAGTTCAAATCAAAACATTTGGATATTTCCTTTGGACATTTTGCCATTGTACTGTGGGAAGCCATTTGTTTTATGCCAAGTTAAAGCAGTTTAATTGGTGGGATAAACTGGACTATATCTATACAACTTGTGAATTCTGATTGCTCTTGTGAAATTGTGTTATGAAAATCTGCTGTGTTATACGAGTGCCTGTATTTATGTGGCTTAACCACTGCTGACAAGTTTTGAAGAAGGTACACACCAGACAAATGCAACAGAAGGTGCTTAGGACTTCATGACCTTTTTCAGATGCAAACATCTGGGACAATGAGTTAGCTACCTCCTTAGAAAATCAGGTTAGCTGACTCCTCTGCAGGGAGGGGAAAAGGTAGGAGCTGTGGGAAGTTAGTAGAAGAACAGGTGACCAGGAGAGATTTAAATAAAGAAACACACCGGAACAGTGGGCCAAAGGAAGAGGAAGTATCAAAGGAGCAGGAGAGAAAGGTGACAGAACATAGATAAGGGGCTCTGAGAGGAAGAGGTGACCCAACATGTTGCTTCATGGGGCAGGGGTGCTCCTGCCTGCTTTCTTCAGCCTTGATGATGCTCGGGGACTTGGAACCCAGCCCAGGGAAACCCTGGAGTGGTGGGGAAACTGAGGCAGGAACATAAATATTGTGTTTGCTATGGTCTATACTCTTGTGCTTTACATATGGATTAAGTATAAAAGAACATAAAACTGTTAGATTGTGCAAAGCGTGTGTTAATTACTTTTCAGCTGCCTCTCAGAGCATAAAACTGTAAACCAAGGGCTTCACACCTGTAAGGGTTGGCATAATGGGAGATGGGGATGAGTAATACTTGGGGTATCTTGGGAGTCAGTGCTGGTCCTGGACATCTATGGTAGATGTGCTGAGTAGCCCCATTTCCAAGGAGGGGTGGCAGTCTGAGGGTATGTCTACACTGCAGACTGAAGTCAATTTACTTTAAATCAACTTTCACCCGCTGAATTTTAGAAGTCTCAGAAGCATGATCACACCACACTCCTTGCACCAGGCTCTTGCGTCCCCACTCGCCATGCTTGGGTCGACATTCTAAGCAGTGCACCATGGCTAGCTATCCCACAGTGCAACTAGCTGCAAAGGCTTTTGGGAAGCTTGTTGTTCTCTCATGATGCAACGTGCTCCCTCTCCCTCCCTTCTTGTCCCCCCCAAAAAAAACAAAAAACCTGCAAACGCTTTTTCGTGCCGTTTTACTATGCCACGCACATGCTGTTGCTGGAGAGGCATGGAGCCCGCTCAGCTCTAGCATTGTGAGCATCACAGATACTGCAGGATAAGCCGTGAGGTATTTTCAAAGGCAAGAGAGCAGCTGCAGCACAGGAAATAGCGATGTTACTAAGGGTGCCCTGGTACAAATCAGACCGAAACAATTCCCGTTTGCTTCAGGCTGTCACACATCATCTTCAGTCCACAGATCTTCTGGTCCTGGGAACCAGGCACAGACTGCTGGGATCGCATCATTATGAAGGTGTGGGATGATGAGCAGAGGCTGCAGAACTTTTGTATGTGAAAGGCCACTTCCTTTGAACTTTGCACAGAGCTGTCACAAGCCCTGAAGCAGAAAACATAGGGCAACCAGTGTCCCGACCCATAATGCCCATTGTAACAGTATTAGGACTAGGGGTAGTCTTGGGGAGGCCTCCAGGGACTCTGTCCATGGCAGAGAATAAAACAGAGTGACTATTGATTGGTTACTTTAAACTTGTGCCATCTTCCCTAGGTGACTGTGTGATATCAGTCTCTTGAGGGTAATGCAGCTGGAAAGGGAAGATTTGCTGCAAGCATTGGGGCATAGGCAAGGCCCTTATATGGTTATGCTGTGTTCTGCGATGCCTGCTCAGTTAAGAGCAGAGTGGTGGGGAAAAGTATCCTATCGTGGTGGAAGAAATAAGGCTGTTCTCCCCAGAAATTTTCTGCAAAGGTTAACAAGTTACCCAAATGAAAGTTTCCTTGAGATATCCACAGAGGATTCTCAGAACATACCTCTGCACATAAATTGTCTGTTTCAGTAACCCTCCACTGAAGTTTGCCACCAGCCAGTATGTCCTTCTCCTCAAATACACAAACTCCTTTTAAGCAGCTGGATTTTGGATATAACCACAGAAAAGATTGTTCACAGACACTCACCAGATGTGCCTTCCCCTGCATCTCGATCAGTCCCACTGTCTTGTGTGTGGCTGGCCTGCTCTGGGGTAACGAACAAGTCCTGGCTCTCAGAGAATGGATACCCCACTCTCTTGCACCCTGCTCTCATCCTCAGAGTCCTCCCCATTCATCCTGGACTGGGATTCTTCGGAGGTATCGATGCTGCATGGTGGCACCATGGTGTGGTCTCTGCCGAGAAGTGCATGCAGCTTCTCGTAAAAGCAGCATGTTTTGAGCAAGGAGCCAGAAGAGCTGTTATCAGAAAACTAGGAAAGCTAAGCCTGCCTCAGCTCTTTGATCTTAACGTGGCACTGCTGTGTGTCCCTGTTGTGCCCCTTCTCCAACGTCATGAGATCTTTTCATAGACATCTAAATTTCTTTTGCTAGCTCTTCGCCCCACAGACTGATGAGATCCAAGGCCACTGGTCGACTCCATACTGGAGCATGTTTGGGCCATGTAGTTGCCATGAGCAGTTCAGCTAAAAAGCTTTCTCCATGCAGTCTAAACCAGAAATGGTCATTCAAAATTTCCCAAAGGCTTGATGGGAGGAGCGATTTTCTGTGTACGTGGCCAGGCTACAGTAGAGCATGAATGTCCAGAGTGATCACAACAGGGCATTATAGGATACCTCCCGGAGGTCAATAGTGTTGATTTACATTGCACTCTGCCTACACTGATGCAAACTCGACCCATGGAATTTCAATTCAGTATTATGCCATTTGCAGAGGCGGTTTTATTAGGTCAACTTTTACTGCGCTTTAAATGGACGGAACTTACATGCCAATGGAGACGCATACTTTAGTGGGTCGACGTAAGTGGCACAATATCAACCTCCATTGCCAGTGTAGACTGGGCCTGAGGATCAGTGGGCAAGGTACATGCTAGAGGGGCCAAGGGAGGAAGTAGTATTACAGACCCGGACCACAGAGAATTGGTTTCTTCTCACTGCAGTCCTAGTAGCTGGCCAGCAAGGGGTGCTCAGTTGGGTCTGTGACAATTGATATGTCTATTACACGGTTTCTTCCTTAGGTGGTGAATGGAGTATTGTTGTGTCTGTACTGAAGCTGGTTACAATTTACATATTGTAACTGGAAACTTGCACATTTTTAGTGATTTTCAAACCATTCACAGTATATTAAAATGTCACATGGGTCTCACAGAAAGGAAAATGTTGTCTTCTGATGCATAGGCTGTCTTGTAAATCTGCTGTGATTCTGGGTAGATCCTATATACAATATTTGGTATTCTAACAAAGTAAATGGGAAAGTCTTGTAATGCACTTCTGTGATGTATTGCAGCTCTGTAGTTATTTCATATTTCAAGCAATTCAGAAATATAAATATTCACCCATTGTTAACATCTTAGTCAACCTCAAAATTTGGTGTGCAGGTCAGGAAAGCTGCAGCAAGTTCAAGAGAAAGGTTAGGAACATGAGAATTTGTTCCAAATGAACAAGGCATATGGCTCTTTTCTCAAATGCTTCTTGAGAAATTTGGCTTTGTTAGTGAAAAGTGACAAGGAAAATTTAACTTACATGACCAACATTTATGTCGCATATCAATGTAGTTCTTTGTAACCTTGATCGCACGGCAGGCATTATATTTTCACACAGATGAAGTGTTCTTGAATTTAAAAAAAAAATGTTATAACCCTCCACCCCTGCTTTTATTTAAAATCCTAATTGTTAAAGGCTCTCAATTCAGTCTTTGCAGTTGGACCCACAGTTTTGCATTCGTGATCATTCTACACCCACATAAGGCAGAGTGAGTGCACTCGCATGGCATTTGCATCTGTCAGACCAGTAGACAAACCACATTAAGGGCTACCTGACATTCTGATCCATGTGAACTAGGATCTCTGTAATCACAAATAAGACTCTGGCCAACAGCGTTGTGACTAATATCCCCTCCTGTGCTTGGTGAAGAATTGTTCCTCTTCTCTCTTTCTTAAATACCTTCTCTCCCATATGTATAGGGTGCATGTGATCCATCCCCAAATTAACAATCTACATTAGTTGCAGCTGTATGTCAGCCACAACCTTCATCTGTAGCACTGGCTGGATTACTAATTCTCCTAAAAAACATCTGGGTATGCAAATTAAAGGGTTGAGGGGGGTGTCTTTCACTGATATGACTGAGCACCAAGTAAACACATAACTTAATGAAATGATCATGGAGAGAAAGCTTAATTTCACCAACAACTGTGCTTCTGATCTGATCTCTTTACCAGAGATTCTGCAGGCTTATTTTCTACTCTCACCATCTCCTCTATTAGTGCAGTTTTGCCTACAATCAACCAAGGCTTCAATTTCCTCGAAGTGATGCTGAAAGCATCATCCATGCAACATTAAGGCTGAGATTTTCTATGCACATAACTTACAAAATTCATACTCTGGCCCTAGGCTTTGTTGGAGTCTCTGTAAACTAAGACCAGAAAGGCCTCATGTAGCTTCTCCATTTTGTTGCCCTCCACACCCTAGCAGCAGGCAGTACTAATAGTGCTGCAACCTGTAAAGAGTATTGGTGGAGTGGGTGTGTTCATAAGTCTGTCCTTTATGTGAGTATGTGCATACATGTACTGGACACTGTGGGCTTGATAAAATGCCTGTTCGAGTCAGTGGTTCTCTTTATCTCAGTTTCAATGCGTGTTAGATCAACCCCTAAGTGACAACATAGATTGCCTAGACCCTTGGGTGATGCTGCCCTTGTAATGGATTGGCAACATTGACCAAACTTAATGTTTCTGTGAAGATCTCTCTTAAATTCCTGACTTTCATACATATAAAATCTTCAGCTGAAGCTGCATAAATCATTTTCGTAGAATACAAAGTGGACCCCGAAGGCCATCTAGTGAGGAAAACCATAGCCTGGATCTGAAAAACAGCACTGTGTCAAGCTCCCACCCCATGGAAGGGGAAGGAGAACAGTAAAGTGGAAGCTTGGGAGGGGAGGGACTATATATTTCTTTCCCAACAGACTCAACCTACACCAGCTCAAAGGAGCTGAAGATGAAACATGGCAATTTTACTTTCTAGAATCAAATGAAGTCTCTCCTGTTCCTGTAACTGCCAACAAAATGTTAATGTAAATAAAACCACTGCATAATCCTGTGTAGAGGATTCAGTCATAAACGCTGCTTGATTCAGATTTTAAATCCATGTCACAGCTTTCACTGAGATGAGAAAACAATTGTACTATTCATTATTGTAAATACAAAGTTGATGACAAAACCCCTGCCTGCCTTATGCTTGCTTTTTCTACCACATTACTTTTTTTATATGCAGTGTGTCCGACAAGACATTTTTTCCCCAAAAAAGGATTTTTCCTCCACCCACAAACCTGTCATTCCTCACTATAGATGCTACAGCAACTCAAAGTATCACACAGGAGCACTATATTCTTTGTCTTTTGTATCAGTGTGACTTAAAGAGACAGATGACTAGGAATGTTTGAACACATATAGTTAGAGCTGTGTAAACAGACTCTTCAGTTTCCTGGAAGCTTTAAAAAAAAATTTGACCCAAGAAAACCTTTTTTCTGCATTTCTGATTAATTGCAAAATAAAAAAAAATGTTTCAAATCAAACAAAATGTTTCCTTTGACCTGAAACCAAACTGTTTCAGAAATTTCTTTTTTTAAATTGCAAAGTCTCATCCTTGAACTGAAAAAATCAGAACTCCCGCCCCCCCCCCCAAAACCATCTAAACTTCTTTGGAATTTTTAGGGTTTTTTGCCAACCAATTCAACAAAACCAAACACAAATTCTTGGAAGTTTTCAGAGTCACTGAATCTGCACTATTCACAAAAGTGGCCAAAAATATTCACCTAGCACTATCTGCACCAGTATTTATTCTTACCATAGCTTGCTCAATTGTCTGTAAATGGCTTCTCCTAATGCAGACAGTCTCATGTGACATAGAGGCTAAGTGCCAACTAGGATAAAATTTTCAAACCAGGGAACCTAAATCCATATTTAAACATTTAAATAAAAGTAGCCTGATTTTCAAAAGGTACTGAGTACAATAAAAGCGTCTGAAAATCAGGTCACATACTTAAGAGCCTAATTTTGGTAACTCAGGCTTGCAAATTTTGGCCGTAAATTAGTGAACAACCAAATTCTTTATTTAATGCTCCCTTAACATGGTAAATGCCTAATTTGGGTGGCCAGGTTTATGCGATATGATTAATCAATGCCATGGGGAAAGGAGTGTGGGTATGCATGTGTAAAAGTGACAGCTTTTCACTCCTGTGGAAAAAGAAATGTATAAATGGTTATATTTAAATGTTATCTTCAGTTTTGAAATTAAAGAGTGATGCATTAAGTTTGAGATCCACATCTGATGCGCACTGCATACCACTAATTTTATTAATTTTTAGAGACTGCTGAAGAAATTTATGAATTTTATTGTGCTGTATTGAAGAGTGACAGATACACATACATATTGATGTGGCTTGTGGCTACTCCCATGTAACACTTGATCCTTAAATAGTCTGAGATTTCTTTTTCATCAAGATGAATTTCCATCATTCTTTCAAAGAAAAATTCTCTTTTGCAACTGGTTTAATAGAAAGTGTGTGTGTGTGGTTTCCCTCCACCATTGAAATTCCTACAAGCTTTCCTGTTATAACAACGTGCAATAAGCCTAAAGAAAGGGTAATGTTTGCTCATTGTTGTCTATTTAGCAGTGACTAAAATGTAGGTTTGTTGAGTGGGCCTCAAATGTAAAAATACAAGTGCTGATTCCTGCAGGCTTTACTCAGCCAAAATTCTTACTGATTGCCAACCCAGACTTTATTCACTGATTTCAATGGAAGTTTTGCCTAAGTAAGATGTGCATGCCTTGGAACTCACTGTATACAGTTATTTAATTGAGAAATAGTATTGAAATACTGGCAGTGAACAACCAGGCCACTACCTTACTCAGAAAAATGAGAGAATAAAATCAGAGTAAAAACAAATACATCTGCAGCCCAGTGCTACTTTCCACAGCCATCACCCTTTGCAGAATAGCTCATCTGTCCTGGCACCCCAAATTTAATGGACATTCTCATAAGAGGCTTTGTAGCAGCACTTCAGTAGCTGCTACCGGGTAGCAATGTTGGGCTCCTTCAGAAAGCTCTTAATTAAAGACACACCATACCATGCTTCTCCTAAAACACTAACATAGAAGAGTCAATAGAATCTAGTGTGTCTGAAACATATCCAGAGCCAGGATCCATCTGTGGAATCCTACAGCTTCATGTGAAGCTACCACTCTTGGAAATTGCAAGAAGATTAATATTTTTTCCATCATGGATTTTTAATTTTTGGTATTGAAACACACAGAATTATTTTACTTAATGCTCTTTATTTGGTAGGTATCAGTAGGAGCGCCACACACAGACAGAGTGTATGTAATCCTGAGAGTACCACTTATCTCTTTGAGTTAATTTATTCCATGATTAATCAGGTTACAATGAAATCAGCCCCTTTTTACAATAAGTAGCAAATCATTAATTCCTGATAATACTTTATGTGAATCATGGTGAATATTTTAAATAATAATGCAAGTGTAATACACATTTCACTGGAGACCAGTTGTAATGTAGCACTTATTAATGGCCATGTAGCACCAGGGTTCTGCCCCTCTGTTGCTGGGTTGTTTGATCTGCCAGGCCTATCATGGCATGTCTCCCTGGTTGCTGGGCAGACAGGATTGCCAGCCCTGTCACTGCCCAGCCTCGTCGGTGTGGCCCTTCCTCAGGCCCAGGCTCGGAAGAAGGCCACTGCACCTTCTTCAAGGGGAGAGTTAGCTTCTACAAATCTCAGTCCTGCCTCTCTGGCAGGGCAGGGTGCCCAAGCAGTCTGTCTCCTCAGGCCCCATAGGTAGGGTGAGGCAGGCAAGCATGTAGTCTCGGGGTCTCCAACCCCTCAGACAGGTGAGGCCAACAATAGTCTATAGCCTCTGGCCTTTTCAGCAGGGTGAGGCAGGCAGTGGTTCCGCTATCCACGGAGGGGTCTCCTCCTGGGGTCGCTAGGGAAGGCGGGAGGGGGACGCAGGCCCTCCCGACTTCACTGCATCCCAGCCCAGGGCCCTAGCAGTGGCAACGATGTTGCCACCAGGTCGAGGGGGGGGGTGCAGGGGCTCCCGCCGCAACACACCGATGGGTCCTGGCCCCTATCTCAGCCACTAACAATGGCTGCCCCTGGGCTACTTCCTCCCCGTAGCCCCAGATACCTGCATCCACCAGGTCCTCCTAGTTGCTGGGGCATTCGGCTCATGGCAGACTCGCTAGTCCCTCCTCATCTACAGGTGGGGAGCTCCTTGGCAAGGGGCAACTCCTCCAGGTCACAGGGGTCCTGGGGGCCTTCGGCATCAGGCAGCTCCTCCAAGTCTTGGCCCATCTCCAGAGGCCCAGCAGCCCATCCAGGTCAGGGCCGGCCTCTCTGGGTATCTCCCACCCCAGAGTATCCAGGGGCTCAGTCCAGTCCCTTGGACCCAGAGACCCTACCCAGCCCTGTGGGCTTGGAGGCCCAGTCCAGTCTTTGGGGCCTGGAGGCCCTATCCAGTCCCAGGTAGGGTGGGCCACTCCCGGCACCTCTGTTCTGGGAGGCCCTTGCTCGAGGTGTCAGCCCAGCTGGTCTCAGGCCTACACTGCAGCCAGCAGGACACATCTGCATCCAGTAATAATCTGTGCCTGACTGAGCTGCGAGCCCTGCCTTTTATCCTTCCTGTCCCACTAGAAGCTCCGCCCCTCTGTTGTCGGGTTGGTCGGTCTGCCGGGCCTATCATGGTCTGTCTTCTTGGTTGCTGGGCAGACTGGATTGCTGGTCCTGTCACTGCCCAGCCTGGTCGATGCGGCCCTTCCTCTGACTCAGGCTCAGAGAAAGGCCACTGCACCTTCCTACAGGCCACTTCTTGTTAAGCTATTCCTATGAATGCCAAACAGGCTATTAATGTTGAGGCCCTTAATATAATGTTTCTAGGTGATTATGCTTTACTGCTCAGTCCATTTTAATCTTTTAATATTTTAACCTTTTGGTATCAAAACTATAACACTGTTGGCTAAAACTTTGTAACTTTGTCTGGCACATACATCACAAACGTTTGCTGCAAGAATGACCCCCAACAGATGATCTAGAGAGGAAAAATTGGACAGTCTAAGGATCAAGACTCAAATCTGGAGCTCAAAGTGGAGAACAAAACAAAAATAGCCCATTTAAACTACAAGTAAAACTGCTTTTAAAATACTCTTTATATTAATTTTATCCAACTTCCCAAACACTTGGAAAATGCAGCAAGCACTATCATTTTTTTGTATGTGAACAGTCTCCATAGCTGTATGCTAAACACTGAGCTGAGTGAGTGCAAACTGACTCTTTCCTGCAGTTATGACCAGAATCTTTATTCTTGAAATGATATAATTACATATCAGGTTAAAGAATTCCAAGGGATAAATTGTCTTCAGGTTTTTCTTTAACTCATTTACCTCAGTATGGCACCACTGACTAGCCTCACATAATTACACTTTGAGTGGGAAGGTAGAAAAATTCTCTTTCCTGCTCTGACTGACCTTCTTTAGCATTCTTGGTCTTGCTGCCTAGGTTCCTGAGCTTGAATGACCTTTACCCCATCTCTGAAGCTCTGTGAAACGACACTTATTTGCAAATGAAGGGCCAGACTACCTGCTTCTGTGCAAAAATGGTCAAAGGGGGAAATTACAATGAAAAATCCACTGCATTATGGGAATGGAAAATGTCACCCTTTCCATGGGCTGGGTATAGTGGTAGAAGGCATACAGGGGTTAGCCTACCACTAATGGAGAGCCTAAGAATCTGCAGGCAATCCTCACCCCATCTTCATGGACCATGGCCTCTCCATGCTTAGCCATTGCCCTTTTAGTATGTTTTCAAGCTCCTCAACCCCTCCACTAACATAGTTGGCTCACATGCCATATTGTGATTGGCTCCACCACTGAGACTGCACACTACTTTCCTGTTGCCTCATCTAACTTTTAGGTGCCTGGAAAATCGCTGGTATTCACAAAGCCTAACTTCGGCACCCAGGCTCCCTGTACAATGATTAGGGAGAGAGAAGCACCTTAGAATGGGATTCTCAAAAGATGGCAGACTAGGTGGCTCCTCAACTAAGCTAACCTATGGAAGATGCCTAGCCAATGGGTGTGTGTTAATCCACACACCTCCACTGCTTGGGAGTCTCGGCTGCAAACCCTCTCTTGGCATTAGGCACCTACATGATTTTAGCAAGAAGCCAGGGTGTAGGGGAGATGAATGAGCTGGTTATGTGAGAGATGCCCATCTGAAAGGTAGCAGATCCCAGTTCATATCCTTTCTCCCCCTCAGATGGAGGGAGGACTTGAACTGGGGGGTGGCCTGCGTCCTGAGAACCCTAACCAGTAGGCTAAAAGTTACAAGGGAGGTCCTTCTCCTCCCCCTATAGATCTTTTTCTGTATGCATGACTAGAGGGGCTGATCTAGTAGGTGAGTTCTCAGCATGCCTACCGGATTGGGCCCCCCTGTTAGACGGAAGAATGTGTATCTTTCCCCAGATTGGGCATTGCTCTGGGCTTAGGCTGCAGTGCGTATGCACAGAAGCAGAAAAATACACACCTAGGGTACTTTTACTGCAAAAATGTAGGTGCTGAGCAAGTTTCGGTGCTTACAGGGTTTGGGGGAAGCTGAAGTGGTGGTTCTATGAATCCCAATGGTGCCTGATTCTAGGATTTAGGTGTCTAAATTGACAGCTAGGTGCCTACGTCCTTGCCATGTGGCCCATGGCCTTTGAGGGTGATTAAAGCTAAGTCGAAACAAGTGCCATTAACTTAGGTGGCAATTTACCCTCTGAGCAATGGTGGGCTGCTATGGGAACATGGCATATAAGTGGCTAGTCCATAGCTCAACCACCTTTCTAGCCAGTTGCATGTTATTTAAAACAGGTGGGGTTGCTGTAGAGCAGCTGCCAGTAACAAGGTGGTGATAGTGGGGGAGAGGAAATAGCAAGCCCTGGTCTACCACAATCCTCCTTGTGCCTTCCCGGCTTGTACTTTTGCTGCATTTTATTCTTCTCTACCCCCTATATGCACCACAACAGAGAAGAGCTTCTTTTTTAAATGATTTAAGCAACACGCTAATAGTTTCGAAAATAAATGGTTCTGTTTTACTTTCAAGGATTAGCACATAAAAGTCCCCCTCTGCATATTTTACTCCCCCGCCTGCTCCTCATTTTCACAGGTTATTCAATGGCATGTAGCAAAGTGCCTTTAGTACACTAATGAAATATCATCTGTTAATTTATTAGTGTGCTTCTTCCCTCTTGATAAAACACATATAGGGCTTTCCTAGCTGACACAAGGAGCCAGATTTTAAAAGATTCAGTTTTGCATGTCTTTAAGTGCAGCCCCATGTTACATAAACATCTTGGGCAGAACTTGTTTGCAGAAGCCAGGTGAACACAGCCCAAGGAAAGTTGTGTGTGTGTGTTACGTGCTGTAGTAAATATATAAACCTAAAGATGTCATTGAAATAAGCATCTGAGACATGATCCCATGCCTAGCCCAGACCAAAGTAACGGATGAGAATAGTGTCTCTGTTAACAGCAGGCACCATTCTTGGGTCAGATTCTGATCTGTCTTACACCAGTGTAAATGCACAGTAATTCTAGTGACGTGGTCAAATCATTACACTGGAGTTACTCTAGAATTACACTCATATATCTGGGACCAGAATCTGGCTTGTTGTGTTTGAAACGGGGTTGTGATATCTGGATAACTATGAGGTAAGCTCAGAAACGATCAGTTTGGCTGTAAACTAGGACAATGCTTTGCCTAAAGTTTTTGTGCTGCGTTTTGCTTTGGCTATCTAATATTCCTGGTCTGTTGTGAGCATACTTGTGTAAATCCTTCAGACTGAGATACAAGTCACCAGGATATTGTCAATTAACTTCTTTCCAGCAAAGAATCCTCTCCTGGCACCAAATCATTTGTAGAACTCAGCAGCTCTGAGAGCATGAATGTGAGTTTATACAGTGTATTTAGTCAAGGGCTGGGATTCAGTGGCGAAAAACCCGACTGCAAAGCTTTAACAATATTTATTTTCTTTCTGGCATTGGTTTTAAGTCTTTTTATATCAAAATTGTGGCAAGTGAAAATGTGAATTTTCTCTCTTTGGCTCTAATAAGAGACTGTGTACAGGCAGCTTGCTGCAAAGTGCCAGCCAAACTGATGGAAATAACATTGGCTTGAATACAGAAGTCTGCCTGCTGCTAGTCAGCTGTCAAGCACAAGGCAGTTACCATTTAGCAGATATAAATGAATCTTTTGTTTTGTTCCTGGTGCAATGTGGGCAGTGAAAAATAATTGAAGGTAAGGGAAGATGAAAGAGAAAAAGCATATTAAAAGAAAGTGTAAAAATCATCTTATCTAAATATAAAATCTGAAGATGATTTAGGTAAAAGTCCCACTTTGGTGTAGAGACAACCCAGAAGAATGACACAGGAAACAGCTATTGAAAATAAATGATATTCAAGAATTCAGTTTCTCCATTATAGTTCTGTACATCTATATGCCTCTGTTAAGGATATTAACTGGTTAGTATTGTTACGTGGTAAAATGAGTTGATTTTGTTTGGTAAGGGGGGCTGGGCAAAATCACATGTATTTGTTAATTTTAACAATTGCCATCACTGTAACTTTTATAGCCATGCAAAGTGTGACAGAATGTTTAGACCACACACAGCATTTCAGGGTTTTGTGGTGTTTAACACAATTGTGGAATTAAAGTCAGGCTATGGCAGAATAAATAATAAGTCTACTACAAGGATTCAATCTAGTAAGGTTTGGATACCTCTTGATAATGCAGAGCGCAATCACTCTTGTGGATTTAATTGAAATCCCTGTGAGCTCAGAAGTTGAAGTTACTAAGCACCTTGAAGCATCAAGCCCCGATTTTCATTGCACCAGTGTTACAGGGCCACTCGATTCGGAAGGGTCACTGCGGCCTGTCCTTGGATCCCAACTCTGGGGGAGGCCACAGAACCTTCCTAAAGGGGGAACAATCAGCGCCTCGGACAGGGCGGGCTGCAGTCCAACAGCCCAGTCTTCCAGCAGGGCGGGCCAGGAAACAGTCTCGGGCTCAGCCCTCAGGCAGAGCGGGTAAATAAGCAGTCTACTGCCCCATCTGCCTCCGGCAGCTGTCTTCTCCCTACTGATCTCTGGGGCCTGGCTTTTATACTGCCTCTTCCTGTAGGGGCTCCGCCCCTCTGCTGCTGGTCGTGCTGGCCAGTTGGCACTATCACTGCATGGCCTGGTGGTTGCCAGGCAGTCTGGCCTGCTGGCCTTTCTGTTGCCAGGCAGACTTGTCAGCTTGGGCTATTTCAGCCCAGTTGGGTTGCTGTGGCCAGTCCTCAGGTCCTGACTCTGGAGGAGGCCACAGTGCCTTCCTACAATGAGACTTCCAAGGATAGTACAGCAAAATATTTCCTGTAGTGGTCCCTCTGTCTCAGGCTCAGAGGGAAGCCACTCTGACCTACTGCATCAGGCAATAAACAGTCAATTAGGGGTTCTTAGCTGAGGCCTCCCAGCTAGGGCAGACAGTGCTCACAGTTTGGGCTCCAACCTTCTGGGGGGAAGGGCAATAAGCAGTCTTTAGCCTAACCTCCTGGCTAAGGAAGACAGCACACACAGTCTAGGGGCTTACAGCCTTCTGGCTGAGGCAAGCCACAAACAAGGCACAGGCCCTCCAGCCTAGGGTGAGTAGGCTACCATCCAAGGGTTGGGCTAGGTGGCAAGGAGCGGTAGAGGAACCCTGGCCCACCCTACTCCACTGAGTCCAAGCCCAGGCTCTTAACGGTGGTAGGGGATCCCACCACTTGGTCAGTGAGGATCTTGCTGAAACATTCTGACCTGTATGGTGACAGGACAACCTGACTCATGTCTTGTTCCCCAGGGCTATGTCCTACCACAGTCCACTGGTGTGGCTCCATAGTCTGTGGGTCCTCAGTCTCCTTGGGATAAGTGGCAGATGGAAGTGGCAGCAGCTCCTCTCCACTCTTGGTCTCCTCCTCCAGGGGCAGGGCACTACACAGTTTGGAGTCTGATCTGGAGTCCTGCAGCATGCTAGAGACATCTGATTCTGGTCCATCTGAGTCTGCCTCTTATACTTCCTGTCACTCCCCTCTGATTTCCCGCATGGGGGTGCGGGGCTGTGTAGGCCCTACCTACCAGGGATAATATAGTGGTCCCTTCATCTCACTCTATCTTTCTACACTTCCATATTTATTCTTTCAATACTGCAACATATAATTAAGAGGAGAAAACCTTTACAAAAAAATTGCAGTATTCTATGGTAATGGTCCCAGACAGTGCTTTGGCCCATTATTGCAGAATATTTCTGTAAGGGAAAAATAAAAAGGATTTTGTCAACTGTATAAGTCTATTGGACATGTCGAGGAGGACATATTGCAAAGTTGCTGAAACTATAAACATTCTCAAATCTTTTCCTTGCATCAGAGATGATATTCGAAATTACAAGGCAATCCTCCAAAATACCACACATAATTCAAAGTTACACTAAGATTGGGAGGCCATGATTCTTGGCTCTAGTGAAAAACAATCTATTCAACAGAGAAGCTGGTTTGCTGCGGATGCTAATACCCACCTTCTATAAACCACCAACCTAAAAACATGAGTAACTCGGGGGTGAAAAACTCAGCAGAAGGATGTTCGAGTAGATATGATTTTCAGTGTTCATTTTTATGTCTTTGTGAAATCAAGGATACAACACAGTGTGTCAGATATCCGACTTGCAAAGCTGGCATGCAGACCCAAGACTAAGATGTTTATTATAATCAATTTGATATAGCCTCGTCTGCTTGCTTGGATGGTACATTAGTTCTTCTTTTGCTTCTTCTCTTATGGAATGCTAAAATAACCATTTAAAATCCCCTAATGGTTCAAAATTATGGAAATGAATAATCTTTTCTCAATAATAGCAGTAAAATTAGAACTAAAAAAAACCTGAGAAAATGGTTTAAAGTGAAATTTCTTTTTATTAATATCCTGGAATTTCAACTGTTCAAATGTTCAATGAAGTCATAGTTACAGATATCAGTATATTTTTGTGCCAAGAGAAGTATCACATAGGTCTACCCTTTCACACATACATGGAGGCTATTTTCATGGTAGTGCTATATTTAGAACATAATTATTCTAATTACGGAATTATTCCACTTTCATTCTAATTACAATTAGATAACTATTGAATTACTAATGCAGTATCATCATAATATACTTTCCACTAGATCTTAGAAACAAAATCTTCAGCCACAGGAAAAAGTTACAGAGAGTATCTATTCTATTTTATGTCTACGTTCAAGAAATTGCACAAGTTCTCCATGTTTTCTGTCGTTTTGCCATAAAGAGGATTGTCAAAGGAAGGGACACTTGTATCTTTACTGGAAGCATGCTAGAAGAAAGGCATAAAAATGTTATTTCAGAAATACATGGTGTATGGTAATAGGTGTAAAAGTGGCAGTAGGTATTCCATTTCCAAATAACCTACAATGACACCTGCCCCAGAGACCACCTTTATGTTCAAACTAAGCCAAAGAATCCATAAATCTTTTAGCCCAGATTCTCAGCTGGTGTAAATGAGCATACTTCCCTGGAAGTCATTGCTTGCTGGGCTAGTCAATGCATCTCTCTGTGCCAGTTTCCCAACTGTGTCTGTCTTGTCTCTATAGACTCCAAGCATTTTTGGGCAGGGATTCTCTCTTACTATGCACAATAGGGCCCAAAATCTGATTTGGGCCTCTAGGTGCTACTGTAATACAAATAAATAATAATGATGATATCTAGCCCATTGAGTACATTTTTGCTCCATCATTATTATACAGGTGCTTCTGTGCTCATCCCTGGAGTGGTGTTTAAAGCACTATATACATTGACTTATGGACAAAGATATGAAGTTACTTTCTAGGCAAGGCCTTTTGTCATCCCTGACCATTTCTAGGGCAACTGCCTTATTGATAAGGGTTAAGCTACTGCATGACATTGCGAAATGTTATGCTACATTACAATGTTCATGGCAGTCGCTCCAACTGTACCTGGGTTGCATTGTTTATAAAGTCGTGGATGGTGGACTACTTATGAATTACAATAAGTTTCCAGCCCTTTGTTTAATATTACATTGACTGCATCACCTAATATGTAATAAGGAAAGATGAAATCCTATTTAACAGATTATCTAAGACTCTTCTGAGAGATGGCTATAAGCAAGCTATAAGCAAGCAACTGAATGACTAGTAGCACTTAGAACCATGATAGTGAATTTCCATTTTGTAAAATTCATTGAGAAACTACAGATAACATTTAATGTTGGCACTGCTCAATACAATTCAGTAGCATGAACATTTTCCTCAGAATTTCTTTGTTATGAGCCGAAGACAGTAAACACAAAAGAGCAGTCTGTTTGCATTTCGTGTATTTGGCATAATGAAATGTTTCAAATTGAGTTGCTTGCTTAGTTCTTTTAGACACAGAACTCTAATAAGGAGATTTGAAAAACATTAAATTTAGGATTTTCAACTTAATTCAGAATTTCAAATTAAATTCTATACAAGGTTATTTCAATCAGTAATCTGGTTAAAAACCAAACATTTTGTAGCAAAGTCCTCTTCATACTTAGTACTCGGCCTAAGTATGCTTATCTATGGGATCATTGCTGTAATATTTAGCAAATGCAGGCAGAAATGAGGCAAAGTAGAGAAGTAGTTTGTCAATCTGTTAAAAGGAATGGAATAATCTGAGAGAGGTTTGAAATAACCATAATACGAATGAACACGACATTTTGAAAAGAAAATTATTGATACCTACCTTATGCTGTGTTTGCCATGGAGAAACACTGATTTGAACAGTGGGTGAGGCAACACACTCAGGGGACTACAAAAGAGATACATCAGCTTCAGAACAACCTTATTCATCAGTGACATTAAAGAGACATATACCAGAAATATTGTCATCAAATGATAATATTGAGATAAAAATTAAAGATAAACATAAAATGATATAATTGTATGGGCAAAAATGTGGCACTGCTGGATCTAGGCTGAGACAGTCAGGAAGGTCAGTTAAGCTGAGGCCTGGTCTACACTACCAGTGAAATTCAGGAGCAGTCAACGGGAGATGTGCAAGCTACACCAAGTAGCTTGCGTATCTCCTATTGACTTCCTAACTTCTACCTAGTGTGGCATCCCCACTGTGCTGTGCTGATGGGAAATGCCCTCCATTGATGCAGCATTAATTCTTCTGCAGGGGTGGATTAACAGTGTTGATTTCTGGATCGATTGAGTGGGTCTCCACTGCCACTCAATTGATCCTGCAGAATCAATCCGGCAGCGTCAACAGTGCTGTTGTCAATATAGATATACCTTGAGTTTCTTAAATACTTGAATGTTGTTCATCTAAAGATTAGTAATGCTGTTACTATTTGATGATATTTTCTGATTGGACATATGAGTCAAATTTAATGTTCTTTAAGCTCTGGGAAAATAGCATAACCTTGGTTTTGGCTCTTGCAGAAAAAATTATTGAAAGCACATATCATTCCAATCTTAAATAAAACTAAAGAGTGGAGCACCAGATTTCAAACACAGTACCTAGGCATCTCTCATCCAGTATGAAAATATCTCTTCTGACACCACACTTCTGTTTTTCAACTTGCTATTAAATGAAGCCTGTCAAGAATCTATTTTAACTAAAATAGAAGTGTCCTAGTAAAATGGACATGATTGTAATGGGAATGTTTCTAACATGCTCTTATAAACCCAAACCTGCAAGTGAATGAATCTGATCTAATGTTTCCAAAATCTGATGTGAGGAACATTTTATAGAAAGTAAATGGCATGTCATTGTTAATCCTATTTTAATACTCTGGTGGACGCTTTTATTACTTACTGAGGAAAGGATAGGAGAAATTTTATTTGCCATGACAAACCTACCCTAATTCATAGAATCATAGGACTGGAAGGGACCTCAAAAGGACATCTAGTCCAGTCCCCTGCATTTATGACAGGACCAAGCATTATCTTAACCATCCCAGACAGATGTTTGTCTAACATGCTCTTAAAAATCTCCAATGATGGAGATTCCACAACCTCCCTAAGCTTAACCCAGACGGTTAGGAAGTTTTTCCTAATGTCCAACCTAAACTGCCCTTGCTGCAATTTAAGGCCATTGCTTCTTGTCCTATCCTCAGAGATTAAGGAAAACAATTTTTCTCTCTCCTCCTTGTAACAACCATTTTATATCAGTCTTCTCTTCTCAACACTAAACAAACCCAATTTTTTCAATCTTCCCTCACTGATCATATTGTCAAGACCTTTCATCATCTTCTCTGGACTTTCTTGAATTTGTTCACATCTTTCCTGAAATGTGGCATCCAGAACTGGACACAATACTCCTGTTGAGGCCTAATCAGTGTGGAGTAGAGTGGGAGAATTACTTCTCATGTCTTGCTTACAACATCCCAGAATGATGTTTGCTTTTTTTCCCCCAACAAGAGTTACACTATTAACTCATATTTAGCTTGTGATCCACTATGACTCCCAGATACCTTTCTGTTCCCATTTTGTGTGTGTGCAACTGATTGTTCCTTCCTAAATGGGGTGCTTTTCATTTGTCCTTACTGCATTTCATCCTGTTTACTTTAGACCGTTTCTTCAGTTTGTCCAGATCATTTTGAATTTTAATTCTATCCTTCAAAGTACTTGCAACCCCTTTGAGAATGGTATTATCCATAAACTTTATCAGTGTACTTTCTATGCCATTATCTAAATCATTGATGAAGATATTGAACAGAACTGGACCCAGAACTGATCCCTGTGGACCCCTCTTGATATGCCCATCTTACAGTTCTGATAAGGACACTCTCAAAATGAGGTAGGGAAAATGCTTTAAGCTTTAATTTGCACCTTTTATTTCCAAGGCATATAGATAATCTTCATATCAGTTATATTTTAATGAAAAAATAAGTCATAATACAATAGCAATGTAATTGAGTTGCATTCAGTTAATTGGGTTGCCCTGGTCTAACTTAGAGCAAAATTTTTGGCCCACTATGTAATTTGATGCTTCAATCTCTTCTTGAATCTTTACAGCTTTATAAAGCTTTGAGATGTATAATTTTATTAGCAAGGTCTTATTAGGAGAGTAAACTCAGTTATGTTCAGTGAATGGGATTAGGTAAAACAGTACCAATAATGATATGTTTTGGAGACTTTTTGTTTTCTATAATATTTTTATAGCAATGCAAATTGCAACATGTTTAAAAGATTAGGATGCATAGAACAGTTTTCACAAAATCCAGTGATGTTGCATACATATAGTTGAGTGCTTTAGTGTAGCTAGCCCTTTTATATCTTTATTTTCTCTCTATTTTCAGAAGCACAAGGAGATGGGAGGCCCAATGAATGGGCAGTTGCTTTAAATGTCTGACTAAATATTCTAACCAAAATGGGTGATGTTCAGATTCACCAGCCAGAGAATATTAGCTGAAACCACAAAACATTTCTAACACTATATTGCCTTCAAATGGGACTCTAGTTGTGTGCTGAAAATACAGTGCAGCAGAAATCTTACGTTGGCTGCCAGTGGAAATGTAGTTGTTTTGTGAGATTTATTTTCTTTATTTAAAAACATTCACGAAGGAATTTTACTCATTTGTTTTCTTGGGAAAAATGTTTGAACACCACTGTGGCTTTGTACTTTCTCCTTCTATAAGTGTAAGACTGGCTATTGCTACTTACCTTTACTTCCCCAGGTGAGCTATAATCCGCGTACAATGGGTTAGCAAATGCAGTATTATGGATTTCCTCCTGGTTCCTTAAAAAGACATAAGGACATACAGACTGTCAAATAGTAAAACTGCTTAAGGCTGAGCCAAAAAGATAAAGGGCCAGATTCTTTCCTGATGTAGCTCCACTGAAGTAAATGGAATTACACAGGAGATTAATTTGGCTTGATGGGTTTTATTCTGTGTGTGTGTGAGCTAGCAGTTTTTGAAAGACAGGAAAAATAGAATTATTTAACTTGCTTCTGCTGAAAATCAGAATACTATTGCACATCCATGGACTTATAAAGTATAATTCACAAAGTGTTGTAAGAATATTGGGTGCTATACAAGGGGTAAAATTGGGCCAAACAAGTGAATTGTGGACTCAGAAAGCTTACGCTTTAACGGCACAATCAGGCTGAATCCAAACACATTATAATACAGTGCAGCAAGGAAGAGAGTGGCAGGTGGTCTTAGACATGAATGATATAAAAAACAGGTTGTTTTTAATGTGGGGAGAGCCTCGTGTATGTTAATTAGGATGCTCTTTCAAGAATAAGAGGGTAGCTTGCAAGAAGACACAAAGTCAGGATTGGTTGAAAAAGACAAAGGGAAATGTTGGGGGGTGGGGAGCATAATGGAATATGGGCAGAGGAAGACAGGAGGGCACATAAAGTAGATATGGGCAGAAGCAAAGTTCTGGTTTACTCTGAAGGAACCTGCTCTTGCAAGGTGCTCTCACTCCCTTTGCTCCCACTGACTACTACTTGGAATTGTATGTCTTGCTTTTCAGCAGGACGTGGCTAGTCAAGTGGGCCTGCAGCTCACTCACTCTTGGAGAGTCCCAATTATTAATCAGTCTCTTACCCATAAACAAGCACAGTATCAGCTTCCTAATCAAATCGCTTATGACTTTTTTGAGGTATGGTGAAAACGGATTGGAGTACTGTTGCCAGACATTCAAACAACAAGACTGGCAGGCAGGTACAGTAAATATTACAAGAACACAGCACTGTGCGTGCCTTCTTAAAGTTATAACAGTGCTATATTGGCAGCAGTACAGGATGAGATCACTTTCTTTATACCATTGTTTTGCTACTAAAACTCTAGTGATCCTGTATGCCTTAGTGGAACATAAACTCTTCATGGGTAACTACAAGCGACCAGATTTTAAAAGGGATTTAGGTGCCTAATGCCATTGATTTAAAAAAAAATCTTGCCCATGATCGTAGATCAGGGGTGGGCAATAATTTTTTCAGAGGAGCCAGTCCACAAATTCTGGTAAGTCTCACGAATCACATGACGCTGGAACGTTAGGCAATTTTCGGCCAGTGACTGGAAGCCAGAAATTCGTATAGTGACAGGTCAAAAGCTGACACTCCAGTGTAGTGCTCCTGCATGGCGAGCCAGACAGAAAAGTGAAACGGGCCAGATACAACCCGTGGACTGTATTTTGCTCACCCCTGTCTTAGATTGTAACTTGTAACATTAAATGAATGTATGTTTTAAATCACCATCCCAGTAAACAACCTGTAGTTATACTTAAAAATTCCATAATGTTAATTTGAGATTACTTAAAAGTGGACAGACTTGATTTGCATTTGTAAAACCTATCACCTGTGTGTGCAGATGTTTGAATTCATCAAGTGTAGGATGAGTTGCTTGCCTGCATAAAGTTGAGCTGACAAAAATGGATGTCAAACTGCTGCTACTTTGCAAATTTGGACCTATATCCCTGAATATGAACATGGTGTATTATACCTTTGGCTAATTAGGAAAATAAGGATTGTCATATTAGAGCAGGCAGTGGTTCATTCACTCCAGTACCCTATTATTAATGTGGATGCTGCAGAGAAATATAGAACTGCAATATTACACAGACGATGAAAATTCTTCCTGACGCCAGCTGGTCATCAGTTTATCCCTAATTTTAAACTGCTTGAGCAGTCAGTTTTACTAAACATATAGCTATGACTTGAGTTAATCTAATTCTTGCGGTGCTTGCTGTTACTTGACATTACTCACTTTGGAAATGATTGCTCATTGCTGCAGTCAAGATCTATATGTCCACCACAAGGTCTCACAATGGGAATTAAGTTATATCTCTTGTGTCAGCTATCTACAGTAAAAGGTAAATCAATTTATCATTCACAAATATAGTCCAAAACAATCAGTCCATAGGTCAACCTTATAAAACTCAGCCATGCAGAAAACTTTGCATGTGAAAAGCCAATATACCTCAGATTAAGAAAACTGGAAAAGAAGGGATCAACTGAGGGAAAAAATACCTGGTGGTTGGATTTTTAGGAAAAACAAACTGAACCAAAGTTATGAGTGAAATAGCTCTGAAAGAACTGAGTTTTCTAACATAACCAGAACTACCACAAAAAGGAAAGGAAAGATATAATCATCTTGGGTTACAGACCAGATCACATGATTAATACTTTTGCTGAACTTATTCCCATGACACAGCAGCATGTAGCTTTTGTGCAGATTCCACTCACCACGAATAGCATCACAACTTATCAGAGATGGGAGAAAGTTGTATTGCTCACTGAAAAACTTGTGAGTGTTTAAAAGAGATCATTGAGTAGCATCATGCTTTTTAATGGAAACATCAATGTATCTGGATTTAATTCAGAATTCTGTTACTCAACCTTGAGTGCAAAACCAAACTTTGTCAGTTTTAGCCAGGACACAACACACACTGAAATGCGATCTATGTTACACGAAGAGTGTGCTACCAGTTGAATTTTACCACATTTATAACCAATAAATAAATAAATAAATAAAATTACAGCTAAAGGACAGGGGAGCCAATTCTAATTAAACTAATCCCTTGAACACATATTTTATAGATGTTTCAAACTGTAAATCTAACTAAAGGTCTCTATTCTTAAAATATTTACAAAGCTTTTTACACACAATTTAGGTGTGAAAAATATAGTGTAGTCGTTCCATTCTGCAGAGGAAATGTGTGTCAGGGTGCAATTTGGGTAGACTCAAAACACAGTTATGGTGATTGGTTTAGAATTTCTGTACTTCTGGGTTTCCTCCTTGATTAGGCTGCTAATATACTGTCTTGATAGCCTAATTCTGTATTTCATTTTCTTTTCAGTTATTTTTGCTACTTTGCTATTTTTTAAAAAAGGCCTTTGCATCTCTCAACTTGGTCATGTCCAACTCAAAGACCGAGTGATCTTCTTATTTTCTCTCCTCCAGTATCCTTCTCTTCTTTGTCCTAAGTGTAATGTCCATCAGAAATATCATTTCTGAAAAAAGGCAAGAATAAACCAAGATCTCCTTGCTATGACATTGAGTCTCCTCTCCAGGCAAGTGGGGTGGTGGAAATTACTCCTATACAAACAAAGGTGGCATTTGGAGTGCAACAATAGGCTGATAAAACAACTTATTAAGAAGAACTGCATGCCTGTTGACTCCCAGTCTTGTGCTTTGACCACCAGACCATACCTCTGCTCCCCTATCTCCCAAAAGAAGAGTCTCCATCTCCTGCCACTATCTCCTCTAACCATTTCCCTAGCATTTCTGAGTTTGTTTACTCTCTGCTGTCTGCCCACTGGTGTTGCTGCTGACAACCCTAGGAGCTTTGGAGTTCTATGCTCACTGGGACTGACCGAAGCACTATCTCCCAAGGTACATTAACGCTGTCACTGGTGGGTCAGGCACAGGATGGATAAGAAACAGGATCAGAAGACCTGCGGACATTGGCAGTGCTGTAGACAGCTGCAAATAAGCACAGCTGAGCAGCATGAAAAATATTTTCTAGTAATTGTTTAAGATTTATCTTAGAGGAAAAGAAGATCAGACTTGGGTGGACAACTGTCATGAACCAGAAACCATCATGGTGCCTTGCTTCCATTCAGTCAGGAAGGGCAGCTGTCACTGAAAAGGGCAGCCTTCCACGGAGCCCAAGCACCTCACCTATGGAGAATAAGCAAAAATGTGGAAACTGGCAAGTTTCCTCAAGTTTGGGGTTTCTCTCTTGACAAAAGTTTCACACAGCTGTGTGACAGCCTTGAAGTCACTTCCATATCTGAATGCCACTGTGGCTATGATATACACCGCTGCCAAGCCACAGGGCTGGCTGCTTTTGTCCATTAGTCAATAGGCATTCTTGATTGTCAGTGTTCCCTCTGAAGGAGAAAAATGATACTATTTAATCCAACAGATCTCCTCATGTGAGTCATAACCCTTAGCCAAGCAGCTGTCTAAGGCTAACAGCTCCTGTTCCCTGTAGTGGTCTTCTGATGAATTCAATGTGCTCCATCACTTGCAGCTAGTCTCCATTAGATGCTAAAACTGTGCCACAAACTATTGTGCGTAATCCTGTGCTAGTTCCTTTGAGATACTGATAGATCCATGGACTCCTTTAAAGTGCAATGGGAACAAACACAAAAGACTTATGGGGGTGCCTGAGGAGGAGCAGATGCAAATGTCTGAACATGCAGTCTCATAATGGTATGAGAGCCTCAACTCCTCGAATCTAATAGACATTATGTAAGCAGGGGCCCCGTTGTGTACTAGACCAAATTCCTTCTGAATAAAGAAAGAAGGATTCTTCTCTTAGAGACCTGCACTTCCCCCTGTGCCTAACACAAAATCACAGCACTCCATGAAAAGTGCAAAATGGACACTGGTCTTTGTAGTGACCCCAAGCTGTGGTAAAGTGTCGGGTCCAGTTAACCCTTCCATCAGTTAAATGCCTCTGCTGCATCAAATCCTTGTTTTTTGTTTTTATTTTAAAGCAGGAAAAGCATCTCAAATCTCTGTGTGGTGCTGTCATAGCGTACATTTTACAAGCTTATACGTGCACAAGTCACTTATCATCCAAAGACTTATCATTCTCAGACTTCAGTGTCACAATACTAACCACTTTTTCTTACAGCTGCTTTTGATTTCTGAGAAAGCAATTAGGAATGATCTGCATTAACTCAGTGCAATGTTTATAATTACTATTATTTACCAAAATATGCTACGTGCTGAACATGCATTTAAGAACACGCAGTCACTGCCTGGATGAAGTTTGAAACATCCTCATAATCTCATGGCTACAGTGATCTGTGCTCCGGCCTTTTAGTCTCAATCAGCTGCATATTAGTTGTGACTTAAAAACAATTACTGTCTAATGGTGGTTTGGTGCTGTATGTGAAGTGAGTTGGTATTCTCAGTCCAATTCATAATAGAATAGCCTCGACCACCATAAGTTACTTTTTTGGAAGTCTCAGCAGACAGGTCAAGCTCTAATTAGACCCTGGAGACCGAGATATCTAACTTTTCATCCCCAAATGTGATTCCTTCCAAGTCAGAGCTGAGACACATATAGAGGGTAGCGTGGGGAACTCTGCACTTATTGCTCTACTTATTATTTGTACTACATAGCGCTTAAGAACCTCAGTCATGGTCCAGGATCCTGTTGTGTTCGATGCTGTACAAACCCAGAACAAAAAGACTGCCTGCTTGCCTGCTGTTCTCATTTCATGATGGTACCTCTTCTATGTAGAAAAAGAAGATTCTAGAGCTGTCATTCTGGCACTTTTTGTCAGGTTTCTTAATTGAAAGAAAGGGAAAAAATCCTATTCCTTAAATCCTGGCTGGGAAGCTGGAAGAGAAGTGGGTGATAATTCAGTAACACTTAAGCCACCTAATAATGTTTTAAGCAAGTAGAAGGAAAAGTTTAGGAAGGAAGAGAAGTTGCATAAGAATATATAATACTTTACACTACAGCCAGTCAAAATAACACAAATTTTAATATGAATGTAAAAAATATTTCAGTCAGCTGTACATGATACTGACACATCTTACATTTCTATAGTGCCTTCTGTCTAAGAACCCCAAAGGACTTTAAAACTAGAGGGAATTAAGCCTCAATACCCAGTGAAGTAAGATAATGAAATATTATTCACACATTAGAGGAGGAAACAGACACAGAGCAGTTAGGTGAGGCCACACAATAAGTTTATAGCAAAGCCAGGATTAGAATAAAAATGATCTTAGTTCATTGCACACTGCTGTGTCCACTAGCCCATGCTGTTTGCTGATCATGGTTGAGTGTTGAATTAGTGAGGTCTCTCAGCGATAGCTTTAGTCTAGAGGTTTGCACTGTTTAGCAGTAAGGGTGGGAGAGAGAGGCAGCTGTGAGTAGAAAAAGATCTGCAGTAAAGTTAGAAGCTTGAAGGAGAAGAGGTGGCTTTTGAAGATGAAGCCTGGAGAAGAGAAACTGAGGATGAGGGGAGCCTGACAATATGAAAGTGACATGGACAAGGCAGCAGAGCTGTGGGAATTGACAATAAAGAGAGACCCTAGTACTTAGATGTTGGGGGGCAAGGTATGGTATTAAAGAGGATGAAAATCAAGAGGAAGATGGGCAAAGAGAAAGAAAGATGAGGAGAACTGACACCACAGAGAGGGAGAGGCAACTGGCAGTAGAAACAGATAGAAAGAGAGCAAAAAATCCAGAATATGCAAAAGCAGGCATTGAGAGGGCAGAGAGAAATGGAGAGACTGGACTAGAGGAATGGAAAGAAAGGTTGAGAGAAGAGGAACAGAAAAGGCAAAGAGTGTTGCTAAGGTAACCCCCAAATTTCGGTCAGTGAGCGTGAGGGTTATTTTTCAAAGGCTTGGTCTACACTTACCTCTGCGATTTGGTGGCACTCGACGGGAGTTACACAAAGTGCACAAAGAACTTGTGTAACTCCCATTGGCTGCTGTGCTTCCCTTCTGCGCGCCGTCTTCACTGCACTGCGCTGACGGGAACCATGTTCCTGTCGACACCGTGCTACACCACTTGCCGGGGTGGATTAATAACATCGGCTTCTGGATCGACTGAGTGGATCTTCACTGACCACTCAGTCGATCCAGATAAGTCGATCTGACGGCCGTGACTTTGCCGCCATCAGTGTAGACATAGCCTAAGCTTCTGAGAAAGTGAACGACTGGCTAAAGAGAATCTATGTAACAGCATTATAGAAAAAGCCCTTTTTCAGCACTTCTTTGTTTCAGCCATTCTGTTTTTCCCTTCTCCTTTAATAATTATGAAGTAACCATTTTATATTTTGGCATGTCAGCAGAGAGCAGTGGCGTACGAAGGGTCTCCAGTACCCAGGGCCAAGCCTACATTTGTGCCACACACACCCAGACCTCATGCTCTCTCCCCTATGCAGGGCAAGAGGGGTCCCAGCACTGCCCCCAGCTGCCCCAGGGAGGGAAGGTTTACCTTCCGGGGCTGGTAGGAGGGTAGTAGGGGGAGGGAGAAATGCAGGCTTGGCTCCACTCCCCGCCACTGCACTTACCCGCCACTCCAACCTCACAGCCCAGCGGTGGCTTGGATGGGGCGGCCTCACCCGTCCGGCCTGGGGGCCAGTTCTTCACAACATTTGGAAGGGAGATGTTGAGGGGCACCCCTCAGAGCCTCCTGCATCCCCCACCTCCTGGGTGTTGTGAAGGGCTGGCCCAGCGTCCCCTCACAGGCTGGCGCCCAAGGGCCTGGACCCCCCACCTTTACCCTCAGTATGACACTGGGAGAGAGATTGGTTTTATTTGCATGGCACAGACAGCACACAAGGCACATGATAGACAGGGACCAAGCTCTGAAGAGCTCACAATCTAGTTGGACATGTACAAAGAACATATATATACACAAGGTTGGAGAAAAGGATGGGGGAATTGGCAAAAGCAGTGTGAGTGGTGAAAGGAAAGGGATCACACAGCTTAGTAGTTCCACAAATCTTTTTTGGATTCTTATCTGTCTATTCTTTACATAAATGAATAAAGATGTTCAGTCTTTCTGAACTAAACTTTTTGGTTAGAAAAATGTTTCTATTCCATTCAGAGTAATTTTCACGGGGAGGGGGATGCTTTAAAAACAAAAGTTCTGCAATGTTTTGCAAATATTTTAGAAAGCATTGAGGGCAAAATTCTACTCTCTGAAGTGCAGCACATAGTGCCCGCTGGCTTCCATGGGAGCTTCAGATCTGAATCTGGGAACTGAATTTGGCCCAAGAGGTTTTGAGAAACCACAGACATCTTCGATGTCCTCCCATTTAAACATCAAGTAAAAAAAGATGGGTGTTTCTGAGCTCTGATGGATCCTAGGGCTCTGTAATTTAGCGATAAACACACAATGTTGCATTTAAGGTATTCTAAGCAATTAAGATGCATTTCATTGTTTCCAGTTTGAGGTCCATTAAGATCAGCTTGTTGTGCAAAACTAGGTTTTATGTTTATAGCTGCATATTTAAGGCAAGCAGACTGAGAGGAGATTTAAAAGTTGAAACCAAAGAAACTGGGCAGTTATCCATTGCTTTCTGCCACATTTTTGTCTGCTTTTGCACACAATAAAAGGTTTCACTTACGTTCTTGGCACTTTCTTCTTTGAAAGGAAACACAAGACAGCGACTGTGATTTCGACCAGCAGGAAAGCTAATGCAACACCCAAGCCAGTCCACATATCTGCAAAGTCAGACCAATCAAAGAGATAAATAAGCACAGGAAAATACTAAAAGAATAGCTTGAATGCTGTTAAATGTCTTCACTTGACCCACCATTTTGAAGGAGAATGGAAGCTCCAGTTGGGGGAAGCTTAACCTTGATGTGGCAACGATTTCCTTGCCATTCTTTTCCACATCTGGGAATAAGATAAAAAAGCAGTTTGTGAGAAATGAGGACCTGGGAATGCTTTCAAGAAGAGAAGTTAGGGAACACGCTGAAGGATGCTCGAAAGCACTGGAAAGTACAATTGAGGTAATTCAAGTGCTCGGGAACATTTAGAGCTGCGACCAGAATGCAGAACCTGCAGAATCAACATTTATGGAATGAAAATATAAATTATAAACACAAAAAGCAAACCAGAAAGGATGGTAAGCAGCACCCACAGTCAGCTAATCTGTCCTCACTGTCTGCCCCCAAACAGCATAGTTCTGTACCAATATTTGACTGGTGTGTCTCGTTGTCCTGTTATTGCTCCTTTTCTTTGGCTCCAGTGAGAGTAAGAAACATTTCTGATTAGCGGATCCAGCCACCTCATCCTGCCCCAGTGGAGAGGGAGGCATAGGAGCAGGGAAGGAAGAGAAAGAATCTGTGTTTCTTTTTTTTATTGCTATCTAATCATTTGTTCTTTTATTTTTCTTTTCAAAATGCAATCCTTTAACCACATTTCCACTGAAAAGCAATAAGCTAAAATAAACCAGCTAGCAAGTCTGTAATCCAATATCCAGGATGGTCTAAGCATCCTGGTAATTATTGCCTCTTTCCTTTCACAGATGCTTCACTCCCTCCCTCCATTACCATTTTGTTTTAATATTTTCATGTAGAGTCAATAAACCATGCACAGACTGTTAAAGAAGGATAGGCAAATGTATATATTGTGTGAATTCCACACACAAAAACAATATTAAAAGAACATTATTAAGATTGGAAAGGCAAGCGCTCAAAAATTAGGAAATCCCAGCATTAAGGTTGCTTGTACAACCTTAAATTGGCCCCTTTGTACCTATGCATTATGACATAGTCTTTAATTATATGATCACAACTCTTTTTGTTTCTATATGAAGGGACTGGGGGGAAAAAGAGATATTTCAATAGATTCATGTAGTTTAAGGCCAGAAGGGACCATTAGGTCGTTTAGTCTAACCTCCTATGTAACTTTTCATTTCCTAATATTTCACCCAGTTACCCCTGTATTGACCCCAACAAATTGTGTTTGACTGACGCATATCTTCCAGAAAGGTATTCAGTTTTGATCTGAAAAAATCAAGAGATGGAGAGTTCACTGCTTTGTAGTTTGGTCCAAGCATTAATCATCCTCATGGTTAAAAAATTGTGCTGTATTTCTAACCTGAATTTGTCTGGTTTCAGCTTCCAATCACTAGTTCTTGTTATGCTGTTTTTACTAGAGTAAAGAGCCTTTGGTACTCCATATTTTCTCCCCATAGATGTACTTATATAGAGGAATCAAATCATCTCACAGTCTTCTTTTTGATAAGCTAAACAGACTTGAGCACTTTACATTTTTCACTGTGCAGTGGTTTTTCCAGCACCCTTTTTTTTGGTTCTTTTCTTCATTCCATCATATATTTCACCATCCTTTTAAAAATGTGGACACCAGATCTGAATACAGTAGTCCGGTATTTGGTTTTCCCAATGTTGTATACAAAGGGAAATTTACCTCCTTACTCTCCTGTTCACACATTAAAGGATCACATTAGCCCTTTTTGTCACAGCATTGCATTGTTGACACATTGAGTTGCTTGTCCACTATAACCGGTAAACCCTCTTCAGAGTTGTTGCTTTCTTGTATTCAGTATCCTGTCTGTAAGAATGGCCTACATTACTTGTTTCTAGAGGTATTTCTTTCCATTTAGCTACATGTTAAGTGGATTAAGAAACACTAACTGACAGATCTCAAAAAGTAGTTGCTAATGGCGAATTATTGTTGAATAGGGGTGTTCTGTTGGGACTCCACAGGGACTGGTACTAGGCCTCAAGCTATTGAACATTTTCATCAGTAATCTGGAAGTAAATATAAAATCACTGCTGATAACGGAAAGACATTTTGTGAAACAACAAAAGAATAGAAAGGGAGCCTCACCTACTAGACAAGACTTCCAGCCTTGACATCACCATTTAATTTAATTTTTCCTTTTATCTGTGGGTAGGGAAAATTTACTGGTTGTCTCAGACATTGGAATAAAATGTGTATCCATCAGATAAGCTTTGTTTGTAATGTGGAAATTCACCCAAATCCTTCTGAGGTTTGGCCCTTCATTAATTACAAAGTGGCATCATGTCAAACAAGAAGTTGCAAACGTTATTTCTCCATTCAGTGGAAATGCCTGCAGATTTCACTAAACCAGGAAATAACATGGGATGAGTTTTTTTTTCACTAAAAAACCAAGCCAGCCTGTGTGGATACTGAATGTAGCTTTATTGAAGCCAAACTCTTTTCTGCAGCAGGGGGTGCGAGAGGTGAGGAAGGTGTACAAAATGTCTTTACAAAAGTTTGTCTACATTCGTGTAGGGCCAGATACTGATCTTCTTACTCATGTTGAATAGTATCTTATATCACATATGTTCTTGCTGGCTTCAGTAAGACCATCTGTGGAGAAAGTACTTTACAATTTGAGTAGGGGGATCTAGTCCTTGATGATTAAAGAAAGATGTTAACCATGGCCAGTCCATGACTTAAAAAAACACAAACAATATTTCTGTACAAGCAATTCAGTGAAATCTCGATTATCCCGATGGAATGGGTGACATTGAGAATGCTGACATAATTGAGAGAATTTTCAAAATCAATCAATTAATCCTGTGAGCATGACCTTATTTAGGATAACATGGAGCTTTGGGTAACTGAGTGTCAGAAAAATGACACTACTGTTTGTCAGCAATACACAGATGACATCCTGCAGTACAACACTTTCATATCAGATACACAAAAAATCTCTCAGTATCCAATAGCTGCCTGAGATCTGCCACTCAAGGATGAACAGCTGGCTGAGGAGAGACTGGTGGGGAAGGGGAAATATTTGACTAACTTGTCAGTTCTATAACATTGCTAAGGCAGACTGCAACCTTGATGTGCAACTGGATTTCTCTCTGTTTCTGAATATCCAAATAGCCATTGCCACAAAAATAACCCTTTTCCATCTATGTGGCAAGAAGATTGCACCCCTTCCTGACAGATTCAGATTTAACCACAATGATCTAAGCATTCATTCTCCATTCTTAGGTATGAAATTGCTGATCTTGAAAAAGTTAAATTTGATCAAGAATGTGACAGCCTGACTGCTCAACAACACATGCTGTTGAAAGAACATTACCACAAGGTGGCTCCCCATTGAATTTTGGGTCAAACAAAAGGACTTGGCCCTATTCTCAGAGCCATCCACAATTTACAGCTTCATCTTTCATGGTTACCGCAACAGCAATGTTCAGTGGAACACAGAACTGTTGACCCTAAGGATGAAACTCAAGCCTGCAGGAGACAGAACTTTCTCTGAAACTAGTTCACAAACCTGGAGCTCACTCCATGAAGAGACATCAGTACATTCAGAATCAAAGACAAAACCCCATTTCTTTGACCAGGCCTTCATATAGGAACTCTACTAAAAAAACAACACAGGAGAACAAACTAAACAGAACCAACAAAACCCATGCAACTGAAAGGAGAGATGGATTTATGTGTACACCTTTATGGGCTTGATTCTCCATTGTCTTGTGCCCTGCATAATCATTTACATCTTTGCAAAATGGGTGTAAAGTGTCATCATGCTGATCATGTGGTGATTTACACTCACTTTGCCCTCTGCACAGGTATATATGACTAGCTAAGGTGGAACACAGCAGAAAATTCAACCTCATAATTTCTTTTGGACCTGTTTTGTAATTAAAAATAAATCTCTAGAAAGGATGTGTAAGGCAAGCTACTGATTCAATAGGAAATTAGACTGCAAACTCTAAATTAGTCTAAACTCGATCAGAGCAGGAAATGTGTTTTCATGTATGTTTGTACAGCAAATTACATAATGGGGCCCAATCCAGACTGGGACCTTTGGGCATTATTGGAATAACACAAATAATAAGAAACAACAATAATATCAGGCAGATGTATAAAGAAATGAAGGCAGATTTCTTAGCCTTCTTTATATAGATAAATATGATCTTGGTGTCTTAATGCCCTGAAGTGAACTTTAATTGCTCTAACAGCTCCAGGTAGGTCTGTGCAGCCTGTGGTATAAACCCAAGAGACAGGTTACTAGAAGTCAAGTTAATGAAGGAGAACATTCCTAATTACCCTTCCCACTGCTGTGATTGCACTGTACTCACAGCACATTACTTTCAGTTGAAAGGCAGACGAGTTACTTCCTTCAAAGTCACTGTTAAGTTTCCTCTCTGAATTGGGCAGCTGAGGACACACAAACTATGATGTGAAGGGGAGACCCTTTAGAGCAGAGGCCAAACATGCACTCGGGGCAATGTGTTAAGTCTTTACCAACAGGAGTGGCAGGAGTTTTGAAGGGATTCCTTAATAAGCCTTTCCTACCATGAAGCAATTCATTTTATTTTGAAGAGAGGCAACAGGAGAAGTTGCTGAATAAAATCCCTTGAGCCACAAAGCTCTGAAGTGCCACATTAAGAATGTACAATTAATTTGCTTGGACTAATTGCTTGCTGACTAATTAGCAGCAGCACATTTCACAATAGTGCTAGTCTTATAAAAGCCATCCAGCTCCTACCTGAACTACGAAGATAACTATTCCTATCCATCCAGGCCAGGGGCATCCTCATAGTGGAAATGAGGAGGAAGAGAGAGAATCAGATAAACCAGGCTTTAGAATCCTTCCATCCCAGTACACAATCTCAATCTACCCTGCCTAACAAAACCTCTTGTTCTATTAGCAAGTCCAGATGGGAGGGTCACCCTGGAATGGGATGGTTAACACTTCTAATTTTGCTCCTAGGATTTCAAACTCATTGCTCTGTAATACCTATACTGGTAATGCTGGGAAATGAACTATAGCACTGCCTATTTTTCTGCACCCTAGGCCTGTGGTCATGGCTCATTTAATTCAGAGTTAGGAAATAAGAAACAGGCAAGATTTTTTTCCTTTTCTATGTTTGTGAAGGACAGGTCTAATTTAACAGGAACGTGTCTGGATGACACACCGCTGCATCTCAGGCTACAGAAGTACCTGTAAAACTCAAAACAATTACAACTAATGCAAAGGCTTGTTATTTCCAATGCTTTCAATTGGATTTGAATATCTCCACGTTGTGTCTGATTCTCTACTTGTGCAGTCATTTGCACTTGCACAAAATGGATGTAAAATGCTTCCTCTCTGACATAATAGCATTATACGCCACCCTTGCACAAGTGTAAATGACACCACCAGTGCAAGGCAATGGAGAATCAGGCCCCTTGCCTTCAAATGTAGAGGTGATAAGACCTCCTCATTAGCTGAGAAGGAAAAACACTCAGTGAAGCTGTATTTTCAATGAAGGGCTTGGTGTATTTGAATAACTGACTGCTGAAATCTGCTGTTTTCCCTACAGCAATAATGACTAATGTTCCATAATGAGGAAAGTGCATTGATGTCAAACAGTGTTCTGCAGTTCTATTTTAGAAACATGCTATCCTTTGTCAATCCATTTTATTGGCTATACTTCATTCAAGAGCTCTCCTGTAGTGTGGCATTTGATAAATGGCAAAAATACTTTTAATCATGAATAAATGCTTAAGCTAAAAGTATTAAACATGCCCTCCTCCCATGAAAGTTAACCTCTTAAATGCCAGATGCTACTGTTTATTTTCAATAAAGCAATTGTAAAGGCTGATTAAATATCATAAAACTTCCTATTATAAGCCAAATTACTATTCACTGTCAGGGACCTTTTGTGATAATGGAAATGCAGAGAGAATAATGCTATGTGTTTATTTATTTCCATCTATACACACATATATATATAAAACAATGGTCAGTTAAAGCCGTAGATACGCCGACACATGTTATAGGAACACAATATAATAATTAGTAGCTAATTTAACAACACCAAACAAAACTCAGTACCCTACAGAACTCCGACAAATCTTCCCATCCCCTTGCAGACTCACTCAGACCTCAATCAAGCCTCTCCCTTAAAGAATAGCCAGAGAAAAGAGATGGCATTGTGGACACAATAAGCATATGAAAAATGTAAAGGTACCACCAGAATACCCTGGGAAATCAAATTTCAAGTTCTGATGCAAGAGTTCATGAAGCAACTACATCTGCTTCTGACATATAGTCCTCAGCTAACAAATGGAAAGTACAGAGTTAATCACCCCTATCTCTAAATCAGCATCAAACTGCATCCTCTCTTCTCTTCTTCCCCTAACCCTCTGACTTTCAGTTAGCTGCTGGACAAACTAAACTATTTTCCCCACACTCTGAGCCTTCTAGGCTTCTCCTAATTTCACTTTCACTAGCCAGAAAGAAAGCATGATGAGCCCTGTCATGTACAAATTCAAAATGGCTCTAACGCAAGTTAATTCAATCAAACAATTGGGTGTGTGTGATCAGCAATTATTGGAATTAGGGAAAGGGAGCCATACATAGATGAGTATCAATATTGAAAGATTTTCTTATTTTTTAAAATTAGATTTAAATTTTTCATGGTTTTTATTTACATTTTTGGACTTCCAATGACTTTAGACTTTGCTAGTTGTGTACTCTTGAGATTGTGCCTGCCTCCTGAACCGTTACACTGCACTGATCTTATGACTGCTTCATGATCACAAATTCATCACTGGCACATTTGTAACATGGTATATGGTAATTATTATATAGTGCCAACAGAGTGCAGGAGGGGCACTATCTTCATTCATGACATGCAACACCCGGCTAGTGGTGGGGCCAAGGTGCGAATGGAAGGACAGGTTTTTTTTCTCTGAGAAATACAGAGACTCTAGCTATCTCCAGCTGCTGTGCTGGGGTATAAGAGGGTTCCTTGCACTCCCACCCCTTTATTCCACCTGTGCATCCACAGGACAGTTGGGCACAGTCTGGACCAATATTAATCATAAATTCCTGCTCTCCTGTAAAATGAGGAAAACATAGGGTGAAACACGAAAATTCTTCCAAAGCATTGCTGATGTAGGCTTTCCCTCTGCAGAGTCACAGTGATTGGCATTTAAGCTGTCTTGCCATTAAATACTATACTACCACCTTCCTATAAGCTTGTGAGCATGCTGAAGACAGCAACTCTTCATTGGTCCATGACAGCCAATGGTTAGAGGAGTCCAGGACAAAGGTAGCCCACTCCTGAGCACCATAATTTCCTACGCTCACTCCCACTGATATAATTAATTTAATAAAAAAATAAACAAAAACATGTTCTCCCATACCTATCTATTACTGCTCCAGAAAGTTAGTACCCATTATCCATTAGCTAATGTTATATGATTTGCACCAGCGGATGACACGAGTACTGTGAATATACCCATGCTGTCTGCTGACTAGAACAATATCTAGGGGCCAGGTTGTCTCCTCCTGTAGTAAAAACCCTCTGGAGGAGGAGACTATGTGTTGAGGGATGGGGGTACTACCCTTGTATGGAAAGAGCTGTAGATCCAGCCTTCAAATCCCACAGATACCAAAGGAGACCAGACCCATGTATGCAGAGCCCCTATGTCTCTGCACCTACTCGGGAATTCTGGTGCCCTCTAGCTTCATAACAGCATAAATTTTGGTTCCAGCAGAGCCAAGATGTCTCCCTTGAGTTCATCTGTCCCATCATCACTTCTGCTCAAACAGGTTTCCTACTACAATGGAGTCCCCAATGAAAAGGTAAATAGCCCCATCTGTATTGCAATTTCTGAACAGAAACATCATTGTTAAAGTTTATAGTTGACAAAAGCAACTGTGTTATAGTTGACATCAGCACAGGAAGGAATGACACTATGTATTCAAACACTCTGCTAGACTCTAAATTAACACTAACCACTCAGACCAAAGATCTAGGCATTGCTGTAGCTTGCTCAATGAAAACAACTGTTCACTGTGCAGTAGTGATAAAAAACCCCAAACAAAATGGTAAAAAGGTAAAAAGCATGGGATGGAAAACTGAATTCAGAGATGGAAGAGCTTGGAGCCAGGTGGGAGAGATTGAAAAGGCTGGGTTGTTTAAGGAGGTGAGCAGAAGGGGACATGCTAAAGATATAAAATAACAAATGGATCTTCTATTGACCCTCTCATAATACGAGAGCATTCACTGAAACGGAATGGAAACAAAGGTCATACTGATAAAAAGGAAACACTTTGTTACACAATGCTTAATTAACTGGTGGGACTCAATGCCAGAAGATGCCATTGAGACCGAAAGCTTAGCAGGATGTTTTAGAGAGGATTTAAAAAAAAAAAAGAAATAAAACTCTCATCAGTCATTGTCTAAGACAACCATTAACTGATGGGAATTTAGAAGAAACATTTCTTTGGGTAAGTTATTCCATTATTGTCTACTATGAGGCTTCTTGCACCTTCCTTTGAAGTATATGATACCAGCTACTGTGAGGATAGAGACTAAATGGCCCAACTGTCCATTTGCAGTGTGGTAATTCAATGGTCCTATCACCTGTAGGTGTCATTTAACAAGCATGTAGATATTGTAAATAGATTTATATCTGCCTGCAAAAATTGTATATAATTAGATTTCTTCTTCTATTTTAGAATGAGGAGGCCTTAAACAAATTTAAGGAATTAACGTCCGCTGTTAAACATCTACATAAAACAAGCTCTGTTATTAGATCTGAAGCATGCAAGTGAGCTCTGTAACATATGCAATTGGATGTAACTGCTGATGAGGTCTGGAGGAACTGCTTACTGTTGAGGAGAGTTATCCTGAGCAAAGAGTTATATCTTCTTAAAGTAGGGCTGGTTGGAAAAATTCTGATGCAACTTTTTGTCAGAATTTGCCAATTCGTCAAAATTGAAATGTTTTGCAGATGGTTCATTTTCAATTATGTTCTGACGGAACCCATGCAGCTCACTCTTCCAGCTCCTCAACAGCTTGCCTGGTGGGCTGCTTGGAATCCAGGCTTCCAGATTCCCAGAACCTTACTAGTTCACCTGGTAGGCTGGTGGGAGGCCAGGAACTTGGAAGCCCTGGGAGTCTCAGCTCCCAAGATTACAGCTCATTGACAGCCCAGACTATCAGTTTCTGTGGCTGCAAGACAGTCTCTAAGAAAAACTACGTGAAGCTGAGGCTTCATTCCCTTTCATGGAAGATTTCAAAATTGCATTCCAAATCGGAACCAAATTTCAACATAACAAAATCCTCCATGAAATGGACTTACTTTCCTCTACTCAGCTCCAGTTTTACATTTAGAGTTGCATAAATATCAGCTACCCATCTTCAGCTAGAACGCACTGGACCTGAATCTGATCACAGTTATCCTGCTTTTAAACCAGAGTAACTCTATTGACTTCACTGGAATTACTCCTGATTTAAACCAGCATGCTGCCACCAGAATGAATTTCTTTTCTGTATATCTTATACCTTCCTAAAGGGATATACACATATGAAAATTGCTTGTTTCATCATTTGCCACGGTGGTGTTATACATTTTGGTGTGCACAGCAATCTCCATGGAATATCACACAATCAGAGTTATGTGGATGTGGGAAAAAGTTACATTTACTTAGCTCTTCAAAGGAACAGCTGCTGGTGTACGTAATCCTTAAATCCAAATTAAAATATGTGCCACACGCTGAATTTTATGGCAGAATTTGGCCCAGTGAGAATTACAGAAATTACATTACAGAAATGTAATGGAACCATGCCCATAGCAGATGATCAGACTTGAAATCTATCATTTCAAATATGTACAATCATTTTAATGCTATATTTTCTCCCCTTCTTAAATAGTGGTTCTTTTGTGTCTAGGTTTAGAGATTTTTCACTGTCATATAAAATAACACTGCTGGCTAAAAGCCAATAATGAGACAGTACAGAGAACAACTCCTGGTACTAAAGGAAAGAAAGGCTTACGTTAAGTTCAGTAAACACAAAAATGACTGCCTAACCAGCTAAACCATTAAAGAAAATAAAACTTACAAAATCAATTTTCCAGAGGAAATATTTGGCTGTTTTTTTATGTAAATGATTGTTTTTGATGGAATATTACTAGGCGAAAATAACATTTCGACATAATCACATTTAGAGGTCAGACCACCAAATAAGGCTTGTCATTTAATCTTAGCTGGTGTTGACATTAAAATGCAACACAACTGAAAAAGAACTGAGAGGCTTAAAGTGGTGTAGTGGGTGAAAAACACTGGCCATTCACCACTAGTGATCAGAGTTCAAATTGCGACTTAGGTCACAAATGATTATCAATATCCAGTTGATTCATCCTAGCCCACAGTTTTTGCTCTTTACAAAAGTACCATGCCACAATCCAGCACAATATGTTACCCTCTGCTAAAAAGAAACTCTAGAGTGGAATAGGAGGAATGTGGTGATAAGAATGCGTATTAGACAGTGGGGCCGTTTTTGCAGTTGGATGGAGAAGGCGAATTGCTCTGTTTAACCGCAGGATGGAGATTGTCTGGCAGGTTAGTAGGAAGGGGTTGGTGCCCCTTTAAGGTGCCCCTTCCCAAAAGGATTACCTGTTCCAGCTAACAAGGCAGGAAGAAGAACAGCCAGACCAGGTTGGTGTGGATGGGATGCTGCCTATTCCCCTGCCAGCTGACCTTAAGAGGCAGGGCAGTTCTGGAAAGCCCTCTTTAACCCAGACCAGGCTAGCACCACCTTCCCAGCCATGGAAGAAGTTAAAATAGCAGGTTGTATCATTATATGCTGTGAGCATTACATTAGTCACTCCTTTTCTTAGGGGGCTGGGAAGGAATTTTCCCTCACTTCCAGGTGGGGTGGGTTTTTTGCTTTCCACACAGGAAGTTAGGGACCTGGTGGAGTAGGAAAGGGGAGTTAGACCTTCGTGTCGCAACTCATCGAGTAAGCTTGTGGCAGATGTCAGTGTGGATAACTCCATATGGAATGGATATGGTGATTAGCTAAAATTGATCATAAAGAATTTAAAGAAGGCATCCTTTAAAGGAATAGAGGAAGAGGGTTCAGGGCTTCTATGGCTGGGGTGGAGGGTAGTCAACCCCTCCTTCTTTATAGCTCACATTAACTCTCATACAAGTGGGGGTGGCAGTGTCCCAGCAGAAGGCTGGGTGGGACCATGACTGGAAAAAGGGAGGGCTGACAGCAGCCCCCCACACATATAGAAATGTATATGGAATTATCTGCACTGTACAATTTTATCTGTCAGGCATTCCCAGATATTTAAGAATAAAGTTGCAGCCTAATTAAAAATACATCCAATGCTTCCAGTCCTCCTGGCATTGCTGGACAATGTAGGTAGAGGTAGAATTAAAAGATTGCACTAGTGTAAGATAGGTAGCCATGCTATAATAGTGTAAAAAGTGACTGACACTCTTTCTCAGTTCTCACCCCCCCCAACATTCCATCTCTTTTTGCAAAGCTTTCCCTCTCTTTGTGTTCCCTCTTCTCTCTTTCTCCTCATTTCCCCTCCATCCCCTGCTGAAAGAACCTGATGAGAAGCTGATGTTGGAGTGGCTGCTGAATTTTGTCTTTAACTATGCCCTCAAAAAAACAACTGTGCCTAAATATGCACTTTCCCTTTAATTTTGGTTGTCTAAAATTCTGAATGCACCAGGTGTCTCATGCTGGACAATCAATCAGTAGACACTGGAAAATGTAGGCCCTAGTTATAATTTTTGTAAGGGTATGGAGTGTGGAATCTGAAAATGTGCTAATAGATGACATAACTGAATCTCTGTGCATTGATCAAATTATGTGTCTGACTATTGTATGTATGTAGTTCATCATAGTAAAAGTCCTTCTCTTTCACAAGTGCCATTAAATTCACATACAGTTAAAATAAAAGAGAATTTGTAGAGGAAATAACGAAAGCTGCAACTGAGTGCAGAAGATACAAACACGGTAGCTTTAAGAAAGAGCAGGTAGCTCCGGAGAAGAAAGCTTTTGCTTAATGATAATTTATTTTGCTAGAACAGATGGGGGTTAGAGATCAATAAAAAAAAAATCTAACAAGAGACTTGAACATATTTACACTGGCTAGATTTTTCCATGATCACCTTCCTTTTCCTGTTTTGCTCTTATTCGTTTTTATGTCCCTTTATTCATATTCCCCTTTACTAATCCATGGTCTCTTCTAGCATTCCTTCTTGATTCAAAACAAACACATTTATACTCATGTTAATTTCATTATGATTTTTCTTATCTTTAATTCTAGTGTTACTTGTGTGACACTGGCTAGGTTAGGGGAGCCATTTATGATAGTATTTAACATCAATATGTCAAAATTACAATAATTCATATGAGATAGGCCATGTCAGATACCGTTAGAAAGGACTGAGACCCATCCAGGTACTGGATGTACACCAGAGGGACTATCCAAGCCTGCAAACTGCACTATTCTACAGAAAAACTTATATGTGGCTTTTCAAATCATTTGGATGAATGTGATTGCTTTAATCATTTAACATTTCTCTTATAGTTTGTTCTTTCCTTTTATAATAAACCTTTAGTTTTAGTTACTAAAGGATTGGCTGGCAGCATAGTATTTCGGGTAAGAGTCAAACCTATATTGATCTGGTAATGTGGCTAACCCTTTGAGGTCAGGAGAACCTTTTTGATAAAGAGCATAAAGTTTTAAATAACTTATCTCTTTATTGGACCTACTGGCTGATTGGGAGCCAGAGACTGAAATGCAGTAAAGGGGGCTGTGTATATTTTGTTTTAGCTTCTTGATAACCAGTGTGGGGAATCAGAAGCACTGTTTGTGGCTGGTTGGGAAGTCTGACTTCAGAGTCATCCACCAGTGCTTGGAGAGTCTGCTCTCCTTTTGCAGCCTGCCCTGACCTTAGCATTTTCAGGTGGTCTACCCTAGGCATGGACAGGTCACAATTTGTGTCTCAATTATATTTTAATATCTATTTTAGCATTTCCACATTGGGATGCTATAACTTTTTTTGAGCTTTTGCCTCTTATTTTTCTCTTATTTTAAGCTGTTTTGGTTCTGCATCTGAATTGAAAGCATCTTATTTTACAAGCTAGAGTTTGTTGAAATGAATAAACTGGGTTCCTCAATAAACACTGGTCTATCACTGTGAAATAACTGAGAGAGTTTGAGGCACTGCATTATTTAGACATGACTGTACTATCAGTTCTATAGTGATAGAAAATGGACATTTATCCCAGTCAAAGCCAGTCTGGATATCTGCTTTTCATTGTTGTTTACCTTCTGAATATCTTTCATATGAATAAATCTGCAAATCCCAGATAAAATTAAACAGTCAGTCATTTAAAGGGCTTGAGCAATGATTGTGTTTCGTTGTATGGTTATGTCACACATCTTTGTTTTAAAAAAAACCAATTCTGTGATAAAACTTCTTTTCCATTTTTTTTTTACAGCTTGGTCTGGTCTTCTTATCAGCTGGAATGGCCTGCTTAACCTGAGCCTGCCAGCATAGGACATTACTCCTGCCAGGTGGATTGCAGTACATGCTGGAGATTCTAAATCATTTTGTCATTCCCAGACAATTATAAATTCATCTGCTCTCACTGGATGCAACATTACACAATAATGTCTAGCACAGCCTCTTCTTAACAGTTTAGCAGTCAGGTGTACAAATGTAAGAACAAATTGCATCAATAATTATGACGTGTATTCTTTCAAAACTTTTCTTTTTTCTGTTTCAGTTGTACGCTTCCAGTAATGAAGCAGTAGTCCTGCATTGCCGAGCTTTCACATTATTCCGAAACAATGGTTTACATGGCATTTGAAGCACTCACTTCCCAGCAAAGGCTCTACAATAAAATGTTGGCATATTCCACATGCCAGTCCAGGCCATGAAAAACAATAATATCATGAGGACATAATGTACATAGATTGTAGTAGATCTCTGCTGATATCCACAACTGAATTCCTCAGCAGCTAGGGGAATTCTTGCTCCAATTTCCTGAAATATAGCTTAAATTATACAATGTTTAGGGAACACTTTGAACACTATACAAATAATTACACAAAAATCCCTGACATTAAAAGAATGCCATTAAGGTTGCAAAGTCAAGCCCTCAAACATGAGGAAATAGCAGAATTAAGGATGTCTCTGCAACTATAGTTCAGGCCTCTTTTGCACAGGCAATGAGACAGGGTCCTTAATTACAGGATCCCATGCTTTATTTTCTCCAGTACAAGGAATGCTAACTCTGGCATTTCCTAATGTCTGAGTACTTGCTCTTGCAATCATAATGCTGCAACATTAAAATAGTTTTTTGTATGCAACTTCCTAGGTATTTTTTAAAGGAAAAAGGAAAACCTAGATCCTTAGCTGCAGCCAAGGAACACTTGGTGTAGGTGAAGAAGTGGGACTGCAAAAGTGTCCATTGCCCTCCTCTGATCTTGGCACCACTCTGAGATGGGCAGTCCCCTGGTGCAAGTTGGAGCTGCCTTCAGGTGCTCTAAGCTGCACCATTTGGCAAGTGCCCTAGGGCTGGAAATGGCAGCTAAGGATCTCCAGGGTCATGTTCCCTTTCTCTGGCCAGGGCCCTAAGCCACCAATTGGGAGAGGGTGGCATGGAGCCACAACAGGGGTTCTAGACCACCCAAGAATCCCTGGAGGCTTGGTCCACAGTATTTAGGGCCTTTGTACACCAACTGTGTGATGCCACTGATAAGGACCTATTTCTTTTTAAGTTGTGTAAATGTCATCAGTCAGGTTCTCTCATTCACCCATTTTTCCCAAGACACAAAGTCACTGAAATATAAAACATAAGTTATCACTGCAGACCTGTGGTAGATGGTTGTCCACTACCACACGAACACAAAGAGAACTATAAAGTAGGAACTCTGTCTTACCCTGCTCTCCCACACACCCAATAGTCAAAACCAAACAAATGATATGTCATTTCACATAGCTTCCCACAGAGTTAGGTGCTGAGACTAAAATACTGAAACTAATATTTTACATTCTTAATAGCTAAAAAAACCCATAATGATTCTATTAGCACATGAGGGTGAGAAGCATCCTGGAAAGCACTCAGAAAAATGAGTTGAATTATTAAATTCATTGGTGTATAGAGGAGGTTGCACTGATGGGAACATATGACAGCTTCTCTTCTGATATAAACACTGCTTCCTGAAAAGATGTTTCCTATTCTTTTTAACTAGACAGATTTTTTCCTACCAGTTCTAGTGAATCTGTTCATATGGAAACAAGACTGGTCTCAGGTTTTTCCTCTTCTCCAAGGCATACCTGTGGTCCTACATATTAAGGTTGTCAGATTTTTCTGTCCATAAATGTTACCTCTGTCCTCCTGAGATGCACTGAGTTTTACAGATTTTACAGCCCACTGTTTCAAGGTACATTTTTCATCTCTCAGCTCTCCAAATTTTGAAGCTTGGTGACTTACATTGTGGTAGTACCCAAAAGCAGGGATCAGAGACCCATTGTCCTCGGATCTGTACACATGCATAAGAAAGAATGGTTCTCTCCCCCACAGATTTCAAAGTATAAAAAGATAGAAATTTGGTAGAAAGGAGGTAGATAAACTATATAAACAAAATGGTAAGGATGATGATTGGCACATATTAGCTGTGTTGCCAAACGCTGCTATTATATCAAGTGTCTCGTGACGTGGTTTTTTTTAAAGCCCTAAATCCTGGAGTTATGCGAATATGTGAGCATCTCCGCATTCATTTAAAAAAATTCCAAGTTTCTAGACCTTATGGCTTCAGAAAAAAGCTTAAAATGTGACCCAAGTACACCCTAAAGATTCAAAAGCCAGAACTGAAATAAAAAAAAATGCAGAAAGTACGATTTTTTAAATCTCATGATTTTTAAGCCAACATAATGATTTTTCAGGACCTGATTTATGATGTTTGCACATTTGGAGTTGGTAATACTTTAGTTCCTTTTTAAAATATAGATATAAACGATCTCCAAGTACTAATTATAGTTAGTTACTCCTCTTTTACATTTCAAACTTATCCCTAGCTTATTATCTAGTTTTGAAAGGCCCTATTTCCCTGCAAGCTGCACACAGCTGCCAATGGATCAACACAATTAAAAACAGTAAGGTTAAAAATACCAAATTCTCCTGCTATGCCAAACTATCCTCTGACCCATAACCCCATCCCAATCCCAATGAGAGAGCAACACCTAGTCCCACTTTAAGGTTTTTTTTGGGCCTCTACCAGAAGCCATTTTATTTTGTCATTGTGTTTACAGGGGATATATGTGTTTATGGCCGGTGAGGGTTGGGTTCGGGCACGCGTGTTTTCCTTACTGTTAACTAGCGGGGCTTTCACTCTAAAAGGTTGGGAACCACTGGACTAGACTATGGAATGGTTCACCATCAGTGTCTTATAAATCTCATAGAGCTGCCCTGTGCCAGAGCTGTACATTCTCACATTCTCCAGAGGAAATTGTAATCTACAGGCCTCTCTCTGATGTATTGTAAAAGACAAATCAAATAAACAGCAGCTTGTGTACTCTATGGCATTGGCAGCTGGTACCCGAAGAAGTGTTGGGACTGGAGGTAACTATCTGCAACCCTGCCCGCCTACCCTGCAAACTAATAATATTTTCAAAGTGAAAAAGTGGAGGTCGAGCGTGGCAGTAGATGAGGGAATTAAAAGGAACGCCTGCTTCCCTCTCTCACCTTTTACCCTTTCCAGATCAAAGAACTGGGACATTTTGCAGTAAAAGGCAGGGTGGGAGAAAACAGTTTCTTTCTCTGTCACCTCTTTACTGTTCTCTCCTTATATCACATTCTCCCCTTTCAGTCTCTGTCTGACCTTATCTCGCCACTTTCCCTGCACCCTTTAATTGACTCTCTCACCTTGCCATCCCTCTCCCAGCTAAGAACCTCCTAAACCTTCCTAGTTTCCTCAGAAACATACCACATGCCCACCTGTCCTCAGGTGGAGAATCCACCTCTTCCGACCTAGTCTCTCTACAGCTCAGAACCATGTCAGTCAGCTCCAAACAGTCAACTCCATACCCCTCCAGACTCAAAATCCTTTCCCCTCCTAGCTGAACTGAGGAGAGCCAGAGTGAGGTGGGCACATAAACTGCACTTTACTCAGCCTGGCTTGATGAAGGGATTAAATAGCTGAATTAAAGGACAGTGAACTACTTCTGTTTGGGAGCAAGGAGAGATCTGGAAAAGAATTGTATCTCAGGTCGGACATACAAAGTCTAAAGGTTCATTCAAGCCCTACCCTTAGATAGTCAGCCACTTGTTATCTTGAGAGATGAAGTTGGAAACCCACTCTAATCATATAATGATTAAAATAATTGGCTTTGCACATTTTCCCCACGGCTTAGCCCATTTTTAGTAAGTGAAAACAACTATCATAATTATGAACTGGTGAAGATTTGGAGACCCCAGACAACATATGCATCCCAAGGTTTGACACAGAAATGAACCTGTAATATTACATGACCATATAAAATTCTTTGTAGTTCAAGTCACAGCATACACGCATCAACTCACAATCTTTTGCTCTAAAAACACAGACCTCTACCACTGGAGTTTAGGAGAATCTCCATTTGCTTTCCATGGCAGTAAGGCTTACATTTACTTTGTGGCCAGCCATTAGATGAGGCTATAATCGCAAACAACAGAGAAGATCTGACTTCAATCAGAAGACAGTGGTGCCACAGTACTAGCCACATATAGTAGTTAGTACATTACAGTCTTTTCTGAGTTTCTTTTTCTGAGAACTTGGAATGGAAATCCAATAAAATCAAGATCTCTCATGAGATTTCAGTACTTTCTAGAATAGATTTTTTGTGGTATTACTACACAAGATCTGACTGCAACAGGAAATGAAAAAGAAAGCAGAATTACAAACAAAACCAAAAACGTTTATCAATTGTTTCAAAACCTAATTCAACAAGGTCTAAATTTGGGGTTGTTGAGCTGATTAATATTTTATTTGAACCAGTTCAACGATCCCATATAAAAAGACACTTGGTAAACACTGGATTAGAACAAAGACATTTCATGCTGGATCTGATCCATTTATTAGTAATAAGGAAACCAAACTGCTGAGCAACTGAGATTACTCCTTTATGCTCAGTTTAATCAGAGTGAAAATAAGTCAGTTATATTAAAAGTTCTGAAAATGTTTTGGAGGGCTGCAATTCAAACAAAGCCCATTTCAAAGGAATTATTAGATTCAGAATGAGATTAGTCTTGAAATAGTCAGTGTTACTGAAATGACAGCTACAAATCAACCGGTGACCCTATACATATTAAGCAAGAATTTATGACAGACTGCAAGATGGAGAAGGAAAAAATACAAGGTCAAGTCCTGTCTTTAAGAAACCTAGCCATTCAAACAATATGATGCACTGGTTTCATTATTCGACGGTCTGTTTCACTTATTTTTGATCACTTGGGGGTTTAAGCTTGAGAAGCATCTGTGTGACTTGTTTAGCCAATACGCTGCCAGGCCAAAAGTGCAAAATGAAATGCAATATTCCATAAAAAAAAAAAAAATCCAAACCAAATAAACCTTCAACTGTTCCACTGCTAAGTCAGCTAAATGCAAGTTCCATATCAATGTGAATCCCTTTGGTAACAGATTTGGACAACGTTCTGCCTCACTTACATTCTGCACTTTGGCGTAATCTCAGCTGGCTTTTTGCTCTGGACTTGTTTTAGAAGGATTTTAATGAACAAGGAGTGACCTGTTTTGTGAAGTAGAAGTTGAACTGGTATTTTTCTAAGTGTTATTTCATTACAACATGCAGCCGCTTTTTTCTTAAACTAGGTTTCCAAATGGAGCTATGCTTATTTACATCAGCTGAAGATTTGGCCCATAGTTTGTAAGATACTACAATAATTTACATTCAGCATATAGTTAGATCACAAGTTAATATCATAACAACTGCTACTTCAGTCTGTCACTTGTAGTGTAAGCCTATTACTGAAATTATCTTTCTATTTAATGTTCACTCATGCAGACTATGCAAAACTGTCATTCAGATGTCCAGTAAAACCTAAAGCTATACAATGCAAACTGGTTGACAAATGACAGTAAATTTCACTATATAAAATATGCACTCAATTAGCAATGTAGAAACCTGCATCAAACTCAGGAATAAAGCTGTAAATCCAAAAGATAAGAGGCCAAATAACCGACTTCATTGGGATCAGTATGTGGCCTAAGGCATATAAATCCAAGAGGTACTAACTGTTCCAATAGAATGTTTTGATGTCATATAGTGCACTGGCACTAGCAATTGGGGGGACGGATAGGTATAGGCCAAATGTTTGGTGTCTTCATTTTTGGATGGCCAAGTTGATGCATTTAGGACTTGATTTTCAGAGCTACTGAACAACTGCTGCTACCACTAAAGTCAGTCTGAAAATCAGGCCCTATGTGTCTCAAGCTGATCACCCAAAATCTGAGGAACACACAATTAGTGAACAATTTTGAAAATGTAGGCCCTAATGTATACATTTTTTACCTTCATGGAAGTTAAAATTGGAAAAAATCTGTTTGTGCATCCAGTCCAGTTCCCTGCTGATGCAAGAAACTGTAAAACTGCTTATCTGTTCTATCAGATGAAGCTAGCTCCTGGATGTTTTCAACCATTTTTTCATTTTGCTAAACACATTCTAAAAAATTGGCTCTCAGAAATAGCCTGCCTGGAAAGCTACATCTTTGAAACCTAAAGAATAGAAAAGGAAACTGTGACTGTTTTGCTAAGAACACAGGTTTTCAATATTTCTTCTTCCCTGATAGAGTGGGAAGTGAAAGAGGATGAGCATTTTTCATATTTGGCATTTTTCTGATTGACCTGCTAGACAAATGTACCTATCTTTGGGTTTAATTATATTAACTGAGCGTTTAAACTGTGCCTTGACTCCTATCAACACCATGATGGCATTATTTATTTAATTAGTTTTTTCCAAGAAACAAAGGTTGAGAACTCTCCTTCCATGAGGTTTCAATAAAAACAGCCTTCCTGTTGCTCTGGTCACCCACACGGCAAAAAGGAAGTTAAACTGTTTGCTGACATGTCTCTTATGGTTTGGACCTGAGCCTTCTTTCATGAGCCGGTTTCCAAAAGTTTGACTTGCACAGACAAAATTTTGTGGGTGGTGACTTCACTGGGAACTGAGACCCAGGAATGGGCGAAATATGCTGTGGAGGCTGCAGGCTAACCATATCTATGGTGATTAGGAAAGCATTACTGGTTCCACACTCTTAAAGCTGCAGCAGATGTGCTTATTTTGTGGTGACTGTGCAACAGAAGAAAGCAGTTCTCCAGCCCCTAAACCCCAGCTTAGCTAATCATAAGGAAGGTAAGTAAATGTACTATTTTCTCATGACATTTCATAAACACAGGGTTTCAAAACGAATGTGGATGGAAGGGCCATTCTGAATCCAATAAACCTTCCCCACCACCAAGCCATTTGTGATATGCATATAATTGTGGTTTGCTTGAACTGGAGGAAAGTTCAGGATAATAATTTTGAATGATTGGCATTGCTTAGGCAGTATCTATATCAATACTATCTATATCTATATTAATTTTTATCTCACCCTTGAGCCACTTGAGAAGCTATATGGAACCAGGCACACAACTGTTTGGCCATCTAGTTTTACTACATATTGATAAAGTCATTGATGGTCAATAATGACATTACTAAATTCCGTATACTGACCTAGATCCAGATGTGTAACTCCATTAACATCAAGGAGAATTACACACAAGGAATTTAGCCTATGTGTGACCCAAAGAAAGCAGAAAAGCACACATTTTCCACAGTATAACTTGCCAAGAACCAAAGAACCAGAGGCATATTCATTACACTTTTAGCCTAAAGGACTGTCAATTCTTATTGCATACAATATGTAACATCAACTATAATCATAAAGGTAAAATTTCAAAATATAGCTAAGCAAAGATTCGCTGTAGTGATAGAACATTTAGGAAAAACACCATTACAGTTTTGCTGCTGTCCCTGATGAATACAATTTTTGCTCAGATTTTTTTAAACAACGGTCTGATTCTTCACTACAAGAAGTCAATAGGAGTTTTGCTATTGGTTTCAAGGAAAGCAGGATCAAAACTTAAAAGAGAGTATTCCAAAGATAAAAGACCAACAGTTATCAAGACTGAATTTCATTCTCCTTATAGCCTATAATTAAATGACCCCCCACATCTTCCAAGAAATGTTAGTGATGTACAAAATAAAGTGCAAAAAGTGCTACTTCATTTAACTAGTTTTCAACACTTTGCAATTTTAAAAACACAAGAAAAATCAAAATGTTTCAGGATTGACTCATTTTATGCTTGTGTTTTTCCTTAAATGACATGCAACGGATTCTTCAGAACTAGGTTTCCATGAGTTAGAAGCCTATGCCAGCATGCAAAAAATGCACAACAATTGGTTTACTTAATTTGCATATGTGATTACTGTGTTAGTTGTTATTATTTAGCACCTAAGGGCCCCCAACTACAATTGAGTGCCATTGTGATAGGTTCTGTACATACATATAGAAAGAAACAGTTCCTGCTCCGAAGAGTTTACAGTCTAATTAGACAAGAAAAGGAAAGCTTGGGAGAAAGGAAGTATTATTATCACCATATCACAGATGGGGAATTGACAATTTGTTTAGTAAATCCACTGTACCAAAAGTAATGGATCTTGGATGGGGCCTCTTGATGCTATTGCAATAAATATAACAACAAAAGTACAAAGGCACAGTGGGAGCATGAGAAAAGGTTTTTGTCTCCTTTTGCTACATAAGGGAAATAGGCTAGGACAGGTCAAAATATTTTTGATAGAAAATTGGTGTTTTGATGAACAACTATTTTCTAAAAAGTGTCCACTTCCTTGGAAATTTTTGATTTTCCATCAGAAAACCACAAATGTTTTGGTATTCTTAAAAAGTTGAAATTTTCAGCAGAAACAATTTCCCCTCCCCCCATTTTTGTTGAATTGTAGTGTCTGGAATCTTTTTCCCCAGTTAGCACTCATTTCCCTTCATAACTAATATTAAAGTCAAAGCACATTACAGGTCATAGTATTAAGTTAAAATCTTCTGTCCATTTACATAAGAACATTGCCGAGTGAGCCCAGTAAACCAGTGCAGGTTATTCTCCTCCCAATTCTAAGACAAAAGATTAATGCAGACATAGCCAAGGTCTGCCTTTGCAAGTCCATGCAGAGCTGCAATGATCTGTATGGGAGTACCCACACAGAGCATTATATGGCCCTTTTTGGCCTACACTTTTCACTTTCTCCTCCAGAGAATCACAGATGACCTTCCTGTGTCAATCTGAAAAAAGAATACGGCAGGTCTAGTTATTTCAGCATATGGCACTAGAAATAGTGTCAACCACCACAGTGGCACTGAAACCACTAAATATTCAAGCCTAAGCAGAAACTTGATATATAACATGGCATTCTTTGAAAGCTGTCTAATAAATAAATGCTATCTTATCTTGTCTCTGAACAATAGTATATATATATCCCCTCAAGAAGTAGAGGACATTGGTCAAACAGAATCTTCAGCTATGAATGAAATCTCTGTTGGTTATCTCTTATTTGATTTTTACTGCAGTACATATGTGCTTCTAAAATGCCCTCAGCAGAGCTCCCTTATTGGGTCATATGGTACAGACTTGGCTATAGTAACAAAAGTGTTGTAACTTTACATTTTCTAGACGCACTGTTATACATTCTTTTTCAGAACAGTGGTTGAACAGCCTCTACAGTATGTAAGAAAAGTACTTAAATACATTTGACTGGCCTGAAAATACTCTACAAGCATAGACATAGTGGCTATTGAAAGCAAATGCCAAGTCCAATGTACTTATACTGCCAATATACATTAAGTTATTAAAAACAATTTTATTGTGATAAAGACTACACTGGAGGAGTAGCAAAATGAGCACACGTCAAGGATGCAATTCCAAGTGTTGATTCTATGGGAGAGCCTAAGAAAATGGCAGATCCAGCTGTATGTGGAACTGAGTTTCTTCTGCCAGGCTTGCTTAGACTGAAGCTCTTTGGGGAAAGACCCAGCTTTTTGTTATATACACGTAGAACACTTAGCAGAGTGGGGCCCCAATCTCTGACTGGGGCACTGAGCAGCTATAAAAATACCAATATAAATTATTATGATGCAATATTTGATCTCTGACATACATGAGCATTGCAGTTATACTCTGCTGCATTGTAAAATTCTATATAAAACAGCAATAGGAAAAATGGCGAGTTCAAGTTTTAATGCTATTTTGTACTTCTTGCAAGACATTTTTCACTGCCAATGTAAATAAATAAATAAATCAATAATAATTCTAGGGAGAGGCAAAGGTCAGTTTTCTCTTCATAGCAACCTATTTAATCACTTATCATCCTCTTATATTAAACAAAAAGTATCGCTACATTTTATATTTTCATCTTGATGCACGAGGATTTGTGTGCTTACTCTGATGATTACTGACACCACTGTACAGTTCCAAGTATATTAGAGTTCTATTTTTATAAGGAATTCTAACTGATATGAATTGCATCTTTCTGATATAACAATATGCTGAAAAATATTTAATGGTATTAAAGGAGTGGAAATATAGCATATGTGAAAAGACACTGGAAATATATTAACAAAAGCTCACCTCAAGCACAATTTAGAGCAGTTCAATACTATTTAATTTGTCTTCTTGGTTATGCAGCACACCAAGCAGACTTCTAGTTTTGTTATTATTTATTTACTGAGAGCCAACAGAAAGCATTTCACAATTATTGACAGTAAATACAAATAATTTCAGTCTCTGGCCCATGTCTGGTCCCATCTTAATAGGCTTTACAAATTGGACCTACACCAGGTTTGGGAGGAAGGGGCAAGGCTGGAACCTCTGTGCAGCCCCCAGATGGCCATTGCGCTGTAGCACCAGAGTTGCAATGATAGGGGTGGCACCGTACTAGTTAGCCACTACAACTTTGCCTTGACATACCAAATCGCCCTACCCACAATCCTCCATTCTCAACTGTGAAAGGAGCTGTCATACAGCAATAATCTGCAAATTGAGGGTACCCCAATGAGTTATTATACTTATATTTGTGCAATATTTTAAGTCCACTTAAAGATGGAACATTTTATAAGAGATATTTCTTTAAGTTTCTTAAAATCCCCAGACAAACATAGTATTTGAATTATTAGTACTTCACGGAGGGCTAAACTCAAAAAAGGATTGTGGGGTTTTTTTCCTGTTCGAAAGCTGCTGGAGATAATGGCTGGGGAATGAACTCCTGCTGACCATTGTCCTTCTAAGCTACAATATAAATCAAACCATACACTTTAATTCACCCTGGAATAAATCAGTGGTTTCCAAATAGCTTGCCTGAGAGAAAAGCTCCCTATTCATAGCATTAGAATTCTATCTTGTGCAAGTAACATCAGGAGTCTGAACAGAACATTCTGGTGTATCTGTTATCACTGTTTGAAAGAGAGTCCAAGAACCCAGCCCAAAACTTCCACACCAGTATCTAAGGGTACAAAATTCCTCTTAACTTCTATGGGAAATCATAAAATGCTACGACTGTAAGACTGAGCCCCATATAGCCTTCAATATTTACCATTTTTGTTTTGTTGGCTCCAGGCCAATTTTTGGCCTCACTGAAACCTTGCTATCAGTTGGAGTAGGACAGGAATTTGTCCTTGGAAAACACCATAATCAACAAAGGAGTCTGGCAAAAATGGTAAAGACACAAAATTAAAAAGTTCTTTGAAATAGATTCTCTTGAGAGTGGACCAGAGTGCAATGCACCAGGGCAATACCCAGCCAATATCTGGTTCCAATAAACCCAGGAAGGCTGTCCCAATCCCTATCATGCTTTAAGATGTGTATAGAGCCAGAGAGGAAATCAGGGAGCCAGTTATGTATGCGGTATCTCTCTCTGCTGCAGAAAGAAGGTGCAGCACTGGAGTGTTGTCCATCAGAGTTCTGTAACAGCTGGACACACCAATTGTTAAAGTTTCCCGGATTTTCACCCTGCACATCCAAACTGGCTTCAATGGGAATGCACATAGAGTGTAAATTAGGACAGGGCTCAAACAGAGCAAACTGAAATTGATACAGTTATTTTCCAGCACTCTGGCTTGTGACTTGTCTGTGGTCTGTTTTGCTATCTAATCCCTGTGTTCAAAAGCACACATATTGTAAATAAACAGAGATCGGCATAAAATGTCATGTGTCTTGGCCAACTCATTTCTCCTCCAACAAGGAGATAATTCACTCTTGGAGTCCAAACCTTTCTGACTGCTAAAAAGTCATGAAAGTAAGTTTACATTTATAGCTTCAAATTAACTCTTTATGTTTTTAATTGCCTTCTGCATTTTACAGTGTGTTAGAGACAATGGGCCATATTTGTCCCTGGTGTAACTGTACAATAATGTTACTTTTGGCCCGCTATGCTAACTTTACTCATACTCAAGTATCTTTCTAAAATAAAGGCGTCTTAAAATCTGCTCTAATTTTTTCAAGAGGACTGTTTATGCAGAGTGGGAATAGCACATAGTTATAGCTTCTCTCTGAGAGATGCAGACTGGTAGCTGATTAGAGCAATGGCAAACATGAAAAGACCCTTCAGCATGATGAGAAAAATCCTCTGTGTATGTTTGTTTAAAATTAAAATGCATGGAGCTCTGCAGATCTGTCAACATTGTAATAACTGGCAAGAGAATTTCAAGACGTTCTACTTAATTTGCTAGATCTGGCTTTTGTTAGACGGTGCCTCAGATACCTAGCAACAGCACAAAGGATTTAATTCTCAGATAGTTAAACTCATGCTGGTTGAGCAGGAAGAAAGACAAAGAAAGATCAGAGAGATGGAGGGTAACCTGCAGCTCTTGTGTCCCCAGGGAGTCTTGAAGGGGTGGACTGGCACTAGGTCACAGGTCAGGATGCTATGCTATCAACACAGAATAGAGGACGTACCTTTTCGCCAGTAGAAATTTCCATCTAACTCTTCTAACCACCACCTGCCTCTTCCCAAGTATGAGTTCTCCCCACATCACATTCTTCTCCATTGCAATATAGATCTCCAGCCCTTATCCACACTCTTGCCAGGATACAGTTTATCCCCCCTGCCCCTCTTCGTATTATATTCTGTATGGTCTCTTTGCATATGCGCAACCAGCAGGAAGGTGCCTCTTCCTAAGAAATCTCATGCATGCTGCTCTTAGACAATGGAGCTCTGAGCTGGCTGAGCGGCAGCACAGACGTACTCCTCTAATCCTTTTAGGATGAGATTCTGATACTCTTATTCACATGGAGCACTACCTTAATTCCACAAGTAGCCTCATTAAAGTCAATAGGACCGATCTCAGAGCAAGGCACTTACTTATTTTGGATAAGCATAACCGCATCTGTCCCTTAATTATTTAATTCTATGGAGTCCAAAATGCACCAGGCGCTTTATGGGCATGTTAAAGGATGGATTCCAGCCCCAAAGATGTGTTAATCTCTATAGGCAACATACAGACAAAAGGCAGACAGAAGCTGGGAGGGGAAAGATGCAACACAAGATGTTTTATCCCTTGCAGGATTGCCTTTTTTATTATTATTTTGCCCTTCCCTAGTTTTTTTTAAATTTACTTCTCGCTTTCTGACTATTTTCCTCTTTTTCAGAATAATACAAAATATTATTAGTTTTACAGCTTCTCAGCTGTTTTCCTAGCAATGCTCCAGTAACTGCGGTAGTTAACAGAAAGTAACCCTGGAGGTTACCCCCATGCATTCCCGAATGTGATAACCTCCACAAGACACCCAAACATCATCTTCCCCAAAACAAAGTCTTCCCAGCCACTTCTCCAGTAAAGACGCCTCCCCAGATACTTCCCCATTGTGGACAGATACTCCCCACACTGACCCCAATATTCAGTGTGATGACAGAGGTAGTCCTAGGGTGCTAGTCATTCTAAACTCAGGGTGAGCCATAGGGTACCACCCACTGAGTTTAATACCAGGCCCACAATGAAAACCTCACCCTGACTCTACTGCTTGCCAGTATCTGCCTTCTCTTTGAGGCGTGGATTGCTTTGTAAATGGTCAATAATTTTGCCCAAAACTGTGGCAGTCCAAGCTTGTACACAGGACATTTGTCAGACAGGCTGGAATGTTCTTAGCATCTCAAGCACCATGGATAAAAGTCTATCCCTGGAGTTATGTGTGGGGAACTACAGATATCCAGGCCAAGAGATGCCTTTTTCTCAGCATTCTTACAAGCCTCTGTCACTGTTACTGAATTTGTTAAATTATGCTCCACTACCTCCACCCTTCCAGTAGATCAGAGCCTGCATATTCCAATGGCACTGATAAAATGCACATTTCACTGTTTAAGAGGTAACATTTACCATGTTCTACTTTTGTTACTCTCAAAGCAGGGGCTGGCTTCACTCAGCTCCTTGATCTCATATGACTGGATGCATATCACTTCCATCAGTCTCTCCATTTTATCTAGCAACTCAGGATATGTTGGGTTTGTACAACTTTTCTATAGATAAAAAATTATCCATTTAACAAACAATTCATTAAAAGGGAACTGGAAAATATCTGGGTAACAATTCACAGTGCAAGATCACTGATGGACTAAATCTGGCCTATGTCCTTCCATAAAAGACTCTGCCTTGAATATGGTACCAGGGCCAGTCAAAAGATACTTATGTCAGATTATCCAAGCAATGATATTTCATTTCAGACAGTGTGTTACAGAAACCTAGAAGATAGTTTGCTTTCTTCCAATCTGATTCTCAGTTTCTCATTGCAGAAAGTATGCTGCTTATTAAGAAAATTAGATCTAATTACTTTGAATCGATTAACACAGGTTTCTTTACAATACTGGATGCTCAGAACAAAAATTTGGCTCAGCACTGTCCCATTTGTTTAATCAAATAAGATGCCTGCCTCTCTCTTGCTACTCAGAGTTAGAGCTTTACAGACAGAGTGAGGCAAACTGTTCTCTGTCATTAAAGAAACTGAGAAAGGCAGATCCACTTCCAAAGACACTGTGCCAGAGTAGCCAGCTAGCTCTGTTTGCACTGTAGTAAACTCCAAAAAACTGGGAAGCAATTTGAAATTGAGGCTTCTCTTTTTTGGGGAGAAGGAAGTAGATCTTTAGCCACCCTCTACCTCTCCAGGTTCCGGTTGGGTGTATAGATGTGTGTGGGGAAGTTCTTAACTATTCCTCTCAGAGCCCCCCACAACCCACTCTATCTTGCTTCCTAAAGGAGAACCTTGTTCTGCCTACTGGTTTCTCTCCCTGCTCTTGGTGGTTGTTCCGGGTGCTTCTGCCCAGTCCTGGACTGTCTACTCTTTTGGGAGGAGGGATAATTCCTCCCCCAAACAGTCACAGATTCATTATTTTTATGTGTACATTTTTCCCCTTCTTTGGTCTCTTGGGGCTACTACTGTTTGAAACAGCTGTCTCTATGTGTAAGGATGCATGGGTCTATCTCAGGATGGGGTTTCTACCTGCAAACAGGAAGAGAAAGAAGAGAATCAGAACCATACACAGACATGTATTAAAAAGATCATGCTTAGCTATATACTCAACCTACTCTTCACTTTTATAGAAGAAACAAATTGTAAAATCCTGCTTCAGTTTAAATATACCAATTAAATTTTAAAAGTCACTGAAACTAAGTAGGGCTAAGCAAAATATTTCACACCATAAAATGCACTCAACAAACTTAGCTTGCTTTTCTGCTAGTGGAAGATCAGAATTTCTTCAAAATCTAATAGTTATTTTAATTCACTGAATTAATTTTCATGAGTTTTTTTATTCTACGAAGTGGCTGCAAAAAGTTCTCTGACAGTAGTTAATATTCAGTATTCATAATCAAGCAATGTCTCATTGTTCCCCTTACAAAATACAACAAACATCTACCATTTACTGGCCTGGTTATTACTTCACCACAGTCATGGATACAGAGTAGTGATACGAGTGTGCATGGTCCTTGTTGCAAAGGAAGCAGTTATATCTTTGTGGGGCTTGTTAAGTTGTCTCTGTGCCAGAGCTCTGGCAAGGGTTTTTGGGAACACTTTTCCTAGCTTTGTGTCAAGAAGTGCTCCACCTTCTATAAAATACACCAAGTGAGTGATGTTGATTCATTTGTAATCTTCTGTCTTAATTACAGACAAATCACATCTAGATTCAACATATTTCTGGGCAATAAGTGAGGATGCTGCCACAGGGCCAATTAATTCTCAGGATGTTTAAGAGAGGAAAGATTAGGAAAATGCTGATGTAGATTGACAAAAGGAAGACACAACTTGCAATTTGAAGGAAAGAGGATCTCAAAGTACTGTGTTGTTAACACCTTGTATCACCAGTGTCCATAAACAAAGTGCACGTTCCATCTGAGTGTAGTAGAACAATAAATCATGGCAACAAGAAAGGCCATGGAAAGAAGTAGGGCTCACTGAAAGTCTGATGCTGCTCTTTGGACTGCTCCACAGTAGCAATCAGAACCCATCTAGGAAATACTGAAGGCAAAAATCATAAATGTTTGAAGTAGTTTTCATTTGACCCTTGACACCAGATGAGTAAGCATGGAACTCACCCCAGACAGTTAGAAATAACCAAACAGGTTGTCCCGGGGATGGGTTGGGGAGACAGAACCCTTTATTGCCCACTCGTTCCACCTCACTGCCCCGAGTAAGCAACCAGGGGGGAGGGGAGGAGGGTGGAATTACTTTACAACTCTTTTATTCATAACAGTATGTAAATGTATACATTTCCAGCAACTCCCCATAGACCCTTATTTGGTTACATTGACACTTATAAAATGAATATTAACAATTACATAATGAATACAATTATCCCTGCCCCTGTTTGTTGTTTACAGGATTACCATACAGAGGTCAGGCACATCACCTTAAAACCTATACATTTTACACTAACATTCCTTGAAGTAAAGGTATGCCAGGGGGAGAAGGAAGATAATGCTTTCTTCCACCAAAAGGCCTTGCACAGAAATAGAGATAGTTATTTTATTAGCCTCATTCCCAGAACAGATGGCCAGGAAGAGAGGAAAAGAAGAGAAATAACAGACTCTAACTAGAATTCACACCAATTAACAGAACAAGGTTTGCCTGTGCCTTGACTCCATTCCCTGTAGCTTAGGCCTGACCACTTATCCAACTTTTAACTCTTTAATCTCCTACACTTATTAAGAATAATAATAAATAAAAACCCAAGATGAGCAGCAGCCTGGCTCAGCTCGAGTGGAGCCTTCCTTATCAGTGTGCCATGAGTCAGAATTCGTGCCATCCAGGGGGCACAGTAGCACCCTTATAACTTCAAAGGCCCTCAGGAGGCTCAGATGAAGTTGCTGAGAGCTTTAAGTTGGGCCCCAGACACCACTATGCACATCCCTAGGCCCAGATCAGAGAATGTTGACACTTGACAATGTGGACGGAGAGGGTTTCTCGGAGCTGATGGCAACTGTCACATGCCATGACAGTAAGTGCCAAGCCATTTTCCCCAGAAAGGCCAGGCACAGATTACCAATCAGGGAAGGCAGTAGATTTAGCATGCCCTTGCTAGTGGAGAGAATGGGAGAACTACGGCAATGAGAACGAGTAGCCCAAACCATTGACACACACAAGTGGTCAGCCTTATCTCCAGTGTGTTTCAGTCAATCACACTGTGAATGTGTGGATTTGAGAAACAGCACATTGTGAGAAATATGTTGATAGAAGCTGTATGTCATCATAGAAGAATAAGAACATAAGAACAGCCATACAGGGTCAGACCAATGGTCCATCTATCCCAGTATACCGTCTTCCAACAGCGGCCCATGCCAGGTAAGAACAGAACAGGTAATCATCAAATGATCCATCCCCTGTCACCCATTCCCAGGTTCTGGCAAACAGAGGCTAGGGACACTTAAGAGCATGGTTTTGTATCCCTGCCCATCCTGGCTAACAGTCATGGATGGACCTATCCTCCATGCACTTATCTAGTTCTTTTTTGAACCCAGTTATAGTCTTGGCTTTCACAACATCCTCTGGGAAAGAGTTCCACAGGTTGACTGTGTGTTGCGTGAAGAAATACTTTGTTTTGTTCATTTTAAATCTGCTGCCTATTAATTTCACTTGATAACCCACTAACTCTTGTGTAATGAGGAGTAAATAACACTTCCTTATTTACTTTCTTCATGCCAGTCATGATTTTATAGAACTCTCTCAAATCCCCCCTTCGTTGTCTCTTTTCTAAGCTGAAAAGTCCCCACTTTATTAATCTCTCCTCATATGGAAGTTGGCATCCTCATTTTAGTTGCCCTTTTCTGTACCTTTTTCAATTCCAATATATCTTTTTTGAGATGGGGGGACCAGATCTGCACGCAGTATTCAAGATGTGGGCATACCATGGATTTATAAAGAGGCGATATGATATTTTCTGTCTGACTGTCTATCCCTTTCCAAATGATTCCCCACATCCAGTTAGCGTTTTTGACTGTCACTGCACATTGAGTGGATGTTTTCAGAGAACTATCCAAAATGACTCCAAGATCTCTTTCTTGAGTGGTAACAGTTAATTTAGACCCCATCCTTTTATATGTATAGTTAGGATTTTGTTTTCCAATGCACATTACTTCGCATTTATCACTTAATTCAATTTAACATTGAATTTCCTCTGCCATTTTGTTGCCCAATCACCCAGTTTTGTGAGATCCCTTTGTAACTCTTTGTCGTCTGCTTTGGACTTAACTATCTTGAGTAGAATGCTTCATCATCTCCAATCTCTCTGCTGGGTTTGAGACCTTAGACAATTGGCAAAATGTGGAGAAGTTAGCTGATGAGTGCTGTTTCCCACACATAATTTGCTTCATGAATTGCCTCAACCTAATGATGAGAAAGTGCAGTACTGAGAATGTGAACATTGTTCCTAACATATCAGTAGACATCTGCAGCCAGTTCATCTGGTCTTACTATTTCATGCCTTCTCTAGGAGCTACAGGTGGAGAATAAGCTTCATTGCCACTAGATGAAGAAAGAGGTGGTGATGTGGTGGAATTAAACACACTGTATGTGAGACTGCCTCTTGGACAAGTTATGTACTGTGCCAAGTATACTATTGCTATCTATGCTGATCCACTCAAGAAAAACACCAACAGAATGATCAGTCATAAATGTCTATACCTTTGAAGAATCCACAAAGCTGATCACTGCTGATGATGTTGGTGTGATGACTTGGGGAATCAGTCTATGTACAATTTATGAATTCTGGATGATTTTATTAAATAGCTGTATCATTGAATTCCTCAGCAGATGTGCAATCAGACATTTGGTACAGGATTGCTGTCAAGTATCTTCTAGAACAAGAACAGTGGAAAGTCATTAACTTAAATAGCTTCCCAGGGAGACTTGATTGTTAGCACTAGGGTAGGTAGACTGTAGGAATCCCACTTCCAAGAACAGGGAGTCTGCACATAGTGAGTCTAAAGGCCAGAGCCTATGCCAGGAGCCAGCCCAGGCTCAGGGGTCCAATGTGTGAGTCTGAAAACAGCAGCACAGCAACTGTCCAGAAGAAGAAGCTCGGCCAGATCTGTGACAGTTGGTAATAGCCAGATGATACCACTTCTGTGCTTGCTGGAGAAGAAATTCATCTCTGTGGTCCCAGTTATATGAACAGGAGACTGATGAGGTAGGTCTAGTACTGACTTACCACATGCTGAAGGACAACTGGCCAATTACACAAATATATAACCAAGAACGTTATACCCTGGTTATTCCACCATTTGTTTTTGATTTCTCGGATCCTCCTTTGAATCTCAGCTTTAAGCTGATGGAAAAAGCTCTGCTTCTGACTAGATGATGGATGGTTTTGCCAGTCACAGAAAGCTTTTCACTTCTGGTCCAAGAGGATTGTGGTCTCAGTGGCATTGTCATCAAACCAGTCCTGATGGTGGCAGGTAACAAGACCAATGGATTCCTCAGAAGCTTCATGGATGGTCTGTTTTAGGTCTTTCCAATTTTCTTTAATACTTGTGTTGTCATTTCCAGGTGTGCATAGGGTCAGTTTTCCACTGAAGTGTGCTTGGAAATTCTCTTGGTGCACTGAGGATTGAAGTTTTTTTATATTATATTGCCATCTGAATTATTTGGAATGCTTTCTATGTTTTGGTGCAATCCAGATGGACATGACTGATCACACCAGGTGGTGATCAGTCCAGCAAACATTGGCTCCTCTTCTGGCATGGGCAATTCAGACGTCTCTGAGATCCTATAATCTTACAATGACATATTCCAAGAGGTGTCATTGTTTTGAATGGGAATGTTGCCAAGTTGTTTTATAGGTGTTAATTTGCCTGATATTGTGCTTGTGATCACAGGGCCTATACTCTGTGCATTTGCTGAGTAAAAGGATGCCTTTGGAATTGCTCTTGCCCACTCCTTGCTTCCCAATGGTGCCACTCCATACATTAGAGTCTTGGCCATCTCTTGCATTAAAGTCCACTGAGAAGATTATCTTGTCTATTTCTGGAATGGAAAATGTAGAACACTTTGCCTACCTTGGCAGCCATCTTTCACAGAGGGCAAACATAGATGCTGAGATTCAGCACAGAATCCGTTGTGCCAGGCTTGCCTTTGATAAACTGTCCCACTGGTGTTCAACAGCCACAATATCAGAATGCATGCTAAACTTTTCATTTCTAAAACTGTGCTAATCCCAACTCTTCTAAAGATGAGAGATTTGGGTAACCTACAGAAAACACCCAAAAAACCTAAAACACCAACACCATAGAATCATAGGGCTGGAAGGGACCTAGAGGTCATCTAGTCCAGCCCCCTGCACTCATGGCAGAACTAAGTAATATCTAGACCATCCCTGACAGGTGTTTGTCTAACCTGCTCTTAAAGATCTCCAATGATGGAGATTCCACAACCCCCTTAAGCAATTTATTCCAGTGATTATGCACCCTGACAGTTAGGAAATTTTTCCTAATGTCCAACCTAAACCTCCCTTGCTGCAGTTTAAGCCCATTGCTTCTTGTCCTGTCCTCAGAGGTTAAGAAGAACAATTTTTCTCCCTTCTCCTTGTAACAACCTTTTAAGTCCCCTCTCAGTCTTCACTTATCCAGGCTAAATAAACCCAGTTCTTTCAGTCTTGCCTCATAGGCCATGTTTTCTAAACCTTTAATAATTTTTGTTGATCTTCTCTGGAATTTCTCCAATTTGTTCACATCTTTCCTGAAATGTGGTGCCCAGAACCAGACACCATACTCCAGTTGAGGCCTAATTTGATTTCCCCCCCACCCAAGTTTTGTCCTGTCTCTCCCCTATCCCTGCTATAACAGCCTATGCTCTGCTCAAATTCCAACCCTTCTCCCAGGTCTTTTTGATTTACCTGTGGGCTTTGGTCACCTACCCCCTTTGAACCTAGTTTAAAGCCCTCCTCACTAGGTTAGCCAGTCTGTATCCAAATATGCTCTTCCCCTTCCTCGATAGATGGACCCCATCAATGCTTAGCAGTCCTTCTTCCTGCAACAGCATCCCATGGTCAAGGAAGCTGAAGCCCTCCTGCTGACACCATCCTCGCAGCCAGGCATTTACCTCCAGGATGCATCTGTCTCTACCTGGGCCCCTACCCTTGACTGGAAGGATTGAAGAGAAAACCACCTGCACTTTGGCCTTCCTGATTTCATTTCTGCATGTTTGAGCAGTATTTTTATAATCCTCCCTAGTCATCTGACCAAGCTTCCACTTCTTGTAAGCTTCTTTTTTCTGTTTAAGCTCACCAAAGACTTCTTTGTTAAGCCAAGCCGGTCGCCTACCACACTTGCTATTCTTTCTGCTCATCGGGATGGTTTGCTCCTCTGCCCTCAATAAGGTTTCTTTAAAATACAGCCAGGTCTCTTGGATTCCTTTCCTTCTCATATTAGCCTCCCAGGGGATTCTGCCCATCAGCTCCCTGAGGGAGTCAAAGTCTGCTTTTCTGAAGTCCATGGTTTGTATCCTGCTGTTCTCCTTTCTTCCTTTTGTCAGGATCCTGAACTGAACCATCTCATGGTCACTGTTGCCTAGGTTGCCACTCACTTCTACTTCCCCTACCAAATCTTCCCTCTTTGTGAGCAGGTCAAAAGCAGCACGGCCCCTAGTTTGTTGCTTCAGTACTTGCACCAGGAAGTTGTCCACAACATTGCCCAAAAATCTCCTGGATTGTTTGTGCTCTATACATGGCTTCTCTTCCGCCTTTAGGGGTGATTCCTTGTTGCTCGTTGCCAGGGCAACATAACAGTTCTCTGTGGTAGGTGAGTTGGGAGTAGGGGTGGAGCACTGCCTGCTGCCCGAAGTAACCAGCAGCCAGTGAACTCCCTGTGACAGAATATATCCTCCTCCCCAAGTGATGTGACAGCAGTCCTCTGTTGCTGGATAGCTTCCTCAGCCTTGGATGTCTCCATATGAATACTCTCAAGGAATTCCTCCTGGGCTCAGATGATCCTCAGCCTAGCCACCTCCTCCTGTAGCTCTCCCACCTGCTTCCTGAGAGATTCCACCAGCAGGCACCTTTCACACTGGATGGTCCCCCCAGCCTGGCTTTTTGTAAGTGGGAAATGCACGCTACAGTCTCTGCAATTCTACACCAGGATCTGGGTAGAGGCATCCATGGTCAGGTTCTCTGTCTGGATATAGTCACAGGTAGAGGAGACAGGAGCAGAGTTGGCATGGCGATGCAGGCCTTCCTGATCATAGTGATTTTAACGTGACTCCCTCCTACAAACCCTCTCTCAAACTCCCCTGTTTGCAGTCCCCTGGTTGCTTAGCCTCTGGCTTTTAAGGCCTTCTCTCTTAGGTCCGCCCTACCCACTCGTTAATCAAACAGGGGAAGGGTGATCATCTCCAGCACTTTCTCCGGAAGATCCTCAACATAAAGTGGGAGGATCGCTGTACTAATGTCAATATCCTCACGGAGGCCAACTTCTTCAGTGTTGTGGCCCTGATTATCCAGCACCAACTGAGGTGGACTGGGCAATACGTGTGCATGCCTGATGCATGCCTATCAAAACAATTGTTGTACACCCAACTGACCAAAGGAGAAAGGAAACAGGAAGGCCAACAGATTGACATCACACACTGGGAGACAGCAGCCCAAGATGGCGAAGACTTGTCAGAGAGGGAACCATTTTTGAGGAAAATTGCTTTGTCCAGGTTGCAGAAAAATGCCAGAAAAGAAAGGACAGACAACTGTCATGCAGTAATCATGGCCCAATCCTGCCTTCCAACACTACATGCAATGTCTGCCAATGATTCTAAGGTTCAAGGATTGGACTCCTAAGTCAAAGGACCTATATAAAATAAAACCTGTAAAAAAGATCATCCTCGACTTGAGGGATCACTGCCACAACCCACCCTGATTATGTATGTGAACCCAGATTTGAAGTACATCAGTTGTCTTCCTGCCTCAGGGGTGGAGGGAGGAAGAGAGGCATGGACTTTGAGTGTTTGAATATGCAAGCTTTATATTCCACAGGCATTCAGGTGAGTACCATTTGATCACGCATATGACTGCTGAAAGCAAACACCAGAGAGATGAAGGTGGCCAAAGCAAATTTATTGTTAAATGAAAGCAAATACGCAATAAAAATGTTTTGTACTGTTCGCACAACTTTACAAAACAGACTCCAAAACACTGATCTTAAGGAGCCACAGAACATTAGCTATTTTGTATTTAGATACAATTTTGTTTATGTTGCAAATACAGTGTTTTCCTGTATTGCTCCTTATTACTCTTGTTTTTATGACATGAAAACAAGACATTGCTCCTGAAGGGTTCATTTTATTCTGAAGGTTATTGTTCACTTGTAGACTAATACTGTTTGTGACATCACACTTGGTTGCTCTGGTGATGATTATGATGTTAGAGACTTCAGGTGAGAAACAGCAATGGAAGCAGATTAATCTCTCTAGAGCAAGCATCCTGTTTTCATGAAAATATTCTTAATGAAAACAAAGTGTAAAGAGAAAACAGAACATAGTATATGAAAAACTGAACTGTTTCTGAACATGATGTTCAGTAAGGAGTTTTCCATGAGACATCAGCAAATCTGAAAAGTTGCTTTTCCATCAATACTGCATATTTCCTTTTACAGCTGGTTGCTTCATTCTTATTTATACCAGGGAGGTAAAATATTTAATCTGCCTTCCAACTCACCAATTCATTGAAGTTAGGAAAATTCATTGTATTTTCCTTGACATTACTTTGCAGACGGTAGTAATATAATCGGAAAGATACCAAACTGAACTTCTCTGTGTTACATACGTATCTGTGTATGGATGTCTTCATACAAATATGCTCTTACCTTCTTCATTCCCAAAAGCCAAATCTCAATACTACCTGTCTTTTCAACTATTCTATTCTTCTCTGTATTTCTAAACTCAAACAAGCGTTGTGCAACTGGTACATAGGCTTCATTTTATCTAATGCACTGCGAGATCCATTCCTATCTGGCATCTGTCCACTTCACTCTATGAAACTGCTCTCACCAAAGTCTTCATTGACATAATCATGACTAAATCTCAAGGCCTAAACTCCATTCTCATCCTCCTCAATCTCTCAGCAATCTTTGACACTTAGAATTACTTCATCCTCCTCGACTTTCTGTTCTACCTCAGATTTCATTACACTACTTCTGCTTGTTTTTTTCCCCTATCTCTTTGACCATTCATTCAGTAATTATTTCTCTGCTCTCCTCTTCTCCTTTCATACTTACATGTCCCTCAGGATTACATCGATACCTCTTTTCTATCTATAATTTATTCTTGGGTGACCTCTTCTATTTGCATGGGTTCAAGTATCACCTTCACACCACTGATGCTCAAATCTGTTTATCTACACCAGACTTATTTCCCGCTAAAGGGAACTCCTAATAATGGCTAAAATGAAGCTTCTAGTCTTTCTTCTCAAATGTCTCAGTTATACTCCAGTCTCCATGCTAGTGCTAGAACCTGAGCTAAATTTCTCCAGGAAAGGGACTTTTCTGGTATAGGAACACACACTGCTTGAAACTCTTTTCAAGCCTGACAATCAAACAGTTCCTGTGTTTTTAGTTTTAAAAAACAGCTTCTGCTCCTACCACCCTCACTCCCAGATCCAGAAAGACAATAACTATAAGATAGCTGGGATACCACTCCCATGTGAAAATTCATAATAAAAAACAAATATACGTGCCTGCACATAAACAAGCCTATTCACATAAATGCAGACCCTAATCTGCAACTTGTGTACTCATTTCCAGCTGTACGAAGAGGATGTAAACAAATAAGAATGGAAGCATTTTACATCAGTTTGTGCAGGTATAAGTGACTACTCAAAGTGCAAGGAAGTGGAGAATCAACACCACAGCTTCCTCCACAGCTGTAGCTAGGTTAAAACAGCCCACACTTTGAATCAACAGTTCCCAACCTGGGGTGTGGAACCCCCATGGGAAGGGCACCAAAGATGACAGGGGCTCCATGGGGCTTCAGTAACATTGAGGTTATCTAGCCCCCTGAGCTCTGTGCCAGGTGCAGCAGCCTCGAGCTCCGCACTAGCCAGAGACAAGAAGCAGCCCCCGCAAGGCAGCAGCAGCCCCTGGATGGAGCGGCGGAGCAGGCCCTCCAGCCCTGCACCGGCTGGGCATCCGGCCGCAGAGGAGCAACCCCACAGTAGTAAAAGTCTGGAGCAGCCCCAGCCAACCTGCTAGGGCCTACTTCTATTACCCTCTGTCCATGAGAGACAGGTTACACAGGACATGTGGTGGCAGCTGCACCAGGGAAGGCTTAGCATCTTATTCAGGTAAAAGTAATTTATTATTAATTATTATTGATGTAATTTAGGATTATTATTATTATCACTGTGTTTATAGGGATTATATGTGTTTATGGCTGGTGAGGGGCGGGGCGGGGAGCATGTGTTTTATTTAGTGTTAACTAGTGTGGCTTTCACTCAAAAAGGTTGGGAACCACTGTCGTGGATTGTCTATCAGGCCAATAATGCTTTTGAAGGGAAGTGTCTCTCTTGTACTGAAGATCAGTTTGACAGCTTTTCTTGGAAACAACTTATGAAAAAGTAGTGGAAATATACAGTTCAAGTATCTATCTATCTATATGTCATTCAGTAAACCACAGGATGGTGACCAATAACAAAGTGAAATTATTTTTTTACATGTAATTGATCAGAAACCTTCAGGGAGAAATTTATATTCCTGATTCCTTGTTTGTTTAAAGTTATAAGACCTCTTGCTCTAATGTAAGCACTGAGCAACTGACTGACAACTTAGCTTTCAACCTCAGTCTCAAAGAGTTGCAGATTCTTTCAGAGTAGTTCAGGTGAATTCAGCAGGAAAAAAGTCAGCTTACAATTTGAGTGCAACTCTAATTGTGGCCATATAAAAAGTTAGTGAGCTGTACGTTAAGTATCACTGTGAGGTTACATGGAGATTCCACCTGAACAATGTCTCTTATTAATTAATTTGCCCATGCAACAACAGCTCCCAAATCTTGTTTACTGTTAAAATTAAGTCCCGGATGTTTTAAAATGGCCTTCATTTTTTAGGACAAAATTTTGTATTTACAAATAACTGTGCCTACATTTTTGCACCTCTAATCATTGTGGATGCCAACATGAGCATTCATGCATTGCTACCTGCAGTGCAAGATGTATTTTTCACTTTGACTTTTCCTTAATAAGCCTTAAAGGGTGGAACTCGTTGAGACAGAAGCAAATTTATTTCCAGTAATTATTGGCAACAATTTTTCATTTTGTTTACTGTAATGTATCTCGTTATGGTCACAAACATAATACAGTACATAACACATTTGTTTATATTGAGATTATAATTAATTAAAATAATAATTAAATGATTAAATATTTAAAATGGCATTTTTCATCAAAGGATCTTAAAGTGGCTTACAAAGGCGGGTACAGTAAGTTTGATCCCCATTTGATGGATGTGGACACTGAGGTATAAGGAAATTAAGAGGTTCACCTGAAGTCACTGGTGGGTGAGTCATTGGTGGAGCTGGGAACAAACCTAGATCTCCTTATTCCCACTCTTGTACTTTTAAAAACATAGACAATAATGCTTCTAATAGGGGAGATGCTGATTTCTGTACAATCTATCCTTGATTGTTTTTCCTGCTACAACCCCACCCATGCTTTCAACATGCATGTTATACCCACTTATACAACATTTATGTCACCCTCAAACATTGAACCATTCTGTGTAAATACAAGTCAGCTTTGGACAGCCACTCATGTTAGCAACTGTTTATTTACTGGCTTTTATTTAGTACCAAAAATCCAATGTACTATGGCATCAGAACTGTTGGTGGGGTTTTAGGGTTTCTAAGACAAATTCCTGCCATATTAGAGGATTTAGAATTTGAGAGACCAGATCAAACACAGAGAAAAATGTCTAGCTATTAAAAAGTTCCACTTTTGTCTTTTCATGTAATACTGCTAAACACTGTTGTGCTACAGGCAATAAGCCTCTTTGATTGTGCATTAAAACAGATTATTTGTGTCAGTAGCATTTGTGTCTCTTAATAGTGATGAGTGAAAATTTGAGGCCAGTTACCTTTCCAAGAAGAAATAGTTAAAAGTGTCTTCTGAGTCAATTATAACCCTGTCATCTCAGTTCTCCTCTGTACAATAAAAAGGAAAAGGCATCTTTCTTATTTCAATCTAGTAAATCAAAATCAAACCCTGATTTCAATATCTTGGGTAAAACCAACATTTTCTGTGATACAGGTACAAATACAAACTCAATTAATTATCTGTGTATGATGTTTCCTTGAAATTATAATCTCTGTAGCTCAATTGGCTAGATTTTACATATTCAGTATAATTGAAAAACTGTGTTTAACGAAGATATTTCAAACACATTTGTTTAACTATAGGGCAGGGGATGTAATTACATTTTCTACTTAACAATAGACTCCAGACTTACAATTCCAGCACTAATAAAAACATGCCCTTTGTTCTCTTTTATTGTGGGCAGATGTAGTTGAACCTAAATTTGGTGTGCTATATATCCATTGTCTGCTTTCAATAGAGGGAAAAGTAAGTAGTGTATTGAATTTATTAAATGTGAGCAGTGGTATGTATTAAATGTGAACGTACAGTACTGTAAATTCTTTTTTGCTAATAATAGAGTTAAAACTGTGTATAATCAATCTGGTGAGAAAATTTTCTCTTGCCCCCAGCTTTCATTTTGACACTTTCCCAGTCTTCTAGACCCATGCTGTCCCACTTCAGTACAGTATGACCCACACATTTTCAGTGTGTGTCTATTATTGTCAACATTTCTGTGCAAAATTTATGATGAAAGTGGTCTGATTTGAGGCCTAATATTAAAGCAAGTTAAACACACAGTTGTACATGCATTTTGCATACACAATTATGTATTTAATTTGCATATGTAATTACCAAGATTGTGCATATGAATCAGGTCACTGTGCAAGCAAATAATTACGGTCAGCCTTGCACACAGTTACCTGATTTGCATGTACACCCACGGTAATCAGTAAATTAGGCATTCAGTTGCACATCCACTACAGACAGGAACTTAATCAGGTCAGGTAGGAATGTGGGGTCACAGGAGTCAGATGCACACTAAAAGAAGCCCTAGCACAGGATTCACATATAGGTCAGCTGGCTTACATACAGGTCAGGTGCAAATAGTACAGCCCCATCAGAGCTGCAATCTACCATTGCTCCACGTTTAATTGTAAATGTGGCTGGAGACCATATGTTAATATAGGCCCTGCAGTGTCATCCTTTCTTCAACTGTATGGGCAAAGGGCTCACTCCCTTAATTAAAGTTATTACTGTTTATATTTTATAAACTAATGAATTTACATTCAGCAACATGAACTGAATGGCAGGATCCACATTTGCCAACACTGTGCTCCAGACATCAAACAGATATTGAAATCTGATTGAGACTTGTGCCTACTACAGGATTTTTTCTACTTGTCTTCCTATTATCTCCATGATAGGGATTGAAGTACTCACCCTCCACAAATGAACCTTCAGATTCCTAGCAACCCTTTTGGCTGAAGTTATCGAAGGGATGTAGCAACTGTAATTTCATACTCTAATGCCTGGTCTCCACTGGCAATGGAGGTCAAAGTAACATCACTTACGTTGACCCCCTAAAGCATGCATCTCCACTGGCATATAAGTTCCACCGATCTAAATTGCGATAAAAGTTGACCTAATAAAACCACATCTGCAAGTGGTGTAGCGCTGAAGTTGAATTCCATGGGACGTATTTGCTTCAGTGTAGGCAGAGTGAAACGTAAATCGATGCCACTGGCCTCCGGGAGGTATCCCATAATGCTCTGTTGTGACCACTCTGGATATTCGCATTCTGCTGTAATGTGGCCACTTAAACAGGAAATAGCTTCTCCCCTTAAGCCCGGGGAAATTTTGAATGACCATTTCCAGTTTGGACAGCATGGAGAGAACTTTGTAGCTGAACCACTCATGGTGACTGCATGGCCCAAACGAGCTCCAGTATGGAGTTGACCAGAGGCCTTGGATCTCATCAATCTATGGGGCAAAAAGTCTGTTCTGGCTCAGCTCCAAGCCAGCAAAAGAAATTTAGATATATACAAGAAGCTATCTCGTGGCATGTTGGAGAAGGGGCACAACAGGGACATGCAGCAGTGCTGTGTTAAGATCAAAGAGCTGAGGCAGGTTTATCGGAAAACTAGGGAAGATAGCTGTTCTGGCTCCTCGCCCAAAACATGCCGCTTTTACGAGGAGCTGCATTCAGTTCTCAGCGGGGACCCCACCACTGTGCCACCACGCAGCATCCACACTTCCTAAGAATATCAGTCCAGAACCAATGAGGAGGACTCTGCGGACAACGAGAATAAGGATGAGGAAAGCAGTGTGCAAGAGGGCAGGGTATCCATTCTCCCTGCGAGCCAGGACCTGTTCATTACCCCAGAGCAGCCCTGCCATGCACAGGACTGCAGGACTGATCAAGATGCCAGGGAAGGCACATCTGGTGAACGTGTGTGGCAAATCTAATTTTTGTGGTTAAGTCCCCAGTCCAGCTTCTTAAAAGGAGTTTGTGTTGTTGAGAGGATGGGCTTCCTGAATGTTGCCAAATTTCAGTGGAGGGTTACTTCCAAAACTGACTGCTTATGTGCAGAGGTATGCTCTGAGAATCCTTTGTGGATATCTCAAGGAAATGTTCATGTAAGTAATCTGGTAGAGCTCCAGGACGAACAGGGGCAGGACAGACTCCCTCTGCAGCCCATCCAAAACGCTCCACCACTTTTTTATCAGCCCCCACCCCCAAGTGCTATACGAGGAGGCTGAGCACGGTGCAGTATGTGCTGTATTCCACACCAGTAGAGGTAAGCAGAAAGACACAATAGCCTTTTTAAGAACTGCACACAACCACAGTTTCTTGCACAATGACACTTTACAATGTTAACTAATCCTCCTTTCCCACCATTGAAACGGGTCACAAATAAAAATTTTCAGCTTTAAAAAACATCTATTGTTATTCATTCACAGTTTGTGTGGGGAAAGAAGGGGAGGGGGCCACTAGTTTGAGGGTGGGGGGTTGGGAAAGAGAAAGGCACAGCACAGACATACATTACTGCGGTTCATTGCAAAACCAGTTTTTCAATTCTTACCATAGGTGAAGCACTCCACGGTTGGCTCTGACCGTAGCGCTGGAATCTGGCTGGTCAAAATTTGTGCCCATCCCATCAGCCTCCATAGCCCAACCCTGGGGGAATTTTTCACCCTTTGTTTCACACAAATTATGGAGCATATAGCATGCAGATATAACTGATGGGATGTTCTTTTTACTGATGTCAAGTCTAGTGAGTAGACATCTCCATCTGGCCTTTAAATGCTCTAATGTACATTCCACCACCATGCTGCCCTTGCTGAGCATGTTAATGAAATGTTCCTTCTTGCTGTCCAGGTGCCTGGTGTAGGGCTTCATTAGCCAAGGGAACAAGGGGTAAGCAGGATCTCCCAGAATCTCTATTGGCATTTCAGCATTCCCAAAATTTATTTTTGGTCAGGGAAGAAAGTGCCTGCCTGCATCTTATTGAACAGACTTGAGGTCCTAAAGAGGTGCGCATCATGCACCTTTCCTGACCACCCCACACTGATGTTGCTGAAACGTCCCTTGTGATCCATAAGGGCCTGAAACACCACTGAGAAGAATCCCTTCCGGTTTATGTACTCTGTGGCAAGGTGGTCAGGTGCTAGGATAGGGATATGCGTGCCACCTATTGCCCCCCAACAGTTTGGGAACCCCATTGCAGCAAACTCATCCCTCCTGCATGTTTTCTAAAGTCACTTCTTTTCGTAGCAGAAGTCAATTCATGACCCTGCACACTTGCATCACAGCAGCTCCAACAGTGGATTTATCAACTCTGAATTGATTCCTAACTGACTGGTAGCAGTTGGGGAAGTTGCCAGCTTGCACAGAGTGATGGGCACTCACTTCTCCACTATCAGAGATGGTCTCAAGTGACTATTCATGCATTTCAGGGCTGGGGAGAGCTCCGTGCAAAGTTCAAAGAAAGTGGCCTTTCACATACAAAAGTTCTGTAGCCACTGCTCATCATCCCACACCTTCATAATTATGAGATCCCACCAGTCTGTGCTTGGTTCCTGGGACCGGAACCAGCGCTCCATAGACTGAAGATGATGCGTGACAACCTGCAGCAAATGGGAATTGTTTCGCTGTATGGCATGTAGCAGGGTGGCCTCAGTAACATCGCTGTTTTCTGTGCTGCAGCTCCTCTCTCGCCTTTGAAAAAACTGCAGGATAAGCTGTGAGGTATCTGTGATGCTCACAATGATAGTGCAGAGCTGAGTGGGCTCCATGCCTCTCCGGCAACGACATGTACACGGCATAGAAAAAGAGCGTGAAAAAGCATTTGCAGTTTTTTTGGGGCAAGAAGGGAGAGGGAGGGAGAACATTGCATCATGGGAGGACGACAAGCTTCCCAAAAGCCTCTGCAGCTAGTTGCACTGTGGGATAGTTACCCACTGTGCACTGCTTTGAATGTCGACTCAAGCATGGCGAGTGGGGACACAAGAGCCCGACGCAAAGAGCGTGGCGTGATCACGCTCCTGCAACTTCAACAATTTGGCAGGTGAAAGTCAACTTAAAGCAAATTGACTTTATTCTGCAATGTAGACATACCCTAAGTTTGAACATGTCAAATGGAAGGCAGATTGAAGCCCCTTTAGAATTTTAAAAATTAGAAACACCATGTTCTTGATTCTTCTCTTGCATTCACTCATGACAGAGACTTAGGAACGGACACCAAACTGGTAAAGCCACCCTGAACTTTCACCGTGATTAGAGGGGTTGATTGTTTATGCCCACTAGTGTAAGCAGCCACCCCAAACTCAGTCTTCTTTAATACTGTAGACATATTAATCTTCCTGTTAATACCTATTTGGTTATCTGATTGTCCAGCCTATGCTGAAAATGCAGAAAATCACTGCTCATGACAAATAAAAAGTTATTGCTTTTTAGAAGCTGGGAGGCTATTCACAATTTGCTCCTCTTGTTTGCACTGCAACATTCCTAAATGCACTTAACCCTTTGTTTGACATAAGTGGAAAAGCAGCATCTGAAATATGTACAATAAGTAATGTTATGCCAGAGATACATCACAAATTAATTTGGAGCTGGGAACATGGCCTGCTGCAAATCTTTCCTGAGATACACAATATGCCTGCTGTAAACAAGGCATTATTTTTCATAACAATATGTTCTTTTAAATGCTGATACAATATGAGACAGAGGAAACATTAGAAGTTGAAAAAACAGGCTGTCCTAACTGATGCAGGACAGATGAAAGTCACAGAAAATTCTGCTTGTTAGCTAATATTCTTTTCAAAACACCATCATGATTTGTTGGTCTCTTATTCACTCAGCTATTGTAAATGAGAATAGTGCAAACTCACAGAGTTCAGATTAACCCTTCAGAAATACATTTCCATTGACTGTCATTTCTAATTGTAGGGAACAAAATCAACTCTTTCAAAAGAACAAGAGAGTGAACCTTACTGGCATAAAGGAACAGCTTCTTTGATGATACAAATTCCTCCATTTTTGCAATATCCTTCTGGACAACCTAGGAAAATATAAGTAAACAAAGATAATCAGATTAAGGAAGATGTAATAGAAATTAGTCTGTTCCTCTTGCCAATGCAAGATATTTTCCTACATCACATTTTCTACAACCTGATTTTCAGGGGTGCTGAATACCTGCAGCTCCCATTTAGTATATCTGTTGTTTTGGGTGCTGAGCCATTCTGAACACCAGCACTGTTGGCTGGTAGTTCAGTAATGTACTTCGTCACATGCCTATCTGAGCACATTAGTATCTCCACCAAAGTCAATACTACTCACGTGCTTAAAGTAATCCCTGTGCTTTGCTGGATCAGGGCCCTAGTGATTTCTCCGGTCAAATTTTACATGACTCTAGTAGTGAGGTTCTGTTATTAATTGGAAATTTCAGACTTCAAATATGAAGATTCCCAACACTATACAATAGAGAAAAGAGTCAGTGTAGAGTGCTGAATGTCCTGGATTCATTTAGTGCCTTTGTCTAATATTCTTATTAGTAGTTCAAATGTAAGGATGAGATAAGAGCAGATGCTCACCATCTGTTGTGTGACCAGTCTCCTCATTAAAGACTGCTCATAGCTATATGTTCATATAGCTCGAGGAAAATCAGTCTTAATAGAGCAATATGTTTTAGAAGAAAGATATGCCAAGGCAAAAGTTGTTTCTGGCTTTTGTCACACCTTGGGCATTTGGTGGACATGAGATCAACCTAAGTTCACATATATTTTAACATTTATGTATTTAATTTATTAAAATCTTCATTCACCAAAAAAGCCTCAAATAAACCAAAAACAAAACCCAAAAGTTTTGAAAGTAACAATATATATATATATTTTTACAAATGTTTGTTATTAGTTCCTTTTCCAGTTACAATGAATCTCTGTCTAGTTTTATCTACTATTTTATTACCACTGAAAATTCCCCCACATTATAGTTCTGTAATTACAGCAGGGCAGTACATACTCCTCTAAACTTTCAAAACAGTCTGCTGGAACTTATACCCATGGACATATCTATAGCAGTAAAACAATTTACGCTACTATCTTGCAACTCTAGGCACATGCATAACTTTACTGAAGTGAGCCGTCTAATCAACTTAAACTGGAGTAGTCTCTGGAGTAAAGTCATGTCTGTGACTAAGTTCTGCAGAATCAGAGGCAAAATTATTACTTACTGGTATGAACAGTGAATTCTGTGGGCTTCCTTATCTGAGTAAAACTACATGCCTGCCTAAGGCCCTGATCCTGCAAAGATTTATACATGAGTTTCACTTCACACACTGTGACTAATTCCATTGCAGTTTGCAGGATTCAGCTCTTGCTGACAGAACTTCCATTAACATCAATGGCCACGGCTCATTGCTTTGAAAATGTATCTCAAAATAATGATAGAAACCATATGGCATGGTCTGAACGATAAGCAAGTCATTGTTCAGATAACAAAGTTGTAATTTTATGAGACTGAGCAAGTTACTAAAAAACCCCTGTCACCCTTATGCTGCATGGGCATGGCCACATTCCAGGACCTATGTGGTGCCTCGTTGACTACAGGATTTGGGCCATCTTCCGAAACGGGAGGAAATGTTTGACCAAATTCACTGCTGTATATATTCAGATAAAAGAAATAGTATGGGCTATTTGCTGGAGACATAAAAAAAAAAAGTATCAGATTAGTTATTCCATGCAGATACCTGCATTTCCAGTAAGACAGAGTGGGAAGCAAATTACTTAAAAGATAAGCTACTCGAAAAGCAGTTGGATGCCCTTTTTAACCACTATTTGAATTTACTGCTTTATGTTTTCCTTCTCACAATCCTCTACATTTAACTAGATAGTGAAATACTCCCTTGCATTTGTAACATTCACTCAAAACATTAAAAAATTACCAAACATGGATTACAATATCTATTTACCACTCATTTTAATATTAATAATATAATAATATAAACTGTATTTCTGGTCTAACTTCTGCTTTCATATTCTCCCCCAAAAGCCAGTCAGTGCTTCATATTACCTTCCGGGTAGAGAATATAGCCATATGGATGAGTTAAACATTTTGTATATTATAACAGAATGTGTGTTATAAAGATGCTTTCTTATTAGCAGTTCCTATTTTTACTTGTATCCATTATTTTCCTATTGTCCTGAAAATATCAAGCATTGCAGTGTTTTTATTAGGCTAAGATGCATTCTCTATTTCCTGTTTTAGGCCCCAGTCCTGCATGTGTATTGTGCTTAACTTTAAAGACATGAGAAATTCCAGGGGCCTCCAAATGTTCAGTTCACTTTACTGGGACTACTCACGTAATTAAAATCAAGCACATGCCTATGTGTTAGCAGGATGGAGGTTTTACTATCATTCAATATATATATATATACACCAAGAAATACCCTACTTCTACCAATCAAAATGTTTTCATTCTTTGTCCCACTATCCTTTCCATAATAACAACATAATGCCTCAAATTCATCCATGGTGTAATCTGACTGAGTTTCAGCAGGATGAATTCAGTCAATTTTGCACACCATCTGCAGGTTAAATAAAAAAACTCTCTATATTTCTGTTGAAAGGATATTTTGAGGTGAAACTGACTACCTGAACAGCTGGATTCATCAAGACTGAAATCAAAGCAGTCTGCTTGCCCATCACAGCGCTGGGAGACTGGAATACATGTATTAGTTGATGCACACAACAAAGAACCATTGAAGCAGTCCTTTATGGCTGGAACAAAGTAACAAGATGACATGGTCAGGGACATTTCCTTTACTCACTGATAAAACACTACTGGAAAACTACAGCAGCTTATTTGTGTCAGAGTATATAAACATGTATCAGCATTTCCATTATAAACTTCCATTTTCAGAGATGTACAACTTCAACAGTTAAAAAGGACTGCTTAGGTTGCCAAATCAAGCTTTTACCATGCTAAAATGCTAGGGGAGGGGTTACATTTGTTATGTTGTTGGTGGAATAAGGTGCAATGCTCAATGGAAATCCACAGTGAGATGTCTGAAAACATAATCAACCTGCCTAGTTAACTCAGTTAGAAAAATAATTGAATTAATCTTTAAACACAGAACAGAAATTTGCTGTAAATATAGTCCCATTTTGTTGCGAGAAGCTAAATACTCTATATGGTTGATGTAATCAAAGGGGAGAAAGGCTACATTAAAAAACTAAACCTACGGACATTTGTCATGCTGCAGCATAGTTATATTCTCTAAACTGTCTAAAGGAATTATAGAGGGGAAATCTTGACAGAATCACATAAGCCTCCAGGTAATTCATTATGGCATCACTGATCTATAGGATGTACCCAGTGGTTCTGCATTCTCTCCCAGAATCTAACAGCATTTTGTCACTTTGAGAAACATTCTAGCTAATGAAATGTTCTGTTGCACTGCCCCTGAGCCATTATTTCTGAACATCTTGGTTTAAGGAACTGTGAGCTAAATTCTTCTCTTCATTACACTTGCATAAACCTGGAGTAACACTCTATTTTCACTTGAGTTAGACATATCACCGGTGTAACTGAGTAGAATTGGCCCAGATTTTAGATTTATAACAAGCATGAGGGAATTCAGGAATATTTTAAGTACTCTAAATTACTGTATTACACAGAGCCAAGAGAAAATGCTGAATATAAAATACTGCACTTCACCCTTGCAATTCAAACATCACATCAGATCCTGCTAACTCTTGCTAGCGCAGGCAGTCTCTCAGATAACAAGTAGATTCCTATGAGCAAAGGTTTTCAGGATCAGGCCCATAAATCTTACACACTGACAATTTACAAAGGACTATAAATATATCCAAAATAACTAGTCACTTTAGGAAATCTTGGCCAGCTTTCCTCCTTTTCACTTCATCACATGGATCATGTAACTTGTGTCATTTGTGTACAAATACTAGTTTGAGCATAGAACTGCAGTAAACACTAATTTCATGCAAAAATTGCTTACAGCCCTGTGAATTTGACATTTTAAAAAGTCAAGTCTTTAACCTCAGAAATTTCACTTATATCCCTTAGACCTTTTATAACTGATTTTTCTTACACACCTATTTTAAAGATACTCCAGGTAAGGACACACATGGTATTGCTTATGTTGTTTAATGCATGCTATTTTAAACACTGGAACCCTGTACCTGGCCTACATTTAAGCTAGGCTCAGCAAAGTTTGTGGTAGGGAGACAAATGTGGCCACTTCTATTTTCCCCAATCTTGGGACTGGCTGTCCACTAGACTGATACCACAGGGTTAAAAAGATAAGTCTTTGGGCTGCTGCTCTACTTTGTGCTGCCTGTAATTAGATCCAAGGACTGTTTCACTAGCTGGGGATTGCTGGGTGACAGAGATGCCCTGGACATGCCCTTTTCTCCCTACTGGACCACTTCCCCACCTCCCTGCACTGGGGAGGGTGGTAAAAAATTTGCTTGAGTGGCTCCTTCCAAAGGGAGGATGTGCTTCATGACTGCATTGCAGTGGGTGTTAAGAAAGGCAATGTGGCTGAGCTAACAGTGCAACCTTTTAGAATTTTCTGAATTTTAATATTGATATTTCTACTTTAACATTGCATTAATGCTTTGGATACAATCAATACACTCTGTCATTCACACAACTATAATGTGCTCCAGTAGAGTTGTAATTTACTGTCCTGAGAGACCACCATGTATTTTAAACACAGATGCCAAATCCATATGATGCAAATGGGCACAAATACTCAGATTTGCACCCACAATTAATTATGCAGATGCAAATTAAGCCTGTAGAAAAGGAAGTAAGATCACAACCTTTTTGAAAATGTCCAATTTTAACATTTATTATGTCTTTGGAAGTTTATAGGTGCACATCACAGATCCATTTTATTTCACTGTAGAGAACTGAGAAATCATTTCTTATTCATTACTGTTAGCACTTAAGTCAGATTCTGTTGGGGCATGTGGAAAATAATGCATATACCCCTCGGGCCTTTATATGTTGATTTTATACCCTTTCCATTTTAGATTATGCAACTGACAAAAAAAAAAAAAGGGTGGTGAGATAAAGAACCCTTTACTAAAATTGGGAGTGACAGAAGCAGAACATCTGTAAAGAGTAGCAAGGAATAAAATCCACCATATTAATAGGTATAATACAACATTAACACAACACTGCACAAGCAAATTGTTCAGTGACCTCTGCAGGATCCCTCTTTCTTCATACATCCTTAAATCATACATGGCAACATTTTTGTGGTGGGAATGGTGGCCATAATAGAGATGTGACTAATGCAATTTTGTTTGTTTTTCTTTGCTATGGCCTCTTTCGGGATTTATACTTTATCTCTGCAGAACACATTTTGCCAACCTGTCTTCATCCTGGGAGATGATGTTATCACTTGATACAATCTGGAACTCTGAAACAGGATGAGAAGGCTGTGGCTTTCTGTTCATACACCCAGGTAAATGAAATTGTAAGGGAAATGGTGCACATGAAATTAAAGGAGACCTCTCCTACTGTTCTTTTAGGGCCTGATCCAGTGCCCACCAAAGTTCATGGGAGTCATTCCATTGACTTCAATGCTTTGGGTGAAGTCTTTAAAAAGAGTAGCAAAGAAACTTCATTTAAAGAGACAGAACTATAGCTGCTTATTGGACAGTGTTGGAACAGAAAAAAAAATGTTTACTATAGTTAAAAATGATCTAAGCTAAAAGAATGACCCTGCTAGTCATCAAACCTTAACTGTACTTTGCTGTGTTCATATATACTTAGGAAAAAAAATTCAAATGTAGGTTTCACAAAAATCTTCTAAGAAAATAGCATCTGATCTGTATTATAATTACATTAGATAAAGAGTGCGATTACTAGCACAGCACTCTATAATTTTACAGAAAACACAAAAATTCCAATAAAATAAACTGAGTTTGTAAGGTAGGTGTTCCCTTTTTCCCTGTCTGATTTTCCTCTGCTGACAAATATTCATGGTATATGACAGCTCAAAAGTAGACAGCAAGAGAAGATGAATGCTGCAAAGCCCTCATAGCATAGCAACAGCAAAGAGAAATGTCGGCACAATATTAACCACTCTGCAGTTCAGTTCCAAAGGATCACCAACCAGCCCCTCAACTGTGATCTTCAGAGAGGAAATGTCAACCGTTGCTGGCAGTGTTATATTGTTAGCTACCATCTTGTAGGGATACAACTATAAAATGTTTGGAGTGAGAATAGGTTTGAATAAGTCTCCCACTCATCTAAAATTCTTGGGTTTAAAATCTCTGAATGGAATTGTTTGTACATTGAATATGCCAGGAATTACTTTGCTTCCCGCCCAAGGTGTGGCTTTAGGATTGAAAGGTACTGAAGTAATATTTCAAGAGCATTGGAACTAGTGGGAGACATGTGATCCTAAATGCACACAGTTGGCCTGGTGGACTGGAATTAAAATCTGAGGACATAATGAGATGATCTAGAAAAGGTAGCGGACAGGCCTATGGCAAATGAAAGGGGAAGAGAATTAAAAGCAGGGACTTTTGACACAGGCAGACCTCAGAACCCTTGAAATAAGTAGAGGTCTAAAGACAGAAACATCCTGGAACATGTGCTTTCATTGATTCCATTTTAGAATTTTCCAGAAAAGCACAGCTCACTTTTCAGCTCAGATTCACAGGAAAATTCTGCCACATAGTTTGTAAAATCAACTGCTGAACACTTCTTGTATGAGTACAGTAGTTGATTGTGTTAGATACAGTATGTGATTATTTGTCTGTCTGGATAATATTTATTAATGGAGATGATTGAAAAATGGAATTTTTCAGCAGGAAAATCTGATATTGCAATATTTGTTTTCATTCTGAAATGAAACATTTGGTTTCAGGTGATCAATCTGGACTGAAACATTTTGGGTTGGGTAGTATTAATCTTTGTGTCTGCCTGGACCTCTGTGGTTCTTCATGGGAGTTGTAGTTCCAAGTCCCTCATGCTTTCATTCTCCCTTATGGAGCTAGGACACAGACTGCTGCTACTACAGCAACAGACTTGCTTTTAAAACTCTAATAAGGTCAGGAGCGTTCCCTTGAACACTGGATGGGCAGAACTGCAAAGCTTTGAATCTGTCATACTGTAAATACACGAGGCAACACAGCTGGATGATCTAAGAACAAAAGCAGAAATGCTTGCAATTATGTATATTAACAGAAGTATCATAGTCACTTAAAAGCATTTGTCACTATAGTTACTCTGTGCAGCAGCACAGTATTATGGGCTGCCCTCACTACTTGATTAGCAAAATAGCAGCCTTTTATACACCTTAACATAATAAAGAATATCCCTTCATGGTCCATTTCCAGTATGTGAACTACCCATGCTGACTCAGAATTCCCTTAGAATAACTATCCAGTTCTGGATGCCCATTCATAACTGCTCTTTGTTTAACACCAGCCCCATCACAGGTAGTTTTGATTCAGGACCGATCTCCTCCTCCTTCTAGGAACTTATAAAGTGACAGCATCCTAGGCTGCTCTGTTTCAGCCACTCGATTTAATTAACACTGTAACTGTACCAAGCACCGGCTGTCTCTTTCTTGAGATATTTGCACAGAAGTTTTCTATCTTCTCTCAGTTTGCTCTGTACAGTAGCTCTTCCCTGCCAAGTCCCACTGCGTCCTCTCAGTCTTTTCTTCTCTATAGATCATCCTTCTGGAAAGGTTGTTGTCCCTTTCTCAGTTCTACCATCACACTTCCTGTTAGGTATTTCCTCACACACCTTGAGGCAGCTACAATGGAAGACATAAATTCCAATACTGCTACTTCTGCCCTGGCCTTAGAAACACTAGATGTACCTGCTTGTGACACCAGACAGGAGCAGCATCCCTCCTCAAAAAAGAGTTAGCAGTCATCAGCCAGGACCTCCAGAGCAAACTACCTAGCTGTCAAGGGATCATGGATCCTACCACAAAAGAAATGGAAGATACCATGGGGGTGAAGGATGAAACATCAGGGTCCCTGCTCTACCCCACTAGTCCCTTACTTGATCCATGATCCCCATTCTTGATGGACCCAACCATGGGGAGAGCAATGTGGGGAATGAGGAGGAGTAGGTTTGAAATGCTCCACAGGTCTCTTCCCTTTCATGTCGCATTCAATTGTTCTTGTGGTTTTCCTGCATTCTGCTCAAGAAATGGATTGGGCATTTGTTCCCCAACTCTGTTTCATTACTTGCCATTGATTAGCGTGGGAGATGTCAACAAGGAGTTAACTCCCTATTTGCTGGAAATCATGTAAAGCCTCTGCACCTTCTCAGGAGCTACATAATGTGTCTCCAGTGACACTGGAGGATTGTCACATCGGAAATTGAACCTAGGGTGGCTCAGAAATAGGTTAGTATTACTGTGCTTGGCTTTTATCAAAATATTTCTTCTGCATATACACCTAAATTCCAGGTTAGATAATGACTACGACAACAGGTTTGGGATTCCTTACATTTTGGATGCTTAGCTACCACAACACAAATGTCACTCTAGTCTCTCCTATTAAAGTACCCGCTGTTTACCATTCCGATCAATGGTCTACATAATTGCTGTGCAAACTCCTTAAAAAGCTACCATGCTAGCAAACTGGAAAAACAGAGCATAACTACATGAAGATAAAATGATTTGCAGACTTAGGCTCATCCCAAATCATCATACATGATATGCAGAAACAAAAGCAATTTTATGTTCTTGGCTGAGGAATCATATTATATTCACTAGATTTGGAGATTTTTTAGTATAGTTCTTTTGTACTTTGTCATTTCATGAAAGAAAATTAACATGGGTATAACGACGTCACTAAAAGTAACTTACGACAGTCAGTTTCATCTTCGTTAAACTGGCAGTCAGGCACACCGTCACATCTCAAGAGTGATGGGATACAACCTTTCTTCACACAAAGGAACTCTGTTTCCTTGCAAAGCCATGGAGAAGCAGTGGTAGGAATCTCAGCAGGACAATTCATTTCATCAGTTCCATCCATACAGTCCTCCACCTGATTACATTTTACAGCAAGAGGTACACACTGTTGTACATACACACAAGGGAACTGGTCAGCGCTGCACATTGGAGGCTGTGGTTTGACTGTTCCTAGACAGGTGAAATAAGACCAAAGAAAGGAATATTTATCATGTCAGTCTTGAAGTGACTGTATATCCTGCCTTCTAGGGACTACTGGAAAAGCAATTGATTTTGCAGATTCAATTCTTCTAACATGATGAAAAATTATTTATAAACACATTCTACCCTTAATTTAGTATTCACTATTGAAAGGTCTATGTATCACCTCCCTGCTTATTTTGTGGAAGCATTTTTCTTGTAGAGCCTAAATGCACCATTTATTTTGATTCTTTTGTTTGTACCTTGTTTGTGCAGGAGGCTTAATAGAGAAGAGTCGCTAAAAGTTGTCTTTCGCTCTGTGTTAGAAAAAGGGTTATTAATATTGTCAGCAGCCAACAAGTTACAGTGCTCCTCTTTCCATACACTTAACGGATTAAAACAAGAACAAAGAAGGGTCACGTAAGCCTCTAGATCAACGAGAACATTTCACACAGAAAGCTTTCATCCACTCCAAGGTTTATCCCTTAGAAATCTGTTGTATCAATGTATTGCTTTGATTCTATAGCATAGTTTCATTAAATGATGGGGAATTAAATCAAAGAAAGGACTGTATAATGGTTTTTCAGGGTACAATTCAACAGCAGCACAAGCAAAAACTGGCATTTTGGTGAAGTTAACCCTTGGATTAATCCAAACCCTTGATAACAGAGGGGCACACTATATATTTGTGCAACCCCTTTTTGTCCCCAGCTGTTAGTCAAATTTTGGGGTCTAATGGTCTGTTTTGGTTAGGAGGAGAATTTGATCCTGGAGTCAGGTGTTTCTCTGATGAAATCCTGTTTATTTACAAAGAATGCACAAAGTCTTGTTTCCCTGAATACAGCATGAATCAAACAGCAGGAGACAGTTTCTTTGGGCAGTTCCAAGCCTCTTTCGAGCCAGCACTTAGCGCAGAAACTCCCTCTTTAGGCTTTTCTCAGATGCACATTCCCCGTGCTTGTTCTAGTTGTATCCTTGGTTTTCTGCTGTTTCTCCTGCTTCTCTCGCAGAGACAGACACACACACCTCCACCAAACAGTACCAGTAAAACCCCTCTGCCCACAGGATTTTACTGAAATCTTTGATGATGATGCGGGTCCAGGACAGAATATGGTCTTCAGACGACAGGTATATTCCATGACCCCAATGTCCTGGGAATGGTGGTGCTGTGATGCTGGATGTGTTATCCTTCATTCTCTGGCTGTAAGCTATACTTAAAAATAGTCCTCATCAATTGTTTTGACACAGCAAAAATGCTAATCTACTGGTTTATGTCAGAATACCAGCATAAGCCTCCTATCCAAGATTAGAATTATGAATTAACTTTTGTTTTAGAAAGTGTTCTAGACATGCGCAATAAGTCACATGTACTTCCAATTACTGCTGTTTCAAGCATCTCATTTTAAACATTGTCTCTAAAATGACTAAGTCTTTATTTTTATTCTGACAAACAACTATTTTAAGAATTTCATTCTTCTCTTTACCACAACATGTTTGTTGCAAACATAATTTTCACTACTTTTAGCTGTTCTAATTCTAAAAGCAGTATCAGATTCATATACAATTATTAAATAGAAGAAATGGGGTACTCCAATTTTTATGGAATGTTTTAACATATTTTATAAATTGTTTTTTGCTTTACAAATCTATTTTTTTCACTTCAAAAGGCCTCCTAAATAATAGTTATATTTGGCTGATTGATTTTAAGAATTTATTTATAGTAATTTAAGAGCTCAGAATAGATGATCTAATTGTCCTTTCTGGCATTTAGTTTCTTTAAAATATTCATTGAGTTTAACATTTTTTACCTTTTTCAATGTTTTTCTTTTTCATTCTGAATTTGGGCTAGATCATTGTTAATGGAACTACTCAATTAATGTAAGGATCTCAGAATTGGGCCCAGGATGAGGATTTAGTCCACATGACCTAAATTCTCACCTTTCTTATGTCAACACAATGTTCGTGAAGTCAATGGCTGAAAATGGCTCACTCTCTACTGATGTGAACTTTTGTAATTGACACCACTACAGTTCAGTTATTGTTACTGATTTGGATCCAGGTTTTTAGCCTCCCCCAGCTTCAAACTCAGAGGTATTTAATTTTGTGGTTCCATTTTGAACCTCATCTCCAGTTTCATATATATTTCTGGCTTACAAAGTGCTGATAAATTGAAACACATGGTCCTGATTCAGGAAAGGGCTTAAACATGTGAACAATTCCATCCTGCTTCAGTAAACCATTTATGCACGTGCTTAAACGAGTTGTTGAATTGTGACTGAACATTTCTGCTTTTCTGACTCCCTTCCTGCTTTTAGAAAACAGCTTAAGTGACAACAGCATGAGGAGCACAACGAAAAGTACAACATTCTGTCCTGCTTTGCATGCTGGTTCGCCTCAGCAGGTGCAGTTTCCGTTGATATCCCTGGGAAATGTGCCCATTTAGTCCAGGGCTAAGTTCTAGTAAAGGGAGAACAGGGATAACCTGTGTAGGACAAGGCATATTTTGGTCCATATTCTGATGTCAGTTACACTGGTGTAAAATCCAAAGCAACACCTTTGATGTAGTGGAATAGTCCTAGAATTATGCCACTGTAACTGAGATCAAAATATGGTCTTTAAGACACAGAATTAAAACTTGAGCTGCAAGCCAGTAGACAGACCTGACTTCAATGCTACCAGTCTGTCTTGTTATCTGTGATTTTATGTTAACCATTCCACATTTTCTATAGCTTTGAATACATTAGGCCAAATTCTGCTCCAAATGAAAGCTGATAAAACATCACTGAAGTCCATGGCGCTCCAAAATGTGTAACTGGGTAATTTGGATCTCTACACAGAAAATAGAGTATACATATGTATACACAGAACAAAAGAAATTTTTGTGCTAAGAATATTAAGAATTTATCCAACATTCATTTGTATATAATTAACAAAGGATTCAAACTCATTGCTTAGGACTGGGTAAGTCTGCAGTGTCTAGTAACTAATGCTAAACCGGAATGAAATCCCACTCAACAGTGTCATTAACACATTAATTCTTTGCATTCAAAGCTACTATCTATTTAGGTATTTACACCTACATCACTGTTGTATGTGCTACTGATATATTTCATTCTTAATAGTGAGAATATTTAAATTGTTTTCTTAACATTGAGGAGAAAAACTAAAATATGCAGGGGGGTTTTGAAATGCAGAATGAACTAGTATTGCTGGTAACAAATTAGCTGAATATCCAACTTCAAGAGCTTCCTTCATAATAAATATCCTCTTTCAGTGAGTGACGTAGTGACCTATTCATGTGACAGTTTTACAAATGATATATACATATTACCTACGCATGAGCATTATGTATGTATTGTACATGTATATGTGTGTGTGTGTGTGTGTGTGTGTGCGTGTGTGGGTGTATATCTGTATCTGTAAACATGCACATACCCATTTCAAATATTATATACGCATACCATCTATGAGGAGGTGATATGTGTCTTTCCTATTCTTCCAAATGTGGAAAAACTGTTCCCACTCTAAAGCTGAACTCTTATTTTTTCTGGGCCATAGGAAGGAGTAATTTTTGGGGAGAAATTCCACATTTGAGAGAAGAAGAGGAACTACTTGTGTGGCAGGTCATTTTAAAAAAATGGTATTTGTTTGGAGCTGCTTAGGGATTAAGATGTTAGAATAAGTCTTGAGAGTAGTGGATGGATTTGAGAGAGCAGAAGTCAGATGAAGTAGTCAAAGGAACATCATAAAAAATGTATCACATAGCTCTGTAATTTATCACATGGATATCAACTCCACATACAATTTATGCAGTATTAAAAAGGAGACATTGCAAAAGCTGAGAGAATAGCAGGAAAACATGGGTATGATAACATCAGCTTAAATAAAAATTTTTCATGTTTTTTAAAACCAAGGTCTCTAGCATCGAAGTAAAATTGATCCATTGGTTTAATACATCTGAATCTAATTGGTTTTATAATTGCTTATTTCTGGTTTTGACATGTGATGCATACTAATGTTTTCCTAACAATGCCCACAAAAAGTAAGTAATGCTAAGCAGTTTCTCTTAGTAAGGAACAGTGGGGGTTTTTTTGCTCTCAGATGTAGGGCCATGAAGTTTAACTCATGTACTTTCTTGAGAGAATAACCTTTATTGCAACAACTGGAATCCAAACAGACAAGCTTTTAAGATCCCATGTTACTCCATTTACTTTAATGCTGACTAATTATCAGAAAGAATACTTTCCCAGTCACTGAGGGATAGTGACTTGTACTTAGAGCAATACTATTTGCTACAGCAACTTACTGTATTATATACAGTTCCAGAGGGTAGCCATGTTAGTCTGTTTTTAGCAAAACAGCAAGAGTCCTGTGGCACCTTAAAGACTAACAAATTTATTTGGGCATAAGATTTTGTGGGCAGAAACCCTCAACACCTGACAAAGTGGGTTTCTGCCCAGCAAAACTTATGCCCAAATAAATTTATTAGTCTTTAAGGTGCCACAGGACTCTCGCTATTGTATTATATACAGTTCATCCACCTGTCTAAAAAGAGGTGGAATTAAAGAGGGCAGGGGGAGATCATGTTATACAAAACCATGTATTCCAAGCAATATATCATGAGAAAATCTGAACTTCTTATATTCAGGCTGGATAGTCATTCAAAGCCAGGGCTGGGGAATACTGAAGAATGCATTCAGTATAAGGACATGGAGGGAAAGACAAACTAATGAAAAATAATTTTATGAGATGTAAAGGAATATTACCATCAATACTTTGTTTTAATGAGCACTGAGAGTGCATTTGGAACTGTACAAACAAGGGAAAAGATGGTCCTACCCCAAAGAACATTGCACCAGATCTTCAACTGGTATAAATTATCATAGCTACCTTGTAGTCAATGAACCTATGGCAATTTACACCCTTTGCATAATACGTCATAATTATATGGATCTGCCCCATATAATCTGTTTTGTCTTATACACTGCTGTTCATACCTGTAGTACATACAATGAATATTGAAATTAAAAGGAGGACTTTAAAAATGTATTTAGCAACTAGTTTAGGTGAACATGCTTTAAATAGCCTTCCCCTCCCGCAAGTCCATCTGTACACACTTATCTACATTGTTACCCTGGTGAGTGGCACACCAGTATATCTGATGACCTCAGCAATAGGATATGTAGCATAATGAATACGACCCAGAGAACAGAAACCTTTACAATTGAAATTTGTCTGTGAAGTCAGTGGGACCATGCAGGTGCTAAAAGATAAGCTCATGCATAAGTATTTGCAGGATGGGAACTTATTCAATGACTTCATGTAAATATACATGACTTTGTATACTATGTATACTATGTATACTATGTATACTATGTATACTATGACTTTGTCTCTTTCTTATTCATGGCATGTGATTGGTAACAAAGTCTTCCTTCTGTTTCTTGATGGTGGATGACAAATTTTAAAAGCAGGTGTGACCCCTTTTGATGTTTGCACATGAATACCCTTGTTCACATATGGACACGGTAGAACAGCCAAGGCTTAAATCAACTGGAGCTGTTAAGAGCAGAAGCTCTGTGCCCCAGCATGCCTGGCTGAAGCTCCAGGAAATATGGGGTGAGAATTTAAGCCCTGGAACAGCCATTCTTCAAACATTTGTATGAAGAAAAATCTGATTGCAGTGCACTAATGATTGTGCAAAGCAAACAGAAACAATATGAACATGTTGAACTCAAACAAATGATTTGTTACTTTTTTGTTCACTCACTCCTTTTCTGCCTTGTATGTTTGGATAGGAATGTCTTTGCCACACAGATTAAGTCTTCATATATGTTTTTGTACAGCACTTAGCACAATGGATCTTGATTTGGGCTATTTTTGCAAGAGTCACTCAGTTATATCAAGGTTTACTCTAAAGTCCAATAAAGTCCATAGGAAATCTCCCACTGACTTCCTTTGAATAAGGCCCTTGATGACTAACACCATATCTGAGTTTTACACAAATAATTTGTCTCTTAAACCTAATGGAAGGTCTTATTAGGTGCAGCTCAGGGAGGTGAAAAAAGCAGATCTAATTATAAGAGAATCTAAATTCATTATGGGCCCAATCTAATTCTCACTGATTGAATGAGTGTATTTATATGGATTTCAAAGGATACTGGTTCAGGCATGAAATCAGACAGTTTAGGTGGCTGCAAGGAAATAACCTGAATTTAAAAGAATACTATACTAAAATTGAATTTCATAAGTTTTTATAAAGGGTAGTGAAGTCTCTACAGGGCAAATAAAGTTGAAGTTGACTTCAAAATGATCAAAACTTGCAAAGGGGAGCTGACTAAGAAAATTAAGTGAGATATAGTGGAAAAGCTGATTTTGTCTTCAGTCCTCTTCCCAGCTCTCTAATCAAAACTTGGAAGAGTTTTGTTCTTGGACAGAGTACCCAAAAGGACTCTAGTGGACTGGAGATCAATTCATATTTTATCCTATCTGGAGAGTGCTGCAGTTATTAGGCCAAATTTTCAATGAAAATTGTTTAAAGCTGAGTAAATGAAAACACAACTTGGCCCAATGACTTAACGTAAGTTTATCAATGTGTATTATTTATCCTGGCTAGTTTACATGATCATGGTTCACTGAAGACAAAATACAAAGTTAAACTGACAGTTAAGTTACTACCAGTAAATCTAAGAGGCATGAGACTCTTAACTTACTCATTGAAGGCCCATATTATTGAATTAAGTTTGCCCATTGCCTGTGTACAACTTTATAAGCATTTGGCATACTTTTGCAATGAGCTGTTCAGGAACAACCAGTTTGTGCTATTGCCTATCATATTCAAGTCAGTTATTTTCAGCAGAAATTGAGAATTGGCAGAAAGCTGTGTGAAGATTTGGTTTCCAACAAACTGAACCAGGGACTATGGGGACAATTTCAGAGCAGGGAAAAAATGGCTATTACCAACATGAATCACTCACTCACATTTTTCCTGAATACGTTTCCTGAAAAAAACAAAGTATTTTCTCTCTCAGCTGAACTATTAGATGAAGAAGAAGAAAAAAAGGCAGATTTTGCAGATGGAAAATCATTATCACATGTAATGAATTGAGAAAAGAACATTAGAAGATTTATACAACTCTAGAGCCAAATCTTGCAGTTGCTACTCAGACAAAATGCTCATTGAGGTGTATGGGGGGGGTTGCCTAATTAAGGATTTTGATTGATTAATTAAGGACTTCAGGATTTTATGTTCCCTCCCAAATCTGTACAGTGCAACTATGTAATTCTGGTAGATAAATTAAATACTTGAATTAATTCTACTGATTTTCCTAAACAAATTCAGAAGGGCAAAATATCCTAAAATCCATTTTTTGTTTGTTTTTTTGGGCAAATACAAGTTTTAAGATTGATGCTGTGGTAAAATCAACTAATGAATTAAATTGTTTCAATTATTTATTAAAAACATTAATAAATATAAAAAAAACCAAGGAGAGTCCTGTAGCACTTTAAGGACTAACAAATTTCTATGGGCATAAGCTTTCATGGGCTGCAACCCACTTTGTCAGATGCATGACTGATGAAGAGGATTGCAGCCTACGAAAGCTTATGCCCACAGAAATTTGTTAGTCTTTAAAATACTACAAGATTCTCTTTGTTTTTGCTGTGTACAGACTAACATGGCTACCCCTCTGGAAGTTTTCATTAATAAATCTGCAGCCTTTGATTTTCAAATGGGTATCTCTTTCTTTTAATAGGAAACTCAAAGTGCACAGGATGAGTGTAATATAAGCTTAGTCGGAGACAGAAAGCACATGATGGTCTTGGCTGAATGTGTTGTTATATGCTACCTTATTGTTAGCTACATTGTAAGTATGAAGTAGCACCCAGAAGTCCAATCAAATTTGCAGGATCATCGTAGGGAGATGCTCTACAAACAAACAGAAATAGGTTGCCTGAGACACCACATCCAAGTTATCAGGTTTAGATCCTGCTAGTAAAAGGTTACATAGATTGTATTGAAGCACTAAGGTTGTTCAAAAGAAAAAGAATCTGAGATCTTAGTCCCAGGGGAGGAATTCTAGAAGCAGCCAAGACTAGGGAGAAAAGTTAAGATGAAAATTATTATCTTGCACAGGCAACCTTAATTCTGGCATTTCCTAACTTTTGAATGCCTGATTTTGCAACCTTACCAACATATTTTAATAATATAGTTTTTGAATGTATAAAATCCCCAATGGTCTTCAAGCTACTCGTTAATAGCTGGTGATTTACTCTAGGTATCAGGGTAGAAATGAGTACTAAGGAAGGTTTTGAAGGAGAACAGGGTAGTGGCTATGTGGACTAATTCAGGGTGGGTGTTCCATGCATCAAGGGTAGCATGGGAAATAAAAGAATGAATACATGTGTGAAGGAAGTTAACTAATGAGATCACTGGACAGGATTTTAAAAAACGAAGAGTGATTTTTGGGTGTCTCAATTTTTGGGTTCCCAGCACCATAAAGGGGCTTGATTTCAAGAATCATATAATCATAGAATATTGGAGTTGGAAGGAACCTCAGGAGATCATCTAGTCCGACCCCCTGCTCAAAGCAGGACTATCTTCAGCTAAATCATCCCGGCGAGGGTTTTGTCAAGCTGCAGTTTAAAAACTTCTAAAGATGGAGATGCCACCACCTCCCTAGTTAACCCATTCCAATGCTTCACCACTCTCCTAGTGAAAAATTTTTTCCTAATGTCCAAGCTAGACCACCCCCACTGCAACTTGAGACCATTGCTCCTTGTTCTGTCATCTGCCACCACTGAAAACAGCCTAGCTCCATCCTCCCTGGAGCCCCCTTTCAGGTAGTTAAAGGCTGCTATCAAATCCCCCCCTCATTCTTCTCTTCTGCAGACTAAACAGGCCTAGTTCTTTCAGCCTCTCCTCATAAGTTTTGTGCTCCAACCCTCTTATCATTTTTGTTGCCCTCCACTGGACTCTCTCCAACTTGCCCAGCACTTTCTGAAGTTCAGTCTTCTTTAAGGCATGTCAGTTCGGACATCTGAAAATTGAGGCACCCAAAATTACTAGTCGCTTTTGAAAATCTTGGCTATTGTTCTTTGTCAAGGAATAAATTACCATAATAATGAAGTCCTTTTAGAAGAGTTCTTTTTCATTTTAATTCTGTAATAGTTTCCCCCCACATCCATTCATTCATGTAATGGTTCTCTTTTTCTTAATAGTGGCAAGGGGATTCTAGATCCACGATTTTTTCAGCTTGCTCAAATATTTTTCTTCAGATTTTCCTATGCTCCTAAATTTTGCTGCGACTTTCACTCTTCTCAGCTTGGAAAAGACACCTGCACTTATAGTGCCAGTACTTTAAGCGACATGAATGTTATTCCAATATTGGGCCTGAAACGGCAACATGTGAGCATGTGGAACTCTCAATGAGGTCAATTGAAATTGTTTGGTGCCTTAGGAACTGCAGCATCAAGGCTTGCCAGGCACATCGGTGATATCTCTCCCAGTGTGGTGTGGGGAAAGCTGCTCCTAGACGGTAGGCAGCAAGTTGGTACAAAGCGTCAAGATTTAAACACACGTCTTAAATATTTCAGGTTCTAAATTAGGAAGCACCAAACTGCTTTTCCATGTTGCTGAAAATAAACCTAATTCCATTTTAGAAATCAGCAGACAAACCTAACTGTTGACTGTGCTGACCATAGACCATCCTTAAAAAGGAGGCAATTCTTCTGAAAAACTGTTAGTGCTATTTTATTAATGAAGCTTTCCTCCTTCCCCACCTCCCCAGCTCTTCCGGGCAGAGCTAGGGAATTTGGGGAAGATGAACAGTCAGATATCTAGCTCAAAATCCTTTACAGTGTCTCATAAGGAATTGATGATCGGATACATGAAGGGTATTGGTAAGATGGAGAGGGGGAACAACTAGAATGTCTCAGCTGGAAAATTATGTCCCTTTTGCGTGCAAGCTGGAGGGGACTCAACTCCTGGAAGGGGTGGTTAAAAATCAATATGTAGCCCACTGAGATTCATTTGAGAGTTGCACCCCCTGGGGGCTGAATAGTGACTCAGTGAGGCAGCAAAGGCAGAGAATGAAGCCTCTTGCAGCAAAAATCCAATTCGGCAATTCAAAATTTTCAACTAGTTTGTCTATTTGCTTCTTTATGGCTCTCCTCTCAGGAAAGAGACAATTGGTTATTATATTGGCTTCAAGGAGCACCTACACTATTTATACAGGGGTTTTTGGTTTTTTGTTTGTTTGTTTGTTTTTTTGTTTATTGGTGTTGAAAGAATGGGAAAGTTTGTCTGAGTTCTGAGCTATTGAATGGAACCTTTCACCCAGGTGAAAGCAGTGACCAACCAATGTCAATTATACTATACTCGAACCCTTAGTTGGCACAATCCAGTGACAGCTGCCCCCTTTATTGGCGGCCTGAGCAGTGAAGTCAGAAACTAAAGTGTCATGGAGACTGAAAGGTAAACCTACCAGGTCAGTATAGATGCACGTTGGTGCAGCGTGTGGAAGCCAATGCAGCTGCCACCTTTGTTCTAACTATTCTATTGATCAACAGAGACATTTGATTTTAATTTGTTCAAAATACAGAGTGAAGGGATGGGGTAGGACAAATTGAGAAATGCAGAAGTAGAAAATGATTGAAAAAGAATCAAAAGAAAAACAATGAAGTATAAGACTTCTTGAAATAAAGTTTAAAACAGCATTAAACACTACTGTAAACCCTACCATGAGAGAAAGCAGAGTGAAATTAAAAGGTACAGAAAGATAAAGAATTGAGGAGTGAAAGAGATGAGAAAAGGATATCTACAGATGTCCTTCTTTAAAAAAAATGCACCTTTTGCCTAATTTTTTGCACAATGTTCATTGTTTAGTTAATCAGTTTTAAATAAATGTTACAAGGCTGAGAAATTCCTAACATTTATGTCTGAATGGGACAAAGTGGATGATGGATTCTGAATTGAATCCAACAGCCCAGAATTTCTCATGGTATTTCTGCTCATGTTTATTCCTGTGGTTATAGTTAATACTCATCATTAAATCTCAAGACAAAGGTCAATCTTCTAAAGCTAAATAGACCAAAATTGTAACTAATTAGTTAAAGAAAACTTATTTCCAAGCATCACTTAAAACCCCTCAGTGCAGAAAAAGCTGAAGCAGCAGTAAAAATTTAGCATCCACGTATCTTCATTTCCAGCAGATAATCTGTGCAAGGGCAAGTATCACATCTGAGTGATCTCTGAAGGAGCCGACAAAGTCAAACTTTTGGCCTTGTTTATGTTTTTCTGACAAATCTCTGAGTTGTCATGGTTGCTCAGTAAACCATTAAAATGACTACTGATACCTATAACTCACTGCATCGGCCCCAAGGTCTTGCTTTTGGTCTATAAAGCCACACATGATTTAGGTCTAATCTACCTGAGGGACCATCTGCTCTTGAAATATCTGAGTTGGATGGGGTTGAAAATGTTCACCATCTCACAGTGTAATTCTGAATGTACAGGAGACAAGTACTTCTCCTGAAGGCTTGTGATATTGGAACACCTTCCCCCCTCCATATGTCACTAAGGTTGTTGAAATAAAGTTCATTTGCTGCAGTGTTTGCAGCAAAGCCAGTCCATTGTAACAGGAATATAATATTTAGCTATTATATAGAGCTTGTCATCAGTAGATATAAAAAACATGTCTTACAAAAGAGGTATCTTTATTACCATTTTACAAATGAGGAAACTGAGGCAGAAGGAGGTGAAGTGACTTGCTCAAGGTCACCCAACAGGAACAGAATCCACATCTCCTGCACCCCAATTCAGTACTCTGGGTTCCCAGCATCCCAATTCTATCTGGGTTTCCAGTGACACAAGAGTGTGGGTGGGTCACCAAGCCCTGGTATTCCACAATCTGAGAGAAAGGGTTAACCAGCAGGGCCAAGAAGCAATCTTCTTGAAGCATTTAAAAGGCAAGTGCTAGGGGCTTTTTAAGATGGTTGAGTAGCCCAGGAACCTGGACCAGGGGAAAGGTTTGCAACAGACAAAGAGAATACTACTGACTTGAATGTGAATCTACTGTGGGTTTGAGGCTGCTGGGTCTCAGGTTGGTTATAGTCTGGGCTGTATTTTAGCCTGCCTGAGAAAGAAAGCATACAAGAAGAACTGTTCCCTAGCAGCTTTGTTTTATTTTGCCAGGGAAAAGAGAACACTTTCATTGGACTGTGGCTACAGATTGATTAACTGAGGACGTTATTGCACTTTGGCTTTGAAAACAGGGAGGAACTTTGTGTTGTGTTTGTACAACACCTAGCATAACAGAGTCCTGGTCCAGAATTAGAGCTTCTCGATGCTAGCACAACATAAATGAATAAATAACAGTCTTGAGAAAGCAGGACATTTAGATGACCAGTCACCAGGGCCTCAGACGGGAACTCCAGACAGCTGGGCTGGATGGAGTTCCCCTTTCCCTCAAGTCCCTAAATTACAAAGAAATTTCCATCCCTTCTGTTGCAGCAAATGGAGTACAATAACTGATTTAAATAGCCTTCATACTGCAGCCAGAATTCATCCATGCCCTCCTTGCAAGGCAAAGTTAAATTTCCTTTTTGGTTGGGTGTTGATCTGAATGGGGCTTGTTGAGGAAGTGGGAGGATTTATTAACAGGCTGTAAGATGCTTGATTGTCAGCCAGATTGTCTTTGAAATTAAATTATTAGTTATGCTTTTGTTAGGACTCTCCAAAGGTACTTGGGCATAAGTGCCTTGTAACTAACAAAATATAACTAACTAAAGCAGTGATAGGTGAAAAAAATGTAGAATGTTTGTTCGCTTTAGGAGACAAAAGTTTGGATGCTTGCATCTGATATGATCCTCTTTGAGCTTGAATGGAACTCTTGCAAAATAAGGCATTTTAACAGTATTTGTGATCCTTCCTTTTTTTCAGCTGGGCTCAAACTACCAGGAGAATAGCTTAGCGTGCAGAGTTTCAGTAGTTCATCATCCAGACCCATCTGAAGCTAGGCATGAAATCATTATTTTTTAAAGTTACTGAACGTTTTTCATTACTCAGAGTAGTGTTTTAAAGCCCAAGATTAAAGAAGAGGTTTGGATTGATCCCTAACTATATTCTCTCATTCCTAAACTGACCCTAATTCCTGAATCAGTAATTCCCACCATGAATCCTGTCGCCCCCTATTGGTGGAAAGAAATTTGAAATCTCTACATACCAGGAGAAAATTCTAGATCATCTGCAGTGACAAGCCTTTTTTATTTTACATCTCATTTACCAGGCAGTTTTGAAGACAGCCAGATTTTGTGCAATCAGCAGCTGCCAGTGCAGCTCTCTATGTACAGTAGACACTAGTGGGAAGTTTCTTCAACCCCTAACTGGGGACGAGCACGGTCATATTTTATTCAAATGTTCAGAAATAGTCTTGGATCCAGAGAAAGTCTCTTAGCTAATGAGGGCTCACTGTTTAAAAACAAATAAAAACCTCAGCTGAATTAGAGCTGCTGGAAATGCTTTATTGCTTAGAGCTCCCAACCAGCTAAATTATGATTGCTTCCATTTAGAACATGTTGCCTCAGGAAACCTAAAGTAATTAAAGTGAGACTGGAGAAGTAATAATACAGAGAGAGGGAGAGAGAGAGGGAGGCAACGCCTGTAGCAGCAAAGCAATCTTTTAAGAAGGGAGAACATGACAAGGAAAGTGTAACTTCAGGTGTGACGTTCTTTATCTTGCAGTTGAGAAGTCTTTGAAAAAAGACAAATATTATGGGCAAAATAAAATACACAGCCAGCACAGAACTGTGTAAACTTTCACTCAAGAACTTTATAGATCTGTTAACTGTCTTTTTGCTCTCTTATTGGGATGTTATGCAGAGTTCTGGGGAAAAAAAGCGCAAATCATGCCTGAAACTCAAATTATCTAGGACACTGCTCCTGGGCTGTATCAGAGTTGTATCTTTGATGTTATTGTAAAAGAAGTGGCCACTAGGAAAATACATTCACAATGAGGTGCTGCTGCTAGGGCAGGTCCTGAATACATGAAAGGATGGATTCCTCCCACTCCTGTTAGCCTAACCACTGGGCATTATTTATAGATTTTCTAACCAGCTATACAGCTCTGCTGGTGGTTCACTCTTGTTTCTTCACCAGCCCAGGCAGCAAGAATCATAAAGAAAGGCTTCTTCTCATGGCGGTCCAAAACTAGTGGGAAAAGAAGGGTAGCTGAATGCTCTGCCAGTCCACACAGGCCAGCAGCAGTGTCCAAAAAGCCAGCAACAGACCACATTCCCATTCAGGTACCATCTTCTATCTGGCCAGAAGGTCAGAATTGCCATCTGAGGCTCTCTCAGTCCCAGGTTGAGCATGAGATTACATTACACTTGGGATTTTGAGGGTGAGTGGACAGGGGGCAAGACATGGATGCAGGAAGGTGACAAAGGAAAATATGGAATCATCGATAGAATAGTGAGTGTGCAACTGCAATTAAGGGGCTGGGTGGGAGACGCAAAGATTGAATGAGGGACATGGGATTGGGTTGTCTGGCTGGGGAAGGAGCGAGAGATGGATTTTTTGAATGGGAGAGAGCATTTGAGGCAGGAGCAAGAGATGGAATGGGGAGATGGAATATGGGACTTGGAGGGCTACCCTAGGGATGGTGAGAAGTGTAAATGGGGGAGTGAAGAGAGCAAAGAGATTTTTTGTTGGGAGGGTACAATTTTTCAGATCCTGAATATGAAAAATGAGCTGCAATAAGTTGAATATTATATAAAATAGAGATAGGAAAATGGTGAAATGTGATAAGACAAAAAAAACATTTAAAAGGTCCAGCTTCCCCTGCCCTGTAGCTGAAGTCATCTGTTTGAGTCAGAGGTTAACCTGCCTGTTAACCTTGTATGAAATTGTCATATAAATCACAGTACTGTGCTGATATGTGCACCAGATGTCCACTTCTTGTGAATTTACTTTCTGATACAACCTGTGTCTCAGCCCATGTTGGTGTCGGTTCTTGATTGCTGGCTTTCTGGTGCAGATACCTCTGGCTGCTCATGTAATTCTTCTGATTTAGATATCGGTTGTGTATCTGTTGTTGCACTGTGCATTTAGACCTTAGGTACCATGTATTATGTCTGTATTTCTCTCCTGTAGGTGTTTTAGTGTGATAGGACCATGACTCTGGACCTGTTGCTGCCACTATTGCTGGTTGCTAACTTTGTGTTGTTTCCATGTGTACTGGATCTCAGTGATGGAACACAGATAGCTGTCTGGTTACAGTATTTCTTCTGTGTTTCCTGTAGCTGCTTTAATCTGGTGTGAGACCTCTGTGGTATTTTGGGTTGCAGAAGTGTATGTGAGGATGGAAGAATTGTTCTTAACATCTTCTCCATCAGCAAATGTGCTGGACAATATTCTATCCCTGTCACTGGTGTGTGTCTCAACTCCAAAATAGTTAAGTAGGGACCAATATCTGATGCAGCTAGTTTGTGAGACACTGATTTTTATCATCTGAATGGTTCTCTCAGCCATTCTATTAGATTGTGGGTCTTCAGGACTGGCGTGAGTGAGTTTCACTCGTCCAAATCTCTGAACAAAGTTCCCATTTCTCTGTTTGCAAATGGAATATAATCACTTATTAACTCTTCAGGGATGCATTGTCTTGGAAATACAGCTTTTTAGTTTAGCAGTAATAGAACTTGGTACTTGTCTGGCAGACGCAGAACTTCTGGAAATATAGAAAAGTAGTCCACTAGGAGTAGATATGAGTGTCTGCCAAAGTCAATAATATCTGTGGCTATCTTGTGCCATGGCAGATCATGAATCTCATAAAAGCATAATGGTTCTTTTTGGTTACTCAGCCTACATTCCTGAAATACTCTGCATTCTTCTATAAATTGTTCTATGTTTTGGGTCATACTTGTCCATTACATTGTCTATCCAGCTCTTGCTTTTATTCTGTGAATGCCCTGATGTGACTCATTTAAACAGTTACGCATTTCCTGCCTTGTTTTGTTAAGAATAATTATCTTGTCACCAGTCATTAACAACCCTTGCAATGAAATAGTGTCTTTAATAGACCAATATGGCTGCTGTCTGGGATTCACTTGTCTTCTCTGAAGGGCCACCCCTTACATACAGTATCCTGTAAAGCTTGCATTACAGGATCTTTCTGTGTGTCCGCTTTCAGTTTGTTTAACAAATCTGTGCTGAGTGTAGAGGTGGCCTCAACTGTATGGACAGCCTTTTCAGTGGTGATTTCATCTGTTTCTGTAGTATGTTCCACTGCAGCTCTCAATAATGTGTCTGCAATTAATATTTCTTTATCGAGGTATCTGTGACTTTGAGATCATATTTCTGCAACTGAAGTAGCACGCATTGTAGCCTTACAGATGCGTTTCCTCAACATTTGGAGAATATTGCTTCCAGTGGTTTATGATAAGACTGCACCTCAACCTGCACTTCATATATGTACTGATGAAATTTCTTTCTGGCAAATGCAAGTGCTAATGAGTCCTTCATTTGTCAGAACTCATGATGCGTATGAAACAGGGCCTCTGTTTTGCTGTAGACAAGCTCCTAAACCATATTTGGAGGTGTCTGGTTGAATAGTGAGTGGCTTGCTCGGATCATAGAGTCTGAGTACCAGAGCACTACAGAACACTGTCTTTAGCTATTGCAGTGTCTTGTCATGTTCCCATTCCCATTGCCAAGTTATGGTCTCACATAGGAATTTTCTTAGCCAAAGGTGCTTCACCTGGCATGTACTGTGCAAGGAATCTAGTCACCCCCAGGATTCTCTGTAATGCCTTCTTGTTCTGTGGAGGTCTCATGTTAGCTATGGTTTCAACCTGACTGTCATTTGACTAATTCCTTGTGATGAGAGAATGTGTCCCATGTATTTGATTTCTTTTACCCACAAACTGGACAGAACAGAACTTGATATTCTCTGCATGAACTCTTGCCATGCTGTCTTCAGTATCTGATCATGTTCTGCCTGAGTTGATGCTGCTCTTATCCTATTGTTTGCTTTATATGGATGCCTGCAATATCTCCAAGCGTTTCATTATTCTTTTGTTGAAACACTTCACTGGCTGGCTTTATTTTACAAGGTAGATGAAGAAAATGGTATCTGCCATAGGTTGTATTGAAGGTGCACAGTTCAGATGACTCCTTATCTAATAAGTTCTGTTGTATTAATGTATGTGGGATAAGGTGTTAACGTAACTTAGTTACTGTTTAACATTAAACAACGTTCAGGGTATGGAATTCAGAGATTTCAGCCTGCTTGGTACCATGGTAAACATACCATTAAAATAATGTTAACCTTTTTAAAAAAAATATAGAAAAGAAGTAAAAAAAAGAGTTAAAGCATTTTAAATGTAAAGTATTTAGTAAAATTTTAACAACATTCCTTGTTCCCTTTCTTTTTAGCTGGAGAGAATTTTGGAAGGAAACCTCCCCTTGCTTGACCGTCTATTAGATGCTATTAAAATGGTAATAACTATCCTTTTGGGGGAAAAGAGAAGAAGTTAGCTGAGATGGGTTGGAACCGTTATTGTTGAAGTCCAATCACATTTTATGCCAGGTGGTGTTTGGGATTATGCTGGAGCCTGTAGAAGTAGAGATGTTATCTGGGTCCCTCTCTCTTGCCTGGTCTGGTCAGGACATCTCTCAGGGTGATGATGACAAAGGCCTGTGATCCCAGGAGATAGTGGGGTACTGCCATAATGGTGAGGCTCATTTTTGTAGCCATTTTTTCTTCTCAAAGTCTCTTTCATTAAGAACCCACAAGGGGAATGGTGGGTGAAATAGCCCATCCTTTCAATTATTTTATCAACCAATAAGGCCTAGTTTCCATCACACCAGTTTTGAGTCACTGATTTCTGGTTCCACCCTCTTCTTGTTTACCAGGCATGATCTTAACACAGTCCGAATAAAAAGGCCAACTGATATAACTAAAGCACTAATTCAATTTGTCTCCATTTCATATCTTTTCCCATCAACATTTCTTGTTATAGGTTATTGTGACATCTTATTAATGTCCCCTAACAATGAGATCAACTGTAAAAAATGGGTGTAAATGTGTAGGCCCAATTACCACAACACTTGCCAATATCCATCTTTCTCATCTGGTTACCAGCTAGTTAGCAGTGAACATTTGGGGATGGAGTAATGCAGTCTCAGCATAGCCTTTTTAAGGTCTCTGGAAATCAAACATCTTAATCTTGTCATTTTTCTTCTCAATTAAGACTAAGCTGGTAACCCCTGGAGTAGGTGAGTTCACATTGGCTATGACCCTTTTTACTGCCTGTGTGCATCTCTGAGTCTGTCTGTCACTGCAGGGGGGATATTTTCACAGCTGAGTATGATGGGTTGGTTGATGGGTCTGTATTTATGTGTTGCTTCCCGTGGCACTCTTCTAGTCCTAAAATGAATTCTGGGTATTGTGCAATCAGTTCTTCTTTAGTGTTGAGTGCCTTGTGTGAAGCATGCCTATTCTGTATATTAGGTAGCTGTGTGCGAGCTTCTCTGCCTACCTGTGATGTTGTAATGTGATGAAGAACTGAAGACTGTCCTTAGCCTTGGCTATTGCTGCTGTTAGCATGATTTCTCCTTCAGAATCTATTCTGGAACTGCCATACGCTATATGTGCATCATTAGACTGTTTTATCCTGATGAGACCTGGTATCTTTTTCAAAAGGTCAGCTGATAAAACATTAGCTTCAGCCCAGTATCATTCAACTCCATTCCTTATAATGCAGTGTATCTACACTGCTGAGTACATTATTTGATTTCTATAACCCTGTGATACTATATCTACAAGGGATTGCTCACATTCTAGTTCAGCCAGAGATTTGTGGCTTTGTCTTTTGGGTAAGTTTGTTGCTCTGCACATAGAAGAACAGTAATTTAATTTTCCACATTTGTGACATGTTACTGCAAAGGCTGGGAAGACTCTGGCTGTGTGTGACTTACCACACAGCGTGTGCACTGTTTCTTTGAGAGTCTGCTTTACTGTGACTCTCATGCGATGGGTCTTGCCTGTACTTTTGTGTAAAACCCTGTATAAACTTATCAGAATGTAGCCCAGACTTGATCTCTATTTGTGTCTTTTTGGCTTGTGAGGCTCTGCAAATGTCTATTGCTTTTTGCAAGCCCAAATCAGTCTCCTTCAACAGCCTTCCCTTTAGTCTTTTATCAGTGACACTGAACACAGTGTTGTCTCTGAGCATGTCATTTTCAATATTTCCAAACTCACAATTTTGTTCTTTTTGCCTCAGCTCTGTGACATACTTGTCTATCGTCTCCTCCTGTAGATGAGACCAGAACATGTATCATTTGAACACCATATTATTCTTAGGGTTATAATAGGTCCTAAGCGTTGTTAAGACTTCACCCAAAATGGGAACATTTTCACTTGATTGCTGTAAGAATGTGTTATGCACTTCCAGAGCCTCCTTTCCCACTACTTGCAAGAAAATGGCTTCTTTTATGTCCTCTTCTTTTTTATCTGCTCCTGAGGCTGTCATACAGATGTGGAATCATTGTTTCCTTCTCCTCCAATTTGCAGCAAGATTACCCAGGAAAGATAAACATGGCTGTGGCTTACAACCCTTCATGTTCATTTTTTAAAAAATACTGTTTTCTATTTAACTGTGTTATTTTTGGTTTCATTTGTGTGTACTGACTATGTTCTGGGTTTCAGTACTTTGTACTTTTTGTTTAGTTTCTGATGGTCTATGAATTGCAGTTTCTTCCTCAGTACAGCAGTTTGCACTATTTCCTAGTCCACTGTGTCCTTGACAAAAGCAGCCATTTCTTGCTTCATGTGCAATGTGATCACTTCTGATATTATGTCATACTTTTGAGCACAGTCAGGCAATCATGAGTATGCTGCAGCCTCTGTATTTCAGGAACCAGAGTGAGATAACATTTAAACCCAACTCTTTTTACTAGTTACATGCAAGATGGCTCATACACATTCTGAGCATGTAGACTCTCTGTGCATCTTCCTTGCATGAGAGACCTCTTGCAAATTCCCATGAGAGGTCCTTTGATGATTACACCTGCCTAATTTTAAAGAGACGGTACCACAATATACTACATATTTTTAATGCTTTTGCTTCAGCCAGGCTTATTCCTCATTTTGTATTTTCTTTCAGCAAGCATCTATGCAATCACTTTTTCTTATATGAATGTTTGGAGACAGCCAAAGTAAAAACTTCATGAACAAGAATTTGTGGAAACCAAATTTTAAATATGCAAGTAAAAGCATTTGTGTTGACAGATCGGTGCTCATCCAAATCAGAGAACAAGTACAATACCTTGTGACTTCTTGACCAATCACAACCAATCAACCTAATTGAAATAGCCATGATACTAACTATTCACAGAAGTCTGTTCATGATCAATACATATTTTTTAATACAGAATAAATCAGAAATTAATTGCTGTGTGCCTGAGAATATTCTGCAACCAGAAAACCTTTTGGAAAAGTCATAGGACAGTCAGAAAATGGTACTGTACACTTCATTTATCTTGTTTCTTAAATTATCATCATTTGAACAGACACAACTATGTCTGTTTAACCAGAGATTTTTTTCCCCATGAGTTAACACATGTTTGACTCCCTGTGAAGTGAATAGGAATTATGGAAGTGAACTAGAAGACAAAAGACAATCTATAGATTTCAGTGGGGTTTAGACAGGGACTGTTGGCTATTCCAATTAGTCACGGACCCTAAAAATACACCACTTAAAAACCCATCTGCTGTGATACTCCTCACAGTACCATGCAAGGCCAACATTCAGTGAAAGTTCATAAATGATTCTTGAGAGGGAATGCGTTTGTTGACGTAAGAAACCTAGGACAAGCTCTTGACCATGTGTGTGTCTCACAGCTCATCGGAAGACATTCTAATAATAGCTTTTGCCTGAACTATGGGCAGCACCTTTCAGAAAAAAGATGCACTTTGTATTTCTAGATTTAGAACATGATTTAGAAGTGAGAACGTACTGCACGAGCAAAACTTCAAGTAGAAACCAGCATGTGCCTTATCTCTCAAGAGACAGGTTTTATCATCACTGAAAATAGAGTCAGTGTTTTATACACAGTGTGATACAACTAATTCGCACTTGGGCTGTGTTTCCTAGATGCTGTCTGAACAATTCTGGGTCACGATTAGAGCTGTGTGAATAGTGGTAAAAATTATTCCAGAATATTTTCATAGAAATCTGTATCTTTTTTTCATTTGGTCATATCCAGTCTCTATTGTTCATTTATCAACAAACACTCATGATAAACTGTTTTTCATTCACATGAACGTTTAGGGAATGAATGATCTTCATGCAAATGCCCTTATTTGCATGCAAACAATGGTGTTCATGTGTGAGTAAAGATACTCGCTATGTGTGTTGGAAATTTCCATAGCTGCAAAAGACCCAGTACAGTATCTTGCAGATACTTTTTCTTTTGATAGTGTACTGTACGCTATATTACACTAGCACAGTAAATAGTATTGTAGGGCTTTAGGATCTAAGCCATTTTTTTAAGCAGTTCAAGTCACAAAGCATTTGTAGTAGAAGTTCAAGATCATAAATTCTTAAAGAGCGTGGCAACATGGTAAATTTGTTGTGCTGCGGAGATTGTTTATGAAGAGAGTAAAGATAAAAGAACAAACCATTTACTTTTAAAAATAATTGTGAGTGACTTCTGTGCTCATAAAACTATTCCATCCCAAGCTAAAACCTTGTCTGACTGTTTTCATTCTGGAGAGAATTGTTACAGTTCAGCAATGATAAATCCCTTGCAAATAGGGTTCATAATAAAACACTAACAGGCCTTCAATTATATTGATACTATCAGGGGCTGCTCTAAATACAGATTTCTTCAAAGGCTAGTTTTAGGGCAAAATTAACCTCAGAGATCCACTTGACAAAAATCTTTATTCAGATATTCTTCTCTTCCTATATGGGTGGAACTCTTTTGACAGCAATGGGAAATCCACACATATAAGGAAAGCCAAAGGACTGAATCAAAATTTGACATATGGATCAGAAAGGATAAATTTCATCTTTACCTCCCACAATCCAGTTTTCTTCTCTAGTGCCAACACACACGGTCCTGAATTGTGATCAGTGTTTGTTTGGCATTCTACATTCTAAGGGACATTGTAAAATAGGAATAGTACACTGTTGCTCTTAAAAAATACTATTTCCATGTAGTGGTATCTGAGATCTCACAGTTTTTCTGTATATTCTTCACAGGAGATAACTGTGGGTTCTTAGATATCAAGGTTGCAATGACTGGTAAATGCTGACTTTTTAAATGGTGATCTCTTTAAATACTTTTTACTGGTTACTTCAGTTATTTCAAAACACATTAGTAACACAAGACAAACTCACCACTGTAAATTGGAAAACCCTGCATTTCTGAGTTTTACAATAATGTTACAGTATTTGTATAATCACATACCTCCATCCATACATTCCAAGGTGAAAGAAATATCATCAAGAGCAATTTCTGTGAGCTCATTGCCTCCCACTTCAGCTTCAAATGTGACTCTGAAAGGACTGTTACTGGAGAGAACCACATTTGCATACATCCACTTGCTTCCTTTATATCCACTTGAAGACCACATCAGAATATCCATTCCATGTTCTTCAACAGTGTATAGCTATTGACAATGAAACCCAGGAAATAAAATTTCATCAGCATGGAACTACAGAGTACAGTTAGTTAGGTCAACCCAACAAAGTCTGATGGCTTAGTTGACTGACTATGTAATACGAAGCCTTTTTGCTGTGGTTCATTACCTGGTTAGTAATGACTGAAAGTTGCAGAGTGGCCTGGTTGGTCATAATCCAGTTTCTAGTAAACAAGAGTCCACATAACAAAAAATATTGCCAGAAGATACTAATTGGGCAACCCTCCTGCCAGCCTTGGTCAGCATGGAAATCCAAAATCTATTTATACCAAAGGAAATAGTCAGCACAGAGGTTGAACTGATGTCTCATCCTTCAAGCTGGTCCCTCTCTGTCTGAACTGAGGTTTGACAGAGTGTGAAGCTTTTAGATGTATAAATAGAGGACTTCAGTGCCTAGTGGTTTCAATCTGGCATCTGTTAAAACTACTTTTTTTTTTTTTAATTTAAATTGTTGCACTCGGTGATCGCAAATTGGCTCATATAAACTTAGTGATAAATATCACTGTAAAACAAAATAAAATATTAAAACAAACTACAAGGAATGAATTTGCAGTAAAACAGAGCTATTGAACCAGTGCCACTCAAACACAACAGAAAGGACTGATGATAAGCCTTGATACACTGTGATTTTAAAATAAAGCAATTCTACTCCATCAGCTGACCAGCAAGAGGTACTAAAGCATTATACTTTTGGCATCACAGATTGCCAGAAATTATGTGTCATCTTCATGCCTGATATTCCATCAACTCTGGAGTTCATTTCCCAACATAGGGTCCCTGGTATGACAATGGAATGTAAAGAAAAGCAAAGGAACGAAAGCCAGAAAATGCTGGGGTTAAATCCAGGTTGATTAATTGAATACCTTTAAAAGTCACTTGACCTTCATGTCCCCCAACCAACTCAGTTGGATAACTGAGTTAAAAACCAACCAAGAACTTAAACCAGAAACATTCTTTGAGCTTTACTACAAAACAATATTAAGACAAAATGTTATTGAAGCAGATATCTAGTGAAACAGAGTCATCTCTGTTTCCAGTCACCCTCTGAAGGTTCTACCTTTTAGGTATCTTTAGACCAGTGAAAGACTGGCTGAGGAATGGAAGTAAACATCCATGTCAGGGGCATGCTTCTTTGTTTAAATGAGATCAGATGGACAAAACCAGTGGGAACTCCAATCTGCTTGGAGTCCTTTACGTAGGGGAGGAATGACTCCTCCATGCAGATGTTCTTGTTGCACAAGTCAGGTATTCACTGAAGGTGAAAGAGTGCTCGGTGGAAGGATCATAGAACTTTCCTCTGAGGCCAATTTTAAAAAACAAATATTAACCAATAGGGTGAAAAATGATGTGGTGTTAATCCCTGAGGAACAGACTTCATAATCATAGATTCAGCAAGCCTTTCACTGGATAGGTTTGTCACCTCCATTGCTGTGAGAGATTACTTGTCAATGAATATCTTTCATTTCTAGCAATGGACTGATTTGACTGGAACAAAAACGACACCAAGCACTTTAACTGAAGTGTATTATTTATTATATATATAAAATATAAATATATATAAATATATATATATAATATGTACACATTCATAAGTCTTTATGAATATATGAGGAAAACTAAATATAAAAGTCTCCAATAATTCTTCTGAAGGGAAAAAAATGACCCATTTGAATAGGGAGGGTGGTGAGGTATGACCAGAAGGCAGAAAATTTGTTGGTTGTTCCCCATAGCATTTCTGGGATTTAGTCATTTACTTTTTTCCCAGGACGGTACTGTCTAACTCTGTCAGATTAAGTATGCTTTTACACTTAGGGCTGAAAGGAATTTTTAATGGTCAGGCACTTTTATATTTTCAATTTCTTTATTTTTTTTCATTTGTAGCCTCTTTCTTCATCCAGCTGTCTCTTTGTAAATTACTGTTTGTTGACAGGCAGGATATGTGTTAACTTTCAGAACAACAATGCCAATTCCACTCCTTGTTGGATATCATCATAGAAATGTAGGGCTGGAAGGGATCTCAAGAGGTCATCTAGGCTAGCCCACTGTCCTGAGGCAGGAACACATAAACCTAGAACATACCTGACAAGTGTTTGTCCTCTTTTTAAAAACCTCCAGTGATGGAAGTTCCATAATCTCCCTTGGAATCCTATTCCAGAACTTCTCTACCTTAATGTTAGAAAGTTTTTCCTAATATCTAACCTAAAACTCCCTTGCTGCAGATTAAGCCTATTACTTCTTGTCTTACTTTCAGCAGACATGGAGAACAATTGATCATAGTCCTCCTCTATAACAACCCTTAACATGTTTGAAGACTGTTATCAGGTCTCCCCTCAGTCTTGTTTTCTCAAGACTAAACGTGCCCAGTTTTTTTAACGTTTCCTTATAGATGAAGTTTTCTAAACCTTTTATCATTTTTGCTGCTTTCTTCTGAACTGTCTCCCATTTGTCCTCATCCTCCCTAAAATGTGTGTCCAGACTGGACACAGCACTCCAGCTGAGGCCTCACCAGTACTGAGTCTAACAGGACAATTACCTTCCTTGTCTTACATACAACTCTTCTATTAATACACTACAAAAAGAAGTTAGCCTTTTTTGCAACTGGATCACACTGTTGAAACATATTCAATTTGTGATCTATTATAACTCCCAGATCCTTTCAGCAGCACTATCACAAGTTATCCCCAATTATATAATTGTGCATTTAATTTTTTTCTTCCTAAATGAAGTACTGTCTTTATTGAATTTCATCTGGTTGAATTCAGACCAAGTCTCCAATTTGTCAGAATCTAAACTCTCTTCTCCTTTGGAATTAATCCTCTAATTCTAATCCTCTCCTCCAAAATGTTTACAGTCCCTCCCAGTTTGGTGTCATCTGCAAATTTTATAAGTGTACTCTCCACTCCATTATCTAAGTCATTAATGAAAATATTGAATAGTACCAGACCTAGAAGTGATCCCTGCAGGACCCCACTATGCCATCCCAGTTTGACAGTGAACCATTGATAATTACTCTTTGAGCATGGTCTTTCAATCAGTTGTGCACCCACCCTATTGTACTTTCATCTAAATCACATTTCCCATTGCCTTTCTCCAATCTTCTGGGACCTCACCTATCCTCTAAGAGTTCTCAAAGATAATTGGTAATGGTTCTGAGATTGCTTCAGCTAGCTTCTTTAGCATCCTCGGATGAATTTCATTATGTTCTCTCAACCTGAGTATATCTAACTTATCTAAATATTCTTTAACCTGTTCTTTCCCTATTTTAGCATGTGTTCCTTCCCCCTTGCTGTTAATATTGTGTTGAGTATCTGGTCACCATTAACCTTTTTAGTGAAGACAAGCAAAACAGCATTAAACACCCTGATGTCATCAATTATTAGCTCTCCTTCTTCACTGACTAGAGGATCTGCACTTTCTTTCATCTTTCTCTTGCTTCTAATGTATTTAAAGACTTCTTATTGCCTTGTATACCTTACTAGGTAAAAGTGAGTTAGCCTCACTGATTCTGTTCCTACATGTCTGTGCTATTCTTTGCACTCCTCTTTAGCAATTTGTCCATATTGCCACTTTTGTAGGTTACTTTAAGGACCTGAAATAAAAAAGGAGCTCCTGGTGGATCCATTCTGGCCTCTTATTGTTCTTCACCTAAGTAACCTGACCATCCTCTACCAGCACAGGCTCCAGATTCCCAGTCTGTCCCTGAATTTTATCTTCTTTCTTGTGCTGCCTTCAGATCTGGTGTGGACAAAAGCAATGTATTCTGGGACTCAGAACACAGGCTTTTTTCTGAGCTCTGGGTTTTTAATTTAAGGGAAGTACCAGAGAGCTTGTTGAGTAAAAACTTCAGATAAGAAAAATCCTGCTTTGATGTAGTTTCTTATTCTAAACATTTCACCACTTGTTCCTCTGGTTTAAAACTGGTGGAATTCCACTGAAATCAGTGGAGCAATGCTAACATAAAGCTGGAGCAACCCAATGGGGAGCCAGATTCTGTGTTTCTTGATGTAGAAATAGCTGAGTTTCTCCATGGAAGAATAATTGTCTGGGTAAGGCACTATTCTGGGATGTGGGAGAGCTCTGTTCAATTCCCAGCTCTGCCATGTTTTCCCTAGACAATCTTGGGCAAGTCACTCAATCTCTCGCTCTACCTCAGTTCCCCATCTGTAAAACAGAAGTAATACTACTTCCTTTCTCCTACCCTTTGGGTGTTTAGATTGTAACATCTTCAGGGTAGGGACTGTCTCTTGCAATGCACTTGTACAATGCCCAGAACAATGGGTCCCATTCTCAACTGAGACCTCTAGAAAATACCATAATATATAAAAATAGTAATTCAGAAAAGTTTGGATTCCAATTTACATTCAGTAATTACCCAAAAGGTTCAGAAAAACGTGGACCTCAATTAGAACTCTGGACCCTGAAATTCAGAAAAGCAGACTTTGACTCCCTCAGGGAACTGATGGGCAGGATCTCCTGGGAGGCTAATATGAGGCGGAAAGGAGTCAAGGAGAGCTGGCTGTCTTTTAAAGAAACCTTATTGAGAGCACATCTTTATGTGCAGAAAGAATAGCAAATATTGCAGGTGACCAGCTTGGCTTAACAGATAAATTTTTAGTGAGCATAAACACAAAAAGGAAGCTTACAAGAAGTGGAGGTTTGGACAGATGACTAGGGTGGAGTACAAAGATATTGCACAAGCATGCAGGGTTGAAATCAGGAAGGCCAAAGCACAACTGGAATTGCAGCTAGCAAGGGACATGAAGGGTAACCATAAGAATTTCTACAGGTATGTTAATAACAAGAAGAATGTCACGGAAAGTGTGGGTCCCTTACTGAAGAAGGAAGATCTGGGGAGCTACGGACCAGTAAGCCTCACCTTAGTCCCTGGAAAATCATGGAGCAGGTTCTCAAGGAATCCATTTTGAAGCACTTGGAGAAGAGGAAGGCAATCAGGAAAAGTCAGCATGGATTCACCAAGGGCAAGTCATGCCTGACCAGCCCGATTACTTTCTATGATGAGATGACTAGCTCTGCGGATGTGGGGAAAGCAGTGGATGTGATATATCTTGACTTTAGCAACGCTTTTGATACCATCTCCCACAGTATTCTTATTAGAAAGTTAAAGAAGTATGGATTGGATGAATGGACTAAGATTGACAGAAATCTGGCTAGATCATCAGGCTCAATGGGTAGTGAAAAATGGCTCTATGTCTAGTTGGCAGCTGGTATCATGTGGAGTGCCTTGGGGGTTGGTTCTGGGGCCAGTTTTGCTCAACATCTTCATTAAAGATCTGGAAGATGGGGTGGACTTCACCCTCAGCAAGTTTGCAGATGACACTAAGCGGGGGGGAGTGGTAGATACCTGGAGGTAGATACGCTAGAGTGACCTAGACAAATTGGAAGATTGGGCAAAAATAAATCTGATGAGGTTCAGCAAGGAGAAGTGCAGAGTCCTGGAATTAGGATAGAAGAATCCCATGCACTGCTACAGGCTGGGGCACCAACGAGCTAAGCAGCAGTTCTGCAAAAAAGCACCTTGGGGTTACAGTGGACAAGAAGATGGATGTGAGTCAACAGTGTGCCCTTGTTGCCAAGACGACTAATGGCATATTGAGTTGTATAGTAGGAGCACTGCGAGCAGATCGAGGGAAGTGATTATTCCCCTCTATTCAGCACTGATGAGGCCACATTTGGAGTATTGTTTCCAGTTTTGGGCCCCCCCTACAGAAAGCACGTGGACAAATTGTAAAGAGTCCAGCAGAGGGCAACAAAAGTTATTAGGGGGTTGGAGCTTGACCTATGAGTTGATGCTGAGGGAACTGTACTTATTTAGTCTGCAGAAGAGAAGAATGAAGGAGGATTTGATAGCAGCCTTTATCTACCTGAAGCGGAGTTCCAGGGAGGATGAAGTTAGGCTGTTCTCAGAACTAGGAGAAATGGTTTCAAGTGGCAGTGGAAGAGTTCTAGGTTGGATATTAGGAACATATTTTTCACTAGGAGGGTGGAGAAACATTGGAATGGGTTACCTAGAGAGTTGGTGGAATATTCATCCTTAGAGGTTTTTAAGGCTCGCCTTTACAAAGCCCTGTCTGGGAGGTTTATGGTTAGTCCTGTTTTGAGCAAAGGGTTGGACTAGATGACCTCTCTAGATCCCTTCCAACCCTAATCTTCTAAGATTCTTTGATTTTAACTCCGCTTCTGTACCTGCAGTCGAGGTGTTATTTATTCTGGGGTAAGAGGCTCCAATATGTCCATAATGAGTGATGAGAATAACTGACAGATTGCAATTTTGCATTCTTTTTCAGAGCCTCCCACCATTATAAGAACCAGAAATATCTTCCTATTCAAGAACTAGATGCAATCTCAGTTTTTGCACTCAGAGTATCTGGCCCCTACATAGGCCTACAAAAAGTACATACCATCCAGCTGAGATGTGCTCATACAGGGAGGAACACAGCAGTAAAAGGGTACAGCAGTCACTTTGGCCCATGTTCTCCAAGAGGAATTATGCTTGCATAGTGCTCAGTACCTCAAGAGACTCTAGCCCTCCCACACACTGTGAACTGTGTCATAAAGGCACATACCAGCCCTGTGCCCATAGCTGATTATTTAACAGATGGAGGATGAAAGGAGTCAGACTGCAGCCACTGTAAACCTGGATAGCAAAAGTACAGTTCCCCACTTACCAGGTTTGGGAAGGGTTAGGCTGTCACTGTGTGTTTGAGCAGTTAGTCATCATAATATAATTATTGGCAACGTTTCTGGTTTGATTTATTATTTAAAATAAGACACATAACACATCTTGCACTAGATAGACAGTATCATGTGTTTATTCTCCACTCCATGCTGACATTATTTCTAGGTGGTTGTGTAAAAATGCCCGTCTCACCTAAATCATGGACAATAAACCAAGTGAGAGAAATGAAGTTAGCATTGTTTTTATTGCAAAATGCTCCCTATGAAGTGTTTGAAACTGAAGATGTCTATTAATACATAGTACTGTGGTTTTTTAAATAATCTACCATTTGAAGCTCTTTGAAATGAATGTTTCCGTAAGGCTTTGGCCCGAGATTCCTGGTCCTTCTGCAAGGTGCCTTTGCACTGGTTCATTTACATTCTGGTCCTGGAACCGCATTCTTTAGCAAATCCCATTTCTTTGTTTTACAATTTTCACTCAGTTCTAATTCTCTGCAGTGTGCGCTGCCTGGTATGGTTTGCAAATTCTTTTTTCCCCTACTATAAATTTCTGGGAGAGGGGCACATACTTTTGAAAGTCAAGGGAAATAAACTGCTATTCCTTCTTTAGTCACCAGCTGAAGCTCATGAGTATCTTCCGTGCCATCCTGCTGGCTTTTTAATAATTTTTAAAAATAATGTAACATTATCTTTCCTGATTGATCTTACCTGACTAACAGTTATCATGATGGGAGGGGTCTGTATTCCATCTGCAAGATTAACTGACTTTCTGTACATCTGAGAGCCTGACGGATCTATAGTTTGCTTAGTAAGAAGTTTGCTCTCAGGTGACTATGAACTCATTTTATAATATCCAATTTCCCATCACATGTGCTGTATTCTCAGTGAGGAAACTAGGAAAACTTAAGTCTAGTGAAAGGCAACCACACATGTTCACATATAATTGGCCACAACCTAGTTTTAACTGAGGAAGTCAACCTTGATTTTAATATAGAATGGTGACATGTCTTTTTTGGACCACATCATTGCAAGATCATGTCTTTAGACTAACCATGTCTTTTGTTCTCCCGTAACTGGTATATACCTGTCCTCCTCATGCTGAATCAACATTATTTAAAGCAGTGCCTCCTGCTAAACTGAGATAAGTGGGACAACTAATACACTAATAAGAGATGTGCCTATTTCCAAAGTGAACAAGAACTGCAGGAATTGATATCACACATAATATATATTTGAGGTTCACAGTAGGAATCAGACTCAGGTTCTGCTCTTCTGAAGGTCTAGCCTCTTCCTTACTTCCCTGACTGTCATTTTGTGTAGAACATCTGATTAGCTAAAGTAAGCTGATGAATTAGTCAAGCAAAGTTTATCACACTGTACCATCCACCACTACAAAATTAAAAATACATTGTAAAAAGTTTTTATCCAATGTCTTTCTTTTGATTTTTTAAAAATAATAATAATAATGCAAAACCCATTAGTCATTTTTAGTGAAATTGACCTGCCCTGCACCAGAATTTACTGCATCATAGTTCATAGCAACTTCTCTTAATATCTGCCTGAACAAGCCAGAAAGGTGAAATATTGGAATGATATTGTCTCATGGGGAATTAATTTGGTTTTAACTCTCTATGGTATGACAATGTCTGGAAGTAAAGCTGCAGAGGAAGAATGTTGAACTGTGTAGCTGTAATTGCTTTACTCCTCCCATAGATCCATATGGGGCACAAAGAACTGGAAGAAAAAACTTTAAAAGAGAAATCAGTTATTTTATGAAAGATTGTGCTTAATACATTGGTTCCTCCAAGCTCTTTCCTACTCTGCATAAACTTTGGTAAATAGCTATCCAAATCTACAAAGAAATGCATTGTTTTTATTTGCACTGGTAAAGTAATGTAATTTAAATAAGTCTACCCAAAACTATTCCTACTGTGAACAAGAAGAAATTGCCTACTGCCTAAGACCAGAGGTCTGTTTAGTCCAGAATTATTTCTCTCTCAATGTCTACTGTCAAATACTCCAGAGGTAGATGAAAGAAATCCTGTACTGGACAATTATGGAACAACTTGCTTAGATTCAGGTAGCTCTAGCCTTTCTGAATGCCTAGACCTCTTCCTTGTTTCCCTGAATGTAATATACTGTACTACTTCTGGTAGTTGTAGATAGCAGTTGGCCAATACCTTGAAGTATGAGGGCTCCTCTACCTCATAAATTCTTTATCCTATTTAGAAGTTTACAATGGTAATTGCATTAACTATTTTTTGAATACTACCTATGCTCTTCTCCTCAGTGAAATGAAGTCTTTTGTCAATAAGTTCCACAAGTTAACTATATATTGTGTAAAAAAGTGTCTTTTTTCTATTTTCCCTTTTCACTTCCATTTAATTTGCTTGTACTGTAAAGGGGTCACTCTTTTACCATTCATTATTGTGTATGTATCTAAAATGTCTCCTCCCTAAACCACAGTACCAGTCTTTTAGTCTGTCTTCTTATGGAATATCTCCATGCCTTGAGTCATTTTAAAGACACATCTCTGGACTATATTTTATGAGACACAGTAATCAGAACTGAGCAGTAGATTTCTGGTGGGGGATGTACCATCAACTCTTGTAATAGTATTATAATATTCTCTCTCGTTTTGCAGACATCCTAACATGGTTTGCTTTTTTCACCTGCACTGCAAATGGATCAGAGGTTTTCATTGAGATGTTTACAATTATTGTTTGGGTTTTTTCTTGAGTGATTACAGTTAATATCCTTGAACTCAAAGAGAAAAATGTTTGCTGCTGAAATAGATCACCTATTGGATGGCACTAGGGAAGGACAGAGTCCAGGATACATTGTCCTCAGGGTGCAACTTTTTCAAGAGAGAGAAAATATGTTTTGGTTAACTAGTTCTGTCTGTTACGAATTTTACTGTTATGTGCACCCACATGAAAGACCTAATCCTGAAGGAGATAAACCATAGAACCTTACTCCTGTGCAGGAGTAAAAGTTCATTCTTATGGATCCTTTTGTGGAGTTGTGGCCTAAAAGTTTAACTAATATAGTCTAATAAATGATCACAGAAATTCAGATTCTATGTGGCCACCTGCTAGTGCTACCCTACTCATAGGTCACATACTTAGACATAAGAATTCCTTCTAAATATTCCATACCTGTTTGGTCCAACAGAAGTTGTTTATTAAAACAAAAGTAAAGTTTAGGGCCTGTACACTATGATGTTTAGGAGATATGTAATTAAATAAACCCTACTCTGGAAATTAATCTCAAAATACTTTAATGAAAGATTCAGAAGTAAACACTATTTGCCCTTTACTTTAATGTAATCAGGATATTCACAAAGCACAGAAATTGCTGACTTTCACTTACTACTTTTTTCCTCAATTAATTTTACTAAGCAAAATGTATAAAAGTGTGTTTGCATGTGCACACATGTATGTTGTAAAATGGGAAAGGGAGGCTTGTACAAGAAGTTGTACTCAGAATTACAGAACTGTGACATTTTTGTATAAGAATTTCATGCTGAATGTCTGAAACTGGTATCCTTGGAGACTGTACAGCTTTAATGATTTTGTTTAATGCTTGGTATAAATGGTCAATTTAATGCACTGAATAGAAATAAAAATATTTTTTAAAAACAAAACATAGGTTTACAGGTCAGTTTTGAGAAATAAAATATTTTTAATTAATTGCTGCTTCTACTGATTCAGTATATTGGGGGGCAGGCTGTTGTTATTTACTTTTTGGTGGCACTTAGAAGCCCAAGTTGAAAGGAGATCCCCAATATTTATACACTGTAAAGAAACATAGTAAGCTGCAGTGCCCCACCCTGAAGAGCTAAGAGTCTAAATAAGACAGACAAAAGGTGGGAAAAGGAAGTAGTATAATTCCTATTCTACAGATCTGGAACCAAGACATAGAAACATTAAGGCCCAGATCCTCAAGGGTACATTGATTCCAAGGGAAGTTAGAAACCCAGTATCTATGGGCCTGAGTGACTTGCCCAAGGTCAAACAGGAAGGTGGTGCCAGAACAAACCAGTAGTAGAACATAGGCCTGCGGCTTTTCAGATTCCAAGTCAACATGACCATCTTTCCTACCTTTGAACACATGCTTTTAGACATCTAAATTAATCTGTATTTAATTTTTTGTGTCACACGTAGTATGATTGACACAATCAGTATTTTCACATGACCAAACTGACATTAACAGGCACACACAAATCTGGCTTGGGTCAGTAAACACATTATATCTAACATATTTGTTTAGTGGGTCATGTGAAATGAGCAGATGGCCATAAACCAGTTTATAGACACATCACAACTAGCATTTTTATAAGCAGGCTCAGGAAAGAGGGCAAAAAGAAAGAAATATCCCATTACCCTTAGAAGTAGGTGCATTAGGTAGGCTTGTCAAGGCATTTTCATAGAAGCTTGCACTATCACTCCCCATCTTGTACCTATTCTATGAGTAAACAGTTTATCTCCAGTGCTTTAAATCTAGTACCCTTCATGAGCATAAAAATTCATATTTTAAAAACAATGTTTTCCTTTTTAACTGTGTACAGCATTTTTCCAGGAATACTGTTATACTGGAAATAGCATTTATTTTATATTGGGGATTGAAGCATGCAAAGCAGAAAAGCGCTGCTATCCAGTAAGATTGGTGGCAATGACTAGACAAGTCTGCGACAGTGAGACTCACACATGTACTAATGGGATTTCCAGTGAAATTAAGACTAAAACAGAGCTGCCAGCATTGATCTTGTCAGTATGAAAGGTTGGGTATGGATCCAGCAACCACACAGAGATTTAAAAAAGTTGGCATAACTTTTGAGATTTAAAACACAAGAAACACAAATATTGATATCGGATACTTAGATAGAAGTACTTTTTTCCTTACCTTTAAGATTCCTGTTTGTTTGGCATCACACAGCCAGAACCAGAATCGGACTCTACACATGCCAAGGCTAGCTGGGAAGAGTTTAGTAGTAATTATCCTTGCTCTGTTTCCTTCCTTTTGGGCAGATGAATTGACATACAGAAAATGTTGTCCATTACCTTAAAATGAATAAAAATGTTCTTTGACTATTACTTCATACCTTAAGAGCATAAGACATGATAGAGAAATAGACAGACAGATAGACAGAGCAATAATAGATCTCCTCAGATCCAAATATACATGTACATAGGCCAAGGGTCTGATAACTTACATATATACTATTCCCACATACATATTTTACAAGTTTATTCCTTAAAGTCTCCAAAAGCCACTTTTGTTGTTCAGCCACGTCCTTGGCCCTAGCGGGGGATCTGAGCCAATGACTCTTGCAAATGAACATCATTAGTAGAGGTAGACCTGAACACTTTGGGGATGTTCAGATCTGAATGCAAACTCATCTCTAAAAGAACTACTGTGCTCTAACAAAGGTTTAAAATAGTGATTTCTATCTATGAAAATCATTGCTCTTTTGCAGTTATGCTAGTACTGGCATTAAAAGCAATAGCTCCAAGTTATGTTACCTGTATGCTGTTCTTCATGTAAGTGGGGGAAAGTTGAAGGTTCCTGGACTGTCACAGGGTGACTGGCCCCTTAAATGAATCAGGTCTAGTACCCCTGTGGCAGAACAGGTGCTCCCAGTTTGGCTAATTAAGAGGGTGGAGCAGCACTTGGGGTTATAAAGAGCCAGGGTGTCAGTAGGGGAACAGAGGCAGCAGAGAGTTCATTGGGAGGGGCTGCCAGTGTCCCCTGCAAGACTGTCAGACCCTGCTGGGAAAAAAGACCTTCAGGAGAAAGCCCTGGGAGGTGGTGCTCAGTTAAAATAGCCTGGAAGAATCAGGTCCTGAATCAGTAAGGACAGCGAGGGACAAAGGGGAAAATCCTTTGGGTGGGCTGAGGAACAGTGTTTGTTGGGTTTTTGCCTGTTTGGAAAATAAAACTGCCTGGAAAAAGAACTCTGGATGTGGCAGCGTGTCCTTCATGGGCTGGAGACAAGCTACACCGTACATGGACACGGTTCATTAAAAGACTTAAAGCTTTACCACTAAACCTGAGATGCAGCACTCTACATTAACAGCTCTCTGGAATGATCCATTCCTTGATTTTAAATAGGTCTGATTCCATGATGCTCCTTTAGAATGCACTCTTTGTTTCCTTAGAGTGGCCCCTCTCTTGGCAAATCGCTCGTACGATCTTTACTAGAAGAGAGTATTGTTACTGATATATTAGCAACATTTGATTCTGGGATAACCTAATGACAAACCTTTCTCATTCTCATAACGGTTGTGAGGTGTCAGTAGTGTGGCAAAACTGCCCTCTTCCCCCTTGTGGGTCTTGCGCTTTACCTCTGCCTCGTGTGGCCAGAACGCCCCCAGCTACTTCGTCCCCCCAGGCTGTAGTGGAGCTCTGTCTCCTGAGCGGGAGAGAACCTTTTCCTGCAGCTGCCCCAGACCTTCTGAGAGCTTTTCCTGCTTGTGTTCCCTCTCCTTCCTCTAGGGAAAGCAGGGTTTAAATACCCTGGCCTGGCCCTTCATTGGGTCCAGGTGCCGCTAATTGCCCTGCTCTGCTCTTCCCTCTGCCTACCAGGCAGAGGGTTTTTAACCCTTTCAGGCCCCCATACTGGCCCTGGTATACTGTTCCGTAGCCATCGGGCCTGACTTTACCACAGTAGTCATTACAGTCTTATTCCAAACACTTCACTTCCATTCAAACAGTCCTCTAAAAGACATTATTCACCACAGAAAAGTCAACATTTCCACCAGCTATTACACAATGGTGTCTGATATGCCAATGTTCCCCTTTCTCCAGAATAGCATTGCTCTAGCAGTGCAAATGGCCCTTGAAATGGATGTCAGTTATAGTTAACCTCACTTTAGGGGTGCTTTATAGAGTAGTTTACAGTGTGAAGGGGAACTCAGGCTGATATCTCAGAGACCACTCACTGTGTTCTGTTGGCACTTTCCTTCACTTGGTTTCTTAATACTGATCACTATAAAAAAAAATCAGTCTAATGACTAAAGGACAAGAAAAGACTAAACAAATGAAATAGAATTCATGTTTGACCCTGACACATGACAAGGTTGTTGAGAGCTTTACAACAGTGTCATCTCCTAAAGGACATGGAAACAACTTTGCACCAATCAATAGCTAAATTTTATATAGCCATACTGATGAAATAACATTAACACACAATGTGCAATTATACAGCCTACCAAATACATTTTATTTTAAGCAACCAACACTTTTTGATCAAGCAAGCTCTCTTAATATCCCATTTTCAAATTTTACATGACTCAATTGCTCAGATAATCAAAATATCTTTTATCTGGTGACAGCAGTGGCAAAGGCCAGGGCAATTCTCCTCTGGAGGATAAAATGAAGAATTTTTCAAACCAAGAAATAGACAGAATTATCTTTTTGTTTAAATACAATCAGCTACAAGCATGTTCAGAATCATAACACTAATGTGTCCTGGCCCTTAATGGGCTCTTCTAAACCTTTTGGTAGATATTTGGCCAAAAAGTTGCATAACCAAACTGATAGGTTCCCTGTGAGTTTGGAGAACTTTCTAGGGCTATTATTCATAGTTTTAATTTGGTCTAATTAATACAGGCTTTTAGCTATACAATAACATTTTCTCACGAAGGAGGACTTCAGTGTCAGTGGTGGACAAGTTTCTCCAGTGATGACTTGCATCATTTCTTCAGTCAATAGTACACCACCATGCTGTGATCTGTATTTCTCAAAGCACCACTCTCCCTACTTTAAAGGTGAGCATGGGTCCCATCTGCCTTGTGCTGAATCCTACCACGGTGCCTCACATTTGAACTCTTGAATACACTGGTGTGCGGCTGAATTTGGTGCCATCCAAATTCCAGTTTCATATGTTCTGGGATTTGGAGTGTCCCAAACTTCATTGTTCACCAGATAGTACAATAAATCAAGTGTGAGATATCATGCCAAGGTAAGGTATAGATGTAATGAAGTCATGTTTAAGGAAGGTGGAGTTGGGGTTCTGCAAAGAAAATGGTGATAATAGTGGGTGGAGGAGGAGGTGTGGAAGAAATATTGGAAGAAGGAATTAATAGTCTGGAGGGGGAAGGAAGACCAATGGAGAGGACCAGTGAATAGAGAGTAACATATCCCTATCCAATCCCATCTCACACAATACACACACACACAAACATACATACTGGCCAAACCTTCCCATATACCCTAGCGTCAACATGCCCAACCAGTTTCCTCCTCTGGCAGTACCAAACACTTCTGCAGGTGCATGACAACTCTGGCTAAGCTGCTCTCTGCCAATTATTACAGTTGTTATTATGGTAGTTCCTGGAAGACCCAAATAAAGCTGGGGCCCCACTGTGCCAGATGCTGTACAAACCCATATTAAGGGACAGACTCTACCCCCAAAGAGCTACTGATGAATGCTGCTCTTTTCCTGTCATGGGGTAGGAAGGGAGGGGGATACCAGAGAGCTGTGTTACAGCTTTAACAAACAATTAGAATATATCAAGGTGAATTCATTACTGAGGTATAGATGAGACCACTCATTGGTTCTGAGGGCCTGGGCTGATGGAACATGGACATAAAAATCTATTTTGGTGTGATTTTTAAGCATCAGACTATTTCTGGCAGTTGATCTGGAAATTCTGTTAGTAAGGTAGTAAATAACAAGCCTTTTGAGAAAGTGACAATGAACATGAAGAAAGGTATTTGCTCACTACTTCATCACTTCAAGAATCAGGCTCGCATGGACTGAGGGCATAACATGAAAGGCTATTTCCCAGTTGAAGTGAACTGCATTTATTTTTACCTAAAATTGCAAATGCCTTTAGTTCACTCATTCATAACATGAAATTGTCTAGTGGGTTTCAAAATTGGATACAATATGCCGCTCTCATAGACCAGCAAATGATCACTTATTCGGAGTGAGACTTATTCAGTTTGCACCTCAACCCTCTGTAATTTCTGGCTATCACTCACCCTGGAAAGGGACGTTTTGCAAATTGCACAGACTATCAGTGAAATGCTATCAGTCTCTCTCTCTTTCTGTCTGTAATAATTTTTTAGATGATCTGCTCAGGTTAGATTATCTGGGTGGGGGAGTTATGCCTCAGTACTTCCAAGAGACATTAGATTTTAAACATCCTCAAGTGAAAAAGTTATTTCAAAGTTATTATAGTGACATGGACGTGCTGCATTCTAAATCAAATGGAATATTACTACACGTTTGCACCATACATAGCAGAATGGAGACCCAACATAGTTGGCTTCTTGGCACCATGACAATATAAATGATTAATCATCATCATCATCAGTTTGCTCTGGTATTGGACTAAAGTGTTTGAGGTTGGAGTATTTTGAAATCGATCATCTATATTCTCTGAAGATTTACAAAGCAAAGCCTCATAGATGTTGTGGAAGATCTGGGGATGTTAGCTTATCAGAACAGCAAACCTAGATGTGTTAAGCAAACAATTTTGTTTTAATTCTATTTTTCTTTTTTTAATCAATCTTGCTTTTTCTGAGATTACTGTTGTCTGGGTAATTTCATGCAGATGTCTGCTTGGGAACAAAGACTCCATAATCTGCAAAGAGAGGTGCTGGAGTCCCTGGAACCTGCACTCCCCTCTCAGTCTTGATCAAGGGGCATCAACTATCAGAGAGTTCAGTTGCCAACAGGCTGTGACAGATGATCTCATGGGCAGAAGCTGAAAGACCAAGGACACAGGAGTTGGGAGTTCTGGTTCCAGGTACATACTGAAGACAATAGATATTACAATATTTTCTGTTGGGACATGCTAATATGAAATGCATTTGTGTTGTATTAAGCTCTTGACCATCCCCAATATGAGGAGGATAATTTACACAGATTTGAATTGTGGTCCTCCAAGATTATTCTTTCCCCCCACGCATTTGCTCCTCAATCATCCTTTAAGGACTTGTGCATAACTCTGAATCTTCATGTGGAACCCATCAGTGTTATGCCAAGTTTCAACCAAGGCGAGACATTGAAAATGATGATCAGCAGCAGAGTGCTATGCTGATGTCATTGGAACTGCAGCCATTTGGTCCCTCAAGTCAGATCCTCTGTGTTGCAGTGGCTTCTTACTATTTCATATTTGCACTGCAGTAGTACCTACAGCCATCATTCCAGGATCAGAACCTCATCATGCAAGGTTCAGTACAGATGCACAGTAAAAAGACAACAAAGAGCTCATCCTAGATTATGATGAAATAGAATTGTGGATGAGAAACGTGGAAAAGGGAAGGACAAGATAACAATAAAGTAGGCAAGTACAATAAGCAGATGTCTCAGCTCTCCACGTACCTGGGCATTTTGTTCATTTATTAAATGGGTTTGCTGTTTAAAAAGCAACCCCTTCTGAGTTTTGAAAGCCAAATTCCAGATTTGATTTTGTTTGTAACTATCTAAATTACATGCGGTGGCAGATCAATATAGAAGTGTGTTTACAGCTTCATTATACAGAATATACAAAATATGCTGCTGAGATCAGTGGAGTTACTTTTAATTCACTCCAATGTAATTGAAAGCAGAACCTGCCTCATAATATAAAGTGCAGCAGAATGACAACCAAAGGAGACACTCACTCAGAAATGTATAGGGCAACGCCCATGGAAAAGTCCAACAGAAGAGAAACCAGGATTGTCACTGACTGTGTTCTCTTTTTTTTAATCTACTTCTACATCTGTTTAGGACTAAATGAGTAGGTTTACAAATACAGCTTTAATTAATAAGGATTTTGCAGATGCTTGCAAATAGACAGTACATTTATTTAATCCGCTGTGCCTTCTTATTAAAAGTTTTCTTCACAGGGCTCATGATTAATAAGTATCCTTACATTTGATTTAGCAGCTCATTGTCTAGAGATGACTAAACAAATGCAGCAAACCACAGCAGAGTATCAATAATGATATAATCAAGGCCACTTTGAAAAGAACAATCTATAAAATTACACTGTCGCTGACTCAACCAATGATTAAAATGTCTCATAACGGGCCTCCCTGTTAGGCTGTTTATTTTTAATTGCATTCAAACAGCATTGGTGGTTACTATGACTGTATAAATGACAAGATTCAGTACATTCCTCTGTTCTATTATAGCATAGCCATTTATGATATTTATCCCCTGTTGAACCTTATCATCCAAAAGAATGGAACGTTTTAATGGGCATTTTCCAATTAACTCCACAAAACTGTGGAATTTGCTCACCACCACTTCTTTCTCACACAATACAATGAATTTATCTCAAGTCTACTAAGCAGGCCTGCTGTCTATCTTGGGACTAATTCTGCAGGATACGTTGTTTCCTTCGCAGATGGCTTGATGATTTTCAGAGCTAAGAGTGAGAATTTTCTGTCACTTTCCCCAAGCTGATGTGTGGAACTTAATATTACCTGGTGTATGGTCATCATCAGGACCACTTTGCCCTGTGACGGCACTGTTGCCAATACTCCAATCAAAATCATCACTAGTATCTTGTGCTAATCCACATGTAATAATCCAATCTTGGTCTCGTGTTTCAAAGTTACAGCTTCCAGGGATACTGGTATATTGACCTAAAAACATGACAAAAAGTAAATTCACTCTCTTGAGTATCAATATATAGTATATCAGTTGGTATGTTTAAAATATGATGATAAGCATACCACACATAGTAATAGCAAGGATTCTGGTAAACTAATGCCAAATTTACAGATATTAAACTGAGAACATTGCTTACTGTATGCTTCCACAGTTTGGTATACATATATGGTATATCCTGATATAATGCAGGCTCATAAAACAAAGTACTCTCTTTATTAGACATACATAATATTGGTTCTGATTATGCCCTCCACCCTTTCAATTTATATGGCAATGGTCAGTGCTGAGGACATTAGGGAGACATGATGGTGGGCATGTCTACATTGCTGGCTATGCGGCAATTGATTCAGCAGGATCGATTGAGCGGGTAGTGGAGACCTGCTCAATTGATCCCAGATGGGCTCTCTGGCTGATGCCGGTAATCCACCTCCCTGGAAAGAGTAAGATACTCCATGTGAATGCAAGTATGTCGACAGGAGATACGCAAGCTACATTACATAGCTTGCGTATCTCCTGTCAACTGCTGGCAGCAGTGTAGACCAGGCCTGAGTATGGAAGTTGTTAGAGCTCAGGAGAGTGGGGGAGATAAGAGCAAACCAGATGCTAAAACTGATCTCAACTCCTATGCTTAAGCTTTCTGATGCACATACACTGGCATTCCTTTATGGTGGCCTCTGAGTGTAGTTTTATAAGTGAAAGAAGGTGTGGACTCAGGAGATTTGTGTTTAATGCTCTACCACAGATTTCTGTGTGACCGAGGGCAAGTGACTCAGGGCCAGCTCCAAATTCCACTGAAATCCATAGAAATCTTTCCATTAATTTTAATGGGCTTTGGAGTAGGCCTTTAACTCTGTAAGATGTAAGTAGTCTTATTACCTACTTCGACAAAGTTTAAATAAGCTAGCTCTACATATTTAGAATTGAATTCAGTTGATCTTTATGTGCTATGTTTCAAACACAGTGTCTCAAGATGCTTTCCAGTGAGAGATGCTCTTGAGAAATTGTTCTTTACAAATCTGTGGAGATGATTCATATGACTCTAAAATAGATTCATGTTCAGGATAAAAAGGTGTAGAATGCAATATGATATCCCTTGATCATTCACAGGAAGCACAATACATCCCCTAATCATAGAGTGCATCTGGTAGTTTTGCCTCTGGTTTGACAGGAGTAAAGCATGAATGCACAGATCAATCTTGGAGTACATTACATTGGGAAAAACTGATAGAGTGATTGATGAAGGAGGCACATATCCTTTCAGTATTTCAGCAGTTGCCCTCTTACTTTTTTTCTCCAAAGGGATGCTATTTTCAACATTGCCAGCCAGATAATTTCATAATGAGCACCAAGGTTCAAAAAGCAAGAACACAATAATATTGTCATGTCATTAATGTTATGAGTCACTGATGTGAGATTCCAGGAAAGGGATGAGCAATAAGGCTATATCTACACTACTGACTTCTGCTGGCATAGCTATGTTGGTCAGCAGTGTGAAGAAATGTGATTCCTGACCAACAAAGGTAGACAGTTATACCAACAAAGCTTAGTTTTTACCAGTATAGCTTGTTTCACTTGCAGGAGGCATGGGGTGGGATATACTTTTAATGTACTGGTATAAATTGCAGTTTTGCCAGTATAGTTCCATCTACACTAGAAGCATGTTGCCAGGATAGTACAGCAAAATTCCTGTACTGGTAAAGTGCTCCTAGTGTGGGCATAGCCTAAGTCAGCACTTGGAGAAGAGGCAGTGATACCTTAGCTAAGAAGAACTGTTTGTGTGTTGTTTGTGATCACTTCAGGAAACAGCATTTGTGTGCAGTCTGCAAATGAAGAAATGCCACTAAAATTGCAGATCCCCTCTTACATTCTCAGATTATAAACTAATCTCCTTTTCAATTGCAAACTGCATGTTTTATCTCCTTGAGAAGAAGAAACAATCTAAATTAATGGGACCACTTCTGACATGTTTAAAATTCAATCATTTAATAGGATGTTCCAAAAAGTCTTGTTTGCAACAATAGACTTGCTATTTTCAAATAAGAAACTAAAGCGATTCTCTTTATTATAACGCAGATATGCAAAACCATAATCAATGCTGTTTTGCAGGATTTAATTGTAAAGATCTGGTCTGGTTATTAAATACCTTAAATGAAGATCATTTTGAGCCAGTGAACGACATATAGCATGTGAACTCTAAGAGGAAGATCCTACAACTGGTGGCTTTTGGAAATCATTAAAGAAAATAGGAACACAAACACATGGAACACAGCATAGTGGTCCATATTTTACATTGTGAAGCACTACAAAGGAGAACTGAGTTTTAATAAGTGAAACATATGAGCAGGCAGTGCAAAGAATTGTTTGTGCACCTTCAAGAGAAAGTACATGTGTCTTGTGCAGTTCTAAACAGATCAAAGACCAAATGAATTTTGATTTTATAACACTATTCATAATCATAGAATCGTAGAAGATTAGGGTTGAAAGGGACCTGAGGAGGCCATCTAGTCCAGCCCCCTGCTCAAAGGAGGACGAACCCCAACTAAATCATCCCAGCCAGGGCTTTGTCAATTTTGGCCTTAAAAACTTCTAAGGATGGAGATTCCACCACCTCCCTAGGTTATCCATTCCATTTCTTCACCACCCTTCTAGTGAAAAAGTTATTCCTGATATCCAACCTAGACATTCCCCACTGCAACTTGAGATCACTGCTCCTTGTTCTGTCATCTGTCACCACTGAAAACAGCCTGGCTCCACCCCTTTGAACTTCTCTTTTGATAGCTGAAGGCTGCTATCAAATTACTCCCTCACTCTTCCCTTCTGCAGACAAAATGAGTCCAGTTTCCTCAGCTTCTCCTCATAAGTCATGTGCCCCAGCCAGCTAATCATTTTTGTTGCCCTCCTCTGGACCCCCTCCAATTTTTCCACTTCCTTTCTGTAGTGAGGGCCCCAAAAATGGACAAAATACTCCAGATATGGCCTCACCAATGCCGAATAGAGGGGAATAATCACTTCCCTTGATCTGCTGGCAATGTTCCTACTAATGCAGCCCAATATTCTTCTTGAAACAAGGGCATACTGTTGACTCATATCCATCTTCCTGTCCACTCTAACCCCAAGGTGCTTTTCTGCAGAACTGCTGCTTAGCCAGTTGGTCCCTAGCCTGTAGCATTGTGTGGGATTCTTCCATCCTAAGTGTAGGACTATGCACTTGTCCTTGTTGAACCTCATCAGATTTCATTTGGCCCAATCCTCCACTTTGTCTAGGTCACTCTGAATCCTATCCCTATGCTGCAGAGTATCTACTACTCCCCTCAGCTTATTGTCATCTGCAAACTTGCTGAGGGTACAATCTATCCATCCTCCAGGTCATTAATGAAGATGTTGAACAAAACCGGCCCCAGAACTGACCCCTGGGGCACTTTGCATGATACCGGCTTCCAACTAGTCATTGAGTCATTGATTACTATCCATTGAACCCAATGATATAGCCAGTTTTCTATGCACCTTACAATCCATTCATCCAGCTCATATTTCTTTAACTTGCTGGCAAGAATACTGTAGGATACTATATCGCAAGTTTTGCTAAATTAAGGTATAACACATCCACTGCTTTCCCCACATCCACAGAGCCAGTTGTCTCATCACCCAAGGCAATCAAGTTGGTCAGGAATGACTTGTGCTTGATGAATCCATGCTGATTCTTTCTGATCTCTTTCCTCTTCTCCAAGTGCTTCAAAATGGATTCCTTGAGGACCTGCTTCATGATTTTTCCAGGAACTGAGGTGAGGCTGACTGATCTGTAGTTCCCCAGATCCTCCTCCTTCCCTTTTTTAAAGATGGGCACTATATATGCCTTTTTCCAATAATTCGGGACCTCCTGCAATTGTCAAGAGTTTTCAAAGATAATGACCAATGGATCTGCAATCACATCAGCCAACTCCCTCAGCATCCTCAGATGCATTGCTTCTGGCCCCATTGAACTGTGCACGTCTGGCTTTTCTAAATAGTCCTGGACCTGTTCTTTCACCACTAAGGACTGCTCACCTCCTCCCCATACTGTGCTGCCCTGTGCACTATTTTGGTAGCTGACTTTGTTTGTGAAGACAGAGGCAAAAAAAGCATTTAGTATTTCAGCTTTTTCCATATCATCTCTCACTAGATTGACTCCTCTATTCAGTAAGGGGCCTACACTTTCCCTGACCTTCTTCTTGTCACTAACATATCTCTAGAAACCCTTCTTGTTACCCTTACATTCCTTGCTAGCTGCAACTCCAGTTGTGCTTTGGCCTTCCTGATTTCACTCCTGTATGCTCGAGCAATATTTTTATCCTCCTCTCTAGTCATCTGATCAGGCTTCCACTTCTTGTAAGCTTCCTTTTTGTGATTAAGATCACTGAAGATTTCTCTGTTAAGCCAAACTGGTTGCCTGCCATATTTGCTATTCTTTCTGCGCATTGGGATGGTTTGTTCCTGCGCCCTCAATAAGGTTTCTTTAAAATACAACTAGGGGTCCTGGACTCCTTTCCCTCTCATATTAGCCTCCCAGAGGACTATCAGTTCCCTGAGGGAGTCGAAGTCCGCTTTTCTGAAGTCCAGGGTCTGTATTCTGCTGCTCTCTTGAAGGATCCTGAACTCGACCATCTCATGGTCACTGCTGCCTAGGTTGCCACCCACTTCTACTTCCCCTACCAATTCTTCCCTGTTTGTGAGCAGTATGTCAAGAGGACATACAACCCTAGTTGGTTCCTTCAGCAGTTACACCAGGAAGTTGTCCCCAACACTCTCCAAAAATTTCCTGGATTGTCTGTGCATTGCTGTATTGCTCTCCCTGCACATGTCAGGGGGATTGACGTTCCCCATGAGAACCAGGACCTCTGATCTGGAAACTTCCATTAGTTGTCTGAAGAAAGCCTTGCCTACACCCCATATTTCTGGTCAGGTGATCTATAACAGACGCCTACCATGACATCACCCTTGTTGGTCTCACCTCTACACTTAACCCAGAGACTCTCAACAGACTTTTCTTCAGTTTCATACTGGATCTCTGAGTAATCATACTGCTCTCTTACTTACAGTGCAACTCCTCCACCTTTTCTCCCCTGCCTGTCCTTCCTAAACAGTTTATACCCATCCATGAAAGTGCTCCAGTCATGCAAGTTACCCCACCAAGTCTCTGTTATTCCAATCACATAAAAGTTCTTTGATTGTGCCAGGACTTCCAATTTTTCATTTCCCAGGCTTCTTGTGTTCATGTGCAGGCAACTAAGATAACTAGCCGATTGCCCTACTTTCTCCAACACCACCTGCGTAACCACGCATTTAATTCCATTATTCGATGGTCCCTACCTGGGCCTTTTCCTGCAACAGGGAGGATGGATGAGAACACCACTTGTTCCTCAAAATCCTTTATCCTTCTTCTCAGAGCCACATAGCCTGCAGTGTTCTGCTCAAGGTCATTCTTGGCAGTATCATTGATGCCCATATGAAGGAGTTGGAAGGGCTAGCAGTCCAAGGATTTTATGAGTCTTAGCAGACTCTCTGTCACATCCTGAATTCTAGCTCCAGGCAAGTAGCACACTTCTTGAGCGTCTTCATCTGGACAGCAGATGGATGACTCTGTCCCCCTTAGGAGGGATTCCCTGACCACCACCACCTTCCTGGGACAATGTATCCCATGCCTTCCTATTGATCAGGTGATCTTCTGATCCCTTCCCTCACATGACTCTTCCAAACCATTCTCCGCAGTTGTATCTGTGTAGAAAGCCTGAAAACAGTTGCTTACCTCTATCTGCACTGGGGATATATGGATTCTCCTCTTTCTTCTTCTGGAGGTCACATGCTGCCAATTTTCTTCCCCATTCTTCAGTCCCCCCTGCACTGCCCCCTCTGATTCTTCAGCCTTCTGTGCCTTCAGTACTAAATCCTGATTTCTATCCAGAAAGTCTTCATTGTCTCTGATGCAATGCAGGATTGATATTTGGGTCTCTAATTCTTTAAACTTCTCTTCCAATATGGAGACCGGCTTGCACTTTGTACAGATGAAGTTGCTTCTATCCTCTGGGAGAAAGACAGACATGGCACATCCTGTGTAGGTCACAACAACTGATCGCTCACTATCCATATTATCTTCCTTTTAAGAGCCTCTTCAGATGTTGTGTTTACTGCTCACAGAAGCCTGAAAGGCGAAAACTCTGCGAGAACTCCTCCAGGCAAACTCCCAAGTGAACTTCCTGTGTTTGCTTCTCTTCCGTTCGCGGGAATTCATCTCTAATATCTTACCAGTGCTTCAGAAAGCATTTAATAATAAATATTTATGAACAGCATTTGCAGGGTCGATGAAGTCACCTGCATGTCTGAACCTGCTGGGTATTTCTTCTTTTTGATGTAAACAGAATCTGTTTAGGAGTTATGAGAAAAAGACTGGTCCATTTGTCTGCAAAATTGCTTTTATTTCAATAATTCAGGCACTGCACTAGATGGTTCATCAATGCTGAGGCCTGCTATTAATCAGATCTGGGTATATAATTGACTACAGTACGTGAGAACTGAAATGGCTTTCGTGTATGGTTTTCACATCAGTATTTCCAATGGGTTTTGAAAGAGAGCGAAAATTATGCAAGATTGCCTGATTGGAAGGAATGAAGCATACAAAAAACAACTGCTAGAATTTTACTTTTAAAAATAGGATTCAACACAATATTCCATTCCACCAATTTGATTGCTATTGGGCCAAATTCTGTTGTAAATCCAGAGAAATGCTTCAGTGGAATTACTCCAGATTTACACAAAGCAAAACTGGGCCCTTCTGACTTCAGAACTGGGCAAAACTGGGCAGAACTGACTTCAATATTTACACTAGTGTAAAACTGATGTGACAGACTGAGGAATCATGTCCATCCTTGAGCTGAGAGAAAAAAGAAAAATTGCAGTTACAGCTCCTGCTGCTTCTCTTCACAGGAGGTTGTGAAAGGTCTCCAGGGCCAGGCTGAAAGGGCACAGGCTTTATCCTGCTTTCCTGTACTGTTAGGAGAGAAAATCCAACCTTTATTATTTGGAGCTGCATTATGCTGGGGGTGTGGAGTGGTCAAGAGCAATCCTGCGCAGGCAGGGCTCAAGGTGGCTGCAGGATGAAAGCATGTTGGAGTACACTTCACTCTTCATTATAAAAGAGTAGTTTATGCCCCCATCTAGTGCTTATTCTATGCCACAGCAGATATATCCAGGGATCAATGGTGTCACCCTACCCCAATCTCAGATCCAGCCTGCGGCACTATGGTTTGCTAGGCAGGGCAACCTAGCATTTACTTTAGCACTCTGCATGCTACATTGCAATATTGAACTGTTGCTGTACAGAGGGGACAAAGATGTTCTCCATTCCCTCTTCATCCATGGTAAATCCATGAAGCAAAGGACAGTGTTTTGCCTTATGTGTTTAAGGTGCACTGAAGTTAATATTTTTTCCAAGAATAGCTTTTATACATTGAAACAAACTTTTTGTTTGTGACTCAGACTGATTTATGGCATTAAATTCTCCCATTCATTGTCTGACTAAGAAAAGAAAGCTGATGGTATCACAAGTGTTCTCTGGAGAACACTTAAAGAAACCAATGGCAGCTACTTGTATGCAATAACAGCATTTACAAACTAAATCAAGATCTTCATTAGTTTTCTGAGTATCATTAAAAAGCAATTTGCATTAGACAGAATCAGAGTGTGATTTTTGTCTGTTGGAGGCCCGTAAAATATAACTGTGGTGAGTTTACAAAGTATTTTGCTGCAGTCACACTGTCTGACTACTGAAGAAATATTAATGTACTGCTACAAAATATGAATGAGCCTTTAAAAATCTATTTATTTGCTTGAACTGGTTATCCTTTTAAGGTGCAGTTCAGGTTAGATTTGTTCCAGTTGTGAATCAGGCCCAAAGAATGCACGCAAATGACAGTACTACAAGAACGGCATATCAAGAGTGATTTCAGTGACGCTTTCACATACGTTAACATAGCAGAATTTGCCGCTATAGATTCAGGATTAAGAAACACAGACTGATTGCCAGGATTAAGTAAAGGCCTTAATAAACTGTTTTGTCCTCTTCCTCTTAAAATGTAGTTCCAGTATGGACAGTGACTCTGCAAAAATGGTGCAGGAGCAGGGTGGGACAGAGGCAAGAGCTCCATGATTACAGCATCTTAACATCAAATGTTGAAAGGTAGCTTGTTTAATTGCAAACTCTGTTAATTTAGGCTCTAAAAGTCAAGATGGGTTCTTTCCTTCTCACATATGAGCAGCAATAATGAAGTTCTGCAGGCCAAATTATACTGCAATCTTCAGTCTTCACTGGGGTTGCACAGGTGTAAACAGATTGGAATTTATCAAACAATTCTGTTGATGATGCAGAAGAAAGAAAGCAATCCAGCTCACTCATTCTCCTTTTTTATTAGTGCTGGAGTAGTAAAGAGCAATAAAAATATACTTGTGTCACTAAAATGAGGGCACACAGGGAGCTGATCTGAAGAGTAATTTTTACCTGGTCAATGTTTGGAGCAGAACCTTACTGTAAATGCTTCTATTTTCTACCAATTTGCTTATTAGGTTTTTCCCTTTAATGTTGACACTCAAAATCCTTTCAAGTTAATAAATGAATTTACATTTCTTCCTATAGATAATTTGTAGAGTAATCCTTGAATTATCTTCCTTAAAGAAAACCTGAACTTGGTCTCCAATTTACTCTTTGTTTTGGACATGTTGCACATTTATGACTAAGTCACATTTCAATATTTTTGTTGAATAAATGTCTCTGAGGATCTGAGAGTGTAAAACGTCGTGTAGTGGAGGAGCTAAAGAAGGGGCAGCATGCATGTAATTATTGCTTCCTGAGCAGCTGTGCAACCCCATCTAAGATGTGTTACAGCATTTAAGGTTAAAATTCTAATTGGAGCGTCTATAAATACAGAAAGATGTACTTACTGCAATCAGCTTCATCTGATAGGTCCTCGCAATCTGGTTTGTAGTCACAAACAAGGTGAGACTCAATACAATTCTTGTTCCTACACACAAAATCAGTGACTTCTGGGCATTCCCTAGGACTCTCTCCAACTGAAACCAACAGGACAGTCAAATCAATACTTTAATTAAATCAAAGTGTGACCTTTTTTATTTGTTTACCCATTATATGCTATCACTTTAGTGATTTACTGCTTCTAACAGATGTTATTCAATCCCACTTTCCTGTAATGATGTCTTGTGCCTGCCTAGACTGTTATATTGGCCATCCTCAAAGCTCTGAAGGTGGAAGGTTTTGATTGGATAGGAATTCATTTTAACATCAGCACAGCTCTTTCCCTACCTTACTTGTTGTGTGATACCTGTTCCTACAATACAATTTGCTACAAACTGGTATAAAAAGGGCAGGGCAAAGGATTAAACCCAGTCTCGATATATGAAATAACTGGAAAATAAGATATTGTTAAATTTCCTGAAATTATCACTTCCCTGCTTTCATATAGTGCAGTTTTTTGAAGTGCTACAGGTCATTTAATTACATGAGATTTTTGGTGTGTGGCAGAGAAACCTACTGCAATCAACATGCGGGCTACACAGGGATTAGTCCTAAACTATTTAAAACGAAGTTTCATTTTACCAGGACAACTTTTCAGTCACTCTCGACTCTAGGTAAAATAGTGGAAGGTATGAATGGGAATGAAGGAATAAATTGGGGCTAGGCACCCAAGTGGAGAACCAAGGCCAGACAGTTCTTGGATTCAATCCTCAGAGATCTGTCAAGCTTAAGATACTGATATAAATGTTCATCAAGTGGCTCAGTAAACTGGCTACATAACTCCAATTAGCATTAATAGGAACTGTGCTGATAACCCAAAGCACAACATTTAAAATGCACTCCTCTGAGTCTGAGATTATTTTTTCTCCTAGTGCCTCAAGCTGTTCAGTGATACATGTAGGAGAATGTGCTTTGACTGTATTCTTTGTAATTTGATCTATGGCTCCTTCAAACATGACTGAAGTGGGACTCATCATCAGCTACAGCTCTGGGCAGAGCAACTTCAATTGTGTAAAGGGCTAAAGCCAACATTTTTAAGAGTATTCATTGATTCTGTATGTCTCTCAGAACTTGGGTTGCACAACTTCAGATACCTAAAGCCTGATATTCAGAAGTGTGGTGGACCCACAAGCTCCCATGGATGCCAAAATGAGAAAGCAAAACTAGATCTTAGTCCCACAGAGCATATAAACAAGGAGACACTGAAAAAAAACATCATATGTAATTCAAATCCTTAAAGCATGTAATTCAAAGGGAGTTCAATGATTGGTTTAGTTAAACGTAGTACTTCACTCTAATTTCTGAGACCTAGATGCAATTTAACATAAGAACCTGTTAGAAGCTGCTATCAACATAGAAAACATGGGGATTTTCAAAATATTAAAACCTGTATGCCATTGAAAAAATGGGTTGCCAAACTCTGGCATTCTACCGTGATTTAGCCCATTGAGTTATAACACTACGATGTATACTACTAGCATTCAAATCTCTCTCTGTTTGGAACTGCTTTACAAACCAATCTACTCCTCCTGATGAGCTACTTAATTATGATGTGGTTGGAAGATAAAATAATATATTTCATGTAAAATAAGTTCCCCCCCCATAATATCTTGTCTTGTTGCATTTGCCCACAGTGTGGGAGTACATGTGCAAATAAATGGCTTTTGTGTTTCATCACATTCCTTGGCTGCACTTCGATGTTTAATCAAGTGGAAAGGTACTTTGTTATCTTATATTTTCATTCCTGACTAAAAATAGCCCTTAAGTACACGTGAATTTTTTATAAAGAATTGAACTTTTAAATAAAGCCCATGAAAATCTAAACACACATCCCTCATCTCCACACGCACAAGACATTCCAAACCAATAAACCTAAGTAAATACCAGCACTCAAAACAAAAGTTTGCTAAGGGTCTCTTTTTTGCACGCACTGGGCAGCACTTGTATATTCAAAGGGCAAGCTATAGGGAGCCACTGACCCATGGAGCAGCAACATGTTTCAAAAGAGCAGCACGTGCAGTGGGTGGCCAATCTCAGAGTTAGATTTTATCATGATATAACCCTTAGAGCAAGAATGCTGGCATTTCAAAGAATGGCATTCAAATGGAGGCTTAGGAGAATGGCTGTGGTTTCCAAATGACTAGAGAAGAAGGAAACTGTATGACTTAAAGCAGTTTGTCTGGGACACAGCATAGAGCTCTTAAAGAGTTACTTTACCATTCACTAATATTTAAAAATAGTGGAAGACTCAGTTAGTCTCCAGGAGGCTCTGGGAATTGTATATATTAAGTTCTGCAACAGGATAGATGCTTTAAACTAACATATTTACCTTAAATGAAGAGGGATTTTCCTATACCTTAATGTATTCTTTCTATGGCATTACATTTTTACTTGCACTTTGTTAACAGTGTAATTTTCAACAGATATTTTTTGGAAACTACTATAACATTACAGTGGAACTGTGAGTTAGAGGAAGATAAATAATTTGGCTGATTCTGAGTAAAGGATAAAGGGGGGGGGGGGTAAATAATGAAGAAGACAGGTCACTGACAGAGAGCAATCTGGATATCTTGATAAACCGGGAGCAAGCAAACAATATATGTTTTATTATGGCTAAATGTAAATACATGCATCTAGGAAGAAAGAATGAGGCCATATTTACAGGATGGGCATTGGGGGACCCTATCCTGGGTCACTCTGAAAAAGATTTAGGGGTTGTGGTGGATAATTAGTTGAGCATAAGCAGCTAATGCAACAATGTGGCCAAAAGGGCTAATGAAATCCTGGGATGCATAAGTGGGAATTTTGCGTAGGATTATAGAGGTTATTTTACCTCTATATTTGGAACGGATGCAACTGCTGCTGGAATAGCACCAGTTCTGGTGCTCAAAATTCAAGAAGGATGCTGATAAATTGGGGAGGGTTCAAAGAAGAGCCACGATAGTGAATAAAAATTAGAAAACAAGCCCTACAGTGACACACTCAAGGAGCTCAATCTATCTATCTTCATAAAGATAAGGTTAAGGGGGTGACTTGAATACAGCATTTAAGTACCTATATGAGGAACAAATTTTAATAATGGGATCTTCAATTTAGCAGAGAAAAGGTATAACACAATCCAATGACTGGAAGTTGAAGCTAGACAAATTCAAAGTAGAAATAACGCATATTTTTTAAAAAGTGAGACTAATTAATCATTGGAACAATTTACCAAGGGTTGTTGTGGATTCTACATCCCTGACCATTTTAAAATCAAGATTGGTTATTTTTCTAAAATATATTCTCTAGGAATTAGTTTGGGAAAGTTCCATTGACTGGTTTATAGAAGAGGTCAGACAAGATGATCACAATGGTCCCGTCTGGCCTGGGAAACTATGAAGTCTAACTGGCACAACTCACCTGTTTTCTCCAACCTTGACTAATTCTGTCGCTCCGTTCAACCTGTCTCAGTTTTCTCTTTTCACCATCCCTGGCTCCTTGTCCTAGTACCATTCTCCTTGTCTACACAGTCCCAGTCTCCTCTCTTCAGGTTTCTCATTCCAGTGCCATTCTCCGTGCTCAGCCATTGTAGTCTCCCTCTCTAGGCTCACTGTCTGAGTTGCAATCTCTTCCCAACTCCCAGTGTCAACTCATACTCACACTCAGTCCCAGTGTCCTTGCCCAACCTGACTGAGCTCCCCCTTCCCAGCGCCTCATCTGATCTTTTTCTTCTCTCCCCTCTGCATTCATATCAGATGGCTTTCTCTTTCATACCTTTGTGGGTGCCAGCAGAGGGATTAGAAAGCATGGGAGCACAGAGGAGACAGGCTCCCAATTCTTAGTTTCAGCAGAGAAAGCTTCCTCTTGGAGGTCAGAAACTAGGGAAAAAGTGAAAATTGCCAAAAGCCAAGCATAATTGGACCTTGCAAAGGAAATTAAAACCCAATAGTAAAAGGTTCTTTAGCCCTATAAATAGGAAGAAAACAAGGAAATAAGTGGGAACACTAAGCACTAAGGATGGGGTGGAGAGTAAAGATAATCTACGCTTGGCCCAATGCCTAAATAAATACTTTGCCTCAATTTTTAGTGCAGGTAATGAGGAACTAAGAGGTAGTGGCAAGGTGGCTAATGGGAACAAGGATATGGAATTGGAAATTATCACATCTGAGGTAGAAGCCAAATTCAGGCAGCTTAATGGGTCAAATTAGGCAGCCCAGATAATCTCCATCAAAGAATATTGAAAACTGGTACATGAAATTGCAAGCCCATTAGCAAGGATTTTTAATGAATCTGTAAACTCGGGGCTTATACTCTATGACTGGAGGCTTGCTAAATAGTACCTATTTTTAAGAAAGGGAAAAAAGGTGATCCAGGAAACAATAAGCTCATTAGTTTGTCCTCAGTTGCATGCAAAGACTTGGAACATATTTTGAAAGAGAAAGTAGTTAAGCACATGGAGGTAAACAGTAATTGGAATAAAATACAACATGATTTTACAAAAGGCAGATCATACCTGATCTCTTTCTTTGAGAACATAACTGATTTTCTAGACACAGGAAATGCAGTAGATCTAATCCACCTGGATTTCAGTAAGGCATTTGATACTGGGAAATTATTAGTTAAATTGGAGAGGATGGGGATTAATGAATAAGGAACTCATTAAAGGGGACACTACAATAGGTCATACTGAAAGGTGAACTGTCAGACTGGAGGGAGGTAACTAGTGAAGTTCCTCAGGGATCGGTCTTGGGACCAATCTTATTTAACATTTTCATTAATGACCTTGGCACAATGAGTGGAAGTGTGCTAATAAAATCTGCAGATGACACAAGTTGAGAAGTATTGCCAATATGGAGGGGGACTGGAATATCATACAAGAAGATTTGGATGACTTTGAAAACTGGAGTAATAAAAACGAGACTAAATTTAATAGTGCAAAGTCAGGCATTCAGGGATTAACAACAAGAATTTTTGCTATATGTTGAGGACACATCAGTTGGAAGTGACAGAGGAGGAGAAAGATCTGAGTGTATTGGTCAGTCACAGGAAGACTATGAGCTGCCAGTGTGATGCAACCATTAAAAAGGCTAATATAATTAGAGGATGCATCAAGTGAAGCATTTTCAGTAGAGATAGGGAAGTGTTATTATCACTCTAGCAAGTATCTATTGAGCATGTACAAACTACATTTTTTCAAAGGCTTTAATCAGCTGAATTTGGGTGTGTTTTCACAGGACTGGGAAAAGGAACACCTCTGACACAAAGGCCAACCACTGACATAAACCCCAAATTTCACGTTCCTACTCCAAAGCATGTCAAGAGGTATATAATTTACCATAATTAAAATTTGTCTAGGACACCAGTTTTTAAAGTCACTACCACCATAAAAATGCATCGTGGGAACTGTAATTGCAACTTGTACTCAAGACCTTAATTTTATATCTCTGCCATTGTGCAGAATCCTGGAATTGTTGTGTGTCCATCATTAGCTGCAAACATGTCAATCCTTTGACTTTACAAATTACCATTGAAAGCCAGCCCTGTCTACTGCTGCTATGGTTTGCAGGCATGTCATTCACAGCTAATGATCAATGGCTTTGAAAGCAGTTGATAAATCTAAGAATACCAACCTGGGCACTTGACCATCATTAGTTCCCAAGAGATTGTCTATCAGTGCAGCCCATATGGCATAGTGAGATGCTGGGATGGAGACATCTTACTCTTTGAAGTTTGCTACAAACCCACATGGAGTATAGCAGGGCCAATGAGTCCTACGCTATCTTTGTAACCACCTTAAGAGACAAAGATGGACACATTCTATTATAAGATGGACACATTCTTGTGGTGAAGGACAAGGCCACTACATTTAGAATCTGGAAAGACTCACTGGGCTCAGGAAAGGCTGAACAAGAAGTATTGTAAGTTGGAGTTGCCTAGAACAAAATGGAGAGATGGTAGGAGAGCTTAAGCAATCAACACGTGAAGATACGCTTCCTTTAAATTGAGAGATACCAAAAAATTTCGGGATTCTCTTTCCACAATGATATAATGAATGCTCTCCATCTTGAAACACTTGTCATAAAAGTAGAATAACTAAGGCAAGACAATGCTCCCCAATCTCTGGGCATTGCAAAAAGTGACAAGTAACCCCCTGAGCAGCTTTCCTATTCTAGAACCAGGCACTGTGCATTGATGAAGCAAAAATGATTGATCATATTTGTTCATGCCAAAAGGAATGCAAAAACTAAACCAAGAGCATAAATAGAATAGACCAGCATTATTAAATTAAGCCAATAGTATATGTCCAATGGAAATTTGATTCTTTTAATATTATTTCTGTTTTAACAAAGTAGGAAACTTTTGTCTAAGCACAAGCTGTGACTTTAATTTGTTTTCAAAGTAGCAAAAATGATTAAAACCTATTATGGACTAATGTCTTGCCCATTTGTGTTGTTCAAATTAAATCTGAATTATAAGAGTGCAAAAAGGTGTAAGAAATCAATAAATGCTTCTTTCATGCCTTGTTATACATTTTTAAAATGAGTGTCAAACTCTTTTTAAAAAATGATTATTTTTAAAAGTCTGATCAGAAAATATTACTCATAAGAAAATACCTTGTTCTCTCAGTTTCTGCCTGGAACAAATTAAAATAGGCCAGATACGAGCCACTAAAAAGTTGCATTAGCTCTGAAACTCATTTATAATGTTACAGTATCTTAGAATCCTATGGAATTAAGTTGAAATATATAGCAAGGAGTCATGGCACACTATTTACACCATGAGTTTTGTTTACTTGCCTAGATTTTCAGCAGTTTTCTACAAGCTCAGATCTGTACAAAAACATCAAAACACTATTAGTGTGCCCATCAATAATGTTTCTGTCCATGGTTGACCTTCAGTCTTCTGCAGGGAAAGCTAGATAAAGCATTTCTCAGATGCAAGCTAGAAATAATTTCAAATCAGGTTCTCTTTCAGTTCAGAAACAGTAGGGAATTTTATCCAGCGCATGTGTCTCATAGAAGGCCAGGTGTAATTTAATGACATGCATCGACTCTGACATAAATCCTACATGTAACAAATTATATTGACTGCTAGCTGAGAATTTCATCTGTAGGCACAAAAGCCTGGCAATATGATTCCCAAAGATGTTCACAACAGAAGCCAGCATTTGATGGTTAAGGCATACAAAGAGAAAGCATCAAAGATGCTACCATAGATCTGTCAGTATATAATTGACTCTGGTTCAAGCAGTAGAAAAGTTCAGAAATTTTCTTTTTCCCTCTTGTTTTTTCTCTTTGGAAGACAATAGATCAGTCACTGACAGCTGTGTGTTCACACATGCGCCGCAGCAACTTGTTAAATCTGATAAAGAGTTTTGGGCACACTGTAGCCTGGGAGACATGCTGTAGCCCCTGTTCTCCGCAATACACCAGCAGACGAGACTACCATAATTTGGGTGGGAACTCCATAGGAGCACCTGGGAAGATGAGGAAGTGAGGGATAACTGCAGCACTCCCAGACCTCAGAGTGGGTAGATGGATGGGTACTTTTAGGACTGAGCCTATTGCACTAACGGTTGTCCTATAACAACATCAGGCCATTGATTCAGTAGCAATAAAAATGAAGCATGCCAGTCATTGAATCACCAGCACCATTTCCTTCAGCCACAGGATGTGCCTGAGAAGTGTCTCATCTGAAAATTGTACTCTCTTTAGGTATATAGGCATGTGCTAGTGCTGTTCACAGTGCGTGCACAGCATGCAGTGGAAGGAGCAAGGAGTGTATATAGAGGGGTGGTAATGACAGTTACACACTCCCTCTGAGCCTATGGAATCCCCAATACCTGAACAGTCCAGACTGGGGACTCCTGTTTTGTGGGGCATGCTGGGTAACAAGAGATCAGATGCTTTATGTATCATGTGTCTCTAGAAAGGATGCCTACATTCCACAACAATTTACTCTGGCCATTAATTCTGGCTAGACCAGCATTAACTCCTATGGTAATATCCTTCTATAGACAGCCATGGTGAATAATTCTGGTTAAGCAAGCTCTTGGAAAAATGGCCTCCTAAATGTTATAATGTGCATATGCAACCCAAGTGGGATGTGACAAACAAGAAAGAGAGGATTTCTGGGGGGAAATGCAGTGTTGTACAGAAAGTGTTACAGGATAAAAGAGTCATTACTGGAGCTGGCCTTAATGCTCACAAGGGAGATTAAAATGAAAGTGTTGGAGAAGATATTTTTAGAAGAATTAAAAGAAAATATGAATCAAGGGTGGAATCATATAAAAAGCAAAATTCAAGAATGTAGAAAGAGCCTGCTTGAAGTAAAAGCAAGAGCCTTTCCCCCCCAATGAGATTTGGTGGCAGAATGAGAAAGTTTGAGAGACTGTGATGGAAAAGAAAAAAATACTTAAAACTTTCACAAGCAATGCTCCAACAGCAGGGTTTTCAGGAGTCTAAGGAAGTCAAAAACCTAGTGAAGAAAGAGATGGCAGCCGTTAAGTCCAAAGTCATGGAAAGTTTATATGCTCATCTTCAAATGAAGGAGGGAGAAAAATAATTATATAGACTGGGAAAGACCCTCAATAAGAGACCTAAAGACATTAGTGATATCAAAGTAATTAATGATGAAAGATGAATTAAAGATTAAATTAAAGACCTATTAGCCGCAGCTAGACACCCAGCCTATGACAGTAAATGTACTGAAGTTCAAAACTATGGATTTTTTATCTTTGAATACAACTTTTCTTTTGAAGCAGCACATCAAGCAAATCATCCCTCATGTCTAACAAACGAAATTCTTCAAGAGTCACATGAAACAGAGAAATTGAAAACAAAATCAAGTTCTATCTGTGGCCAAAGTAAGTTAAATACCGAAAACACATTTCTCAAAGTCAAAACCCATAAAGAACACCTTCAATGGTTTTCCTCATGGGGATATAGGATTCACAAAATGAAGCAAAGATGGCCCCAAAGTGATCTGGACTGCTCTAGTGCATTTTGTGTGTGTTCTTAAATAAAAAATGATGACGCTCTGAAGTATTTCAGAGATATGAAAGACTGCTGCCTAGTGCAAGAAGAACCCTGCTGTATTCTCTTAATCACTGCTTCACCTCAAGCTGTTTCCTACCAACTACCTAAGAAGGACTGGCTGTCAGCTGCAATTTTATTGCTAACCTAAAGACAAAAAGCCAAGTAATACAATTCTTTAAAGCTTTCTGTAAAAATGAATTTATATTTTAAAACATGCCCTTCAGATTTTTCTTATGTAATGATATTTAGGCAGCTATGGTGTTATGAATTGTACAATAATTCGTTCACTGCTGCAGAATATACAAATATTTTCTATCGTAGCTGACTGGTATTCCTGTATACAGTAGTTGTACTCTCCCACTGAGAGGAACAAAATGGGATAAAGCTCATTTGGTCTCCCAAGAAGTGCTCTCATTGAGCCACTTTATATCTTGGTTTCATCAAGCTGATCTTATACACCAGCTCTCATGTTTCCTTGTTCCTATGGGCCTGATTATTGAAACACATAAAGGGCAAGATGCTAAGAGGTGCAGCAGTGAAATCACAGCTAAGGCAAAAAAGGCAGCAGAGGATCTAAGTCACTTGATTTACCCTCAGAGTTCTGCACTGTTCCAGGGGCACAAGCATCCCACAGCTGATCCTAGTTGCCTATGGGCAGCATTGCTGCGCAGAATCTCTGCAGCACTATGTACTGCAGCCTTACACCAACACCCCTGTGTCACACTTTCTGTGAAAGGGCATTCCATGAGGACCTTGGAAGACAGCTTGCTCAGTTTCTGCACTGGGAGAATTTTTCCCTGGTTGTAACCAAAGCTTCTAGAGTCCCTTTGTAAAAAAAATGAGGGACTAATACCTGGGGCCAAAGGGATTTTAGGTTGCTGATGTTTCCACATAACCACTGGAAGCTTTAGCTAGGTTTCTGCTAGAATACCCTGTGGAGCTAGGCTCTGCAGGAAGTATCGCACAGTAAGGCTTGAATGATGTTTCCTCACAGCCCTCTGATTGGCTGATGCTAGTACTTAAACCAGAAGCCATTACTTCCTCCATTTCAGACTTCACTTGCTATAGGCCCTAGACATTGGCTTCTGACCCCGTTAATCCTTGACTTTGCTATTTGCTTGCTGTCTATAATCTGGTGCCTGACCCTGATATCCAGACTTGGCTTGATCTCAAGTTCCAGCTGGGCTATCTTCCTGGCCCTGGTGCCTGACCCTGAGTTCCTGACATCCTAAGCCAGCTCACTCCTGACCCCACTACTTGTCTCCTGACTGCAATTTAGCAGCTGCATGCAAGCCACCAATGGCCTGGCCCTGATATCCCTTTCTGCAACTCTGGGCCAAGATGGATGCACTAGTTGAAGGGTGAGAATCTCACTCAAAAGGAATATATCATTCAGTGACTAATATTAAGTCAGTGATACCAAAAGAGTTCTAGATTTGTTAAAATTAACTCTTTTCCCCTGTAACGATGATGAAAAGTAAAGATTCCCAATGATTCCATTCTAGTGTTTAATAAATTCATCCATCGCTATGGTACCTGAGAACTGTATAGAGGTTGATAAAATTATTTCTCTCCAAGGGCCTAATCTAAAGCCTACTGAAGTCAAAGGGAATATTTCCATTAACTTTATGGGGCTTTGGATGGGATAATGACATGATCCAATACCTTTGAATATCATGTTTCAGAATAGCCTAATACAGGAGAAATGATAGAAAAAGGGCAAAACATCATAAAACTTTAAGAAATACCAAAGGGGGAGAAGAAAAAAAGAGAAAGGGAAGAACTGATCAAACACCATAAAAAGGGTAACATGCTTTGCATTATGAAATACTAATATGTATCTAGAGAATCTAAGACAACTCCAGCTTTTATTTCTCTCTGAAGTGTCATGAAGACTACCATTTAGGGCCAGTTTCTACAGTGGTTATTCATATTATTTGTAATAAACTTTTGATCCCTTCTTGAGTTGTTGAGCAGGATGAACTAGCTTCTTCAGGAACTATAAAGCTTTTAATGGTGCAGAACTTAAAATTTGAGTAATAAATTTAAGGACAGAATGGCATCAGATTACCTCGTTTCACCTCTGGGATTAAGTGACAAATAGCCAAATGAACCTAGCAAGTGACCTGCCCGACATGACACAGAGGAAAGTGAAAAGCCTGCAAGGACCCTGACAATCTGACTTGAGCAAAAATTCCTTCCTAACCTTGCATAAGTAGAGGGATGACCTATTTTAAAAGGTTCAAAAGTTGGACTATGCAGCCAGACACTGGGTTTAGCCACAGTCTCTTGGATCTATAAATCTGGACTGGACAGATTTTCCTCCCAACACTTTCATAGCTTCCTTCTTCTGATGGAGTGAAAGCAAAACTCTTCTGAGGTTATTTCAATACTTTCACTTTGGGGCTATGCCATAAGCAGGAAGTGAGGAGGAACAAAAATGAAAAAGAAATATTAAAAACTGAACTAAACATTTCTAAACCACCTATACATTTTAAATCATACCTGGTTAGAGCTTTGGGCAAGTGTTCTGGTTAACACTAACTATAGCTAAACTAGCTACCCTTCTCTACTAGGTCCCAGTTCCCATAGCTTTTGGTTTTTTTTTAAATTGGGTATCCTTCTGAAACCTTTGCAAGAGCAACAGGATGGAGCTCAGAATGGCAGTCCTAATCACTTTTGTACCATAAATAACCTCTGTTTTCCCATTATTATTGGTCTGCAATTAACAAACCCAATAGATGTACAATAGTAAAAGTGAACTTTTTTAAAAGTAGGTATCAGCCATTGTAAATTACTCTGGCTCATTTAGGAGAGGTGGGTGGTCTTTCAGCAAGAATTATAGTACATAAATCTGCAAATTAGAAAAAAAATAAATCTGGAACGTATCAACCTTTTTCTCTTTAAAAAAGAACAATTGTTTGCATCTTGTTTGTCTCTAGCTCTGACAACAGACTCCAGTATCATTTCTCACATTCGCCTATGAGTTCCAACACTCATTAGGGGTCCAAGTCCCTCAGCATGCTGCTTGCCCTCAACTTCCATGGACATCAGTGGGAGTTTAGAGCACTCAGTCCTTGCAGGATTGAGCCTCAGCTGCTCTGCAGTTTAAGAAATAAAAGCTATGTGTGTGCTCTGTTCAGATAAATGTTTTTAGTTAACAGCCCTCTAATGAGTTAAAAACAAAGGAAATGAAGTGAAAAAATGGTGCTTTGTTAGATTAAGACTTTCATAAAAGCTCCGAATGCAAGGAACCAGCAATGCTGATCCGTCACCCTGCACAGTACACATATGTAATATTCATGGCACTGTTTAGGAAGGCAAGATGAGAGTTGCAAGAAACAAATGAAATGGAGCACATGCACAGTAAGTCCTTGGCAGATCTGGAAACAGAACTTGGGAGCCGTGGCTATTAACTTCTGCTAAAGCACTACACAACGTTTCCTCTCTGCAGAAGGAATGCAAATATGCACCCACACTCTGGACAGCAACGGCCTTCCCTGAGACCCCAGAGCTAAATCATTCCTGTTAGAAGCAGAAACGGGCAAGTACCCCAGAATACCCCTGAGCAGGTCCTGTAGACAGAGAACACGTGGAGAAGCCTCCCCTGGGCATTTGGGATGACCAGAGTGTGCTAGAAATTTCCCATCCCATGCTGCCCCTGATCTGGGTGAGTTTTCTCATGCACAGGGCCCTGCCATATTTCTTTCCTAACCATTTAAAAACACTCTGATTTCCACTGCTTTCTGCTTATCTCAGTCTTAAAATGCATCATCAAGCTGTACGAAGGCAGCTGCCAGTTTGATAGTTATTTATTCTTTATTTTATTTAAGACTTTTGTGGGCTATTTTCATGATTTATTCCTCTGTTAGTTACAATGGCTAGAACATCTTTAATATTGCACTGCAACCCAGCGGGTCTCATTGTTTACAGGAGACTATAAATGTGACCTCCACTGCTCTCACTTTAGCAATTCTAGCTAGGCTTCTCACTCACAGACCCCACAACTGCCTCCACAGCACTCAAACATCACATCACAAATTGATGAATTACACAAGGAGAAAAGTCCAGACTGTTTGCATGTGCTCACCATGCTCACCATGCCTTGAGTTTGTTTTAACAGTCATCTTCCTCAGTCATACATATCAAATAATAAAATCGTGCACTTTGTGCTAGAAAAACAATGTACACGCAACCTGCTTTCTATAGTCTGAAGTGCCCCAGGATAGCAGCAGATGGGAAATGTTCTTTTTGTGAATCTGGAAAAATGTACTTTATTTGCCTGTTCTACAAAGGTAAAGGAGTCAATAACAAACAAGAACAAGACAACAAACTAAGACAAAGATCAGCCCACCAGATGTGTTAGGAAAATTAAAAAACTTGGGCCCTAACTGTAGCATGGATGTGAACAAAATCATATTAATGGCCTGAGCCAAATAGCCTGATCCAGAGGACATTAAAACCAATAGAAAGAACCCCATTGATTTCGATGAGCGTAGGTTCAGGCACTAATTGCATGGTGCAGTCAGGAAAATGGTGCCCATTCATATAAAAATATCCATCAGGGAGGCACTAATCCTGTTCCTGTAGAGACTGCCCCTAGCACAGCAGCTCTGCTCAGTACAGCATATGCATATCTGTTAAGACGGAGAAATAATCACCAAATAGGCAGCGTGGCTGGGGAAGCCAACCAGTCCCATATCCTTTTTCCTAAAAAGGACATGGAAAAGGTATTAAAAAGGCTGCTTAAAGTCACACAATGTGAGACAGATTAGCCTGTGCCTCTCTCTAATACCCCTGTGGAGAGGGAAGTACCATAGTGGGAAACGGCCGGGGTTTCGTTATGTATTCAGCACATTCTTGCCAACCAGGAACCAGTAAGACTGAAAATTTGTTAAGTGGCCCTGGAGTATGGAGTTCCTCACAAAAGACAAACACTTCTCTACACACCTCTGCTATGGTGGCACAGGGCCCTTCTAATAAGACAGCTACAGTATCATTTTACAACAATCAATACAACTGTATTCCTCCAAAATATTGTAGATTACTTATGCACCAGACAATTGGTGGTAATAATAATTATGACAATATAGTTAAGCTGAGACATTCATGATTTCAACCAGAGATTTTTTTCCTTCTGTGATGAGTCACACTTGCCCCACACTGATCCACCAAGAGTCAACTCTACCCTGTGAGCCGTGGAGGCCACACCCCCTTGACTCTGCTGGGCATGCTCCAACTGGAGACTAGGTATAAGAGAGAGCCATGCAGCTCAGATGAGGCTGACCATTGAAAAGGGAGGATGCAGGCTGCCTGCTTCAGCCAGTGTGTCACTGAACCTCCAGACCACGGAAGCCAAAAGCCCTGAGACCCTGGCAGACATCAGGACTACACAGGACTCCCAGGACAGGCCAAACCTAGGATGAAATACCCCTGACATGGGAGCACAAGACCCCAAGAATGCACAGATGACTGTCAACAAGACAGGGTAGGAAGTAGCCCAGGGGACCACCTGCTACACTGGGTGGTGTCAGGATATTATGGTTGGATACCCACTGACCCAGTGGTGAAACACACTGCTACTGTCAGGGCCCTGCGGATCAGGGAGAACCTGGGTTCACCTACCCCGGCTGCTGCCCACCTCAGGCAGCAGCCCAAGCCCTTAGCCCTTATAGCGCTGAAGGCAGGGACAGCTATATTGACACTAAGCCTTAGCCTTTACAGACCTCAGGGAAAGGACAACCATAGTGACTCTGGCCACTGGACCACACTGCACTGAGGGGAAGGGCATCCACATTGACTCTGGCCATCCATCCATGCTCATAAATACTAACTTTCTAACTTACTAATTTACTAACTGCTCAGTTCTATTGTGTTGCAGAAGTTGTAATGTATGTGAAAATAATCCTAACTCATATTTAATTACTTTTTCAACAGAGCCCATTGTTGAAGCAATGCTATAATTTCATAATAAACCAAAGTTACTTTCTAAAATGTCACACTGCAATGGTCTCTTAATGGATAGGTGGTTATAAAACAATACTAACATTTAGGTTCAGACAGTAAATTGGAGACTAAACCTAAAGTAAGCCTTGGAAATTTCAATAGTTTTGAAACATTAAAATCCATTTTATGAGCACCCTGCTGAAGCAAACATTTTCTTACTCATAAAGACAGTTCCACATAGAATATTTTCAGTAATAAATATAGTTTTACTGTTATTTTTGAAACATCTTACAATATATGAAATTAAAGATAACCATGAATACTTATTTTTATATAATACTAATGCAAATACATATCTATTTAACACATACTCACAAAATATAGTGATCATTAATTAGTAAAGTTAATAAAAGCAAATTTTACACCATAACCTCAATGTGTACATAGTTTACCTTTAACTTCATATAATGCAAGGTAATTGTAAGTACTAACAGAGTTTACTTCCACTAACTGTAGTGGCAAATGTTCATTATTTAAAAAAGTTGTATTCACATGAAAATATACTGGCACCAGATTTGAAATGAATGTATATATTTTTTGTAATTTCCTTGTCACTTTTGTTAGCTGAATCCCTCTGAAATCCTGCTGTGAAATCAAATTTGTAAATTGTCATGGACACTGTAGGAAGACAGACACGACACCAGGACTTTGCTTTAACTAGCCCATAGCTTTATTATTTTAATATATCTGGGTACAGTCCAGCAATAACTTGTCCAGTGAATGTCAACCTTCCTTTGGCCATTTGTACAACCAGGGGGAGAACTGTCCTCACCCTCCAACACACACCTTTAACCTGTTCTCATCACCACTGCTGGGACCTCACTACCCTCTCCTCATACAGGGATTGAGTGGAAGGGCAAAAGTCTCTTCATTGTACCAGACATTAGGAACTGTAACCCCATTTCCCACCTTCTTTAAGAAAACCACTTTCAATTCCAGTTTATTGGGGACCCAGACATACTATTAAATGATTACCCGCACTGGACACCTGTCAAGTCACGACAACATGAATACAGTATGGCCTAACCTACCCACTGGATGCCTGGGCCACTCAGAAGGAGCAACTCTGCCTGGGCCCATCTGGCAGTAAGGGATAAATTCCTTCCCATCCTGCCAAAGGCAACTAGAATGATGCCCAGAGCAAAGTCCATAAACACAGAGCTACTCTTAATCTCAAGGTGGGGAAAGAAGGGAGGTTTTTGCTCCCAGGTACAGAATGACACACTGGCAGATGAACTGGCTCATTAGCCCTCTTCCTGGGGTGCATGGCAGCCACTGGCTTCTACTGCAGCCTTCGAATAAGCCAGTCAGCCCTCCTCCTCACCGCCCCAAGCCCACAAGAAGGCTAAACATCCAGACGTACAGGAAGAAACAAGGAGGGGCAATCATTAAAGGGGGGAAAGGCTTTCATTCCCTACTGGCTCAGGCAATGCCTCCCTAACTCTGAGGCTGGGAGGGGAAAGGGAAAGGATCTTTGTGACCTCCATTCATGGTAAAACTAACACACACTTGTGAGACAACAGGCTAGATCCTCACCTACAATAAATTGGTGTATCCCAATTTACCAGAGCTATGGCAATTTACAACAGCTGATGATCTGATTTGGTAACTTCAGTGTTGAATCAAACAGAAGGAGAAACTGCTTTGATGTGGAGAAAGCTCATATTCAAAACGAAATAGTTTAAAAAGCAGAAAAGACAATTCAGACATATATTGGCATTTTGCCCACTGTTTGAGAGTGTTGCATGGGTGTGAAAGTTCCCATTTAAACAGAATTCTATTAATATTGCAAGAATAAAATAATTTGCTCATGACTGATTTTACATATTGTGACATTTGAGCAAATCTTATTAAGCCATAATATACTTAAAATCAGTCATGAAAACACACTTTCCATTCTAGCTATTTCCACAGAAAACATGTCTTTTAAACTTACTTGTGTTGCAATTCTTGAACTCAATGTCATCTATTGCTGCTCCTCCGCCTAGGTCTTTGGCACGAATGCCTTGAAATATGATTTCAAAATTCCTCAACTTCCCCAGGTGCAATTCTGCTTTCCTCCATTCATCACCAGAACTCTCAGAGTCACTCCACACTTTTGAAAGGCCGTTACCAGTCTGAAGATGAAAGGAAATATGCATAGTAAGGTATATGTAAAGCACAGATTGTTAAACATCTGCTACTATATGAAGAAGTCAAAGAGAAGACACTGGGCTATGTCCCTTGATACTGCAGTATTGCACTGAGTTTTCTCAATACATGATTGAGACATGCTTCATCTTACTATCATAGAAATCACAAACATCTACAATGGATGGAACCTAATACACATTTCTGCGGGCATAAGCTTTTGTGGGCTGCAACCCAGTTTGTCAGATGCATGAAGTGGAAATCACAGATCGGAAATATATATATATATATAAGTAGATGAGGCCTATTCACAACCGTCAACCAAACTGTCATAACTCGTCAACGGTTGTGAATAGGCCTCATCTACTCTAACTGAATTGACTTTGTTAGCACTTGCCCTCCCCATTGTTGTTTCTTACCTTTGGATGCATATATATATATATATATATATACTTCCTATCTGTGATTTCTACTTCATGCATCTGACGAAGTGAGTTGCAGCCCATGAAAGCTTATGCCCACAGAGATTTGTTAGTCTTTAAGGTGCTACAGGACTCTTGTTGTTTTTGCTGTATATAGACTAATATGGCTACCCCTCTGGAACTTTACAAAAATTACTGTGTCTGACCAAACTTCAAAGCAGTCTATATTGGTATCTTACACACAATTGAATCAGTCTGCCTTATCATTCTAGGAATACCCATTGTGACAGTTGATGGTGGTTTGTGTAATGCTAGTGATAAAAAATGTCAGCAACAGTACATTTGACTTCATACCGCACTCAGGTGCATTCTTTGTGTTTGGAAATATATTACTGGTTACAAGGGTATTTCTTCAGTTTTAAATATAGGGGGTCTCTCTCAAATAGGTACAATCTTTTACAATTAGTAATAAGTTTACAAAAATAAACTAACAAATATAAGAAATCCATAGGTCTATCCTATATGTTTTAAATGGAAACAGTAACATCCTGAATTACAATTAGCCTTAAAAGCCTGTGGTTCAGTCACAGCATGCAAGCCAAGCAGATGTGCAGCATACATTGTGCTTAGTCTTTGAATATCAATATTGGAATTCATCATATAGTAAAAAATATTTGAAAACATTTCTGTGGACATAGAGTCCCTTAATTATGATTGGTGTATCTATAGCTGTGACTGTACAAACATCAGTTAGTTTTGAAAATGTTTGTGGGCCCCAGATTTTCATGTATTTTAGAAAGAATGGTTTGTCAGCCAAAAATGTATATTGGAAGCTTTTATTTTATTTATGTAAGAGCAAAAGGGAGTCAGTTTTATGAATTTGCCGAGGCGTCAGTTAGATTTTAAAGGGAAATCTAGCAAACTAGATTTCCCAACTGGCTAAGTGTGATAGATAATATTAGAATGGAATTTAATAGGATAACCCTTTTTACTGAGTTCAAAAAGCATTAGCTTACTATTTAATGCTAAATTCTTTTCAGGTCATCTTTTAATTTGAATAGTATTTCTTAAAAAGATGCATTTGGCTATTATTATCCAGTCAAGAATTTATTAACTCATCCAAAACCACATCCGTATACAATCAATAGTTTACCAATCAAATGGAGACGCAAACAAATTCTAGGCATGTACTGAACACACCAATATAGTCCTGCATGCAACTGTCAAAGACTAGAGTTGAAGATCAGCAGTTACACCAAGGAGCAGAGCAAATCATCATGATTTCTTATGGCATTTACTGATGATTACTGATAATCAATTCTTTAGTACCTAACACATTTATCACACTTTCCATATTTCTCCAAAGACAAAAGATGCACTTTTCTTGATGGTACTTTTAAGAGAATTGTTCCTGCTATTTGAATGGATTCATCCAAAGGACAAGCTTAGAATATCAACACCAATTGTTTAAAGTTATAGTTCAATCTCTCTTAGGCCAATTTGCTTGGACTTACAAAAGAGGCATGGAGATCTCATTAGTTAAAACCTAAAATATAGTTACTTGAGGTTTCACTAAAGAGTGTAAACTCAGCAAGATAACCTAAAGTGATGTGTGTTAAAGAAGAAAAGGGAAAATACCATCTTTGAAATGAAATCTCACCACTTCTTATCCTGTTAACCCTGGATTAAGGAAGAGTCCTTTCCACACAGCTGATCCAGGTGTTGGTCGCTCTGAGAATTCTGCAGCTACTTTGCAGGTTCAGTAAACTCTTAATAGTCCTGTGACCCTGGACAAGGGGAGAATCTTTCCCATACAGGTGTTCAACAAGCCCTGCTTAGTCCTGTGACCATAAACAAGGGGAGGGAGTCTTTCCTGCATAGGGGTTTAGCAAGCTCTGAATTCAAGGCTCCTTGAAGGGGGCCACCCTCTGATTTCTATTAGATACATGCCAACTGAGTGCTCACTTTTCAGCTCTCTGTTTCTCTGCTGCTTTTGTTAATATCCAGTAGATGGTGTCAGTATGTAACAAATTTATTCAGTGCTTCCTTTAGTCGGCAGGTTTAATTAATTTCATTTGGTTATTTATTTCATTATTTCCCTCGACTATTAATATCAATCTTCCCTTTAAAGCAACATCTGTTAATATTGTAAAAATATATTCTGGCTAGTGGCTTTTATCTTTTAACATATTTCTTCCTTCTAATGCCATACAATTCTTATCGCTTCTGGAGTGCAACAATCATTAATCAGAGAAAACAAAATCCCTTGTAATCTTCTAAATCTAATAGACACACTCTACTTTGATTTGATTGATTTGATCAATGTTTGATTATATCTAACACTCTTCACATCTTTCAAAGCTTATCATAAGATGTGAGACATTTCATTAGAGGAACAAGATAGGTTATTCACATATAGATATTTATATCCGATTCACAAAGCAAACAAAGGTATTGTTTCTACGTTGGGGTGAAATATATTATATATGGACACAGAAGGAAGAGAGAGAGAGAAAGAGAAACTTCTTGAGGTACCAGGAACTTTGACCTCTGGAACTTTCAGGTTTTTGAATCACCAGTCAGGCTATTCCTCACTGGTTTAAACCTACATTTTGTTTCTCCACTTCTCTGGTTCTTAACACATAGAAGACAATGAGGTACTCTGCACTGGAAAGGAGGCATTTATACTTGTCTATTGCATGGCAGGGGTTCTCTTTGGCTAGACCAAGAGAGATGGAATTATCATCCATAAGTAAAATAATGGAAGTCCTTAGTTTGAAAAACTAACAATAGCTGGAAAATTCCTCATCAAGTATCAGAGCTTTTTTCCCCTAAGAATTTTGTATTTCAGTTTTATCTTGATTAATGCTGCCCAGACAAGATGTCCCACCTGTTGAGATGGGTCTATTGACTCTCATTGTCTTTAGTGTTGAGAGGAAGCTAAGGATTAGATTATGCATATGGATGATTAACACAGATAGTTAAAAGGGCAGAGGGATAGAGAACTTTAGTTGTCAACCACATATATTCAAGCCATATTTTAATGCTTATCCACCTTAAAGATATTTGTTATTCTCCTATTTAAAAAAAATTCAGTCACCTAATCATGGTGAACAAACACCACCATGTGATGTAGATGACCAGCTGAATACAACCAATAATGAAGAATGAAAGCAAACGGTTTGTAACCAAACAAAATCTAAAAGGAATAGAAGCAAATGTAAAGGCAGACAGGGAAGCAAAAAGACGAGTAACATCTCTATATATGGTGTGCCTGTTGGGAGCATGCTTATGTTAATAAGACTGTGTCAGACATGGTTATGGCAACAAATGAGAGAGTAGAAAAATAAAGCTGAGCACTTTTGCTGTGATAGAAGCAATGCATGTACACAAATATTTTATTAATCAGTTTTACATATCACCTAATCATTTAAGAATGAAATTGCCAGTACCTGTATTAAAAGTTTGTCCTGAGGCACAACACACATTGAAAAAACCGACATGCGTCTAAGTGATTGAATCTGACAGCATTTATCTTCTGGCCCTGTACATGGTGTCTCGTCCTTAGCTGTAGTGATCTCTCATTGGTCATGATAACGGCTGAGCACAGACACATAGTGCAAGCTCAGCCTTGGTAATGTCTCACTGATTTAGAACCAATGGCATGATTAGTTAAAGATAAAACAACATACAGAGAGGCCCCTCATTGGTACTTACCAATACAAGTGATATGGATGTTGATTAAAATCAATTATGATTTACATAACTAATCTGCTTACAATGAAACTCCTGTACTCATTCTGTTTGTCTGCCTTCAAATGTTATAGATCCATTCATTAGGTATGTCAAGCCTGCTTTTGGCTTACAAACAACATAATTAAGGGTGATGGCAATTCTGCAGTCAAGTGAATGTGGGCCTCTCTCTTAACTGTTTCTTTGGAGCAGCAGCCTGAAAGCAGAACTAAGGTAAAGTATTGAACTAAGGTAAAGTATTGAAATCAGGGATAAGGATTCCAGGTGACCCTGGGACTTACAAGGAGTGAATACAATAATGTGAAAGCTGATTGAAACAAAGTTTGTAAAATTTATTGTCAAATTTTATTTACTGTGTGTATAATTTTTATTCATAAGATACATAGGCAATAATATGTGGTGAATAACTCCAAAATGTCTGTTCCTTTGATTCTATTCTCCCTGAATAATCTCTAAAACAGGATTACAATTTATTAAGGTTAATTAGTTTAAAATTTGGACATAGTTCTCATCTACCCAGCACACAAATAAAATGCATGAACACCAAGAGAAGCATTTGCTTTTAGTTTTACAGCACTGTAGACAAAACAGAACAGAACAGAAGCATTCTCTGGCATTTAAGCGCATTTAATCCTTTTGTTGTCTCTGCACATACGTGCAGTCTGCCCTTGAAATCTCTTTGGTGTGGGAAAACTTCCCCAATGTTATTAGAAAGAAACCACTGATTAATTTTTGCAAAAAGAAGTAGAGTAATGTCTATTGATTGGGGAATTAAACAAAGCCTTAAACAGAAGTGTATATTAAAAATGCTAAATGATGACAGAATTTCTATCAATTTAAGCATTTAATGGAATCAAAGTAAAGTAGAAATATCCAGTGCCTCTGGGCATGGCAGAATTGGAGGGTCTTAATGTGGTAAAGATTTAAGCATGTGTTTATGATACCAGAGTCAATGGATCAACTGTGCATGCGTAACATTGAGCATGTATGTAAATCTGCACAGAATCAGGGCCTAAACATAGCCCATTTAGCCATACTATGGTATGAGCTCAAATTCATCACTCCTTACTCAGTCATTTAAAAGGGCATTTTGACTGACTATTCTACTTTGTTCTGTTTAGATTCTTATGCCACGCTCATCACCATGGTAAGTGTGAAAGGAGTTCTGATAGAGCGGGCGAAATTGATTAAACAGTTTAATAAAAACTCATGCAAAATTTGTTACCAAGCCATTTTGTATGATGTTACAGCCCCAAAGCGTCAATTCCTTGGGCAATCACAGAAGACTATTTTCACAGTATGCTGTTCAAATATGCAAAAATACCCTTTTGTTCAAATTTTTTCAGATGCACATTTTGTAAAAGTGGATGAGCTGTATCCTCCTACCCAAAAAAGCCATATATATGGTCATAAATTAAGCATAGAGAAGTGAGCCAGGAGACTAGATTTCCATTTCTACCCATGACTTGGTTCAACAATTATCTCTATTTATATTACAGTAGTACCGTGCTCATAGCATGTAGAACTAGCAATTTACTTGATCTATCACAGCTGCACACAGAGAACTAAAGGGCAGTGAAACACACCCTCACCTACACAGTAGCATTAGCGTTGTTCAACTGGAGCTTCAGGTTCCCTGAACAATTCAGCCCTTGCACTCTGGATGCTACCCACTGTAAGAAAATGGGCAAGAAGATGATAGAAGCAGACAGAAAAAGAGAGGAGACTTGTCTCTCTTCCCCTCCCCTCACTCTAACATACATCAGTCAGTGGAGCTGGTTCGGCATGAAGTCGGCTGCAAGGTGCATGCTTTTTTCTGGTATGTACCTATGCATCAGCAGTTCACAGCTCATTCTATGCCAGTATTCCGGATTCTGTTTCTGGAATTATTGTTCGGTTTACTGCATTCTCCAGCCATTCATTCTGTTTGGGCACTGGCATTTCTTTCTTACCTTCAGACTGTGTGTTTTATAAAAACAAACACAAATCCAGAGGTGGAAAAAGACTTTGACCTTCCTACTGCATCTAGTCATCCTGTGACCCTTCCGTATTGTACACATACATACGTGTATTAACATAAAACAATGCAGCAGCTATGACAATAAGACTCAGTCCAGAAGAGATTGCAGACCACTGAGAGAGACTTTTTGTTTGTTTGTTATAAAGCTATTCTTAGTTCTACCGACACATGCACATAATGAGTTTGTCTGGACTGCTGTTTCAACCTGGGCTGATGGCAAAAAGCCCAGACTAACCATATGCCTCATTAGAATCAGGAATGATGTCAAAGAGCTGTTGTTTCTAGTACTAATACCAGTGCAGCTGCTTCTGTGAGTGTGGTGGTGACTTTGATTGTTACTCTCCCTAGCTGCGTGGGGCAACACCCTGTAACTGCCTGGGAGGGGTCCAGCTGCAAACATACCTTCCTAGCACTTTTCAAACTCTGCTTTGTGTGTCTGTATGAACGCTTGCGTGTGCGTATGTCATCTTGACCATCCATCATCCCTGGCTCTCACCACGTGTCTCTTCTGCCTCATAGTACCTGTCCTCCTTTCTCTTCACCACTAGATTCATTTCCCCTGCCTTGTCGCCTTCACCACTTTACAGTTCCCACTAGCCCGACCTTCTCCTTCCCTTCTGTACTAGCATCAGTCTAAGTCCTATCTCTACTTCCTCCTTCTCACTGCCACTGACATTTGCCCCAACTCTAACCTCCCTTCATCCCAAACCTCTGCCTCTCACACCTATCCCCACCACCACCTCTGCCCGTCTTGTGCCACCCATCCTTGTCCCATTCTCCCACTGAGAATAAGAAAGAGGACCATGGTGAGGATTTCTTTCTACCTTAGCTTGATTGCCTTTTCTTTTAGTTTCTTAGTCAGATTTGTTATTTTTCTTGTGTAGTAAAGACTATGAAATTCTTAATACTGCTGTTATAATGCGTTCATAATAATATGAAGTACTAACCTGAGATGCAGAGGAATAAGTGGCTCTTCTTTACACAACAATACATAGGAGCCTCCTAAGAGATTTTAACTCTCTGATACAAGGACACACCAGATATTCCAGACTGAATATAAAAGTTCTTCTGTGAGAAAAATTGCCTTGATAGTATAATAAAACCTTGTTTGAATCCCATTTTTTACTCCTGCCATGTCTCTCTGTCCTGCCCCACACCAAACTGACAGAGGAATTCAAAATCTTTCCCTACCTCATTTGCATCTGATATCTACATCAGCAGGTGCACAGAAAATGAAACTGGATTTCACCAACTGGATGGAGGCAGTGAAAACAACTGCTAAATATTCCTGGTCTCCCAAGAACAAATATCCTCTTCTAGGACTTTTCATCAGAGATAGAAATCTTTCAAGAGATTCATCATAGAAGTCTTAAAATATATATTATTTTATATAAAGGGCCTTCCAAGATTCCTTTCATATTATTGAAAGGCATCTCTGTGCCTTCCTCCTTTATGTCTTTTAATTCTGTATGAGATCCTTTTAACCAATGGCCAAATCCAAATCCCTTCTGAAAACATACTTTTTCCAAGACACCGGCAAACCCTAAAACTCTCCTCCAAAGATTTTACCAAATGGTAAATATCACCAAAAATATAAAACAACCCCGCTTCCTCCCCACAAAAATAAATAATAAAAAAAAGAGCCAGATAAACTGTGGAACTAACAAGATGACTTTAAATATCACTGCCCATTCATCCCCTGCTCTTTATATATTTCTTGATTAGACAGCACACTCTTTGGGACTATGTCTTCTTACTTTCTGTACAGTACTTAACTAGCACACTTTTCATGGTATGTAAATAAAAGAAATTAGTTAAACTGGTTTATTTATGTGAAGTCCTAGTGAGTACTCACATTTACTTAGCTTTCTGATATTATTAATTTCATTAAGGCCTTCCAATAAGCTGATCTGGCTGTTTGATGTTGGGATGCCCTCCGTGAGACCCAGGTCTCTTACCTCTCAGCAAGGAGCAGAATAGACCTGAGTTTCTATTCCAGCCAATCCAAGATGTGAAAAGATGAGGAAAGCTCAGTTTTTATTAGTCTATCCATTTTTAAAGCCCGCTAGGCAGATGCAGCTCTGCAAGCCACATAAGCATCAGTGGATCCTACCTGAGATTTCCTGATGATTTTGGGTGCCTCAACATTTATGTGATTAACTTGTCATTGCTTAAAGAGCCCTGATTTTCAAAAAATCCTAAACTCTTGACATAAGAAAATTAGAATCTGCTCAGCTGGCTATCCAAAAACTGAGGTATCCAGAATCACTAGTTAGCTTTAAAATCTCAGTCTGCCAGGGACTAAATCCTTAAAGCATGGCTTGAAAATGTACCACATAATTTCCAGACTAAAGCACAAAATAAAATGGAGGGCTGGCACTATAAATCAGAGTCCCTCATCTGAAAAACAAAAACAAGGAATAATTACATATCTTCTGCACTTCAAGTACTTTCTGAAGGCACATAATAGGGTCTGCCTCTCTTGCCATTTCTCATTATTTTCCTCTTAAAGCTCAACCATCTCCCTAGACAGTTACTCATGTCTAGTCTTCCTAAAAGAATATTATTTAGAGTACTTTAAAGGGCCCAATCCACCAAATCTTCCAGAGTCAGGCCTTCTATTGGCTTCAGATGAGAGGGGCTAAGTGAACGGGATCCAAAATTTGTTCACTCATTAGAATGGCTAATACTGAAACCTTGACTCTAAACACAGGGCCATTCTCAGACGTGAACATGCCTCTGTGGTTTTGATTTTCATCTTGGTCAGAGTTGAAACAGGAATGAGCCAGTTTTCTATCTCTGGTTCAATAGCAGCAGAAATCTTACATAAATAACTGTCCTCTTGAATTTTTCAAAATTCAGGATGCTGGAAAACTCATAAGAGCAGCAGACTGTACAATAACCACATTCTAAATGTTGAGAGCATTCCCCACTCAGAGGTAGGCATCAGAAGGCTTTTTTTTTTTTTAGCACTGCGTGTTAGTAATAGTCTTAGAACTCCAGAAGGGAGAAAGCCTCCCAAAAGGTTTAATAGAGAAAAATAATCTAAAAAAGAAAGAAGAAAACAAGACCCTTTAGGAAGCTCATGACAAGAAGAAAAATGAGAGCAGACAGTAAGGTCACAAGAAAGATGTGAGCTATGAATGACTGTGCCTGTCCCCTGGAACACTGTCATTCAGTAGGCTCATAACAATTCAATACAAACAGCTCAGTAGCACTTTATAACAGCATTACAGACAGTAACTCATCTCAGCTTTGACGTGCTATTCTATTCTGGGGGAAGACAAGCACTATATATGATTTGGTAAGGGTATGTAAATCAAAATAAGGCATTAAATTTAATCTTGTTAATCATGTGCAAATACCACAAATATAGCAATGGTTGTACAGTGTACATAGCTGTCCCTTTGGAAATGTGTCCCTCTTATTTAATGAATCCACCAACAGGGACCTAGAGGTTGATATCACAGTAAACTATTGAAAATTACTGTTAAGTATCTAAAACTGGAGCTCTGCATCAAACAGATAACCAGTCCACGTTCAATTCCAAAAATAATTTCATTTGGAAGAACTGCAAGACAGACAAAGAGAAACAATTTCAATGAATGTGAAAGCTTTAAAGGCTGAACATTATATTTACTTTCATCAAGCAGGCCAAAAGAGTTTAAAATATTCAGTAAATGTAGATGGAAAAATATATATCTTATGCAGATATCAATAAGCCTGCAACAATCTCAATGGTGCCCATTCGAAAGCTGGAGGAATGTAAGAAATCAACCACAGGGAAGAGAGGATCACTTTGGATTTGATCCTGCAAATTGCTGAGTACCCTCAGTTCCAGTGCCATTAATGGGAATTTCAGGATGCTCGTCACTGAGCCGGACTGAGTCGACTAGAAATAAGTTTGCCTCAAAGTCAGGTAATCTTTTTAGGCAGCATCCACAAATGCCATCCAACTCTACTTTGCCCTAATAAAAACATTTGTAAAACCATAACAAATATTAAGCCAGAGTCACAGAGCTAAACTTTCAGAAGGTATTTTGCCCAAGCATGGTGCGTCACGCCCACAGACATTGGCCTATGTGAAAATTTGGCTCAATTTTCAAGCTAGCTTACAAACAACATGGAATCAAAATACATGTATAAAAAGAGGAGAACATGAATGAAAAAAGTTTCAGCACCTTCTGGGCCCTTATTAGGAAACATGCATGTACTGTTCTCAGCAGGTTTCTATAATCAGAGTGAATCCATCCCCTTCATTTTCTATTTTGTGCAAAGCAATGAGATCATTTGCACTCCCTGAAAGTCCCCTCTCCCCCATTTCTGCTTATAAAATTATTAGCATCATAATAAACATGTTTATATTTTCAGTAAAGGTATATTTTTGTAAAGAAAATAGGAATATAATGCTACATAATGCTTCCTTAAGCATGCCTGTTCTGATCTCTGGAATCTCCCGCAGTATCTGAAGGCTCCTGCTGCCTCATACTGTAATGGGTGTTAGTACCTGATGTATTTCTTAGAGCCAAATGCTGAGGTCCTTACTTGGTCCTTGACTGACATACAGACCTCATGATTTGGTTCTAAGCAAGTAGACATTTTCAGGAATGTTACCTAAACTGGCCATCCCCAGAAGTTAAAATGAATGTACAGTTTAGAGTGGATTCTAGGGACAGTGATTGCACAGATTATCATCAAGTACTGGATTATTCCATGCATATTAATCTCTATTATATTGCCAACATTTCATATATAGTTCAGCCCTCTTTTAGGGGAGGTTAATGTGCATGTGTTAACTGATACATGATTCCCTCTGAAGAAGTATTTCCTGGTTTTCAAGCATCAGGGATGCAATACCTTTTCCTGTGTCTTGTCTGAACTCCCAAACTTGCTCGACTTTCATTAAAGGCAGTTTTCATCTAAAGACAACAAAATACTTCTCTCTTCAGATTATATCTTTGTACATTTCCCTGAAATATCTGTCATCAAGTGCTTATCAGCATGTTTTGGCTCTCAGACACTTTCATACCAAACATTATGCTTACCACTTCAGTTGGGCTAACACCATAGCTCTTCATTGTAAATTCTCGTTCAATATGCATTGTTTATCAGCTTTGTATCCTCAGACTGAATGACAGTCATCTTATTCCCTCATATGAAAACTCTTATCATTTGCTTCTCTAGCAATATTATTTTAAAACTCTCCTCAGTGTGCCTTTCCTTTCACAAGTAGTTTAACAGATACACTTTTGATTGCTTGGATTTCATTTTGGAGATTAGTTCTGCTAATACTAAATAACCATTAACATCAAAGCCATTTTTAATGGGATCATTTGAATTTCAGGTAGTATAATTGAATTGTGTCTCAAATGTTGTCACACTTTGATTTAATCATTTTTACAGGTTTCCACAGTTTTCTATTGATTTAAAAGGCTCAGGGCACCTGTACCTTTATGGAATTCCAGAACTAGCATTTGTGACAATCGTGCTATAAAAATACTTCGGCATATTTTAGAAAACTTTACAGCCTTTGACTATTAGAACTATCTGTAGCATTATGCATCCTAAGCATCTGCTGGACATTGTGGAATTCTAGATTCCTAGGTTCACCTGGAAAAAATAAAATAAAACTCCTAGTTCATCCATTGTTTGACTAAACCTATACACAGAAATGTACAGTAACAAATACAGCACAACACCCTGTGAAACACAATAGGCAAGATGCTTGCAACAACAAGATAAACTGAAACCTGTCATGTTCCTATTCACATATGTCTTTCTAACTGGACACTGTTTCTGAAAGTGTGACAAACACAAAACAATACAGCCTGTAGAATCGCTCCCTTTAATAAAGCTGTATTTTACTAGTATTTCTGTCCTTAACTCATGCACTTCCACACTTCTTTCCTGTAAACAGAAGAACCTTCATATCAACGTTGATAATTCTACTGCCCATTTAATTTAAGAGCTTCAGTTTAGCTCATTATCGCTTTTTTTGTTGAAGCATCAACAGCCTCTGCCAGTGACTGAATTACAGAGAGAAAGGAATCAAATTATTCTTTCAAACTACTAATATGTAGGTGCCAGGAAGATGAAAATTGCATTAGAATAGCAATGAGTGACTATCCAGTAATGGGGTCTTACCAAACTGCATTACATAAATGATCTTGTTAGAGTCCGTTGTGGCAAGTGAAGCTTGAAAATAAAGCTGTTGGTGGCTTAAAGAGCTGAAGGAGCTTAACTGGGTCCAGAAAATGCAACATTTCTGACACCTAATCAATGGACCATAAAAAGTAAATGGTAATATTAGATAAAGCTCAAATAAGCATCCAGCAGTTGGGATATTTATCAATTGCCTAATGGAACTATGACTCCTTCCGCCATCTGGACCGAACCAGACAGATCTTCTTTTGGGAGAGGAGAGTAGCTAGTTTCATAGCCGCCAAAGCCCCTTTGGTATGGCCAGGAAGCTTGCTTTCCTCTGTGGGTATAACCCTTTGCCCAGCTGTCCTGCTTTCCTCCCCCAAGGCCTTCTTCCAGGTGTGGCTAATGGTCCTACTGGCCCTCTGAGGGAGTAGGTAGCTGTGAGAGGGACCCAATGATTCCTCAACCAGGAACCACCAAATTGCACTTTTACATTTAGAAGCACCTGGAACATCACCAAAGTTTACACGCACACCCCACACAACTGAAACGTCTTGCTGCCCAAGAGATTCCTGGGTCCCTCATTTCCCGCAAGAGCCACAAATCTCTCAGGGCTAGATTTTCTGATTTATATCCAGGTCTGCAATAGGGTTGGTGCTGAGCTGCATTCCTCCAAGAAGAATAGTCCCTCTCTGAGCTTTGCAGCACTCAGAGGGACAGAGCAGGCGGCACCTTCTTTTCACATGGTGTAATCTTCCTGCTTGGACATTGAACCTGCTCCCCAGGTCAGGATGGGGAATGAGGGTCATGGCCCTGCCTCCTCCTTGCTCCTTTTAGACCAAGGTAAGAGTAGGAGCATGTCCTCCCTCGAGCAAGGTACTTCAAATGTGACAGGCCCTTGCACAAGGAGGGAAGGATCCTTCCGTGATTCCTCCCCTCATCTGCATAGCAGTCAAGTCATAATTCAGCCTCAGCAAGTGAAGTAGAAAGAAAATCATAAACAGTAGCAAGTGATTAATGAAGGCTGAAAAAAGTAGTGTCATAACAACACTCTTTAAAGGCTAATAATTAGTGTTGGTTTTCCATTACTTGGCATTACTTAACAGCCACTTAAATAGCAGGTTCACACCTCCTTTGGAAAACAGCTGGCTGTTGGCAGGCAACAGAGTGAAAGAAGGCTGTCCTTCAACAGCCATTTAATAATGTTATTAAATACAACCACAATACCTTGAACACCTAAACAAAAATTAACAGCTTTTGTTCATTTACCAGGAATTTGAATTATGGCTCCCTCCTCTCATCTCCACTGCCTCGTTGTGCTTCTTCAGCCACCATGCTCCAACTTTTGTTTCCAAATCCCAGCTGAACTCAATCTAGTGGCATGTGGTTTATTAGGCATACTTGTGCTTATGTCCAATGTTGGCTAAAATTCTTTGCTGAGGAACAAAGTACTTGAATGTTCTATTTTGTGGTAACTTGGATGATCTATTTAATTCTATCCACCACTTCACAGAGTTAGCACTCCTGGGTGCTAGCATGGGCTGAGGTGATCCTGATTTGACAAAACTAACTGCTTGCCATCCATTTGGTTTCTCATTTTTATTTCTGATCCCTACATCACCTGGGTTTTCCTTTGTCTTTACAATAAAATACATTCCTGTGCTCTGATCTACAGCACATTAATATGACATGATCATCATATTTAATCACTATTCTTTTTGCTAGTGGTTACAAAATTAATTCCACTAGCTCTGAATCACAGAATTAATCTCTGACATTAAGTATGAAACCCCACTTAGCTCTTTGAATGTAAAGATTTGCTCAGTGAAGAATTACAAACTTGTAAAAATAAAGGTCCCACGGCAAAGCTAATGCAGTTAAATACAGCATTTATACTCTTGATTTTTGTTTGTTTCAATCAACTTTTGAGTTTAGGATATGGCCTTAGGCACTGCTTTGACACTGTTCTTTATTCTCAGTGATCAGAGAGGGTATTTTGGGGCAATTGTACTTCTTCTCCGAAGGCTCTTTTGTGCTGGGTTCTACAAGATTCTTTTCTACCACTGCTCCTCTGCAACCTACATGAGTCTACCAGGCATGACTTCAAGATAATTTGCACTGTCATGCCATCAGGATACAGATGATGTACATCTATAGGTGGCATTTTCATCAGACCCAAGTAGGACATAGCCCTAGGGTGGGACTTAGTTCAGGCAAATGCAGAGGTGATGTTACTGCGTTGGGATCTTTCGGGTATGGCGGGGTGATTATTGCCCCTATACTGAAGAGGGCTGTAATTGGGATTTTTTTTTACCTGTTTTTCGGGTTGTGACTGCTCCTGGAAACTTAGATGCAAAAGGTCTTTTTGGCCACTCTGTCTAGTAAGGTGACTGACTGTGACATTTTCCTTTGGATGTGGTCCTCAGTACAGCTCTTGGGGCTTTTAGATTGGGTTTCTGCAGTGATCTCTACATGGGACTACCACTGACCACTATTTGGAAGTAGCTGATGCACAACGAAGTTTCACCCCTGCTTGGAGGTGTCAGGCACAGAGAGCATAGGGCACCAGTTCAACAGCTGCACCTGTTACTTCTTTGTTTGGTAACTTGGATAGACTTGGACACTTTGTAAAATTTCCTGTATTTCAGTGTCTAAGAGCAGGGTGTTCTCAGTGAAAGGTCCACAGCTCGTTAACTAACTTCCCTCCTAGCGGCTAATACAGCAAGCATTTGTTGATCTGTGTAATTTTCCCATCATCATATTTCTCATTACTGAGTCTTCATCATTATTTGCAGCAAGAGATGGAGTCGTTCTGTCTGAGAGATTCATGCATTTCATGCTCCAAAGACAATGCTGTATTGCCAGTTGTTGGCAGCCCATTGGGCCTGATTCTCAGTTACCCTGATCCTGTGCCTGGGGAGAAAGATAGATTTCAAACATCTTTGCTTTCTCTGTATTCTCAGGACACACAGGGGCCTGACTAATACCTGGTATGAGGTACAACAGTCTCAAATTTGCTTTAATTCATGTTCTGCTTCCCAAGGCTCCCTCTGGGCCCTGGGAAGCACAGAACAGATATACTGTAATACACTCCAGCTATGGTCCCAATACAGCAGATCCATCTGTGGGACTGGGAGCAGGACCAGTATAGATTCCTTTCACTTGTTCTATACTAGCCAAGGAGGCCCTCTGTGTATTCACAAGAGGAGAGTCCTGCCCATATAAAGCCATGTAATGCTTTCAAATCAGCTTAAGGGGAACTTTCCATAGCTGAGAATGAGGTCTGGTGTTTTCAAAGTTGTGCCTTTATCTGTCTCATTATTTTAATAATCATGCAGTGGTGAGTGGTGGATGTTAACATATTTTTTGGAAGACTGAAAGTATAGCAAACTTTTCATGTGATGGGAACAAGGAGACACCTGCTCCATTACTACATCAGACACCTTCTAGCCCTCCTGATGTGCTTGTTGTTACTGTTTCAGGGTAACTGTATCTGTATTCCCCCTCCATGGTTCCTTGACGGCACCCACTTAAGGTTTCCAACTCCCAGCTGTCATCTATTTTGGGTGGAGACCCAGATCTCTCTCTCTCTCCTGACTGGGGTTAGGGAAGAGAGGATTTGTAGATTCATAGATTCTAAGACCAAGGGACCAATGTGATCACCTTGTTTGATCTCCTATATAGAACCATCCATAGAATTTCCCCAAAATAATTCATATCTTATCTTTTAGACTATCTATTTCATCATGACTTTTAATAAAATATCCACTCTTCTTTTTTTCCTTTATGCCTCTTTTTCTGGTAAGGGTCGTGGCAGCAGGTTGGAGAGTAGGGAGGACCAGACCTCCCTTTCTTCTGAAACAGGTTCCAGCTTCTCTTGGAAGATTCCCAGGTGTTCCCAAGCTAGCCAGGAGATATAATTCTTCCAGCATGTCCTTGGTCAGCCTCAGGGCCTCCTCCCAACGGGATGTGCTCAGTATAGTTTCAAAGGAAATCTAGCAGGGGGCATCCTTATCAGGTTCCCAAACTATCTCAACTGACTCCTCTCGATCCTGAGAAATAGCAGCTCTACGCCAATGTTCTCCCAAATAGCTGAACCCCTCACCCTATCTCAGAAAGTCAACCCTGTCACCCTGCAGAGAAACCTCATTTCTGCCACTTGTACCCGCCATCTTGTCCTTTCAGTCATTAAAACATCCAACCTTGATTTTAAAATTTTCAGTGATGGAGAGTCCACCATGATCCTTGGAAAATGTTTCCAATGGATAATTACTCTCATTGTTAAAAATGTATGCCTTTTTCCAGTCTGAATATGTCTAGATTCAACTTCTAGCCATTGGAGCATGTTATATATTTTTATGCCAGATTGAAGATCCCATTATGAAATATTTGTTCAACATTAAGGTACTCACAGACTGTAATCAAGCCACCCATTAATCTTCTCTTTGTTAAACTAAATAGATTGAATTCCTTGAGTCTATCACTATAAGACATATGTTCTAATCCTTTAATCCAGGGATGTCAAACTCAATTCGTATGGCGGGCCACATTTAAATTAAATTCACTTCAGGGGGGCCACGCATACCACACACTACTCTACTCTAGCTTTCATGGTCTACTCTCTGCCGAGAAATCTCCCCGCAGGGTGAAATTCAGCGGCAGAGTAGCAGAGTAGGAATGAGAACAGGCACTCACAGAGTCCACTCTCCGCCGTGAAATCTCCCTTCAGGGTAACATTCGGCGGCAGAGTGCGAGACTCCGACGGTCATTTCCTTTTTCAGACGAGATCTCGTGGTGCTCTGAGCTCATGCGAGATCTCACACGCTTTTCCTGAGCTCGGCTCAGAAAACACTGCCGGCATGGGTAACACAAGCCGGCGAGCCGGATTCGTCCCGCGGGCCGGATAACACAAGCCGGCGGGCCGGATTCGGCCCGCGGGCCTTCTGTTTGACACCTGTGCTTTAATCATTTTTGTGGATCTTCTCTGAATCCTCTCCAATTTATCAACATCTTTCTTGAATTGTGGGCACCAGATACTACTATTCCAGTAGTGGCTGCACCAGCACCAAATACCCAATTATAATAACCTCTCTTCTTCTATTTGAGATTTCCCTGTTTATGCATCCCAGGATTACACTAAGTCTTTTGGGAGTACTGTCACCCCAGGAGCTCACATTCAGCTGATTCTGCCACCCACTGCATAAGTATGGCCTACATTCTTTGTTCCCAGATGAATAAATTTACATTAGGCCATATTAAAACACCTACTGTTTGCTTGCATTACATTACCCTCTTAGTTCTTTATTAATGAGTCCTGTATCAGCTGCTCCATTATCTTGCTTGGGATCGATGTCAGGCTGACAGGCCTATAATTACCCAGGTCATCCTGTTTACCCTTTTTAAAAATTGGCACATTAGTTTTCTTCCAGTCTTCTGGAACTTCCCCAGTGCTCCCAGACTTATTGAAAATCAACATTAATGGGAGGAGAAATGGCATTCTACATCCAGAATGGTATTACCTGTTTTCAAGTCATTGATAACTCAGAAAAAACTGATCTTGAATACTCATGGATCAATACCCTAACAAATAAAGAACAAAATACTGGGTAATTATATACCTTTTCTTAACAGATACAAAGTAACTGATCACAGAACTAAAATTTAATAGTAGCTTAGGTACAAGTGATCATGATTTGATCACATTTATGATGTGCAAACAGAATGAAACCCAGATCAGTAATATATATATACTGGGTGCTTTGATCAGGCCAATTGCATACAGCTGAAAACAATAATGAGCCAAATCAGCTGGGAGAAATATTTTAATCAGAAAAAGGTGAATGATAATTGGGAATAATTTAAGAACACCATATTAGATGGCCCCAAAGGCACAATGGAGGAAGAAGACTGTGCTGGTTAAAAAACCAACCTGATTTAGAGAAGTGACAGCAGCTGTAAAAATAAAAAAAATAAAAATGGAAAAAGGGGATGCTGATAGTAATTAATGTAAATTAGAAGACAGGAATTGTAGAAAATGGATAAATGAAGGCAAGGGGCGCAAGGAGAAATCTATGTCCAGTGGAGTTAAGGATAATAAGGAATTAAAAAAATATATTTGGAACAAAAAGAATCCTGACAATAGTATTGGTCCATTACTAGATGGAAATTGTGACAGGATTCCACTCACCATGCTAGCACTTCCTGCTGGTTGTCTTGGGGATTAACTCCGCAGGTTGGTACACCCTCTCCCAATGGTGACTTGCCCGCTGTCACTTCTGCCCCATGACCCATGTCACTCCAAGGACCATGGTGTCCTCTTCATGACTGTCTTCCACTTCCCCAGTGCCAACTGGGGTGACCTGGGCCCACCCACTTCTCCAGGTCCCGGCCCAGGGACCGTGTAGATGGCAGCCTCCCCTGAAACTCCTCAGTCCCTTTTCCTGGGCTACTTCCCACAGCCCCAGCACCTTCTTCACCCTTGCCTCAAGGCCTTAACCTGCAAATTCCAGCAGCCAGCCAAAAGCTCAATCTAGCTCCACTGGTCCCTGCTAGCAGTGCTGCTCTGTCCAAGTTTCTAGCTACTTCCTCTTCCCATTCCACTAATATCTCTGGAGGATGTTAAAAAGAAGTTACTAAAGTTAGACATTTTTAAATCAGGAGGTCCAGATAACATGTGTTCGAGAGTTTTAAAAAAGCTGGCTGAGGAGCTCACAAGTTTAAGGCTGCAGAGGTCCCTGCCTCACACTGTGATATCCCCAGCAAGCCCTTCTGCCTAAACTAAAAGACAGAACCTATGTTTTGATTTGTTCCCAATGGCTGAGAGCAGCAGTTACAAGTTAGCACACAGCTTTTTCTAAGCAAGCACATTTATTCTTAAGATAAAAAGCCTTACAGAGAAAACATTAAAAGCAATAAAAAGAACCTGCATGTATGCTAAAAGCTAACAAGAGGTCACCCCCTACTCCATCATAGGCTTCTGGTAGGCGTTAGTCCTTCAAAACCCATGACAAGGTTTGTGCCCTTGATTACAAGTTCACTGTTTTTAGATCAGGAATCAGACCATAACTTAAACAGCTCTGGTCTTTAATCTCCATTCTCCAGCTTCAAAAAGGTGGGTTTTTGCATAATCAGGATTGTGGAATTTCCATTAATCACCTGCCAGGGATTCCCTGGGAAATGCACTTAACATTTACTGTCCCAAGTCCATGCTTGTCTGGCACATTTCAATAGACATTTGAATTCCATATATTTCTCAGGTCTCTCATCTGTCACAGTTGCTTCCTGTGGGTCTTAGGAGGTATGCATGCCTGGACAGTGCTGACTAAAGAGGTAGAAGAACAGTGGAGAAGGGAGCATTGGAGAAAAGATGTGAAGAGTTAAAGCATGGGAACAGCAACGGTGGCGTTCCAGACCTCCTGAAGATCTTTGTAGATATAAAGCCAAAAGGGACAGTTGTGATCATATAATCTGAACTCCTGCATGACACAGGCCATAAAACTTCCCTGAATAATTTCTGTTTGAATTACAACAGATCTTTTAGAAAATCATCTAATTTTGATTTAAGCAATTCCTGTGATGGAGAATCCATTATAACCCTTGGTAAATTGTTCCAATGATTAATTACCATCACAGTTAAGAAATTGTACCTTGTTACTAGTCAAAATTGGTCTAGCTCCAACTTCCAGCCATTAGATCTTTTATGCCTTTGTCTGCTAGATTGAAAATCCCTCTATTATCATACTTCTGTTCTCATGAGATTAATCAGTTCCTGACCAGTCCAAATAGGATTGTTGACCTCCTGACATATTATGGGGCATCTTTAAGGAGAGACAGATGATCCTATTGAGGTTCTTCAAGTGGCTGCCAACCCCACTGTAGCTTGACATGGACCAACAAGCTTTCTGTGACATGAAAGAGGTAGTGCTGAAGGAGGAGAAGGTGGACTGGATTTGCTTGGCTCCTTAAAATAATCCTATGGCTCACAGAATGGTGTGGTTGGAGGCCCCCATCAGCCTTCTAAGTCTCATGGGAGGAGGACTGAAGTAGCTACTGTGACCCGTCCATGCCCAGGGTAGCCCACTGATAATGCCAGGGTCAGGGCAGGCTGTAAAAGGAGAGCGAATTCTCCCAGCTCTGGTGGGTGACACTGCGGTCAGACTTCCCAACCAGCCACAAACAGTGCTTCTGATTCCCCCACACTGGTTATCAAGAAGCCACTGTGCAAATACACACAGCCCCCTTTGCTGCATTTCAGTCTCTGGCTCCCAAACTAACACTAGGTCCAGTAAAGAGACCAGTTATTTAAACTCTATGCTCTTTACTAAAAGATTCCCTCTGATCCCAAAGAATCAGCCACAGGACCAGTTCACTATAAGTTTGGATCTCACCCAAAATACCACGCTGCCAGCCAATCCTTTAGTAACTAAAACTAAAGGTTTATTAATAAAAGAAAAACAAACAATATGAGAAGTGTTAAAGGCTTAAAGCAATCAGATATATACAAATGATTTGAAAGTCCATATACATCAGGTTTCTAGAACAATTGTGGAGTTGCAGGCTTGTATAGTCCCTCTGGTATACATCCAGTAACTGGATGAGTCTAAGTCCTTCTGTTCAGTTGCAAAGTGTGTTGATCCAGAGGTGTGTCAGCAGCTGGACAGGAACAAAGACAAAATGGTTTCTGTGGTTTGATCTTATATACCCTCTGCCTCTGGCCATGTGGCTTGTGGAACTTTACAGGAACTCAAATGGAGTCCAGAGTCACATGGGCCAATCCTGGTAACTCTTCAGGTATGCCTTTAGTTTCTTCCTGGGCCTTTGGCTTCTGTAAAGGTCTTAATGGGCCATTAAGTGGGCTATTGTCCTGTGGCCTCTTTGTCTGGGGTGTGTCTTCTACAGCACAGTTTGAAATACAGATATATCAAAGATCTCCATAACTTTTCTCACACATATCACACATGAACACAAGTATTATCATCTTATTCAGAATATCATAACCTTTCTAACAGTACCTGACTTGGCATGTCTTACATGAAACCTTAAGATTTTGACATATTAATGTCAAACAACACAAATGCCCCCCCTCCCAATCCAGTCCGCATGACACCCCCAACGCAAGACTGGTGTAGAAGGGAGTAATCGGAGCTCCCGAATACACCTCAAGGGCCCCCCGAATTGGGTTAGCATGACAGCTACTTACAACTTACAAGGATATGGTTGGAAAGGCACATAACAAGCCTCCTATGGATTTCAGAGAGCCTCCTAACAACTGGAAGACATGGGGTTCTTCCCAAAGGACACTTACCCACAAGAATCCAAGAATTCCCCTGTGCATCCCCTGAGGTTTGTGAGAGTGGTGCTCTGCTTTGTAGACCCCCAAGAGATCCAGATGAAGGGAGATGAGAATGGCACCTACCCTCACAATCCCTCTGATCTCCTCACTATCTGATTCACTAGAAGCAAACTATAAGCTCAAAGATTTCCCCAAAGTGAATTTCAAGTGAAATTCCCAGGACACTCCCATTTATCCAAATATCATGGGGGACATGGATTTTGTTCTGGATTTGGCCACTGTCAGAAGATGGGATACTGGTTAGATGGACCATTGGTCTGACCCAGCATGGCCATGATGATGTTCTTATAATCGAGAGGACAGCCTCTCACCTCAATCACTCCAGCACTGTCCCTTGCAGTCAGAAAGAGCTGAACAGGGTACAACATGCGCAGGCACAGCAGACTCTCCAGCCCTTGTGCTCCTGCAGGCCACCCAGGGAGCACAGTGTAGGACACTGAAGGAGGAGCTATGCAACTTGGCGCTGCATCAGTCAGAGCCAGAGCTATGACATCAGTCAGGTGAAGAGCAGCTCCATGGCAGAGATGCAGAGAGGACGTGAGGGGCAGGAGGAGGGGAAATGCGGCAGCAGCTGGGCATTGGTGACAGAAACTTCCACTGGAGGGGTTGCATGCTGACAGTTGTTTGTGGAGCAGGGGCAAGGAAGGGATTTGGATAACACGGAGTTTCAGATAACAGGGCATTGGATTACTGGGCGTATACTATATATGATTTTAAATTCAAGATTCACAATTTGTAATTCACACTAGGCTGGCTAGTTGTATAAGTCATCCAATCAGGGAACAAAAAAATGCCACGACTTAAATAACCAATTATGAGCAAATGTACAGCATGCACAACAAACCGTTAGCAATCTGCTGAAGTAATTTGATAATAATTACCGATAGTTAATATTTTTTAAAAAAGCAGCAATCTGCTGATAGACAATTCACAAACACACAGAAAGGGAAAATAATTAAATATGTTTTGTTATAAATTATTTACCCAGCTCTTCTTTAAACTGAACTATGGACCACAACATAACAGCACCATAAGCCACTAATATATAATATCATATAGCTCTTATACACTTGACATTACAACCCTTAAGATTTTCCTAAATATTCCAATACTTCATTAAAGTGACAAGTTTGTATGGCAAGAATTTACATGGACATTCCCATCCAATCACCAGAGAAAATAATTTATTTTGCACTTCTTTAAGGAGAGAGAGAGAGATCACTCCCAGTCAGGGACTCCTGTGTGGTTTGATTTAGGGGGAATTTCTAGATATATCGATATGCTTTTCTCCACTGCATTTGTATAACTGTTTCTCTCTACAGACTATGCATGTTTATATTAAGAACATGCTCTTTTCCATTGCTGGCCAGGCTCAGGGGAGTCAAATCAGTAAGGCTGAAAAAATAACAAGCTCATTATCTAGTCAAGGCTTTGTTAAATGGTTTTTATCCTGTGTTGTGAATATCTGCTCAGCACAAAGACATTTTTACAAAGGATGCTTAATCCTATTTCCTTTACATCTGATGGAGAAAATTATAGTTTCTTAAACAGGAAGCAATGGAAATAGAGAGCTGATTTACAATTTTAATGTACAATTCCCAAACATGCTCTACATAGAAAAAGCCTTCTTAGAACTCTACACAGTAAATGTTTTCCTAGATCAAAACTATGCGAGGAGACCTCCTTCCTGCTTTTCCAGTAGTCAGAAGTTATGTTATGGATGCAGAGATTTGGAATTTCATAAGCGCATGAGTTGTGGACTTTTATCCCATCAGCATAATTCTGAAAAATGTACCCTCTGACATTATTAAAAAACATACTGTAACAAATGATGAGTTAGCAGTAATTCCTGAAATCTTCAAGTGTTTCTCAGAAAGGTAATATGCTCTTCTGAGAAACAGCAGATTTTCTTTTGCAACAGAACCTTTTCCTTTGTAGTGTGGAAGTACCTGGCTGCACTATGTACAGGCAATGGTAGCAACTCCAAGAACAACTATCATTTAGAGTGAAAATATACGAAATGGAATTTATACTAAATTTCATTATGTCAAATGTAGAGTGTTTCCTGTGAAACACAGTAAAGAAAATGCTGTGAATGGCTTTTCTGTTCATTATAAGATTGGGTGTGGGTCGATCGAAGCTTCACACTTTGATTAGTTGGGTCCTCAAATAAGATGTCAAGGGAACTCTAATGAGACTCTAGCTCTTCTGAAACATTAATCAATGTCTACAATTCCTCCTGTTCCCTCACCTGGTATATAGCCAGTATTTCTCAAACTGCTTGAGTCTGGGCCCCACTTTTGTCATTATTTCCCACAATTTATGCCACACACTTTTAGTAATTGTAATATAAATGGATCCCCTGTCTTCTTAGCAAAGAAAAGTAAGAAACTGGGAAGCATTTTGCAAAGTAACTAATTTCAAGCAATTTTTTTAAACTGGTCAGTCTATTGCATGTTCAGGGTGGTAGATTCTCAACAAAGGAGGTTTAGATAATATCTGTTAGTAAGAGCAGAATGCTCTGCAGACATTTTTTACTGATAAATAGTACAGCCACATCACTGCTCCAACACCAATGATCTTTTTTTTAAAGCTCATTAATGGATTTCCTTTCCCTACTCCTTCTGCTTTGTCTCACACTAGATTCCTCCCTTTCCCTTCACCTAACGTCAGGACCATGAGAGAACCTTTACCCTCTGTACATGCTGTCATCTGGAATGGTATTTCTGCATCTGTTTGCCTCACTGATGCCAAGAGAGTCTAAATCTTATCCAAAATGTCACATTGTCCCTTACTACACACCTCTTTTCCCTCTATCAGACAGATCATGACTTTTGTTGAGATAACTATCAAGATTTTTTTGTGATTATTTTTTTTATCAATTTTCATAAGGAGACAATTACAAAAATGTAAATGACTTACAGTTTGTATGTGTTTCTAATACCATATGTGTCACAGGCCCTTGAACAGAATTATGGAATTCAGCAATTTTACAATTTGCCAAAACTGTAAGTCTAGGCAATACCAAACCAGACAATACTACATAGACAGAACATGTTAGGGAGGTGGTTATAGTAATAAAATACGAGAACATTTACATGAATGGGGAGGAGGGAAATAAGTTTAGGTCTAGAGGTAGTATGGGGGTCTGGCATTCTTTGCGCTATCTCAACATTTTTATCCAATGTATCTAGAAAGGGGGTCCAACTGTCTTCAAATTCATATAACTGTTATCTGTGGCAATAAGCTATTCTTTCTTTGCCTGCTAAGTTGGACAGGTCCAAATACCACTGCTCTAGTCTGGGCCTAAATTCACATGGTTGGTGATTACTGCAGTCCTCAAAAACCAAAGTCTTTGTGATGAAGTTAAACTCAGTTTAGCAGGTAGATTACCTAGGATATAATTTTTTTGGCCGAGATTTGACTGCTGCAGATGTGCATTATTTTCATTCTTGGGTCCACCTCTTTCCACAGCTGCCTGACTGATGAACATTTTCATAGCATACGCATCCAGGTTCCTTTTTCTTTGTTACAGCACCAACAAACATCAGAGGTGAAGAGCTTTATCTTATGTAAACTCTGTGGTGTCCAATACATTCAGAAATTTTTTTTTTGTTGTATAAAGCATGGCCTGAGATCCACAGAGGCATTTTTAATATTACATAATAAGCTCAGCCACTGGGATTCCTTTAAGGGCTGTGATAAGGCCCTTACCCACGCTTTCACAAGGAACTCCAGACTACTGGAGTTCCTCTTCATTAACATAGTGGACATTGGCTCAGGACCTCTTCATATACATAGTGGAGATGGGCCCAGGGAGTTTATGAAACATTTCTAAGATTCCCCTTAGTTCTGGGTCCTCTGGTCTTAGAGCATTTGGATGAAATTGATTTGTTAGCAAGTGTCTTACTTGTAAGTATTGCCACTATGCCCAGAATGATAAATCATAAGGTTGCTTTAGTGCTAGAAAAGGGACAAAGCTCTCATCACTGGCTAATTGGGAAATCCATATGATGCCCCTGATCAGCCAGTTCTTCCAAATTATAGGTTTGTTCCCAATTTGGTGAAAAGTTCCAGAGGGGTTGCCGTGTTAGTTTGTATACAGCAAAAACAACAAGAGCCCTGTAGCACTTTAAAGACTAACAAATTTCTGCAGACATAAGCTTTTATGGGCTGCATCTGCATCTGATGACGTGGGTTGTAGCCCACGAAAGCTTATGCCTGCAGAAATTTGTTAGTCTTTAAAGTGCTACAGGACTCATTGTTTTTCCCTGATTTGGGTTACCCCAGATAGATGCTTCTGCAAGATGAGAAGAATCAAACTGGTTCCTCTTAGCTAAGATAGTCCAGCATAGGAACCCTTGGAGTCACTTTATTTTTCTCTATTGGACAAAAAGAGGAACTGAGGTGACCATCAGGGGGAACTAGGGTGTATGATAGATCCCAATACTTTCTCCAATTTCATTGCCAGAACTTTTGCCAGTATTTTGCACCACTGTTAGTAGTGAAATTGGCCTACAATTTCAATGTAGTGTTGCATCTTTTCTCTGGTTTGGGGAATAACTAATATTAGGACTTCCTTCGGCATTGGAAGGAGGCTGCCCACTAAAAATGACTCATTAAACATTTCAAGTATCTTGTCAGACTTGTCAGTTCAATTAAGTGTCTCTAAAATTCAGTGGGGAAGCCACCCTGACTGAGGCCTTTTCCCACTTTCATATTCTCATTGCTTCAATTAACTCATCTTCTGTTGGGAGAGCATCAAGTTTTTCACACAGGGCTGCAGTAATTTGTGGTTATGTAATGTTTTTGAAAACCTGAACCGAAACATACGTGGAGAGGTTTGAGTCCCATTTCTACATATTTCTATAGAAATTAAAGAATTCTTTGTTAATATCTTTAGGTGATGTACATAATTTGCCATGTTTACCACAACTGGGCACGATTCCATGCTTAGAAGCCTTTTATTTTATCTGTTATGCCAGCAACTTCCTGGCTTTTTCGCCCAATTCTCAGATGTCCTGCCTGAGTTGATATAGGGTGATTTGCCTTTCAGATCAGTCAAGTTAGCTTTAATTAATGTTATATCCTTGATGTGTTTCTCACTGGAGGCAGCTATGGCTTGCATTTGGCCTGCTGAGGAAATACAGCCCTTGCCTCTGACATCCTACCTGATACTAGCTGAAAGGAGCATTCAATAGCCACCATTGATGTTTGGAGAGTGGTGACTGCATCTTTAATTGTGAGGGTGTCTGTAGCCATCTTTGGAGTAGAGTCAGCACATTCTCATTGTTCTCAGCAGCAGACATGTTGGAGCTGAGCTCAGGGAGTCTCTCTTCTTCTGGATGTGTGGATTGAAGAGGAGCTCACCATTGCTGCTGAGTCCCTACTTAGCCTCAACACAGTTTAAGGTGTGTGTTTTTCAGTTTGTGGAAGGAAAAGGCTGGTGGCCCAGCAACAGATGGGAATGGATGCTGGCAGATTGCCCAGATCACTTAGGAGTTCACTTTGCCATGTTCCGCGGCCCCATCCATACAGTTCTTTATGTGCCAATGAACTATTTTCCACAATGCAATATTCCAAGCTAGCATTCATGTTCTAATTAACAGATAATCGTCACACCTCAGTGAACCTCCTTTGGAGGGAAGGAGCTCCTCCATCACAATTTCTTGAACCACACAGGACATTATTGACCAAGGAAGAACCTCAGGATAAACACTAAAAGCTACTGAGTGAGGGGGAAGATTTTCATTATTTGTTAGACCTCTTAATTTCTTAGGAAATCCTCCATAATCATTAAAGCTTCTGGGTGGAAAAACCAGAACGCACATTCCCTTGAAGAACCCATCATGTGCACAAAGTGTTAAGCAAGACAATATCTGGTTGAACTAATTGTTTTTCTGCTGCTTACGAGTATCTAGCGAACACCCTCCCATCACAGAGCACAGTACTACCCCTGAACCAGCCTGTCAAGAACACTAAAATTATACTCTGAACAATAGGAGACCATTCATATCTAGCAGTATATTATATGTCATAAATCACAGGTGTCCTCCTCTGTTCGCTGATCAATGAAATGAATAGATGGCACATGATTCAGAATTTGAGTACTGCCTCTTCTGCATCAAACTAAGAATTCTGATTTGAATAACCCTCTCCCCTGGACAGACCAAACCAATTAAAGCTAGATGAGGGGAAGGTGCTAAGTGGTGTAATTCAGGGGAAGGTGACAGTAACAAATTCAGATGAAGAGCCAATAAAACCTAAAAATAGATCTCAAGTTTTCTTTTGACAAATGGTACTGCAGCTTTATCGTGCCCATGCTCAATAGAACTTTTTGCTGCCTAAATGACACAATATAAATGTACAGAACAGAAGTCTAAACAATTGGTTTAAAAGCTGTAAGATGTTTCACCTTTGTTCCCAGATGTATTGAATCAGCCAAATACAGACCGAATGTCCTTGTGAGTCCATTCCATGCTGGTTGCAAACAACTGAACCGAGTTTCCAGCAAATAAACAGTCTTTCAAACATCTTCCATGCACTGTAAGCTGCTTTTAACTCTCATCTCTACAAGCAGTTTTCCCGATTCCCTAACCAACAAAGGTACAAATAGCTAGAAAGATACTCCCACATTTCAAAAAAATTGCACGCAAGTTTTAGTTGTCTTAGTCTAACGGGTAAAATACAGATTAATAACTTTGAAAATTTAAAAAATTATGTTTTATTGAGATTAAAATACCTCAGCATTTTCTGGTCAGGAAAATATGGATTTTTAAAAAAATTACTGTGTATCTGTCTCAAAGGGTTGGATTTTTTTTACATGTACAGGTACAACTATTATACACAGAAATGCGAGGTTTGATGATATAATTTTAAAGTGATAAATACACAAACAACACAGAATGTAGCAATAAACTTCAGATTTAAATCCAGCTTTTAAGGCAAAAAATGAGGGACAGGGAAAACATTTTTCTAAATTAGAGCACAATTTAAAAATGGATTTCTCTGAATAGGTACACATTTTAATAGTGGACTTGAAGTACTCAGACAAACTATTTAGCTTGGTATCTCATTCCAATACTGTGTAATACAAAGACAGCAAATAGAAAACTCATCACCTAATAGTACCTGCCTGAGGTCCATCTTGAATATTTGCAAACACAAACTCTTATTGTGATGACTCAATGCATTCTTTTACTGAATACTAGACATCATTGATGTTATTGTGGTATCACCATTGAAAAAGAAAATAATATTGTGTTTAGGCCCCTACAAGGCAGTAAATGACCAGCTAAGAGAGTCACAATTCCAAGACAGAGCTCAGAGAGCTGAACTATCCGTCAGCATCCTCAGACATCACTGTTATTTTACATATCTAATACTTCGGGAAAATATTCTTATAACTATTTTTATATCTATCTATCTAGATATAGATATAGATATATAAATAAATTATTTTAATTCCATTGTTTTTGCAAAGCAAACAAAGGATTTAAGTTGCACAACAGTGATGTTGTAACCTGTTGTACTGTTGAAATTACCAGAATGATTCACAAAAGCAATGGGATTGAGATTCCAGTTACATATTCAAAGGCGTTGTTCAATTGTTTGTGTGCAGCTTTTGGTTGAGGATATGGTTTTACCGAACCCCTGTATGAGTCGGTTCTCCATTCCCTCACATTTCATTTCAATGAGAACAGTGGTCGCCATTAACAAAACAACTGCTTCCCCTATATTCAGAATAATAAATAATTGAAGCAACTGCATGTTAAATATTGCCTTTTTAACAGTGGCCACTGTATGGCTGATTTATCAAAGAAATACAGAATCTGGATTTTGTAAAATTGTGTGTGCCCCTTTTTCTTCACCACCTCCCTCATGCTTGCTCTGAGCATTAGAAACAAGAACTGGTTGAAAAAGATTTGTTGAATCTTTTTTCAACAAAAACAGCTCTTCAATGAATAAAAAAAATCAATTTTTATAGAAAACTGACATTTTTCGGTTTTTGGATACTGAAAACTGAAAAAATTCTGGTTTGGTGTTTTTATTTCCTTATGAAAATCTGAAAATATTCAAAGGAAAATTTTAATGAAAATAGTTTTTTTTTATTTTAATCACAATTTTTCAATGAAATGTGCTCCACACCACCGGGACCAGGTCTATTAGAAATCAGTATCTGTCTCTCTGCAAAATCTCCTTTCCCTATGAAAAAGATTCACCCCCTCCCTCCATTCTCTACTCTGACTTTGAATAAACACTTATGTTTCTTGCTAGCTGCTAACATTAGTGTTAAAGTAATTCTCCTTGATAATTCCATAAAACAAAATCATATTAAGGAGTATTCCTGTTTCTATATGCGTCTTTCCATGTGATTTCAAGCTCCTCAAGTGGAGTAAAACTGGGAGCATAAAAAGAGTGAGAGACTGAGATCTAGGGGACATAAAAAAAAGTGACTTTTCAGTCTTAGCATGAAATCAGGAGACAGCAACCATTCTGAGCAGACCAATAATCTAAGTATCCCAGGTACTTATAACCAGTAATAAGTATTTTATTCCATTCACTTTAATTAGTACTGTAGCATCATCTAAGTATCATCTCTCACCACCCAGCTAATTCAAACAATAACTCACATTACCACAAATACTTCCTTGGGAAATACCTTTCTGTCTTAGCAGATAGAATGCCAGATTCTAGAATGCCATATTTAACACTAGAAAGTCTCTATGAATTTTGTGGATGGTGCTTAGACCAAAAGTTAGGGGATGGGCCAGTAGACAATGAGGCAGAGCAGCCATTTTGCGGGGGACTGGTTGGACAGCCTGAATGAAAGGGGCTGAAAGCTTGTGACTCAGTCCAAGGTATTTAAGAGGAAAACTGAGGCCTGTGCGCTCAGGCAGGGTATTCTGTGGGGTAATATGGAACTTGGATGACTTTTGTTTATGTTCACGTGTTATCTGCTGCTGTTTATGTTAATTTTTAAAATCATATTTTCAGTTTGGCCAACTGATACCCCATCTTGTTTCAGATACTGATGTAAATTAATTTCATTTGGGGATGAGTGCTGCACTTCTCTGAACCTAGGGATGAAAAGAGGGACTGTAGCCTCTTGTCAAGGGGAGGAAGGTTACAGGCAAAATGTAATAGATAGTAATTCAAATTGTTTATAGGTCTTAAAAGTCGCAAACACAAAGACTGTATAAATTAACAAAGGGGAAAAGCAGTCTGGGCTGTGTCTTGCCCTCCAGTTACACCCACAGTTGCCTACGTGTAAGTGGGGGGAAAACATGACTCTTGTTGTCCCATTTTTATTTCCAAATCTGTGGCTAGGAAGAACCATATACAGGAACTCTGGATAATTAGCATTCTGGGCTGTATCTGCATATTGTTTACTTTTATCTTGCTTTGTTTGGACACTTCTTATACAATGTTGGATTAACTTGTTTTGTAACTCTTTCATAAGACTTAGACTTCCGCAACTCCAGTTGTCTAACTTGGTTACATTTCTGCAACTCATTGGTTACTGGAGTTGCCTTGGTCACAGGCAAAGGCAAACAGGAGTTTCTGATGTGTAAGGACCACATCCCTTCTGAGGTTTACTTTGTGTGTCTAGTTGCAAAGCTAGTGTGTCAGCCCTAATGCAGTCTGTCACCATAGGGAGTAAAGTAGGATCTTTCTGTGCAGGTGTGGGAAAAATTAATCCTTGAACAACTTGTAGGGTTTAAGCATTAACACACTCCATCGCTAGAATAGGGGTGACAGAGAACTCTGAAGGTGCATGAGTTTCATGCATTATTGACAAGCAAGCTCAGGGATTGCCTTAAAGTAAATAAGAAACGTAGTTTAGAATCTGTAAGCACTGCACTGCACAGATTTTACAGATAATTAGATTCTGGCAAAACTGATACAGCTAAATCAATCTCTATCATCAATTCACTGGAGTGTGGCTGTACTCTAGAAGTGCAAATGTGAACACAGTAAACAATTTAAGAAGAGGGAGCGGTGAACAGCAATTATTTACACACAGGAAAACAACATCAGCGACAGTGACTTCTGGCACTTAATTTTTAGGGTGACAAGTATTGCAAATTGTCCCACCTGTCCACAGCCACAACAATGGACATCTTTTGCAGGGCATCCTTTGTAGTTGGCCATATACATATCACAGAATCACAATGGAAGCGTGGGGCTGGAAGGGGGGAGCAGTGCTGCTTTGGGCCAGGAGTGACTCCTAGCCAGGGTGCTGGGCTCACCTCATGTGGGAGGGAGTGGAGGGGCAGGGGCAGAGCCGGGAGGGGGGATTGGCTGCTGTGTGGTGCTGCTTGGGGCTGGGAGCAGTGCAGCTCTGGCCAGAGTACCACTAGGCCCAAGTGGGAGTGGGGCAGAGCTGGGAGGGGGAGCAGCACTACTTGGGGCCAGGAGCGGAGCACTGGGCCCATGCGGGAGAGGGGCAGGGCTGGGAGAGGAGAGCAGGCCAGTCAAAATGTGTCAGCAGTCCAGATGCGGCCCTCAGGCCGTAGTTTGGGACCCCGACTTACAGCCTGGAAAAGTTCTTTACAGTAGTAGCACACCACTTGGCAGGAAAAGATAAGAAATACATTCCCTGCTGGCTTTCAGTGCATGGTCACTGCATTAAAAAATCTCATTGTCATAACATCTGGGAGTTGGTCTACTTACATAGCAAAAACAGGGTTCTTAATGTAGTGAAAAGAGCTTTTGAAAAAGTGGGATATCAGGGTAGAAACACAGAATGAAGCAAAGTGGGAGAATAACCAAACTACTGCAACAGAATCACACATCACTGACAGTAATTAGGAAAGAGCGACAGCATATACATCTATTGTAAGCCTGGTTTATGTGTCACACACACAAACATACATTAAAAGAATGTTAAGGTTGTTTTTGCTCCGAACCCTGGAAGCGCTAAAGTACCTCAAAAAAATAATTTTCAATATGAGGAAAACAAGATATTATTCCCTCATCTCATTCTCAGAAATGGCTAAACTGTTTTGGCTGAAACTTTCTAAAAAATTCAGCCCAAGGCAGATACCCAGCATTGAAAATATCAGCCCATAAGTTAAACTTCGGTAAAGTAAATAAGAAATTGAAAATAGTCTTATATTTAGAAGTGTTAGGCAACCTTAACAATATGTTTATCATAATTTAAGAAAAATAAATTGTTGTAGGATTACAGTCTCCTGTGCTTACAGTAGACTCCTCTATGAAATATGAATCTTGAGCCTAGAAGTCTAAGACATTAATCCTGTTCAATTACAGTGACTTTATTTCTGTCATATCAGATTATTTATTGGGGATATTAAAAATTTCAGCTAAACATCAGTCTAATCATAGAAGAATATTATTTGAAAGTTGTACTTGTATGGTGAAGTTAGTCTCTGATTAGTGGAAACACACAAGCCTTTATTCTAAATCAGCTAGAATACAACTGTTCCATAACGGTACAGTGAGGAACTGTCATTCACAGCTCTCATAATCAGACATGATGATTATATCTATATCGATCATATGGGAGATGGAAAATGACAAATTTTAATAGGACATCTTCACAAAAATAAACATGTCTGTGTCTTGAATTGTAAGTAAACAAGTGAGACCTGATTTTGAGATCACGTACCTCAGTTTAAATTGGCAGTAACTCCACTGAAGGCAAAGGAGTTACACTAGTGAGAGGGCTGATGTAAATGAGACCAGAATCAGGCACTCCTTCACTTTATCTGGGGCTTTGTGCGCCACGAATGAGAGCTAATGGCAATGTTCTTTTCCAGTTCCTCTTAAGTAACAGACATCCAGAGAAGGCTGGGGCAAATAAGGGGCAGCGTGTAAGAGAACAACTGAAAATACTAGTGTTGTCGGAGCCCAACTGTCAGAGTCACAGGCAAGAACGTCTTCTTCAAACCAAATGGACAAAGTGTCATACAAATAATAAAGGTGAGCAGGTATCAGTGGGCAAGTGAAGAGTGCTTTAAAGTGTGGTTGCCCTGGCTTGTAACCCCAATTACATCTTCATACCTCATTTATGACACTATACAATGCTGAAACCTGAGAAGTAATGATGGGAGGGAGGAATAGCAACTGGCCATGGGTGGCTTGCCTAATGGTCAGAATGGGAGGCTAGCTTAATGGTTGGGATAGAGGTAGCCAGGCCTAGTGGCTGAGTCAGGAGCCAAGTTATCAAGTCCAGGGAGAGAGCTGGAGCCAGAGCCAGGGGTCCGGGGAGTGATTAGATGCTCCTAGTCTGGGGAGTGAGTCAGAGCTGAAAGCCAGAAACCATAAGTCAGGGGTCAGAGCTGTGAGCTGAAGCCAAATACCAAATCCAGGGAGCAAGCTGGAACCAGAAGCCAGGAACCAAGAGTCAGGGGTCAGAGCCAGAGTATCAGCCAGGGTAGGGGCAGGAGCTAGGAACAAGGGCCAGGAACTGGGAGGCAGGAGTAGGAAACCAGGAACAGAAGCAAGGAAAAGAAGCAGGAAGGTAGGAGCGCAGCTCTGGAGTGAGGGCTAGGAGCCAGAAGGGAGCTGAGAGCAGGAACAGGAAGCAGGACCAGAAAGACAGCTCTGGATGTGGACACTACTGAGACGCCAGGAACCTAGGGCTGCCCCTGGGTTTAAGACTGTGCCTGCTGGAGTCTTCAGCCAATCAGGAGGCTGAGTTCATTATCTGAGGACAATGAGCAAGGTCTGGGTTCAGCTGTGGATCTCTGACAGTGGGTCTTAAACTCAAATCTATGACATCCTGTAAGAAAGCCAAAAGAGCTGGAATGCCTCCTTTTCTAGTATTAATCTCTTTATTGTGACACCAGCTACATATTTTTATTCAAACTCTTGTGGGCTCCAAGACAGAGGAAAGCTTGCAGGAGGCTAGGAGAATGTCTGTTACTTAGTATGAACATCCCATCTTGTTTAAGACTTGCCACTCAATAGTTATGCTGTCAACTACAAGTAACTGGATTGTATCAGAGCCTGGGACAGGAGATCCTGCTTGCTAGGAAAATGGAGTGGAAACCTCCCAATATCTTCATCCCTTGTGAATGATTAATAATCACAAGGGTCAGTTTGGATGACAAAAATGGCTGTTGACGTCTCATAATCAAAATCACTTCTTCAAGTAGCAAAGGAGGGCAGAAAAGCATGGAGAATATTTGAGAACAGTGTTTCCAGTGACCTTTGGTCTGCCTCCCTGGTAAAGAAGAGTTGTCAGTCTGCTCTCAATTTAGCCAGTCCTTTCTAAAGTAGTTCAATAATTTGTTTTGATGGAGGCTTGGAGAGAGGGGAGGATGGGGAAGAAAAACGTTTCTGCTCGCTGCTGCTCCAGAGTAAAATGGGATTCCAGTGATAACACATGGAACATGGAACTATTCCTCTCCTTTCACCACCAAAGTCAGAGAACCTGGTGCAAAGGTGGAAGGGATGGGCCCACGCTCTGTAGCAGCACAGACAAATCTGATAGCTTCAAGTACTTACAGGAAGAGAGATGAAGTTCAAATATCTCAGACAGAGGGAACAGTCAAATTCTAGAAAGATTAAACATTTTTTAAAAACTTTTCCCCTCCATGCCTTACTCCTGGACATTTCTTTCCATGAGGCTAAATCCAGTCTCGAGGCTAGATCCTGTTTGATCAGGAAGTGAAGTCTGACAGTTGTGAAGAGGATAATCAGCAAGAGCTCAGCTATCTTCTACCTCCTGCAGGAGAGAGGTCCAGGCCCCACAAAAGATAGCCAGTAAGGAGAACTATCAAGAGGGGCGAGGGGGACTAGAAGTCCTTGGGGATTGCTTTTACGAATGGTGGGTAGGTGAAGGACTGATGTTGGGGTTACTTTTAGCTTCATCACCAGGACAAAAAGCAGCTGAACAGGGAGTGGGAGCATAGGGGGGATCCAATGTCTGGAGGTGAATCCAGCCATTTTTGTGCATCATAGCAACCACACAAATTCTTTCCAGTCCACCCATAACAAGGAAAGAAACCTTTTAAAGAAACAAACATAATTTAAAAGTGCTTAAATTTCCCTGTGTGTATGGCATTAGAATCTTGCACAAGTAGTCATGATGGAGAGATGGTGTTGCTTTTGTTTGTTGGAGGAAAAGAACAATTCGATCCCAGAAACTTAAAAATACAAACAGCAATACACAAAATGCTGAGGAAATTAACATCATAAGAATAAGCAACAATATGGAAAGGCCACCATTAAAATGAAATGTAAGACAACTTTCTCCAATCTTTCTACTAATTGTAAGTTAACAATCCCGTTAATATTTAGCCTGCTGGCTGGGTTCCTTCATGGCTGGTCCTTTCTGGTCTGCTACTTATAGCAGGTGCTATCAAAGGATGAGAAAAATATTGTTCATTCTTAATCTACCCATATTAGATGCACCAGATTCTATGGTACAGTGCCTAGATACCACACTGATAGGTATCGTATATACAGATGTAATAATAATAAATGTTACACTGTTACTCAGTGCTGCTACTGATAATCTTGCTTTTTCACCACTGGCAAGAAGCTAGTAGCTGCAAAGATGCAACACTTCTATATAAGTGTTAATATTTAATATTACCATTAAATAATGCTATTTGGCCTAGTTATAAGCAAGTATACACATAGATCATGGAAAGCATAAGTACAGGGCTTGAATAATATCTAATTTGACCTTTCTATACAATTAATGGGAAAGTGGTTGGATCCTGCCATCTTTGTAAAGTAAATTACTTTGGACTATCTCCAAAAGTAGAAACAGGATTGTTCCTTCAAAGCCTACTTTAGTCTATAAGCTGGAGGCCAGAAATGGAAATAGTTTTCTGTAAGTGTGGGACTGGAGTCTTTCTGCTATGACTTCTTTTTGACTAATCAAGATAATTTTAAATATAGTAGGAGGACTTACTATTCTAAGTCTGTCAGCTAATCAAAGATGGCTACCATGAAATGGAACAAATCCAGGACTTTGGAAAGAACATAAACTGTGTACCAGAAATGTGTGGATAAATTGGTAAACAATTTAATGTTATGCATTGGGCTTCAATGCTACCATAGCACTAAATGAGTTTTTGCTAATGTAACATCTGTTCATTTCAGTCAGTTTTCAACAGTGCGATGAGATTCTCTGAGAACATGATCAGGTGGGAGAGGAAAGGGGTTAGAAAGGAAAACATGAAGCAGGGAAGGTGACCTGTCAGCTTCTTCCACTCTTGCTGAAGTTAATTGAAATCCTTGGCAATCAACATTGCCACTTTTTGCAAACTAGGATGCTTATCTGGAACAATTAGACAGTGTGCTAGGATCTCACATCTGATCAACATAAGACAGCCTCTACAATATATTCATTTATTCAATAAGTGTCAGATTCTATCACACACTACCTTTTAGAATAATATAAAAAAGTCATTCCATTTCCAACATTGCATTTTTAAAAGAAGCGGGCTTGATTCAACCCTGGGATATACCAACTTCTGGCAGTGAGCGTCAGGGCTGCGCCACCCCCACTGGCTGAAAATCTACCTGTGGCAGTGCAAAGCAAGCCTCTCTTGGGAAAGCTCCACCATCCATAAAGCCTCAAACACAATACTGCCCTTTCATTGTAGAACTAGTGAGATAAAGGATGGCGGTACAGACAACACAGCCTTCCTCAAGTGTGACTCTACAAGTCCCCTGTGATGGTGGAGTAAATCAAGCCCAGGGACTTTTTGTTTTTGGAATGGTAACAGCTCAGTGTTACAGAGCGGAAGTATCATTCAATGAAGTCCAACTGGAGACTGGAGATGGAATCTCAGTGCTGGTGCCCACCCTACTGGCCTCCTTAGGGCAAAATAAGAAAGGGGGGGGGAGGCCAAGTTCTTAAGGAACTCAGGTCAAAATGATGAATAATTCAGTTACAAGCAATTTTTTCTGATCTTGTTTGTTTCTCACAAAACATACCAGCATTTAAGTGATAAAATCCTCTGATCAATGAGTTTCTTCTATTTTGCCGTCACAAACAAGATTTCAAAGTCTAGTAGTGATCCTTCCATGTTTTGGCAAAACAGCAATTTGCTTTGTCATGCACTTGCAAGATTTATTATTCCAGGTCACCAAACTGTTTTGAATGAATGTTTAAATTTGGCTGAAATTTAAGAACACAATGAGCTACCCTTGCAGCAATTTACCAGTAAGAAGTCTAAAATAATTTCCTAACTTATGCATGACAGAAAATGTAATACAGTAAATGATGACAGCCTGACCCAAAGTCTCACATAACTTTCTCCATTCCTATTGTGAAAACTAATTTGAAAAGGTATAACTTTTTTCCATTGTCATGGACTTTTCTTTATATTTACTCATTGCTTCAATTACATGTTTCTAGGAGATCTGCTCATAAAGTGCTAAAATCATCAGGTAAGATTCATCCCTGGTATAACTCCATTTAAGTGTCCACTGAGTACAAAGTGAACTAGCCGCATGTGATTTTGGATACTGTGTTCAGTCAATACACTTGATTATTTAGGGTGCATTTTCTTGCCCAGGAATTCAATAGCAAAGCTCCTATTAGAATCAGAATCTGCTAGCCTTACTAAAGTTGATTAATTCTTATTTTGTGAGTAACACCACTGATTTCAATTTAGGTTACCTTTGTTATCAGATGGTCAATCCCTTGCTCCCACCAGTGAGTGGTTACTCATATTAGTTGTTCAAGTGATTAAATGGGATACGAGTGGGAATAGGGAGTTGAAAAATTGGCCTTTGCAGAGTAATGTGCAACTCACTGTAAATAATGATGACAGAATTTGGTCCTTACCTGTGTTGTTATATTTAACCAGACTTTCTTGAATATAAAATGTAAAGCAAAAGGAGATTTTTTGAGGTAAAATATATTTTAATGAACTGATGAAGCAAAAGTATCATACACAAATTCTAGATGATCAGAATATTAAGGTGTTAAGAAAAAACAAGATAAAAATGTACCCGACTGAATGTAGCTATCAAAGGAGTTGGCAGCAAATTTTTGCATTTGTGCACCAAATTTTTTTTAGGGATCCATTTGGGAAGTTTTCTTTTATCTCAGAAGAGGGACTAAAACTCCTTATCCACAAACTTTCAATTTGTATGATTACACACCTCCCACTAAAATCAAGTCAGTAAAAACCGTATGTTACTCTTTGAAAACGTACTCTTTTATCATGCAACTCCACAGGGCTCAGATACACTGGTAGAAAGAAATCCACGTTGACATACGGATTTAATCATTTTCAGTGCAGCTGGAGATGAGCGTCAGTGTGATGATGAAAACAATGAGAGTTCTGTAGCACTTTAAAGACTAACAAATTTATTTTTTGCTGGCATAAGCTTTTGTGATATAGTCTATTTCTAAGCTTCAAAGCAACAATAAGTTGTTTTCTCAAACTGCATACTTTCTTGAGAAGCAGCTCAAGAAAATGGGGGCCAGTGACAATGATTTGTGAAAACTTCATTTTAACTTTAGGGTCTACAGAACCTAAAACTACAGGTGTTCAAAATAAATCAGCTGCCACCTCCACCTCCTTCAGATTTCCCTCTTCACATCTCACTATGGAGATATTTTTTGTACACTTTATTCCACTGGAAATGATCAGGGGATTTCAGAAAGATCCAGGTCATCTAGACATGGGTCTGTGGAGCCAGCTGAGCTGCCTATTTCTTCTTTTCTCCTCTCCTCCCTACTTGAGATAGCTGAAAAATCAACAGCTGTGACAGCTTATGACACTTGAGGGTAAGCTGCAGTACCCAGGTGACAAATTTTGCAATATATTAATCCATTAGGAGCTGCAGGACTCTGGCTGCTGACTCCAGCTGGCCCTATGTCTGACTAATCCACTGACCAGGCCAGTCCATAGCTGTGGCACTATCTATGGAACATTCTCTGTTTCGAATGCCATGAGTTGGCTGGGATGTAAATGTCATTATTTCTTTGCTCATTTACTGGATGGAATAAATTCACTGTGACAAGTTCCAGAATAAGGTCTACTGGAAATTCCTGATGAGATCCTGTGCATATTGGCCTTGTCATAGCAAACGGAGGTAGCTGCTAATGGCTATTTATACCTTCCTTGCATGTTTCTCTATGGCTCTTAAGGGAACTGATCCAAACTCATTGAAGAGGCCCCAAAAGCCTTGTTCAGACCCTGTATTAACCTAAAACTAAATTATGTTCAGACTCAATTCAATTAAGATTGGCTGATGAAACTCATTGCAGCAAATTACTTAACCCTTTGATTTGTAGTTGCTCTACCATTGTGATGCCCAAATTTGATTTCTTCCTATGGCAAACACAACTTAAGCAGTACTGAAAACAGTGATTCAAAAATAAGCAGAGGTAAAATTTGTGGGTTTCTCTACAATTTAAAAATGGTTTCCTCAAAATAACAGAAGAGCCCATGTTCTCAATGTTTTAAAATAAACCAATAAATAGAGCACGGGATTTTTCAATGTTTTCTTACTACAGTTTAGCCTCCGAATGTCAGCTTCTCTTACATTTAATCCTATTCTCCTGCAAGCATACACAGATCATTTTAGACATATCCCACTGTCTTAAAGCAATAGTGATGTTCTGATTAGTAGCGCCCAAATTCAGCCTGGAAATAATCTATTTGCATAAATGGTGAGGATTTTGATTTGCAGCACACAGTATTTCTAAAACTAGTTTAACTGCCCATCAGTGTCATTTTGACAAGATCATTCTTATTCTACACAGATCTTTATGTTAATAACAATATGAGCACTGAACCAAAACCCCAACTCACAGACATTTTCACAGAAATTTGCTGCAACACCCTTAACAATAAGTCCCAACATCAAGCCTCATTATACTTGGCAGCAGTATATAAGTTTCTCTATGAAGAAATCCCACAGAAGTTATGATGTTAACCACATTAGCTAAGATAATACTTTAGGAATATAGCAGATAATATGCTTGTCTTGCTGAAGGTTCATAACCCCTATTAATGCTAACATAAGTTATCTGTACATCACAAGAATACTATGGCCCTGATCTACTCTCATACTAATATAAGTCTGGGGGTAAGGCCACTGAATCCAGAATAACTCCTTTGAAGTCAATGAAGCTACGCTGGGGCAGTAGTTAAAATAGATTGAAACAAGATGGGGAACTCCACTATGTCTTCTCATAGACTATAGACTATCTAATCAGATTTCAGTCCTCATGTGAAACTGGACACTGCTAAGTGGAAATCCAGACTACAGCACTGCTATTGGGATTTGTGTATGGAAAGCAATGGAAAGGCAATTTCCTCTAGAACAATTGGGTGACTCCATCCTCAGTGTGATTTTTTTTTCTTCTGTGTCCATCTCTAATTCATGACTTTGTTACAGGACAGGAAACAGGGATAGTTATGTTGTCACTCAAATTTCCCTCACTCAAGCTGACTATCTTGCCCACATTATGCAGCTATTAAGTATGAAAAAAGACAGCAGCTCACTGAAGGGTGGAATGGTTTAATAATAGCCTACAAGCATTTATGCAATGACTATAAGGTTACTTTGGTTTAATTAAAAAAAGGGAGAAGAGGGAGAGATTGACTTAATTGAACCAAGTGGGTACTACAGACATTACTCTAAAACAAAGGGAAATTGATTTTTTTGCATAAGTTTTTTAAAAGTTCTGAAGAATTCCATAGCAAGGATATAATTCTGTATTAGATTATTTTATTTATTTATTTCCCCCCTGTTATTGCCTGTTTTTGCATTTTAAATAGTACTGGGATGGTTTCAAAAGCAATTCTGTGGATGTCTAATTAGATATTTCATACTAGTGTGTGGCTTAAGGTAACAGTGATAATAAAAAATACCTCTAAGAAAGCAAGCATGCTCCAAACATAAGTAAAACGCTTCAGGTAAAGAGCGTGTAAGAACTCTCCTAAGGTGCTGTTTCTTTCACCTGGGTAAGGCTGACTTCCTTCTGTTTCTGAGTTCAGGTGTAAAATAACTGCATTTCAAACTTGAAAAACAATTAATACAATACTTACCAACCCTCTCTACCTACTGTTAAAGGGAGTAATTAAATTTGTATATATTACAGCTCTTTAACGAGCACCAGCTGCTCAATCACAAGAAAATAGCTTGAACAAAATCCAAGTGTTCTGTATTAAAGATAAAATTGTAGAATGTTGTGTTATTTCTAAAGGAAAACCTCTTCGGCTCTAATCCTGCAGAGTCCACCTACATATATCACTTAGTGGGATTGGGGCCATTGGAAGGTCAGTAGAATGTTCAGGGAATACTCAGGGATATTCACATAATAAATAGCCATCTGCATTTCCAGCAAAATTCTCCAAATAGTAGTGTATTTACAGTTATAGTAATAGTTACTTTATGTAAACAGCACTGATATCACAGTGTGTATATACATAATACAATCCCTTATTTATTTCCCACCAAATTTTACTTGCACATAAGCATATTAATTATTAAGCATTTCTAAATTGCTAATCACTATAGTATTTAGATGTCACAGATTATATCTTTGAATAATTTAAAGTGATTAGAACATGAAGCAAACACTGACTTGAAATAAATGTTTGCCATTGTACTTCATTCATTCTAAACATCAGGATCTTTCTGCCTTTACCTATGGATTACCTTTTAGAAACACATCAATAACCAGAATTACCAGTCTTTACCAAGCGGTTTGATTTATGGATTTGATTTCTTCTGGAAAATAGATGTATAAATTTATCTTGTGATCCATTAAACGAAACAGCTAGTTGAAGATCAGTCACCTCTTATTTGTATGTTTTTGGACTAATCCAAGAAAAAAAATTGGCTAATGACTGCCAAAGGGCCCATTATTTTGTTCAGTCCACATGGACTTACTCTGGGTTATGTCTCCAGATGTTAAAGTCCACTGAAGTATTTTCATTTTCATGGATTTGAATCATTCTTGTGATATGCAGTTAATCAGGTTATTTTTTACATTTTCTCTTCTTTTGCAGTGGCTACTGAATGCATTCTATTCATGGATGTCAACACATAAGAACCACAAAGATACATACTGCTATCTACCAAGAGGAAATGAAATAAAAAGTTAAAAAGTACTCTGACATGGAAACTATCAAAGACGACCAAGGTTTGATATATCAAAAGAAAAGGCAGCATTAGGGACACTGAACTCAAAGTCAAAATGAAGGAGCGGGAGATCTGTTTAATGAATTATTTAGGCCTTTTGGTGTAGGAGACAAATTCTATTTATGTGGCTTTTAAAATAGTGGGGAGAGGGTATTCTCTGTGGCTTTTCAGGGGAGACATTTTGGGTCAGAGAAATGGTTTTGTGAAGCATGATAAAGAGTTTAGCATACAGTGCATAGTATTGTTTGGAAAGTCACAATGCTGGTCTAAACTGAGTCTGAGAGACATAAACAGCTAAGTCCCCACTGAATCTACATGCAACAGTTCTAACAGAAAAACTGACGAGAAGCCTCTCACCAGCTGTGTGGTGTCATTCTCAGTTGGAACACATATTCTGACAGAGAAGTGTCAGCATATTCAAATAGAAAAGATTATTTGATCATTACCTTAATGAGAACTTGAATGTGTCCTGTGGCTTTTGAGGACTTGTAGTACCAAAAACTCATCATACAAGCTGTGCTTGACTCTCTCCACCTGCAGCTCTTCAGATGGGCCTTTTCACCTCTTAAACCTACTGGAGTAGCTTCAAGATACAGGAATGTTCCTAGAATCAAAAGTTGTATTTTATGAAGAACTGTTTTAGACTTTAAAAACTCAGCAGAGCTAATGCAGAGAGGTATAAAGCATACTCCCATGGCACACCCTGTACCAGCCAAATCCACTGCACCCAAGTAAGAGTGGGAGATGGGCTGTCCTTCTTCCTCTGCTCATGTTATACCAGGAAGAAGGTGGGAACAGCTTAATTTTTCACAGAGGCCACACAGGAATTCTGCTGGGGTCAGCCTCTGAAGAGAGAGGCTGAATCGGCACATTTTTCAGCCATCCTGGCCACATTCTCTTTTCCAAGAGCATTACATACTTTTCAGGCTGTGTTAAATGGCAGAGTTGTAGATGTTTTCCAGTGCAGTAACCTTGCCCCCAGTGTCAAGTCTACCAGCATAAGTAAGCATAAACCTTTATGCTAGCTCTCATGCTTGCAGAGAATCTGGCTCATATGCGTTTATTGCTCTTTACCCCTAGGTTGCAAATAATTGCATCATTTCATTTTAAAGTTGAATAACTATTGGAAGGTCATAATTCCTGAGGGAACCATTTCTAACATGTGGCAATTCTGGAAGAATGTCACATCATGCATGGAACACTGATAAATCTGAAGGTGTGTTCGTATGAAAGATAATCTCCAAAACAGCAGATTACACCTATTCAAAGCTAATTCTGGTAGGCAAAGTGGCCAACCAACCCTCAAGACCTTTGTATCTGTGTGGATCTACTGGTGTCCAGAGTGAATCAGACTGGTTCAGACCATCTGTATTCTTCGGTGCAAAAGCATTATTCTGCATTTCAAATTAAGTCCCCAAAAGATCCCACATGAATAGTGATGCTCAAATAACATCTCAGGAGCTGATGTGGCATGGCACCTGAGTTCTGCATTTCTTTCTCAAGATGACATCCAATCAAATAGATATTTCAATCAAAACACATAATAAACACAATAAGATTTCAAATTCAATCATTTTTTGGCTATGCAAATAATACAGTTGCAGTTCAAATAAATGTAATCATAGATAAACAGCACATTGTTGATCAGTGTATAACTGCATATTTATTGCATTTTATATTTGAATTATGGATAAAAATCCATTTGAATGAGGTGGGTTTCATAGATATTTGCCATAATATTACGGACTGAAAAATATATCTTTCTATTTGAGACCAGGCAGATGTTAAAAACTGAACATCAGCAATGTCTTTTCCTGAAGAAATGCCTTATTTTAGTAAAGCATTAGGCATTGAAAAGAAAAGCATTATTTTGCACACACAACTGGTAATATTGTGCCATCACAGTCATCAACATAGAAACTTTGCAGTACTATAAGAACCCCCAAAAGCATGAAACCATCATGACATCACTGTATGCTGGGAAGGAAAGGCTAGGGAGAGACTGGTGTTGGAGGTGCCAGTGGGAACATGAAAGTCTTTTTATCATTAGAAAAATGACTGTGTAAAAAAGGGCAGGGGCACTTTCTTACTCAACAGAAATGCACTCATGCATTTACAGACCGATCAGACTACTTTAGTGACAAAAGTTTTTACTGACTTCTCTGCAGCTAATAAAGCTATGACAGAATGAGCTGAATTCTGGTCTAGCTCTTTCATTATCAACACAATTATTAAGTGCTGCAAATTCAAATTACAGGGCCAAATTCTACACTCATTTACACCTGTGTAGTCCTATAGAAGACACTGGGTAGGTGAACGTGTCATGTTCACAACATACACACAGAAAAGTTAGATAAAAACATAAAATATTCTTGCTAGAAAGTTGTAACATTACTACTACTTTATCTCTTAGACTCCAGAACAATAACACACAAGAATCCCAAAACAGAGACACAAAGCAAGCTGCTTCCTAAAACAGAGAGGCACAACTCAATCTACTTTACTGTAGGTTGCTTTCTGCAGGTGAACTGCTGCTAGACCCAGATTGCATGCTTCCCTTCAGAATCCCTTAATATCCAAGCAGGACCACGAAAACCCATGGGATTTAAAAAGACAGTTAACAATTTCAGCAGTTTTTAATGCATCATAGAAAGGTGCATTCAACATAGCACAGATGTAATTGAGAGCATAATTTCAAAACTATGGAGTAACTGCTGAGATCTAACCAAAAGCAGAAATTTGGGCTGCAGAATTTGTTATTACTAATTATGTATGAGATGAGAAAAATAGATCTTTCCTTTTAGATTCCTGGTTAAATATGCAGGGTCAGCAATTAGAACAAGTATTTTTTATTTGTATGCTGTGAAAATCTGATACAAAAATCACCAAAGAACAATAAACCCAGAACCCAAAAATATTTTTAAAAGCCTCTTTTCAGGGTAGAAATGGACTTTTAAAAAGTCAAAAGAAAGAGAAGGGCAAATTATCCGGCCCACTCCATCTCTTCTGTGCATCTTCTTACTTCTTACTCATATCATCAGTGGAGGGTAGCCTGCTTAGATAATGCCTAATTTTAGCACTAGGTATACAAATCAGCTTCATGGTTAATTAGCCCTGCCTATACCATCCACACAAGTTTCCACAAACCCCTACCTCTTTTTCTACCCACAATTGTCCAGTAAACTCAGGGCTTCTTATATTCAATCTGTACTCCTTCTACAGTCCTTCCAATCCAACCTAGCAATTCCTTCTGGCAACTGCTGAATTCAAGTCTCATGACCTCTGTGCAATCTACAAGGGTGGAAGATTTGAATTCAGGGTCATTTGGGCGTTTACCTAAAGGAAGCTCCCTAGCTCTGTAATGGGAACTTCAAAGATAGGAGTTGAAGCTGAAGTCTATTCAATGGATGTTGGAACAGAATATGTGCCTAGGTATTCTTGACCAAGCAAAGGGAGACATGAGAGAAAGTTTTCTGGAAGTTGTGGTGAGTCCATTGGCTACAGGCAGGAGAGGAATTTTGGGGCAGTTCTTATTTCTCCAAACAGCTTTGTTCCTCCCTGATTAGCATACACCCTTTAGAGATGATTTAACATCTTAGAGAGAGATTTTCTAAGGCACAAAGACATATAGGAGGCTCTGGTACAGCTGACTTTCAATGAGAGCTGAGAACCTAACTGCATTTTCAAAAATCTCCTCAATGTATTAGGTAATTCCACCCCTTCTCAACAGCATGTTCTAATAATACTAAGCAACCACTTCCAGTAAAGAATGAAAAGCTTAAAATAAAGTTCTGAATATTCCAGCATTATGTGCCTGACATGAACTAGGGTACTCTGGAAACGAGATCTGACTCTGCAGGAGTGGATCCTAATGGATCTCAGAGTGTAGTTGGCTCATCCTTAACCAAATGTCTTTCTTGCCCAGTAACAAAATGACTTACTCCTCACATACAGTATTATTTAGAGAAAGGGCAACTGAGAATCAAAGTTTTCTGATGCAGAGGCATTCTAGACCAATAATTAATATTATGTTTTGAAACCAATTACGTTTCATTTATTAATAATTACATCCTAATTAAGTAGTTAGAACCCTCTTTTTGTCTCATGGGGAAGACATGAAAAGCTTAGTAGACAGGATTATAACCCTGTTCATGAATTGACAACGTACCAATTCCATTGCCAAGCGTGTGGTCCCTGGGAGGTCTGAGACTTTGAGGGGAGCTGACTCCCAGAACCCAGTCGAAGTTGTCAGCCAGGGAATTTTGCCAGCCACATCTGCCTTTCTCAAATGTGCAGGAAGTACCGCATTCATTCTCATCGGTATTATCGCCGCAGTCATCTACAAAATTGCAGCTTTGTTCAGGTCTGTAACACTTGCCATTCTGACATTCCCAATAGCCATGTGAGCAGGAGCCTGAAAAGAAAAGAATAGGGGTATGCTAGTGAATCACACTTTAGTGCCTTCCAGGAAGGTTACTGGAAGGTTACATCTGAGACAGTTTGATATTTAGGAGGAGGAGGGTGGTCCACAGCATTTTTTTAAAAACTCTTTGGTCCCTGTGAAGTGCCAATCCATTATCAGTTTATTTCTTTTGTGTTTTGTGAAGAGATGGCCTAAATAAATGACTGTTTTCCTTGTAAAGCCTTTGAGGGCAAGCTCCAGCCATGCATTCCTTCACGAACAAAGCTTTCTAGTCTGACTTAATTGCTGACATTTTCCTTTCATGTGGTATAGGATTAAGCCATTTCATTTTAACTGCAAGGTTGAGTTTAGTTTAGTAGTCCCAATTTAAAAAGAAAGGGAGAAAAATCCTTTATAACGTAACTATACAGTTTTGCCTTTTAGTGGACTTTTCTGCAAGCTAGTTCAATGGGGTGGTGCTGTACTTTTTGTGTATTATTCCTGGCATTGCTGAAAGATAATTCTGCTATTGTAAAGCCTGGGCATTATAGGACTCATTTCACAGGATCCATTTCCAAGCTTCATGTTTTCATTTCAGATCAGTTCCTGAAATACTTTGGCTAGAAGATGGTCCCTTTAGCACATCTCTCATCCAGAAATAGAGACAGACATGAAATTAAAAAACCCCCAAAACAAAGAAACCATTGTTTTCCCAAACTAAGATCCTGATCCTGCCAAAATGTATTCATGTAAATAATTTCACACATATGGAGGAGTCTAAGTTAAATGATTGTGCACATGTATGTAAAAAATTACTCACATGACTGCAGGATTAGGGCTAATTGTTGGTAAAAAGCAAAAAAGTTGGGGTTGGTGCTGCTTTAAGCAGGGGTTTGGACTAGATGACCTCCTGAGGTCCCTTCCAACCCTAACCTTCTATAATTCTATGAAGAACAAAGTTGAAAATATTGATTTTCCACTATTGCTATCCAAGTTACCAGTGAAGACTTGTGAAAAGGCTAGACTATTCTAAGGAGAACAGAACAAATGGTGTATTCACAAAAGAAAAAATAAACTAAAGAGATAGAGTACACAGCGTAGTGGAATACTGCTTACCACCAAAATTCAAAACTTTCATTTCAAGGCTATACTAAAATCAGTTCTCAGAGCATCCTACCTCTTCAAAGTTCTTACAAGACAAAAAGCTTCATGCAATATTTTGTAATAGATAGGGAGTGAAATGATTTCACTTCTTTAGTCCGTGATGACCACTTACAACAGGGTGGGGTTGATTGCTTCACAACCACTGCTGTTTGCTAATCAGATAAGATAACGTTTACATCCTTGGGTGGGAAATGAAGGTGGGTGGCAAAAAAACCTAATAGATTGATTTTCAGAGGTGCTGAACACCTTCAGCTTTCATGGACTTCAGTGAGAGTTGTGGGTACATCTGAAAAATCAGGGTTGAGATCTTTTCCTTTACATAGGAGACCTTAATTTGTTGTCCCCCACACCTCAGTTAAACTGAATTTCAAACATATTACACCCCTGATATCCAGGGAGTCCCTCTAATTAGGAAAAGAAATAAGACAAGGGTCCTTTGCTGTGTGGAAGTGTTGGAAAGACAGAAAACTACAATAATTTAGAGAAAGGTAAATAAGTGCCACTCACAAACCATTTATAGCATGTCCTTGTATCCAGGCTCATTTCAGAAAAGGGTTCTCCAAGCAGGACTGACTATGCAACTAAGTGGGTATATTTCCACCTTGCCCTTTCAAGGTGCTCTGCTATCAAGGATCCATCTCCAAATAACAAAACAAACAGGAGACCATGCAAACTCCTTAAGTGCCCCGCTTCCTATATGACCCAAGGGAGAGAACCAGCCATATTCATTTAAATAAGCTGCTGAGCCACAAATCCTGTAATATGTAGTATTCACTGGAGAAAATATAGTGTAGTATTGGAAATCTACAGGGAATGTTACCAAAATCAAAACAGTCTTCACCAAAATTGGTAGAATTTCCTCAGGGATTTTAGCCAGGGTGCCAAAGGAGTTGAACTGCAGCAGTTCCGGTTTAACTAGTGTAACCCACTTGGCCCTGTTTCTATTATATGTATAGTGGTGTTGATAGATTCCAAAGAGAGAATCCTATCCAGACTTGCTAAGTCAAATCTTATTCTATGGGGAGGAGCAGGAACTTTCCAGGGGCACAGGAGAGTTTAATAAGCAGGGAGCCAAACTGGGAAAACAGAAAGCTTATGTGGCCAGGTTTGTCCTAAGGTTTGGTGGCTAAATGGGGTAATAGATTGGGGCATGCATCTCTGTAGGGGTAATGTTGCCATTCATCATCCTGGCTTTTCCAATAACTTTTTGGATGATATGTGCCCTGCTGTGTTATTTTCCCAACAGATGTCTGGGTAATTGAAGTCACCCATCACTACCAAATAATGTGGTGTGGATGATTTTGTTAGTTGTTTTCAAAAAGCTTAATTCACCTTTTCTTTCTGGTTACGTGGTCTGTAGTAGACCCCTGCCATGACATCACCCTTGGCCACTTAGCTTGGTAACAAAATTAAGCTATTTATTATGAAGATTTTACATAACCTAGCAGATGGATGTTTTTAAGAACTAATTGTTGTAATCCTGCTATCATAGGTGGCACGCCTCTTGAATTAATGCTCCACCCCCAGGCCCTGCTCCACTTACACCCCACTCCATCCCAGGCCCTGACCCCACTTGGCCCTTGCCCACGAGGCCCCCTCACCTGCACTGCTCACTCCTCTCCCCCGCCCCGCTCTCACTCCGCTTCTTCCCACCCCCTCCCCTCTGCCTCCTCCCCTGATACCCATCTTGCCTGCTGCTTGCTCCTGTGGGGACCTGGGGTGAGGGTGAGGAGGCAGAGTGGGGGCAGGAGGAGGTGGAGCAAGGACAAGGCCTCAGGGGCAGAGGCCGATTGGGAGGCTTCTGGAGGCAGCAGCTGTTTGGAGAGGCTTAGCCTCCCCAAGTCACTTATACCTGCCACCCATGCCTGCCTTCCTTGTTTAGGTGGCTGCCCTAAGAATTTAGGCATAAATTCAACTTTCCTAGCATGCTTTGAATTTAAAAACATACTAAAGGACAGTGCCTGCTCCCCTCCCTGCTTTCCCTTCTGCCCACTTTGCTTAAAAATTATGATCTGATCTCTATAGCATTTTTTGTTTCCTCTATGTCAGTGCCTCCAATTTGAGATTGAAAAATTTGGAAGCTGAAATGTGGAATTGGTTGCCATCTGCAAAGAAAAATTAACCTGGAATGTTGAATCCTGGGAAGAATTAATTTATTTTCAAGCATCTGTAAAAGTTCCAAGGGAGAAATAAGCCCAATGAGATTTATTTTTCAATTCTAACTTTCAAACCCACACATTGTATGCTTCATGATATCAATCTAGAACAGAAACCAAAGCCTTCTGGGTATGACAGGGGGAAAGTAATAAGAAGTGCCTAGTAGTTTAATTGACAGACCAATCTTCTCTGTGAGGCTAAGTAACTGTTTTCCCCCAGCATGCTCTGTAAAGATTCAGAACAGGTGGACTTCATGGCCTTGTGTGGCAGCTGCATCAACACACTAGACTATAATGGCCCCAGAGGCACTGTGTAGTGTCATTCAGATCAATAATCTGTGAACTGAGGAGGATTTACACAATAAAGGATAATGGCTGCACAAAAGCTAGTAGGATCTGTCAAGTCAATAATCACTATTTTTAAAAGGCTCTGAAACAAGCTGGAGAATAGGGAGGGATTATATTTTTAAATATAATTGGGACTTGGATGAATAATCTTTATTTTAAAGTGTCCCTAAATACATCCATTAAAAAAGTCTCATACAAATGTGTTAAGAAAAAAAAAAAAGCACCAACCACCCACCATTAAAAAGCTAACGGGACTAACAGTACAAACTTCGCTGCATTTAAAATAAGACAAATAACAAGGAAAGTCAAAGCCTAGTTTTATCCTACTATCTCAATGTGATTGAAAGGATTTTGGTCAGTGATATAACAACAGATGGTTTATGGGCTGCAATACTGAGGCAAAGCAGGATATGTTACACATGGAATGTCTACATTAAAGACTCTTATTCATGTATGCTCCTCAACTTCCATGGAAGTATTTACACGTGTAAAGAAGTACTCCCATGAGGAATGATTAGAAGAATCTATATTTGTGTGTCTCTTTGCTAATCCCCCAAACACAAAGATACATACAGCAGGGATTAGTGGAGTGAGTGAATTCCACACTTTAGTACTCTGTTATGACTGTGCTAGCCTTATTCCCCGTTTATTTACTCTGCTAACAAGCATCTCTATGCTGTTTACTGCACTGTTCCCCTGTGTATGAAACACCCTTTCTGAGCTACTCCATACCTTTACTGCATTCAAGTCCCTCCTACAGATCCAGGATAACTAAAAGGGCAACAAAAATGATTATGGGGCTGGATCACGACTTATGAGGAGAGGCTGAGGGAACTAGGCTTGTTTAGTCTTCAGAAGAGAAGAATGAGGGGGGATTTGATAGCAGCCTTTAACTACCTGAAGGGGGCTTCCAAAGAGGATGGAGCTAGGCTGTTTTCAGTGGTGGCAGATGACAGAACTGGGAGCAATGGCCTCAGGTTGCAGTGGGGGAAGTCTAGGTTGGATATTAGGAAAAGCTTTTTCACCAGAAAGGTGGTGAAGCACTGGAATGGGTTACCTAGGGAGGTGGTGGAATCTCCATCCTTAGAGGATTCTAAAGCATGGCTTGACAAAGTCCTGGCTGGGATGATTTCGTTGGGGTTGGTCCTGCTTTGAGCAGAGGGTTTGACTAGATGACCTCCTGAGGTTCCTTCCAACCCTACTCTTCTATGATAAGGAACTAACTGGCTAATAATGGACAGACTGTGGGTTCTTGGAAATAATCTACGTAACCCAACAAGATACCTTTGCATTCCCTGGATTCTGCTGCTGTTGCTGCTGCTGCAGTTCTCTGACTGGGCATTCATCCTGTGCCAGATTAGAGCAACGCGAAGGCCAAAACCACAGCCAGGGATTGGCCATAGGATTTTTTCTCTACTGCACTGGCAGTAAACAGAGCAAGTGACATAAGAACTCTTACTGTGCGGTGCTTATCCCCCCTCCCCAGCTGCTTTAAGGCTAGATTCCACCAGCAGCGCTGTGCAATGAGACAGTGCTGCACCAGGGAATCTGATTTTGTATTTCCTGACATGACTAACCATCCCACTGACCCCTTTACTTAGATGTTATCGTTACCCTCAATGGTCTCTGCTTGCTTGTTTTTTGGATTGTAAATTCTTCAGGGCTGGGACTATGCCTTCCTTCATGTCTAGCAAGTGCCTCATGTATTGGAAACACTATCAATTAAATAAATAAAAATAACAAAGGCTGACATGGTTAAATAGAGCTGTCCTGTACACACACAAATATTAAACCAGCTACTCATAAAATAGAATGAGACAGAAGAGGGACTCAGGGGGCAAAGCACTAAACAAAGAATCTTGCTACATATCAGCAATCTACTTCAATATTTTTCTATGCTCTTCCTCTGTGTTTTCAATTTAATAATTTCTTACACTGTACTTTATTTCCAGTCCATAGATATGACAGATAATAAGTTGTCCATGGCAAAGGAAATGACTTCCGCAGTAATAATAGTTGCCACCATCACATCTAAGCAATCTCTATGAAACTGGCTATTAGTAACAGCTAATAACCATTTTAGAGCTCAAATGTTAATAGTGCTCACTGATAGTTTGCCACAGCTTTAAAGATAACTTGGACAAAGGGGCGGGGGGTGTCAAATGGGACAGATTGCTGAGCCCAGCCTAGTCAATCAGTGTGCATATGGATTTATGTTGTTTCATAACAACATCCAGGGCTTTTAGTTAAAATAAAAGTACTTTACAGCTTTCCTAATGACTATTGCGGAATGGGGGGAAAGGAAAAGGAGGAAGAAGGTTTTGCACAGTCTGTAGAAAGGGATCTAAAGCTACTAAATTATAAAGTGAAATATCAATACTCGTGTACCACTAACTTTAATTAATTGTTTCTATCATTTGCACTGGTAGCCAGGATCTAATATTTTGGTGAATCCTCATGTTCTCCAGTGGGGCAGTTGCATGGAAAGTATGTGTGTGTGCCATTAGCATTTAAAAGGTTTTAGGAAACAGTAAATCAACATCCATGGTCCTTGTCTGACATATTTTCTTAAATAGGCACTGCTGCTATTTCTCTCAGCCAATCAAATTCCTTTGCCAGTTGCTTAGCTCTCTCAATTAGGTTTTGTTACTGCAATTTATTTCTCCCCTTTATAGTTTACTCTCCTTATTTGTTTAAACAGTCATTTCTTCCTTTATTCTTTAAATCCATCCCAAACTATCACAGAGGGTTTGCATGATGAAACACCTAATCTCTTAATCCCTAATTTTTAAAAGAGTTCACAATATACTAGTTTCATTTTCACCAAATATATGTGAAAATATATTGTTATATTGCTTGACACTGTCCAGAAAGATCTGCACCAGAATTGTCCATGGTTATACATTCACAATGAGATACCAAAAGAGTTCAATCTATTTAGTTTATCAAAGAAAAGGTTAAGAAGCAACTTGATCATATTCTGTGATTACCTATATAGAGAAAAGATTGCTGACAGAAAATGACTCTAATCTAGGAGATAAAACATTACAAAATCCAGTGGCTGGAAGTTGAAGTTAGCAAAACTGAAACTGAAATAAAATGCAAATGTTTGACCATGAGGGTAATTAACTATTAGAAAAAGATAACCAAGGAATGTGACTTTTTTTCCAATCATTTGAAATCTTTAAATCAAGACTAGGTCTGTTTGTAAGAGATATGGTCTAATTCAACCATAAGTTTTTAAATCAAATGCAGGAATCACTGGGTGAAATCTGTGCTCTGTATTAATCATGAGGTCAGCCTAGATATTCAGAATGGTCCCTTCTGTTCTTAAAATTTATGAATCTAGGATTTTGATAGGTATTATATAGGGTGTGGCTGCTTATCTTGTCAACAGAATTAGTGATGGAAAACTGGAAATTTATCCAAATTATCCATCTGACATCTCCAAAATAAGACTGAAAATCACACAAGAACAGATTTTCTCATGAGATTCTAGTTAGGTTGATTATACCAGGAGAACAACTTTTTTTAAAAAAGCTATTTCAGAATCTCTTCTTCTGAGTTTAGCTGGAATAAAAAAGTTCAGATATACATTAAAGTAAAATATAATTTCTTTAAAAATATAAGATAGTTCCTTAAAAAGCACGTTATATTTGCATAAGTAACTCAGCCAGAGTTTAGGGATCTATTACAGGAGCAGATGGATGTGTGGTTCTATGGCTTGCCGTGTACAGGAGGTCAGACTAGCTAATGATGGTCCCTTCTAACCTTAAAGTGTATGAATCCATTGTTTTCCAGTGTTACCTGTACTTTATTATGTTTTCAATCTCATCACCCAAATTCCCAAACCACAGGAACTAGACTATTCTGAGCCTCCTTAAAAGCTCTAAAGATGTATTTGTAGTAATCTTGTACTATTTACTCATTTTGACATGATTAAACTTGATTATTTAATTTTTCAAAGTTAAAAGCTAATGAAAGTGAAAGGGGTGGTTCACATTTCAGAGTTACTGGGTAAATCTATAGGCATTTTTAGTATTAAGAAGATAGAACTTCAAGTCACTTACAAAGGGTTTTCTTTGAAGCCACCTGGCTAGAAGTGTATCTATTCTTAAAATGAAAGCTTGAATTCTGCAGAACTTTAATCTATCAAAGAGACCAGAATAATTAATCAATAAGATGAGAGTTTGACACCACTAGAATAGGGGCACTCTGGATAATTCAGACTGCTGCATTCCAGCCCCCCTCCGCCCCCCCCCCCCAGTGACATTTCCTCCATTATCATTCTTGCTGCAGGGTTGGGGGAGAGGGGGAGAGAGAGAGAGAGTGTGTGTGTGTAAAAAATCCATTCGTTAAAGAGAGCATTTTTCCTCAAATCCCTCACTAATATGTCCCAAGGACACAGCATCTACCGAAGGGCTTTCATCACTATTTGTGATGCATAAATGTAATGACATTTCAGCATAGAGAATGTGAAAAATGCACCTACTTTTGAAAGCAATGTTTAAAAAATTGCAATGACTTTTAAGGAGTTTCAAAAGTTAGAGTGCTTGAAAGAAAAAGGAATACTGTTAAAAAAAATCAATATACAACCCCAGCTCTCTGCAAAGAGTTGGTTTGCTCTAGGGCTGGGCTCAAGCTGTTGATTTTAAGGTTTTTCTAGTTTCCCAAATGTTTCTTGGTTTTGCTAAATTGATTTCAGCTGTGGGTAATCCAGAGATTTTATAAAAACAGTTAAGGCCACTTACAAAAGCTGCTGCTCCTCTCCTGTATGTTCACCCACTTTGAAAGCAGGCCCACCCAACCTCCGCTTAAGCTACCTATGCAAACGGAGTTTTCTCCACTGGTGGCTTCCTGAACTTTCTGCTTTTGGTCACATGGCCAGAAGCAGGAAGTTTGGGTTTTTTGGCTGGCCCACCCGTCAGCCACAGCCCCTGCCAGAATATCACGTCTGGCTACCCCCTTGCCTTGCTCCCAACTCCCGTCCCTGTACATCTCATAAAAGAGTCAGAGCAGCATAAAAGCACCTTAAAAAGCTCAGTATCTGGCAAGAAGAAGATTTCCCTGGTGTAGGAACTATAGAAGACAGTTGAAAAGTTGCCTCTTGAGGCCCTCCCTCCCAAGCACCAATGTAGAATTGTATTGTATTGTATTCCAGTGATTCAAAATAAGAAACAATTAATTATTTGTAACTTTCACTAGCTATCCTTCCCTGAGAAAGAATGAAAAGGGAACTGAAAGGTGGCAGCACACAACTGCAAAACTCTAGAGAGTCAATGCTGGGCTCTTTAGGGTGGTACAGGGAAGCTGACTAAGTTATGACTGGGCCTCTCCAGTCTCTGGAACAGTGAAGCCACACCTTCGTGGGCTACACAAGCCCATCCAGAACCCTGGATAATTACATGCACGCTGTTGTGACTTCACTGCTCCTGGTACCTAAGCTAGCTAGATTAAAACCACTTAGGTATGTCTCCATGAATTGTAACTGCATCCCAGGACTGCAGTGTACCCATACTCTTAGAGGCCTAGCACAGAAGCTCACTCAAAGATTCTAGAAAGTGAACGCATGCAAACAAACAGTTTAATTTCAAAGTTGGGTCCCAGTAAACAAAGCAACCTCCCCGTAATGGTGAGCAATGCTTATCAGACTACAAAAATCTCTCCCAGGATTTTAACAGTGGTTGACAAACAAGACATTATGAGGTGATTCAAAAAAGGCTTGTGTTGAGTTTAAATTGATAACAGTTTGTCCAATCTTCAAAAGGAAAAAGGTAAATAATATTCCTGAATCATAAATCAGAGGTCAACACTAATTATGAATCTTTATTCAGTTTCAGTCAATATTACAAGTAAAATATAATGTAGAATTTAGGTTGCAGCAAAATAAATATGTTGATTAGATTATTGTCTGCACACCAAACATATCTGGAGTGTGGACAATATAGTTCAGATGAGGAAGGTTGAAACTGTGAGGGAGTTGCTGTAAGTGTTTATGCACCAGTGTATTTAAACTCTTTAGCAATACTTGACTAAAGTCAGGTGAAGAAAATCTAAAAAGAAGTCCAAAGCTGATTAAAGTAAATCTCTTGACCCCTAACAACATTTCATCTCTCAGTGCTCAGAAGGAATAAGACTCAGGATTACCCCATTCCACAGTGTGAAATTACAAATCTCTCTATCTGTTCTGGACATAATGCCATAGTGAACTCAACAGAATATACTGATTAAAAGATGCAGCTGATGTCCTCATGAGCCTTCCACTCACCTTTGAACCCTCAATGGAAAGGTCAAAAGGTAAATATAAAATATCTGACTCCTGGCGGAAGACACAGACATCAGTAAACTTTTAATCACTAAATATCTCAAAGCAACATGTAGCTTTTAGTACTTTAAATGTCTCCCTTATTTGGGTTCTATTGTATTATTGTTTGCATTGACACAATGAGAGGTAGATGCACAGCATACCTAAAAATCTAGCATGAGTGGTGTGATTCAGGACTTTGCAAAGCAAAGTAAATTGCATTCGGAACCATATTTTAGAGCTTCAGGGGTTTCTTTACCCATAATTACTTATACTTCCTAGCCCAATTAAGTAGTTTTTGAGATTATACCACCTCAAAAACAACAGAAGTTTTATCACTAGGTAAAATTATTTAGACAAAAAAAATGTTAACAGTTCTTGAAATGTGTTCATTTTCCCCATTTAATAAGCAGTCCAGTTGAGTACAATTTCCATATTGCAGTTATTAGTTACTGTGATTATTATTATCATCATCATCAACAAAGCATACCATCTTACAGTCTCAAAGTATTTTATAAAGAGTTATAATTTCTCACAATACCCTCTGAGGTAGGTAAGTATGAGCACATCCATTTTACAAATGACTAAATTGGGAAACAGAGCAGTGAATGCCCAGGTTACACAGTGAGTGAATATCATAGCTAAGAGTCATTTCTCCCAATTTCTTTTCTAAACACTAGTCCACACTCTCTGTTCACATTAAAAACATGTTGGAAAAGCCACATCAGCTATTGTAAGGAACTAAACATTATTTGACAAACTATGGAAAATATCCTATCCCACCTCAGGCCATTTCAGTAAACAGGAAGCTGTGGGGATTGCAAGACTCCCATTGACATAATGAACCATGATTTAATCTGTCCCTAAATACATAGAAGAATATTTGCTTAAAATGAAGGCCAATTACTCTCAACAAATTTCTTGTTCTCAAGATACAGTGTGAGAAATAGTTTTCCCCTGGAACATATAGTAATAGTCAATGGGATTTCAAAAGACCACTCCCCTCAGTAAAGAATAGAAAGGACAAAAAGAGTGAAAATCCTGACCCCATTAACTTTAATGGGGTTAGGATTTCACCCAAAATGTCTTATGTGTCTTTGGAAATAAATGTAATAGTTGAACCTAAGACAAGTAAATCTGATTCTCCAGTGATTCAAAATAAGAAAAAGTAACCCTCAGTAGCTATACTTCTCTGAGAAACAATGAAATGGGAACCGAACAGGAAAGGATGAACTCTTACTCATCGGACTCAAACCCAGATTTAAAAGTCAAACAAAATCTCTCCTGATGTTTTTGATACCAAACTCTTTTTTAAACCAATCATACATTGCTGTATGTGGGCTGACTAACTTTTAAAAATACTTCTAAAAGTTCCTCTGCATTGCATATGTTTTGGCTAGGACCAGAAACAAAAGTGCCCAAATCCCACAGTATTTTTGCTACCCTTTTGCTGACCAAATAGGTCTCATTCATTTGGAGAAGGTCCAGGTAGATATCTGCATTTTGGAGGCTATTCAAAATGATTCTCCAAATCTTTCAAGATTTGTATATCAATAGATCATGTATTGTATACACAAAAATAAATTGGAGTACTAAATTGCAGCCCAGCTAAACAATCTTTCTCCAATTGGCAATTTCACCTCTTAAAACTTTGTTTCTGCAGAACTCACCCTGAATAGCTGGGTTGGGTGGTGAGTAATTCTTCAGGAGGTTAGAGTGGAAGGAATTCTCTTCCCCTGGGCTATGGGGTTGTAGCAGAGTACTATGTGACTTCTACTCCAGTCTCATGGATGGATTAAATCAGTTTTGCAGCCTTTGTGTTACACCTACACAGGAATCTCTCTCCATGGTTCCCCAAAAGGTCACAGCGTGGAAACATGCAAGGATCATTCACAGAGCTGACCTCTGAAGGACATCAAGCAAAAAATGTCAAGCAAATCCATTCCAATCTCTACACAGCAGAACAGCAATAGTTCTGCTACAGGCAGGACCCTGAATGAGAAAAGGGGCTATATTTGGGGAGAAGATGGCTTTGGTTTTTTTGTTTCTTTGTGTTTTTCCCCCGTTAATATAGAGTAAGCAGTAATAATATTTCTCTCTTGGATACTGGCATTTACAGGTCAAATAGCTAACTGTTTATCCCTGACTATTACACAAAGTGATTTGTTATCTATCATTCTAATTAATCTAGTAATATCCCAGTAAAGGATTTGTGTTAAAACCTTAACAATTGGAATAATGTAGATTTAAAAGCTGATTTACAAAATTATGTCTAGGCCTATCCTCACTCTGATTGTTCTGGCTACAATGTAAGCAAAAGTTCAGCATAGAATATTTATACCTTATTATGGCTCTTGTCTATAGAAAGGGGCTCAGAGAAGCTGCATTGTGCATTCACAGTGGAGAAAGCATTTTCTTAAATAAAAAAGTTCATTATCTATCTGTCCAGAGCACAGGATATGTGCTATTTTGTTGCAGAGTACTAAAACTACTAATACATGCCAACATATCACAAGAAAAACTTGTTCCGCAAGATTTCCAACCCATGTTTATAAACTCAACAGGTTTGGACAATTAACAGGCATACTCAAGTATTATTTCCACCCAACATCCACTCAGACAATGCAAACCATTTTACAGAATCTGACTGGGGAAATTCAGTTGCTTGAAGCATCAGATCATACAATCTTTTGATAAGGCTAGTGGAGGAAGAGTTGTTCGTGCAGAGATGAGACTCTCCACTTTTCAATTATATTTAATAGATTTGATCTTCTTACTTAATAACTACCTGGCAATCAAATTAACCATTCTTTGTTTGCTTTTGTTGTTGAATGTGTCTCTTTTTGAGCATAGATATTCTTGGTTTTCACTACATCTATTTATATGTTGATAGTTTGGTTTATTTAGGTATTTTATGTCTTCTCAGATTTGTATCCCCATATGAAATTAAATGAATTGTCCTAGTTAAAAATATTCATTTGATGTGACCCTTGTTTGTCTAAATTGTTTAATTGGAAAGGTTTTAAGAACTTTTCTCCCATACCCCCTGCTTCATTTTACATGCATATTGCTTTATCTACAATATAATCTTTACTATATATGAGATGGAAACCTACCAATATCTGCAATTAACTCATGTCATTAATAAAATGGTTTATTATATGAAGTATACAAAGGAACATTAATTACCTTGCTAGTCTCAAACCATTATTTTTAACTAAACAACCTGGATGAACATGATATTTTAATAAACAACATTCAGAAACCAAACAAAAAATACATTTCTTTATGCTTACTCTGTTCATTTTTAGACTACTGTAGGACTAATGCATTCCACCTACCAACTCTGGTCAGTTCAAATATCCAGTCATCTGGTAACATATGCATCTTGGTAGAATGTTTCTAGAAACCACTAGAAACTTACATTTATATATGGAAAGTAGGAATGCTCTCCGTATGAAAATACAAATCTCAGCATTAGAAACACAAGAAATGCCTTAGACAACTGAATATGTACAAAATAAACATTTATATTGGGTAACATGATGTCTTAAGAGGAAATGTAACTTTTTCCAAAAAAAAAACCAAAAAGCCCAGATTGGGGTCCACTGAAAACTTGCCAGATTATTTTGGTAAAATTGTGAAAAAAACCAAAATGTTTTCTTTCCACATTTCCAGCATAAAAGGTTTCAATTTGAAATTACTTTATTTCTAAATTTTCTTCAATTTAATTTTAAAAATAAAAATATTTTTAAAAGCTCATGTTTGAAACAAAACATTTTGTTTTGCATCAAACCATGTTTTGTTCCAACAAAATTTTTTTTTTACTTTTTCATTTGTAAAAATTTTGAAAAAATAATTTTTGGCTAAACCTTCTCCTCCTCTCCACTCCCCCAAATTGCCAGTGAACAAAAAAGTCAATTATTTACACAACGCTTGTTCTAGAATGCCCCCCCCCAAAACTTTTGACATACACTGGGCAGTTCTGCCTCACTTTTAGTAGAAAATCATTTCCAAAAATCATTAGTCAGCTGATTTTTACTGGTCCCTTAACCAGTTGCTTAAGACAGTTTTCACTGTATTTACACCAACAAGAAAGCTGATGATGCCAAAACATTTAAAGAAGCCATCTGGCCATATGGTTACAGAAAACTCCAAATGTTACTATATAAAAATGTGTGGTCCATGCATTCTATTGTTTTATAGATTTTTATATATTATATACATATAGATTAGTGAAAAGATTATTTTCCATGACCTGGAATGAAAGCATTATCCTCATGCAGTGTCATTCTGAAGACACTTTTATCTAATTGGAAGACAGCATTCATTGGAACTTCTGCTTTCCTTTTTGCTCTATATCATTGATAATAACTTTTTGGAAACTAAATGATAAACAAAACTAGAGAATGTAGTATACTGTGTGGTTATAAAATCAACTATTAGAAGACAGACATTTGGCTAATATTGTGCTTGCAGCTGGCCTTGCAACTTAATTCAGCCTTGTGCAATGAAATTTACTGCAAACATTTGTACAGCAACTCTTCTATCATACAAGGTGCATTCTGTTCTTTGGCAAACCATATAAATTATAGTTTACATGTCCTTAGACTTAGACATAATAGCATCAAGGTAACAGTGCAATATAACATTTTATATAGCCAATTCATAAAGATCTTTATTAAGAGGGGAAAAAACAGTATTGTTGGAGGCATCTGGGTGGTAAAATGCTGGTGTTGGTTAACTTACATGAAACATTAAAGTGTTTAATTAGTTCAGATTTCAGCTACATTAAAGTCTCAGAGAAATCAAAAGCATTTCTGCAAAACAAATCAGATTAAACAAGACAGGAAAGTTTAGATGGTTTTTCCCCCTCAGCTATAGATTCTTTTAATACCATTTATTTCCATCATTTTAGGGTTTTTCATAATAATAATAATTAATAATAATTATTATTCCAGTTTAATTCCAGAATTAAACAGGGTAGCAAATTTAATCTTTTATCTCCATTGTGAATGCTGCACTGTGAATCCACAATATTCAGAAACAGGGTGCATGAGCAGCCCCAGCCTGATGTGATCACAAAGCATTTTCCCCAAACTCTCCTTTCCCTCTCCTACTATGAATTTGGCCCAGATATCCTCAAGTGGGAATTGACATGATATAAGTTTTCAGTGAGCATCAACTCTCTGATTGCTTGATTCTAATTCTGCACTCCTGGGTACGTCACTCTTAAAAATTATTAGCTGCAACATGCCTGCAGGATCTATGCTGGGTTCAGCTTCACTGCTGTCCAATGGACAACAATGGTGATGGTCTGGCTGGACACTAGAAAAACAAAAGGTTTGCTCAGAGATTAAGGGCCTGCTCCAAAACCCATTGAAGTCAAAGGGCTCCAAGGGGCCATATTGTTTCTGTTCAGGAAGCTTTGGGAAGTTCTCCTTATCCTTAGTCTTAGATTTGCTTGTGCTGGATTGATATCCCCTGATAAGATCATTCAATGCCTTTAGGTAGCATAATTTTTCACAAATCACCAGTAGTAGATATAGGTAGTAGCTGCTGAATCTTAGGAAGGTCCTGAGCTCTCTGTAATTATGTGGGCATGGCCATGAAATGAGTGCTTTTATTTTATCTGGACCAGTACTTGCACCCTCGAGACACAATGCGATCCACATATTTGACTGATGTTCTAAAGAACTGGTATTTATCAGTTGAAAGCTTCAGTCCAGAGGCTTCCATCTGGTCTAGCCCTTTTAGAAATCTTTCTTCATTTTCCTCCAAGGTTCTTCCAAACACAATCAGGTCATCCAGATAAAATGAGACTTGTAATAAGTTCATGTTTTCCACAACTCTCTCCATAAGATGTTGAAATGTGGCAGGCATTCCAGAAATTTTCTGGGGGCATGTGTTCAAACTGATAGAAACCTAAAAGGACATATGAACACTGTCTTCTCCTTATCTCCTTTTTCAACAATGTCATCTGCAAGCAGCCGAAGACAAGACTGCACATCCTCCACCACTGAGAGATCAATTTTCCTAGAACACTCCCTGAAGGGTCCTCAGTCTTGTAGTCTGATGATATATTCCACTCCCTTTGCACATCTCAGATCCCAATCATGCAGTGAGAATACCTTGGACCTTTCACAAAGTTCCTTCCTCAGGCAATTGTTCCAGTCCTCAGTCAATGGTGAATCCCCACAGTCAAATCTTGCAGGGTCTATTGTTGTACCCTGGGCTTCACACTGGGGTTTCATAATCATTTCAGGGTAGGAGAGGTCTGCTATCTTCTGCCTTTGTTCCACTAAAAATATCACAGCCTGTTTCATTAGCAATCAGTATAGTACCTGGACTTTGTCAGGTAAGGTTATGTCCCTGCTGGAAAGATTGATGCCCTTTCAGGAAGCCCTCCTTCTTTCAGCTGCTCTACCATTGCTCATGTCCTTTTACCACTGTGGCAAAGCTCTTCTTCTACCTCAGTAGATCCAGCGCTTCCTTCGAGCAGTAGGTCAGAGAACTACCTCGCCCCTTAGTGTTCTTCCACCCTCTAGTGGTTGGGTAGGGTAATACTAACTCTTTAAGATGGCCACTCCCTGCTGCCTCTCAGACTTTTCTGTGGTTCTCACAGATCCCTGCCTCTTCAGTGAGGCTTTTGCTCCTCCAGTGAATAGCTGGGGGGAGAAATACCACCTTCAACTCCAGGCCCCAGTGCAGGGACCATACAAGTAGCAGCCTCATTCTGTGTGTTCAGGAAAGCTCCTAGCTTCCCTGGGTTACTTCTCTGTGCCCCTTGACTTAATGTCCTACCCTGCCAGACAGGGGTCCTTCTTGGCCTCCTTGCCAGGGAAGGCTCTTGACCCTTGACAGCCCCACTGGGCATGGTAGTGCCGAAATGAAAATGTCCAGTTCAATCTTCCCCTTCTGGCAAGGTCTCTTCTCTTAGGCCTCCAGGCCTGGGAAAGGACCTTTACCCTCTTCAGGCAGGGTTTTCCCTCCCCCAGTCTTTGTACCTGCCGTGTTTTCTTTTACCAGCGTTCTGCTCCTTCTCCTAAACCCTCCTCGTTCTTGGCAGTGTCTTGTCTGCTCACACACTCTGGTAGCTCACCTCACTCTCACCACTTCAGCCACACCCTTTCTCTTGATGTGAGGCTTTTAATAAGTCCTGGGCGGGGCCTTGATTGGCTCCAGGTGTATTAATTAATCGGGAGTAACCCCTGATCATCTACCTGGGGAAAAGAGACTTGCTGAGCCTGGGGTGGATATATTGGCCTTCTAGCACTCTCTGGTAGCCATCCACTCTGACCCTGCCACACCACCTTTTAGGCAAGTACTCGTGGCAAGCACTGTCTTTCTGTTTTTGAAGGCACCACTAAAGCGGTCATGCCCACATACCTCAATGCTCCCATTGGTAGTTCAGTTATCAATTTGTACTGTTCTTGATATTGCTACAGGCTACAGCACAAAACTTATGGATCATCAAGGTGTTTATGTCCCAGTCAATGGCTTGCTTTCTGCAATAATCAGCAAATACCTGGAGATACCGGGGTTGATCTCTATCAGCATAGAGACATCAGAGACTCCTTTCGGATTGGGACATAATAGTGTGGTGGTGTCCACTTCTTCTCTTACCGTAGCGACCTTCTCTGGCAATTTCAGGTGCACTAAGACATACCTTTAGTGGAGAATAACCTTAACTTATGCTAGAGACTTGACTCAGGCAGGGGCTGACAACCTTTTCTAATGCTTGCCCCAGAGCCATTGCCCACACTTTAGATGAGGCTGCCACCCCCAGGCATGGGGCTGTTGGGTCAAGGCCCAACAAACCCAGCATATCAGCCAGAGTCTCTCTCTCTCTGTCCTTAAGAAGGCTGACATTTACTTTAAAAACTCTGCATCTCAGGCAGGAGCCTGTGGAGAGTGGTTTCCAGCACCACCAGTTTCCATGTGCCATCCATCACTGCTGGCTCGCTCGGAACTTGTAAGGGTTCCACAACCACTGACAATTCAGTGTCTAAACATTCGGCACTTCCTCAGGCATTCTGTGGCTGCTGGATTCCATTGAGGAAGTGGATTCCATTGAGCCCTCACTAAAACTCAGTTCTTAGGGTCAACATTCATCCCCTTGCCCCTGTCCTCTAACATGTATGTATGCATTATACAAACTGCAATTTCCCAAAAATAAAACATTGTTTCCCCAAATTAATGGTTTATTCAAAGTATGCTTGTGAGGGCTACTCAAACAGGGATCCCAGATGAGTCACACAAAATGTAACCTTTCCACCCGGTGGTATCAGCAGCAACAAAGGCCAGGTTCAATTTCTAGAGATACCTCTTACCAATACAAAACAGAACCGGCTCAAGGCCCTGCCCAGTAATCTGAGAAAATTAAACACCAGCCTTGGGCACCTCTCACTTGCAAGCATTGAGTCTGTGATAACAAAATTTTATTAAAAGGGAGAGGGAGCTGAGTATTAATTTGGGAAAACACCTCAACCAGGATTCAAAAGCATGCGACCATAAACAAACATCCACTTCTGAGTACATAGGGCCATGTCTTTTGCCTCTGTTTCCCACTATGCAGTGTGAAACGCCAAGAAACGACTGTCCCTTTAAACACGCTACTCCCCTTTCCCTCCTCTGCACCTGCCTAGCAGTTGTTTGTGCTTGGTCAGCAGACCGATAGTTCAGAGATGCGTTCACATGATTCACCTCCCACTCTGAAATATGGGGGTGTAAAGCCTGGCCTCTGCTGCTGCAGCTGCCTCACGGTTGCTGTTATCTCTGCCGCTTCTGGTGTTGCGCTCTGCCACCGCTGGCTGCTGCAGCCTGATGCTGTACTCTGCCACCACTGCTGCTAGCTTTACTGCTCCTCAGCTCTGCTGTCACGATCACTGCTGTTGCTTGCCACTCACTGCCACTTCCGCGATGCCATGTTCTGAGATTCTGCCACTTAACCCACCTCTTTGTGATTTCAGTGGCTGCCAGAGAACTCACTCGTAGGGCAGCCTGCACGTTGTCTTTCACTGCAACGCTGTTCCCATGCCAAGTCTAAGGCTTATCCCCTAGACCTGCTCAGTGATTTTAGCTCTCGTAATGACTGAACAGAAACAAGGACTCTCAATTGAGTGCAATCAGCTCTGTCTTTAAACCCTTAGAGAAGGGAGGGTAAATAGTGTGTGGGACTCTTTAAGCAGGGTCCACACCACCCTGTAGGAACAGCTCTCTTTGTTTCACTGAGACTGTGGCATTTCTTTCTCCTGCTTAGCAAGGGAGGTTCAGGTTAGGGTGACCCTCACAAGCAGGGCAGGCTAAGTACAATTCTGCTGCCCTTTACTCAGACAATAAGGATAGTGTTTCATTATCCCTGCATTCAATACAAAAGAGAATCGTAATCCACAGCCCGCAAAAATTGATCACTTTGGCAAAGCAGCTCTGTTTGCTGAACTCCTAGTCAGAGTAGGGTGTCTGTGGAAATACAGTCTGCTGCTGAAGACTTTTCCCTCAGCTCATCATTAGATGTCAAGAGAAAGCTCATGTATCCCCTAATCACACATACATGTAGATTCATCTACACTAGAGATTTTTTGCACTAGTGTAATACACGTTGGGTCAACTGCCAGCCCACATGTGCTGCACCATTATAAAACAGGGTTAACACTGGCGTAACTTCCCTTGGTTTCAAATCAGCTACACTGGTACAGTTGATCTAGATATTTCCAGGAATCTTAATTAAAACACACTCCATACAGGAGCCTCATTATCTCTGTGTGAGTGTCAGTAGTTAGTAGTAAGTATTGTTTTATGGTAGCATCCATCAGCCTAAAAATGGGATGGGGGTTCCCAGGATATCAGGTGCTGTACAGACAAAAACATGACAATCCTGGCTTTGAAAGGCTTCTATAGGATGTTTTTGTGGCTGGCCCTCAGAAGGCGCATCAGAATGGGGAAGGGACAGAGAAAGTCCTCACTTTTCTAGTCCATTCATGCAGAGGCAGACTTTGGATACAGGATCCAGGGAGTCCAGTAGGAGAAAAGAGTTAATGCTGCCAGCAAAACTAGTGGCCACAGAAAGAATTAGGCTGGGTAGAGACATGCTTTACTCATGCTTGACTCAACTGAGAGTCAGTGCTGACAGCTGTATTGCCAGAACAGAGCTATACCTTTCCAAAGGAGTAGTAACAGCTACTCTCCAGTGGGGTCTCCCTGCGTTAGTGGAGGCATTTAAAGTTCTCCCACAATCCCTATCAGACAGTCTACCTGCTCCCCCAGAAGTTCATTGCCTCAAGGGAATCATGAGTTTGCCGCATGCGTGCATACAAATTAATCCAGGCTCCTTAAATGTGATTTGTTAACCGCAGTTTTTCAAAGACCATTCCATTTCAAACTTCCTGCCTTGACGAATAATTCCTCCTGACCTGTCACGTACTTTGATGTCAGTGGTGTGACCCATTTCCCTCAACTGTATCTGTGGATGCCCAAAGGCCGAGGTAATTATTTGGTACTAAAGTTCTGTGACAAAAAGAAAAATGATTGTTGACTGTGCTACATCTCAAAGGGCTCTAGCTGACTTTAATCATATTCTATGTCCCACTCTCAAAGCCTTAATAATTATAGCCTCAAACCATGCTCTGATCTCACTGTGGATCTGAATGTTCTTTCTTTCTTATATTTAATGTATTGGATCCAAGAATGACTAAGCACAGCAGTTTTATTCTTTAGACATACGGAGTACTTTGTAAAAATAGGTGTGTGCGCACATACAGAAAGAGAGAGGGAACACGATGGAGTGGTGTGTTATGAAAGTTTTATCAGCATGAGGCTGGTGACCACATTAGTCACAAGTGGTCAAACCACATATGAATCATGCAGGTCATAACAATTAAGTGCCAGTCAGGTCTTTATACCTCACCATGCTATCATGAATTCTGTACACACCACTTGCCTTACAGTAAAACTATTTTAAAAAATGTTTGAGTTTATTAAAAAAATATTGCCACAGTTTTTCATATCACTCAACCTGGTAAGCCAGGTTCCCATGGATGCTACATAAAAAAGTGTACAGGTCTCAGAGGGAGAGAAAAATATAACAAACATTAGAAGCCTTTAAAACTGAACTAAAGAAGTTTTTCCATACTTACCAGTGTCTCAGGTTTAAAGTCCAATGTACTGTGACCTAATAGCAAATTCTGTGCCCCTTTCGTAAGATGAGGCTCTCCTGTTTCTAGCTCTAAAGGGTCCTGGGGTTCCTGCTTCCTAAACGTGCCACTGATCCTGCATGAACATTGATGTCCAGTGTAATTTTAGAGGGGGCATTTTAGATCAGAGATAGTTTTTTGTTTTGTTTTAAGTGGCAGCTGTTTGAAGCTGCTCATGTATTTGGAATGTGGGAATAAGTCCTGAGATCAAGTGGCACTAAAAAAGAACAGGCATTGTCTAAGGGTAAACACCAATAAGGTTGTAGATCTAGCTGAGGGATTTCAACTGTTTTTGAATTTGTTTTAAAAACAACACACACACAGCGTGAAATAGCTGGATCCAAAAATCACATAATTTTTAATTAGTGAAACAGAGCGAGCCAGACTGATGTCACAAGACTTAGGTGGAGCTTGGCTGGAGAAAGCATGAGGGTCTGAAAAGTATAGGCAATGTAAGTGGCTTACATTCCTTTCAGTAGGAGAGAATTGCCTTCAGAACACCTTACCAAGCTATTAAATGAGTGTTTGAGCTTAGAATCAGTTTCGGGTCACTTACATAGAGGACTGTTATTGTTATACTGTGAAGCTACTAGAATAACCCACTCATTCTACATTACTTCTACATTCTCTTATTATTCTGCTAAGTATAGTAAAAATCTTCTCTTGGTCTCAGGAGGTGGCATTGTATTATGTATAACAGACAACTTTAAATCTGCTACTGTATTATTACAGTACCTAGAACATCTCTATTAATTTAGCAACTTTAATCTCATACTATTAAAGTTAATTCTAATTGTAAAACTGAAAATTGCTGATATAGTGGAATCCTATGTCTGATTCATCTGGGAAGGTCATTCCTGACCAAGTTAGAAATTCACATTTCTGTATTTGTGAATAAGGCCATAAACACATACCAGATGAGAACAAAGTGGAAGAACACTTCGTGGTCACGTAATTTTTTGTGTGAAATTATATCCTAGCTTTCACCATCCTACGCAAGAAAGCAGGTTATTTAATTTCAATTTTACTTTCTGTTTCTCCTGTACTTTGCAGAACCACTTTGAACTTCAGTCAGAGTAAAAAGGAATTTAGAAAAGAATGTATACAGCAGATTCTATTTACTGCCTCCTTTGGATTCCCATATCATTACTTCAGTGGAGCTGGGACAGGTTGAATTTAAGACATCTGTTTTTCATATATAAAGTTCAGTTACAATTCAAGGAACACATTCACTATATATGAATTTTGTTTCATCATCTCATATTATATCAGACCATGTTATATTTATAATTGAAACTGTCAAAGTAGCTAGATTTATAATTGACGTACCTTTCAATTTTATCAAGACTCTACCCTAAAGTTAAATCGATAACCATGAAGTTTCAGATCTCAGGCTTACTGATCTGAGCTGCAATAGTCCAAAACCAGGGAACAGACGATTTCCTGTACTATACTAAAATAGTCTATAAATGGTTCTATCTTTTCCTAAAGAGAGTGCATGGTCCAATGGATTCAGCTGGGATCTTTGAACTCCCAAAGTCTTAATCCTGCTCTGTGATTTTCTATGTAGCTCTAGGCAAATCACTTAACCCCTGTCTCTATTTTCCATATTGCAAAAAAGAGGATAATAGTCTTTACTTACCTTCCTAACAGTGATATTAAGATATGGGTGTACACAGCCTTACAAATATAAAAGACAAATTCTCAAATGGGCCTCACCTGGCTTCTGCAATTTTGTGAGTACAAAGAAATCACAGGTGACAATAAAATAATATAGAATCTATTTCCATTCAGGAACAATCTGGCAGTCAGATGATTGCAGCCTATTTATAAGTGAAAGCTAGTTACACTTGTACAATTTTAGGTACATACAGAAATTGTGGGTGCAATTTTAGATGCAGTTTTCCCCTTCAAGATTTGCTCAACAAAATGCTTTAAGCATGTATTATTTTATTATTCATCCTGTACTCTGTTTCAGACAGTGCCAATGCTGGCTGCTTCAGAGGAAGATACAAACCCCCTGTAATTCAACTAATTGGGCATAGGGAGAAATTTCTTTCCTGACTCCAGCTGAAGATCACTTTAGGCATTGAAGCTCTCGTAATTGTATCTTAGTATAACTGCAGAGGCTGTTCTTGTTTGTATGTGTCTAAATCTTTTTAAATTTTGCTGTAGCAATAAACCACATCAGTAGATATGAAATAGGGTGAATATTCGTAGGATTTTTGGATACACAAGATTGAGAGCAATTGACGGAATTTGGCAATTCAAGATTATCCTCTACCTCTTAATTTCTCTGCCCTTGATTTCATTTATTTTAATGTTAACTAGGTGATTGAATTCTGTAGAACATTTTGAGATATAGCTTTGTGCATTATGAATCTAAAGTAACTATATCTGAAACACACTCACCCACACAAGGTTTTGCCCCCCGATGTCTGTCTGTTATACTGAAAATTCTCTCAAGACATTCAATTAACATTATTCCATATGTAGTAAAATATGGTGTTTTGTGTGGTGCCAAAGTACTCTAGTTTGAGTGCTGAAGATGGTTCATAAATACTAATCACCAAATACTTTAACATGACTCCCATCCCTGAATCAATTAAATAAGAATTAATACGGTGCATTTTTCACACAAAAATAGCCTCATAAGTTTATATTTTGTAACTCTCAGGCTTTCTTTATCTCCTCCCACATGGATGATCTCACCTACTGTTTTGTCTCTGATTGTAAGATGATTGTCTTTGGGGACCTATTGTGTGATGTCTGTAAAGTGTTATGCACATCCAGGGCTCTGTTCAAATAAATACATATATTGCATTAAATAATGATCCTACATATCTTTCTGGCTATTGCCATGTTTATGTTGAGCTATAGCTTACTCAAAGTAAGAAGGCTAGATACACTTCCCCTTTCTTCCCTTACAACTCTCTCCTCCTTCTCCCTGATGCAGAAGTTTCTCATCTGCTCTCCTCCTTTAACTTCTCCACTTGCTCCAGTAACTCCCATCCTATTTCATCTGCTGATGTCCCTTGTGCCCACTGTCATGCCCTACCTTGTTCCTCTCCTTCACCTCTCACTCTCCTCTGGCTCTTCCCTCACAATGCAAACATACTTTAGTGTCTCATCGTAAAAAAATCCAAAACCTTTTACCCCAATTGCCTCTCCAACTACTGCTCCATCTCTCTTTTATCTCTAAACTCGCTGAATAGGCTGTTTACAATCACTGTCTGGAACTCCTCTCCTCCAAATCCATCCTAGACACTCTCCAGTCTTGCTTCCAACTCTTGCATTCCACTGAAACTGCTCTTGCCAAAGACTCTAATGACCTCTTCTTAACTAAAGCTCAGAATCAGTACTCCATCTTTATCCTCCTTGACCTGTCAGATATATTTGGCACCATCAACCATGCTCCTGTTCTTGAAATCCTGTCCTCTCTTGGCTTCTGTTTCTCTGTCCTCGTTCTCCTCTTACATCTCTAATAGTTCCTTCAGCGTGTCCTTCAGAGAATCCTCCTCATCCCTCCTCCAATTCTCTTTGGGGGGTTCCCTTCTCTTCTGTCTCTCTGCCTTATCTCTGGATAAGCTTACCCACAAACACCAATTCAATTACCATCTCTATGCAGATGGTTTATAGTTCTACTTCTTTACTCCAGATCTGTCTCTTTTGTCCAAATTAAAATCTCAGTCTGCCTCTCCCACCCCTCCTTGTGGATGTCTAGATGCTACCTCAAGCTTAACATGGCTAAAAACAAAGCACCGAATCTCCTCAAAGACCTCTATGTCACCTCCTTTCTCAATCACTGTGGACAACCTCATCATCCTTCCTGTCACTCAGGCCCATAATTTGTGCATCATCTTCAACTCAGACCTCTCTGTAGGTCCTCACACCCAAGCTATATCTAATTCTTGCCCATTTTCTCTGTATAACATCACTAATATATGACCTTTCCTATTCATCCACACTGCTAAAACTCTTGTCCAGGCTCTCATCACCTTGCATCTTGATTACGGCTCTCTCTCTCTGGCCTTGACAAATGCAATCTTGCCCCACTCATACACATTTAATATAATTTTTCTAGCCCATCACTTTGACCATGTCATCATTCTTTTTGCATCTCACTACTGGTTTTCCCTTCTCTATTGCCCCAAACATAAGGTGCTTGTATTCACTTTCATAGCACTTCATAGTCGATCCCTGCGCCCCACCTATCATCTTTCATGCACGACTGAACTGTCAATGCTTGCCTCTGATGCTAGTCTCCATGGCCTACATGTTACGTTGTCAGATAAGCACTTTCCTTCTTTCTCCCCATAATATCCCACATGCTTGGGAGGTGCTCTCATGAATATCTACAAAGCTACCTCATTATTTACTTTCAATTTCCTCCTTGAAATTCTTTCCCATGATGTCAATGAAAAACTTGACAACAGTAAGGCTGCTAGCACACAGAGACCACTGTTGGTCATGCTGCTCAATACTCTCTCATTGTTTACTTGTTCTCCCCCATCTTGCCTCGTCATCTTATAAGCTCTTTGGGGCAGGGAATGCCTTTTTGTTCTGAATCTGTACAGTACCTGGAGCAATGGGGTCCTGGTCTATGACAAAGGCCTCTAGACACTATGATAACAATAGATGAAACCCTCTTAACTCTGAGGTCTATGAATATTCCATCAGAATTCAATGGAAAGATCCTCCCACCTTTTCCACAGCTATTACTTAGCTGTGCAGTGGAATGAACCTCCCTATCCTTGTGGTCTCATACTCAGGCCAGCTGGGAGGGAAGGAGAACAGCGTACAGTTGCCTGCTATGTCCCTCTCTGAGCAAATGGGCAAGAGGGCAGAGAGGGCTGAAATATGGGAAGAACATCAGCTCAACTTCCCCAATCTCTTCTTGGTGGCCTGGCAGTGAGCTGGCCAGGCACACAGCAGGGAGTGACTCCAGAAAAAGAGATGAACACCCCAGAGCAAAGTCAGAGCAGGGGAGGAATTATAACTCTCTGACTCACAATTTTTTTCTAGGGCTGCTCCAGAAGTGCTGCAGCTATGTGCTGCCCTTTACCCAAGGCAGACTGTACATTTCAAATCCAGGCCACAGTGAAGACCACCACAGTGGAAGGAGTAAGTAGTGTTGTCAGAACAAACCATTCTTGTGCCTTACTATACAGGCAACCATGGTAGAATGGGACCAGCTCCAGACACTACAGTGGCCATCATTATTCATACAGCAAAGAGTTGATAAGCAGTGCCCTGAAATGAGGCGTTATTGTTTCTGAGCTTCAACAGTCGAAGCAGCTCTCAGTGAGTTGCCAGTGTGGTGTGGTTGCTAAGCAGTGCTGTGCGGACAGGCAGTTAGTCAGCAGTCCATGACAATGCTTTCAAAATTACTTTTGTTTTTTTATGCGTTGTCAAACTCTCCCCTCCATCCTTTAAATATTGCTGCATATTTACCAAGGAGACAAACAGCAATAGGAAAGACACAATTTTAAATACTTAAAAGCCTAGTGCCTTGTAGAATTATACATCTGTTCTCTTTTAAAATTATCAGCTGTCATTGTTGTCTGTCTCCTATGGGGAGGGCGGGAACAGGGCTCCCTGGACCCCCCCTACATGCCCGCTACCAGTCATTTATACCGTCTTTCCCTCAAGTTTGTAGCCCAGGAGGGGTTCCCTGAGTCAAAAGGACAAAAGAAAGATCCTTTTCCCTATCGTTTCCTTACGAGAGAGCAGAATTGGGATGAAAACAAAGAAAGGCAAAGGTGGCCTGTTGCTGAGGCAATATTTCTGAACTCAGTTCTATGAGCTTGGTGTATCTGGGTCAATCTCCAGCCCCTCCTCTCAGGGCATACTGCTTTGAAGCTGGTCCATGCCGTGTCAGGAGAGGCGAGGCCTGAGACTGTCTCCTTTTCGGCCGTTCAGTCTCTGTTGTCAGCCGTCTCCGAGGTGGAGCAACCGTCCTGCTGTTCACCAGCCCTTCCTGTGCTAGGTTTTCCCCTTTTAAACTCTTCCACACCAGGCAGAAGAAGCCTTGCAGTTCTGCCTCATTAGAGCTGGACAGGCCCCGAAAGGCTTGTTAGTCTCCTCTGCACCAGAGTGAGGGCATGTCTCTTCACAACATATAGTGGTGGATTCTATTCTGTTCAGATTCTTATGCCGTGCTTATCACTGCAATATGAACTATGGGTATGATTTGCAAACAGAGTCCAGCACATTATGCCATGAGTGTACTCACAATATTATTTATAAGCATTGTGAGCATGTCCCAGGGTTTTAATGAGTTTAGCCACAAAAACAAGGCTGGGAGGTATAAAAAAAGAATTAATTTAATATTTTGTGCAGAATACAGTCAATTTGAAGGAAATATTATTTCAGATTGATGTTTCATGAAAATTACAAAGGACAGAAATGGGAACAGTGAGCAACCTAGAGATGAATAACCAAATCTGGCAGAAATGGTTACTGTGTTGGTCACCCTCATAAATTTGCTTTTGAAAGTAATTAATGATAAGAGTGTTTTCCCTACAACTCCTCAGAAAAGTAAACAGTCCACTCAGCTGGTGCTTCCTTAGTGCAGCAGTGCAATCTATGGATCAATGTTATTCCCATTTTAAACCACACCCTACGACGCATAATTGGATATACTATTGGATGAACAATCAAATGCGACTTTGAACTGAGACAAAAACCAAAGAACACAACAACATAACCTGCCTGATTCCTTTTGTCTCATGTTGGATTATACTATGTAGATGGAGAATCCTGGACCAGCAACAGTTCTGCACTGTCATCTGACTAGGTTCCAGATATACATAAAAAGTATAGGTCTCCTCCTTTGTGAGATCTTGGATGCTAGGTATCTTTATAAGCCAGGGCCCTCTCATTAAACAGCAAGCGGCAAAGAAGCAGATCTCTACTGGCTGACACATTGTACCCTCAAGAGTCATTATCAGTGACATGCCAGGACATTTTAGTTAGGTGTTGAATTCTACACTTACATGCAAAATAGCATCTTCCATGCTTCATGACTTTGCACGTACAGTGCATCTGAGGTTGCATTAAGAGGATGCCATTTTATAGAACAAAATCGTCCATGTGCATTTGGGGGCCAGACAGAATCAGCCTGTGGGCACAGTCAGTCTTGGGGCCTGCACTGAATTCATTGCATACACAGACAACACACCACTGATCATTATAAAATTAAACCAATGGAAACAAGACTAAATAGTCTTAGTCTTGGTTTATCCCAATTGTGCAGTTTCACGTGCTGCTTTGTTTTCCTCTGCCCAGCATCATGAGTATCAAGAGTCCAAATCCCTGCAACTAATTCCATCCCCGTAACTGACCATAATTGCAGCAAATAGCTGGATTTAATTGCTGGTCTAACTTGGAACCTTTGGAGATCAGAGTTGAAATCTCTGATCAGGACAAATGGAAAGTTGGTGAGAAAAGACAAATAGATTTACATAGACACTAAACATAATGTTGGCTAAGATGAATCCTAAGGTACCCATACTGATACTTTGAAAATGATGGGAACATCTGAAGTTATACACATTACATCCTGGACATATTATACCAAGGAATGGGTCCCTCATGGCTTTTTCTGAGGCTTTAATAACTTTTGTTTGATAGAACTGTTTTTGAACTGCCTTTCACAATCAAAAACAAAGCTTATAAAGTTTCAAATGTTGCTACAGGGACTCACACGTACTGTAAGTGCAGTGCGTCCAGAAATACCAGAGAGTATAGAATTAGAAACCTCAGCAAATGCACTTCTTGGGATCACAGTACTATAAAGTTTTATTTTACAAATATTGATCTTGTCTGTAATGAAGACTAGCATGTGGCTGTGATAGAAGTGGGCAGTGAATGGCATGGATTATATGGATTTGTTGAGGTATTAAAGGATGTATTTTGAAACCCTTGCACACCATCGGCCAAATTCTAACCTGAATGCACTGTGCTAGATGAAGTTTCCAGACCAACTTGACCCAGTGCCTACGTGTGGTAAATGAAATTCTGAAGAAGAAAACCATCTCTTAGCAGCAGCAACATAGCTAGTTTATTTGTATTTTTATAGGCTTTTCCATGGAACTGATCATTGTACTGTCTGTGTATCTCGCATAAATTAATGGATTCATCCTCACAATATTCTTGTGAGATGAAAAAATACCTTAATTTTACTGACTGGGAACATAGACAAGAGAGATTAAGTGAACTGTCAAAGTTCACACATAGGAAGTCTCTGGTAAAGCCAGGAAAAATTTCTCCCCTAATTTCCACTCTATTAACTTTACCACAAAACCCAGCCTACCTCTTCCCATTGCAGAAGCCATACCTGCCTGCTACCACCAGGAGTGGCCATGGGAGCACAGGGGAGTGACATTGGGGGAGGAGGAGCTATCTCCCCAGGCATTCTGGTGTGGGTGGTAGAATCTCCCCAACTGAGTGACAATTAGGATGGGCTTTAAGCAAGGGAGCATGGTGAATGAAGATTTCCTCCACTCCTCGGACAATCAAGAGGCAGATAGATGCCATAGCCTCCTAAGAGTCACTCTCAGCCCCTAGCTGACAAGAGTCAGTTTGTTCCACATCCTGTCCCTAATCTCTCCTGTTGTGTATAGTTGCTTTGTAGAAGTAGCAGCCTAGAGCTGGATGAAAAATGGTAAAAAATAATTTCTGCAAATATGTCTGAATTTTGTTTGTTTCCCTACCCAGCCAAAATTTCAAACACAAAAGTAATTGCAATTGAAGAATTTTGACCAGTTCTCTCTCAACTTGGGGAGATAAAAAGGGACAGGATTTGTGTGCACATGAGATCTGCAATTTTCAAAATGATTGTGAATAGAATATCCTCATGAAGAAGGACAAAGACCTTTCCTAACTGTTAATAGTGGTCCAATCCAGTTTAACAAAAACATTTTACATCTCCTGGTCCAATTAATTTGCTGTTGACATTGCATCGGCGGCCATATGATTTCAATGAAATGCTATGGACTAACAGCAAATGTCAACCATCATCTTGCTGTACCTAATGTCAATTACTACGTCATTGCAACCAGCCCCAATCACTGATAATGCTAGCCACTATCTCATTGTACCCACAGAACCACTGGCTGTTAGCATATATTATGCCTATATATATTTTGGGAAGGGGACAGTAAGAGGGATAACAATTAGAGATGACTGGAGGATGACAATTCTGTTTTGCAGCAATGTTTGAGGTTTCAAAATTGCTTTTGTTCTGCATTGGAACAAAACCAAAACATTTTGAGCATTTTTGCAATCACTAAATTGTCAGTTGTTTTTAGCTTGAAACCTGAGCTTTTCAGTTCCGGAAGCAAGTGTGTGTTCATGTCTGCCTGCCTGGTTAGGGCACTGGCTGGGATATGGGAGTCCCAGATTTGAGTCCCTGCTCTCTCTGAGTCTGAATAATGAAATGGGATGAAAAGCTTTGCTCTGAATCAGGCAGAATCTGAGGCTACTGTCCTCACCCTCAGGCTACAAAATGTCTCCTGTCTTACCCTTAGCTCCTGATGAAAACTTCATTGAAACCAGTATGTCTCAACAAAACAGCATATTTTGACAAAATGTATTTAATCAAGGGAGTTCTGGGCAGCTCTAGTAAGGATATTATTCTGAAGATCAGAATCACAGGGCCTTTTAGAAAGAAAAACCTTTCCGCACCCCAAAGAGAAGAAAAAGAGGAAAGTGAATCCAAACCATCAACCATTAAGAAAATATTCTCTAGGAGAGAGTTTCTACCACAACCAAGCCTAGATTGCTTTAAACTGTTTGTCATAATTTTCAAGTTGTTATATAATTTGGTGGTAACGACTATGCTTATGGAAAGAACAAATGTGAAACAAATGATCAATAAAATAAAAATTACAGCATATAGAATCCCAATTCTCTATCTCAATAAGGCTTTCTGAAAACAGATTTAGAAACATAACAGGCTCCCAGTTTAGTGGAAATCCTGAAAGTCCTATCCTGCCCCCAAGCCATGGCAGAAATCCCAATGATTTCAATGAGAGTTGCATATACATAGATTGCATTTTAGAGCTTAGCTGCCAAAAGCTGTCTAACAAACAGGAAGAGCTTTTACTGACTCACTGGCTATGAATCACTCACAGTCAAAATTGATGGAAATTAACGGTTAGCTTGTAACTTAAATTTCAGCCCATGCTGGGAGCTGTGTGTTGATTGGTGGCACACTAATTACAGTGGGAACACATGCTGGAGTAGCAGCTCTGTCACCCTTGCAACAGTTCTTCTGGCAAGTGTGGAGGGAGGGGTTTTGCCCTCTTCCTCTTGTCTCTCATGCATCTTTCACATTCAGGGAGGTACTAGCAGGGAGCAGCGCCTGCATTCCCCATTGGGTTGTGCCCAGTCTTTGCACATGGGCTCTAGAGAAGCAAGCTCCTTGCACTCTTTGTTCTTTAACACTTGATTTTAAAACTGAAAAGCCCCCCTGATTTAAATGGGACTACTCCTGGGAGTATGTCCTGCTCAAGATGAGTATATTATGCAGAGTCGTAATCAGTGACTCGCTTTTCCAAAAGGCACTTTTATGGAATACTTAAGTCAACATACCAAAAAGATATTTCAAATTATATTCATTTCTGGCCGTTAAAAACACCCAAAAAGAAAAAAAAATCAAAGCCAGACTAGTTTGCTACTCTTCCCAGAGTCTGACACTGTGACATTGCTAAGTCTATTGAAGAGGAATGTACCTGTTGGAGGTAGTGCTGTGAGTTCTGATGATAAGGAGTAGGGTAATGGCAAACATTCCTTGGTGAATGTGATGTCATCAAGTGCTATGTCACCTCTGTAACCTTTACCCACTCGCCCTTCAAAGGTGATCTGAAAGTCTTCATCTGCATTCAGAAGCAACAGTTTTCTCTGCCAGAAGTTTCCTTGATTTCCAGTTAGGTTGAGTAGGACTTTTTCTTTGTTTGATGCTGTCACTTGATAGACAGTTAATGATCCAATGCTGACTCCATACGTATGATAATAAAATAATATCTGCAACCAAAAGTAACTGCATTAAATATACTCTGTCATTATAATTACCCCCAAAATTTTCACTACAGAAGCATCTTCAGTACTCAGAAGAGCATCAAAATTGCTGAATCATTCATTATCCAGTGTTTTAATTAAACACACACAAAAAAATCTCAGTAGTAGTAATCTTTAGAACTATTTCTTTAGTAAACTAATGAAAGCTATTTTGGAAACCTACATTTCAGTGCTTAGAGAGCTTCTGATAGACTTCTTCTGAGCAAATTTCACATTTAAATTTAAAACTGAAAACTGATGACAAAGCAGAGGTAGGGAGCAATGCATAAACCATATCCTTTAGCATAATGGGAGTATCTTGAAGCACTCAGGTGTGACTCTTCAAAGGCTAATCATGGTGTTCCTGATGGACTCTGAAGTGCCTCACCTGCACAGAGTTCTTTCTTAGCCTAGGATGTTTGCTTCAGAGTGAGCATCTAGAGAGAGACAGTAGGAAAAACAGAAGGATTCACAGAGACTCAAGGAGAGAAAAACAAAATATTAAGCATAATGACAGTGCTCAAGTAGGATAACAGTAGATAAAGTACAAGAAAGAACCACAACAAAGTGCATACTTTGCTCTCTTTCAACCAGATTCTAGTCCATGACAGAATTTACTTCTCACTCTGTGCGTACTTAGTCTCCTTAATGGCCTCTTCTGAGGGATTTATCAAAGATTTCTTGAAAGTTAAAATAAATTACAACTACGATTTCTATATTTTCAACTAATTTCATGGTACTGAACTGAGACTGGCTGGCCTGTAATTTATGGGATCACCCAGTCACTTGACAAAATGTAGACTCAACTCTTACTATCCTTCTGTTCTCCAGTAAAGCAACTGATTTTAATGACAGACTACACATTATACCTGCCATAAAATTGTGTTCCTTTCTATTGGTATCTCTTTCACTGGCTTTCCACTTTTTGAAGGATACTGTTTTGGCTTTAATGTACTTTACCTTTTAACCACACTGTTTTTTCCTTGCCTTCTCTCTCCTTTTATATTTAGCAGTATGCATATCTCCCATGGTTGAAATGATGGGTGCACTGAAATCAATGGAAGTTTTTCTATTGACTTCAGTATGGCCAGGATTTCTACCTATGGCGTATGCTTAAGTAGACTCCGCACTGACTCCAGAAAATTTAGGTTTATGCTCATTCTAGGAAATAAAAAAATGTATCTGCTCTGGTGAAGTCCTCGGCCTTCACACTGGTAATTTTTGTGGAACATAAGATTTTCTATATCAGTTGAGTATGCTGATAAACTGAGATTGGAATTTGCATCTGGTGGTGGCATCAACTGAAGATGGAATCAAATATTCAATTCTGTGCATGAGAGAAAAATCCTCCTGATCCCAGCAGGCAATCAATGTACTCTGTAAAGCACAACATTTTATCATCCTTATTTCATTATATTCTTTATTCCATTCCAAGTCTACTTTGCCCCTCAATCACTGATGTACAGCAGCACTTCTGAGCATCAAAATAGAGTTGGCTACAGTTTACAAAGCAATCCAACAGTGTGTGCATGCCAATATGTTTCAAACCTGAGTTCTCTTGAAGAACTGGTATAAAAAGCAACTTCAAAACTGCAGAGATGTTCAAAAAGTGCTTGAAAAGTACATTATACCTGGTTTTGATTGTTTCAGAATAGGAAAAATGTCTTCTGCCTAAAGATTTAAGGCAAGTCTATATACCTGATATACACATTTATACATGAAAAAACTAATTGTTGCCAGCTGTGACCCTTCTCCATTCTTCTGGCATTCATTATATAGTATAAATAAATATTCATAAAATGAACCATTCATCATTAGTTATTCTATTTCTTTAAAGCATATTTAATTGTTCATACATAGGTGTTAAAAGGAATGATTCTATGATTCTGAGAGCATAAGGAGAAATATGTGGGAAGGTTTTTTTCATATATCTTTTTTAAAAGGCTGTTAGGAAATTGAAGAAAGAGAATGTTATTCACCCTGTGCAGTAACTGAGGTTCTTTGAGATGTGTCCCCCTATGGGTGCTCCATTGTAGGTGTGGCAGTGCCCACTACACTTGGGATCAGAGATCTTCATCAGCAGTGCCTGTTGGACTGCACATGTGCACTGCGCACCACCCCACCTCCCACATTGTGCACAGGACAAACATAAAGTGCTTTGTGGTCCTACCACCCCCAGTTTCTTCTCTGCTACAGAGCTTATGTTTTTGGCTCTGAAGCAGAGGGGAAGAGGGCAGGTAGAGGAGCACCGACAGGGCCACACACCATGAAAAACCTGAATTGCTGCACAGGGTGAATAACCTTCTCTTCTTCTTCTTCGAATGATGTCCCTATAGGTGCTCTAATGTAGGTGACTATAAAGCGATGACTAATTGGAAGACTGGGGCTTTGGAGCAACATGTACTCCTGAGGAGAGGACAACATGCCCTAGGAGAGTGTCCATTGTGGTGTCGAGCGTAATAGCCTAGTGCCAAGCAAAAGTGTCTGTCAATGCCCATGTGGCATCTTTACAAATGTCATCAATGGGGACATTATTAAGAAGTGCAATTGAGGTAGATAATGAACATATGGAAGGTGCTCTGATTGAGGTAGGAGGTTGTTTATCATTGAGTTTGTAAGATAATTGTATACACTGTGAGATCCACTTAGAGAGGTATTGTTTAGATATGACAATGCCTTTGGATCTTTTGGTTATGGAGAGGAATAATCATGGTGATTTCTGGAAGGGTTAAGTCCTGTCCAGGTAAAAGGCTAATGCTCATCTCAGGTCTAGGGTGTGTAGAGAGTAAAGGGACATTTAGCAGCTTCCGCCAGCAATCGATCAGAGAATAAGAAAATGGTAAACAGACATGACACATGGCATGAACTTTTGGGACCTAGAAAATGACCTTTTGGGGTGTCCAAAAATAGTAAAAATATCTGAAAAACCTTAACCAGAAGATATTCCAGACACCTAAACAATAAGTTAAAACCACAAAATGTGAATATGATTGGTGTCAGGGTAACAGGTTATGGGTGAGTTTTAAGAACAATTAAATGTCAAGGCAGCAGGTGCACAGGATGTGGTCAGGGTGTGCTGTCTCCTTTCCTCCCTTTCCCAACAACCCACTTTCAATAAGGAAATCTACTGCCCCTGCTATTGCAAATGTTAATGAAAAGATAGTGTATAAACATTGGCCAGTCTGGTTGTGGGAAAAAGAAAAGAAAGCCTTCTGAAGTCCAAAGTCCGACCTCATTCTAAGACCCTCTCTGGAGCAGAACCTTGACTAGCCATCAGGATCCATCTGGAGATTATTACACTGGTTGGTGAGCTATAGCTTTACTGCTGTATTCAGTTATCATTTATCTAATCTATGCTTAGCAATTATAAAACAATAGGTTATTGAACGGAAGTGCCGTAATCTCATAAAACCTGTTAACTCTTTTTTGAACCTTGTAAATCTAAATCAGTGAGCTCCCTGGGGGAGGAACTGACAGTTTTTCACAGGAAACCCTTGGGATTGGGAAACTGAGGAAAGTTTTCCCTCAGGGAGCCTCCAGGATTGGGGATACTGAGGAAAGCCACCTGAGCCTTTATTCAGGGATCCTTCAGGGGAGAGAATCTGATGGGTCTATTCAGTGAGCCCTTGGGTGAGGGAATTTGAATGGCAGGTGGTGAGCCCTCAAAGGAGGGAATCTAACCTGATAACCCAAGGCAAGGGTAACAAGATCCACAAACAGAAGGTGTTTTGGTTGACTGAGATGAAAAGATGTTGGGACCTTAGGTTAAAATCTTGAGTGTGGGTGTAGCGTGACTTTATCTTTATATTTTCATAAAACAAAATCAATGGTGGAAATGCCATTTTTAATGCTGCGATTTCACCAACTCATTGGCAGAGCTGATGGCAACAAGGAAGGCTGTTTTCATGGATAGGTGTAAGTAAGAACAGGTTGCCATTGGTTCAAATGGGGGTCTAATCAGGGAACATAGGACTAGGCTGGGATCACAGGCAGGGAATAGGTCTCATATATGGGGATAAAGATTTTGAATATCCCTCAAAAAGTGTCTTATGAGTGGGTATGCGAAGATGAAATGCCCATCTATGAGGAAGTGAAAAGTAGTGATTGCAGACAAGTATACCTTAATGGAGCTGATGGGTAATCCTGACTATTTAAGGGGTAGCATCATATAATCAAAGATAAGTGGTAGAGGAGCATGTGTTGCATCAACTTGAGGAGAGACACAGCAGCAGTGAAATCTAGTCTATTTGTGAATATAAGAGTGTCTAGTTGTGTCACGCCTGCTATTCAGAAGTATCTGTTTGACTGTGTCCAAACAGATTATTTCCAAATCCTGGAACCATGGAGGAGCCAGTCTTTGAAATGGAGCATTTGTGGATTGGGATGGAGAAAGTGTCCTGTGAAAGGAGCAAGAGTGTTAGGTGGACAGAGATTGGTTGACATACCATTATGTAGAGGAGATAAATATACCAGACATGTCAAGGCCATGTTGGGGCTATTAGTATGACATGCGGTTGGTCCTCTTGTATTTTGAAAATTACTCAAAACAGGAGGGGAAAGAGAGGCTAGGCATAAAGGTGTGGCATGTCTATGTTATGAAGAATGCATCTCCCAGTGATCTGTGTCCCAGTCCCACTCTGGAACAGAATTGAGGGCAGCAGGCATTGTGTGGAGTGGTAAAGAAATTTATGGTGGGGCAGCCCCATCGTTGAATAGGGGTTGAAGTGCTCACATATCCAGTTCCCACTCGTGATCTTGCGAGAACGTCCTACTCAATGTGTTCGCAGTCATGTTCTGCTGTCCAGGGAGGTACATTGCTAAAATGGATCTGTTCTTCTGGGTATACTAGTTCCACAGTTTGAGTGCCTTCATGTATAGTGGGACCTGGCTTCACCCTATCTGTTGATGTAATATATACAAGTGAGATTGTCCATCATCACTCTTATGGTATGATGTTTGAGAGGAGGTAGAAAGTGTCGGTGGGCATTGCAGACTGCTCGTAGCTCTAGGAGATTAATATGTAAGGTGGATTGAGTGGACGACCATCTGCCCTGCACTGTGTTCTTGCATAGATGTGCTCCCCAAATGACTAAGGAGGTATCAGTGGTTAGGATCATAGTCAATGGTGGTTGGAGGAAAGGAACTCTGACATAGACCTTATAGGGCTGTGTCCACCACAGCAGTGAATACTTTACTCACATTAGCATGGATAAAAGTTTGTAGAGGCTGTGTTTGTGAGGAAGATATACTATACAGAGTCATGCTGGAAGGCATCGCATGTAGAGTCTTGTGTCTGACTACAAACGTGGACACAGCCATGTGACCTAGAAGTTGGGTACACATTCAGGCCGAGATCTCGAGGAGATCCATGTGCTGGATACTAGATCTGTTATAGTTGAGAACCTTTGAAGAGGTAGGAAGGCTCTGGTTTGTATGGAATCTAACTGTGCGCGAATGAATTCTAGCTGTTGTATTGGTATTAGACTGGACTTTTCTAGGTTCAGGAGGAGGCCTAACTTCATGATCAATCCATTGTTACGTGGATGGCTTGACCATTTTAGATTGGTATTGGTGAGTAGTGAGGACCTTATAGAAGAACTGGTTGTAGGTGACAATCTTGGTTCAAGTGACCATGAGCTAACTCAGTTCAAACTAAATGGAGGGATAAACAAAAATAGATTTGTGATTAGGGTCTTTGATTTCAAAAGGTCGAACTTTAAAAAATTAAGGGAATTAGTTGGGAAGCGGATTGGACTGAAGAACTCATGGATCTAAAGGTGGAGGAGGCTTGGAATTCCTTCAAGTCAAAGTTATAGGAACTATCTAAAGCCTAAATTTCAAGGAAGGGGAAAAAAATCATAGGCAAGAGTTGTAGACCAAGCCGGATGAGTATTCATCTCAGACAGGTGATTAAGAGAAAACAGAAAGCCTACGAGGCATGGAAGATGGGAGGAATCATCAAGGAAAACTACCTCTTGGAGGTCAGAACATGTAGAGATAAAGTGAGAAAGGCCAAAGCCAAGTAGAATTGGACCTTGCAAAGGGAATTAAAACCAATAGTAAAAGGTTCTATAGTCATATAAATAGGAAGAAAACAAAGAAAGAAGAAGTGGGACCGCAAAACACCGAGGTGGAGGTTAAAGATAATCTAGGCATGGCTGAATATCTAAAGAAATACTTTGCCTCCATTTTTAATTAGGCTAATGATGAGCTTGGTGATAGTGGTAGGGTGGCTAATGGGAATGAGGATATGGAGGTAGAAATTACCACATCTGAAGTAGAAGCCAAACTCGAACAGCTTAATGGGATTAAATCAGGCGGGGGGTGGGGGAGAGGGGGGAGGGAGAGACAATCTCCATTCAAGAATATTAAAGGAACTAGCACATGAAATTGCAAGCTCATTAGCAAGTATTTTCAATGAGTGTGTAAACTCGGGATGAGTTTGATTGGAGAATTCCTAACATTCCTATTTTTAAGAAAGGGAAAAAAAAGTGATCTGGGTAACTACAGGCTTATTAGTTTGACCTCAGTAATATGCAAAGTCTTGGAAAAAATTTTGAAAGAGAAAGTAGTTAAGGACATTGAGGTTAATGGTAACTGGGATAAAATACAACATGGCTTTACAAAAGATAGATTGTGCCAGACCAGCCTGATCATCTTTTTGGAGAAGAAAACAGATTTTTTAGACAAGGGAATGCAATAGATCTAATTTACCAAGAATTCAATAAGGCATTTGATACGGTTCCACATGAAGAATTATTAGTTAAATTGGAAAAGATGGGGATTAATATGAAAATTTAAAGGTAGATAAGGAACTGGTTGAAGGGGAGACTACAACGGGTCATATTGAAATGTGAACTGTCAGGCTGGAGGGAGGTTACTAGTGGAGTTCCTCAGGGATCGGTTTTGGGACCAATCTTAACCTTTTTGTTACTGACCTTGGTACAAAAAGTGGGAATGTGCTAATAAAGTTTGCGGATGACACAAAGTTGGGAGGTATAGCTAATACAGGGAAGGATCAGGATATCATACAGGAAGATCCAGATGACCTTGTAAAAAGTGCAAGGCCCTTAGGGACTAATAACAAGAATTTCTGCTATAAACTGGGGATGCATGAGTTGGAAGTGATAGAGGAGGAGAAAGACCTGGGAGTACTGGTTGATCACAGGATGACTATGAGCCACCAATGTGATGTGGCCGTGAAAAAAACTAATGCGGTCCTTGGATGCATCAGGTGAGGTATTTCCCATAGAGATAGGGAGGTGTTGGTACCATTATACAAGGTGCAGGTGAGACTTCATATGGAATATTGTGTAAAGTTCTGGCCCCCCGTGTTTAGCAAAGATGAACTTAAATTGGAATAGGTGCATAGAAAGGCTAGTAGGATGATCTGAGGAATGGAAAACCTGCCTTGTGAGAGGAGACTCAAGAGCTTGGCTTGTGTTGCCTGACCAAAAGAAGGTTGAGGGAAGATATGATTGCTCTCTATAAATTCATCAGAGGGATAAATACCAGGGAGGGAGGGGAATTATTTAAGTTCAGTGCCAATGTGGACACAAGAACTAATGGATATAAACTGGGCATCAGGAAGTTTAGACTTGAAACTAGATGCAGGTTTCTAACCATCAGAGGAGGGAAATTCTGTAATAGCCTTCCAAGGGGAGCAGTGGTGGCAAAAATCCTAGCTGGCTTCAGAACTGAGCTTGATAAATTTATGGAGGGAATGATATGATGGGACAGCCTAATTTGCAATAGACTGATCTTTGACTACTGGTAGTAGATACTGGCCTGTGAAGGGATGTTAGATGGGGTGTGTTCTGAGTTATTACAGAGAATTCTTTCTTGGATATCTGACTGGTGTGTCTTGCCCACATGCTCAGAGTTTAGTTGATCACCATATTTGGGGTCAGGAAGGAATTTTCCCTCAGGGCAGATTGGCAAAGGCTCTGGGGTTTTTTTCCTTCCTCTGTAGCATGAGGCAGAGCTCACTTGCTGGTGGATTCTCTGTACTTTAAAGTCTTTAAATCATGATTTGAGAACTTTAATAACTCAATCATAGCTTAGAGGTTTATTACAGGAATGGGTGGGTGAGGTTCTCTGATTTGCATTGTGCAGGAGGTCGGACTAGACGATCATATTGGTTCCTTCTGACCTTAGAGCCTATGAGTCTGAGCGTATCTTTTTTGGATGGGACTTGGAGGAGACAGTCATCCAAGTATGGAAAAATGACTATTCCTTGTTTCTTTAGGTAAGCAGCAACTACCTTGAGGATGTTGAAGAACATCCTAGGTACTGTGGAGAGTCTGAAGGCCAGAATTTTGTATTGGTAGTAATCGGTACCACAATGAACTGGAAGAACCGTCTGCAGGCAGGGTGCATGGAAATATGAAAATACTGTTTGCATTTTGGAAGTCTAGGGCTGAGAACCAGTCCCTATGTTCCAGTGATGGGATAATAGTGGAGAGGGTAACCATCTTGAAACATTGTGGTTTGATGAATTTGTTTAGAGTGTGAAGGTCCAGGATGGGATACCAGCTGCCAGACTTCTTCTGAATCAGAAAATAGCGGGAATAAAACCCCTTTCCCTGTATTGGGAAGGGGACCTCTTCTATGGCTCCCAGTTGCAGAAGTTGTTCTAGTTTTGCCCTTAGAACGGACTTCTGAGACTGGGGAGGTATGCATATGCAGTCCCATGGGCACTGCTGATGAAGATCTTCGATCACAGGTTAAAGGGGCACTGCCACACCTACAGTAGAGCACCAACAGGGACATCACTCGAAGAAGAAACATAAGCTCATGGCCCAGAATTTCTAAGTTAAATTTTTAGTGGTTAGTTTATTTTTTCTCTGTTGACAAACTGATTTCCTCATGTTACATTTGTATAATCCTGAATTTCTTATCTATAAAGGGCTTTCAGATTTGACAAGAAGATAAAGTGAAATCAAGTGATCTGAAAAATATCAAACCAACCAAAACTGTTAAACGTAAACTCCTAAAATCATTATTACACTTTCTCTTTTTCCGTATAATGAAGCAATATGAGCTATCTGGTTAAAGGGGTTAAATGAGGTCCCATTTGAAAATTCGTTACATCGATTTAGAAATGTATTTAGATTAGACTGCCACGGTTCCAAAGAGCAGCTCTGCACCTGTACACTAAGAGGATCTCAGAATCAGCTCAAATCAAAGACTCTTTAAAAATCAAATCAAAATTTGTCAGCATCAAGAAGACTTCTGATAGAGTTATCCTCCTGAAATACCTAGTTTCTATATGGAATCAAACTAAAATAAAGCACCTGTACAGGTGTAAATAAGCAAAAGAGAATGAATCGCTGCATAATTCTAATATTAAAGATGAAACCATGTTTTACAGGTTAAAATGCAATAAAATGGTAGAATTTGTGCAAGCAGGCAGGCATTGGTATTGTTTTTCAATCAAGGAACTGGAGCTCAAATTCCTGTATGAGATAGATTAAGAATTCATATAATTAATAGTGGAGATAGTTCGAGGTGATTGGAGGAGGAGTGGTTGTTTTGTGATCAGAAAGCAAAGAACTGCTGAGCAGGTGTAAATGGATACATTGAAAAGGCTGACATCATTTCTGCTAGTATGCTGGGCAGATCTTTACATGCTAACAGTGATTTACTATATCTTCTATTTATGAACTGAATTTATGGCTCCTAAATGCTAGTTTTTAACTCAAGATTCACTAGATTCCTTCCCTTAACTTTCATGGATGAACACAATTTAGGCTTCTGCCCACTTTTCCTTTTATCTTTCACTTTGTCTTTACCCCATCCAAGATGATAAATTAACTATACTCCTTATTCTCATCTTTTCTCTTGGCCTTCCTCAACATCACCCTCTGTGCCTGGAAATCCCTTCCTGACTCCACCTTCAAACTTCCATTCTGCCCTCCTTCAAATCTTCCCTAAGAATATTTCTTAAAAGGCCTCCAAACCTTATTCCTTCAGTAGTTTTATGCAGGCATGTTCATGTATGCAAGCTTGGGAAGGAAGGCAGGAGTTAAAGACAGAAGAAGGAGGAGGAGGAAGGAAAGATGATGGTAAACAAATTTCTGCAAGTAAAAATACATATGTTGGCAATATATATGTTTGATTTAGGTGCAGTGTTTATTATTTAAATAGGTAAGTGGATATGTTGTTATGCATACATTACCAATTAGGTTAGCAAGAATACTTTAATAACTTTCTTGTTATATAGTCTATGTTAATAAGTCATGTCAGCCATTGTGTACAAACTGTAATACCTTATGAATTGTTGAAAACAGGAGTCTACGAGCTGGAAAATAAAGTATCTAAAAGTAGTAAATACTATAAAAACATTTCCCCAAAAATTCCAGAAATCGCTTCCTAGTGTACTGTGGCACAGGAGGTACAAGGATATCTGTTTTAAGCCACTGGGTTAAGAAGAAGATACAAAACAGCAATTTAGCAAAGATGACAGAGGAAGCTTTGAAACTAGGCAGCCTTTCAATCCATATTTCCAAATGTCAGCCAGGTTCTTTTCAGGACCGATGGAAAAAAATGGGCTTTAGCACTTTGATAAATGAAAGCTTACTCTTCCCTAGTTTCTGATAGATCAGTGAGAAGAATCTTTTCATAATGTGTTCTTCTATTTGCAATTACACTCCCTTTTATGCAGTTGTTAATGTAGCTCTAATTCAATTTCTCCATTAAAGCACAAAGCAGATATATGCAGGTTTTTCAGTACTTTTGTTGTATAAACGTTTTCTAAACAACCCACTGAAGAGACAATATCAGTTTCTACTGCTGTTTACTCTCAAGTGTCCCAGAGTACTTAATTCATCAAAAGAAGTCATTCTTTGTTAATCTTCTGCACTATGTTCAACAAAATATTTGTTTGGTAATTGCTTTTGAGGTCAGCATAGGATCAGGACCACAGTGCACTTGTTTTCTTTAAGCAATATGTTAGTGATAATCTATTAGCGATCACATTAGTGATTATTACTTTATAGTATTCTACAAGTCAGGCTCATTTCTCCTGCTATTATCCCTTGACATACCTTGCAGTTTTTGCTTCTTCTGCTTATTTTAGGACTGAAAATCCTGGCCGCCTGCTCTGGCAACTGAGGGAAAGAGCTCTTTATAAAGATGTAATGACCAGATGGCCCATGCAAAGTATGATCAGCAGTTGGCTCAGTGCCAGATTTCAGGATGCTGCCAGTTCTGAGATTCCAATCAAAGTCATCATTCTGATCCTGCTCCCAGGTACAAAGATCAAATTCAAAATCGCAGCGCCCCATGGATGTACCTGAGAAAAATGATTGTAAAATAGACTGTGTCAAAATAAAGGTAGATCCAAAGAACTGGGCTTATAATCAGACAGACAAACAAGTGATCTATCTACATCCTCACAAGAGAAAAAAACATGGACTTGTTTTATTAATGAGTTTTTTTTAGTAGAAAGGTGGTTGGTTTACTACCATAAAGAGATTGCTGATAATTAGATCATTTTAAAAGGATTTCTGATTACCAAACAGACTCTGTCCTTTCATTCTAGCTTATTTTCTCCAGCCATTTGCTTTTAGTAAGAATTAACACACACACACATTTTAATGGGCAATATGCAAATCTATATGCTTAGCTATTCTTATATTTGAACGTTATTTTATATCTATATACAAAGCTGTCAACGTCTGATTATATTTATATGTATAAAATTCCTGTTTTATATTTCTTGTACAGTTGTTTCACAAGCTTCAAGTATTCAGATTTATTTTCTAAAGGGCCAAATTGGTCAACATTTTAAGTCAGCTATTCATGTAAGTTAATGCAGACAAAATTCCAATATTCTAAAAGTGTTGAATGCCTATATTTTTATCTACAGTTTCTTAAAATTTGCTGATAATTACAAACCTGACCCAAAGCTCACTAAAGTCAATGGGCATCTTTCCATTCAGTGGGCTTTGGATTAGGTCTCAAATAATTCTTGTTGTTATTGCTGGAAAGGAAAAGTACTTTGAAGCTAAATTCTTAAATTGGGATGGGTCATTTGGTTTGACAAAATAAGAAGTCACAAAAGCCTTCTCCTAAAGTACAAACAGAACTTGAGCCTCTTCTGAGGTCTGATAAAGTTCAACATCTAAAAGATAGCTGTATTTAAGTGGCATCGGTTCAAAAGTCTCAAAAAGAGAGGCCCAGGATCCTTGAAGTACTAAAGATGGCATAGAACCAAAACAGCATAGCCAAACACCCGCAAGGTTTGGGGATGATGAGACACAAATATGAACTTTGTTCCTCAAGCCTCTCTCTACTGGAAATTGAACAGTCTTTGAAAAAGCAGCAATGAAAACTCAAAAATTATTAATGAAAATTCAAGCAAAATGAGTTTATTTTCCAGAGCATTTTTGTTTGTGAAGACACTGTAGACTTGAATAATAATCTAGAAGTCTATATTGTGCTAAAAGAATTAAACACACAATCAATCAAAACATAACTGTAACTGGCCAACAAAATTCATAAGGTTACTGCAGCCCCAACTTCTGTCCTGTGTTCATTTAATTATGAGATTTCAGACTCCCATCCTTGCTAAATCCTTCTCTCTTTAGCAAAGCACTTATGCACATGCTCAAGCTCCTTTTCTACAGAAGCATGTTTTTTTTTAATCAGGACCTGAAACCATACTGGCATACCAGGTAATGCTGTACATATTATATGTAAAATTCCCTCTAGCAAGTACCTTTGTGTTGAACTGTGAACGCTGAACCAAGGGGAATAAAGGCAAAGATAACTGTTGCTTCTGGAGTAATGGAACAAGGCTGGTGAATTAGATAATCAATCAGTTGGGCAACAGTTGAATAATTAAGAAACTTAACTATTTTATATTAGCAATGGTAGGTATGTGATCACAATTATATTGGCCACACATGACCTAAATTAAATGTTGGTATCAAAAGAGAATTAAATAGAGCAAAAGCTAAACTATGTTATGTCCTTTTCTAGTCTGAGAATTTATGAAAATTACAATTTCAATCTTACAGCTGGGGAAATGAAAACTTAATTTTGAAGTATACTTAGTTGGCAAAATTAATGAACAAGGTGCTTTGGAGCATTGGTGTTGGCAAACTGACGCTCTAGGATGGTTGCTTTGTCAGCATTTCAATGTAAAATAAAGCTTTGGAGCCTTTGTTATATTTATTTAATGAAGTCATTTTAAGCGGGTCATTCTCCAGTAAAAATGGGGTAGGAAACTAAAAACTCAGATCACAGCTGAAGGTTTAACTGCTTAGTGATATGGCCACATTCCTTTTCACAAAACTATTTGAAAAAGGTGATTATTAAGGTCTCTCTTTAGCAGACAAGATATGCAGCTTTTCTCTCCCCAAAACTGCAACCTTACCCAGGAAACTTATAGCCAAGGTTCCACCTGCTTCATGGAGCTTTCCACACACCTGTTTCATGTTGGAAGGGGGTACCAGGCTCCCAGCCTCTCTCTCCTGCCCAGCCCCTGAACTAAAGTGTGGGGAGGCTTCACAGGGGTGGGGGCTTTAATCAGGTGCAATCTGGGCCCTAACAATTAATTTACTAAATTGACATGAGTACTCTTTATTTAGAGTGAAATTCGTTCCTACAGACACACTGGTAACTGGGGATGGAGAAATGGAATTCACTTCATCCAACTCCAAAGGTAGGTCACAGGGTTCCTGTGCAGCCCCTCTACTAGCACTTGTCCAGTCTTTGGGCTGGGAAAAACACTGCTGCCTCACTGAGTTTTTTTCACAAGGATCTGCATACAGTAACCATGTATCCCACTTTTAGCCCACATCCAGGAGGTGGATCAGTTTATTCAGAGCTGGCTCAGATATCCTCTCTGGTGCACAGTTAGCCTCACAGTGTACGGTAAAGATGCCTACAATTTCCTAACACTGTTGTAATAGTGTTGCAATATATTCTGCCATAATGACACTATTATGTGATTACTATACTCCTGTGTAATTACACTAACAAAGCAGGACTAATGATATACTCCAACATATTACAATGTTTGGAGAACAATAGCTGTGACAAATTTAATTAGCTATAGAATGACCAGTGCTTATCATATTAGAGGCCTGATAAAGATTTTAAGCCCTGATCATTCACTCAGCAGCTATCTGCAGGGATAAATCCCAGATATATGGAAGAGCTGACTGTCTCTGGAGTATACTTAGTCTTGCCCATTAACACTTGTAGTACCTGACCTGCTCTCCAGCACAAATATCAATGTCATAAAGCTAGTTAAAATCCATCCTCTATAAAGTGTCATAAAAAACCCTCCCTTTATGACAGGACAAACTTCTGTGCAAAGGTGAATCCTTTATCCACATCCATAGAGATGCTAGCAATAGCATCTCAGAAGCACAATCTTTTGGGGGACTGCTACGTTAACTTTCTTTGTGAGTACTGCCTTGCAATATTGCTCTGTTAATGTTTTGGGGCTTCATGGATTTTGCAGAGATTATGGGGCAAATTCCCCAGTTTGGTGCAGAAAGATGTCAATCACAAATCCCTGAAACAGCCTGGTTCTCTGCATTTTGGTGAGGCAGCGGTACCTAGAGTTATGGCCAGCGATACACAAAAGCGCACCACTGAAAGCTACTGAACAGATGTGCTGACACAGCATATCCTTCAGGTTTTCTTGCCCCCACTCCCATTCTTGGCGAGCACTGCCAATTTCTGGTTTTCTACACTTGAACCCTGCAGACTTTCCTCCTCTAAGGACTCCACAGAAGCCAGCACAGACCTAAGACTTCTGGGCCAGTTGTTTTCAGACTGTCATTTGTGGAAGGGATCCCTCTCTGGTGACTCTGCAGAATGTACCATTGTGAAAACAATGGGGGAACGGGGGGAAGGAATGGAGATTTAATGGCTCTCTGTTACGAGGCAGACTGCAGAATGGAAAAAAAAGAAGGAAATAGCAATTTTCTTGGGTAAATTAGGACATAAAACTAGAAAAAAACCTCACAGTTGAAAGGTCAGCCTTAGGTCAGACCTGGATTATGCTATGAAAACAAAACCCTTGTTTTTGTCCATGAGAAGGATTGGATAGGATAAGCATACCGATAAAACCAAGTATTGTAATTGTAATGTTAATGGGAGCCAGTGTCTTTTGTAAGCATAAATATTTACAGAAAAAGTAATATCAAAGCAAAAAATCTGGATTGCTTTTCTTTTTACTTAAATTGATGTTTCAAATTTATGGGAATTTTCTTCTGCCAAACCACATCACCAACCAATCCAAACCCATCTATCTCAAATATTACTGACAGAATGACCACCCAAATCTGGTTTACACAGAACAAGAGTTTCACCATGAACTGAGAGATGAGAAATCTTGAGGATAAATTGCCGAGTGTATAAGCATGTACTAATCTGATACTTCTGGTGACCTGAAAGCATGAGTCAAAATCAGTTAGCTTTGTGATCTCAGCATATAGCCTAGTGGATATTTTTCTTCACCACCAAACCACCAATCTACCATGCTTGCAAGTCTCTATTTTGAGTCGAAACTGGGATTGCAGAGGGAATCATGTTAATGTTCACAGAGAGAAGTTTGTGGGGAAGATTGTATAGTATCTGCCTACCACCTTATACCTCTTATGTGTAGGCTCAAACCAAAGCTATAAAGGCCCCACTTTCACTACTATCAAAATCACTGCCAATTTTTTTCCCAAGCAAAAACCTATTAGACTCTAAATTTGAGCAGTCAGCAATATTAGGGGCTGATTTATATTTGTGTCTCAAGAATGGAAATGGAGTCAGCCAAATGTATAATTTATTTTGTGATGTTTAAATGAGTACACAGAATTAAAAATGTAGGTACATCTTTTCTGTTCTTTTCTTTTGGGAAATTTGTCTTGAAAAAACAATCTAATCTTTATTTGTTATCCTCCTCTTCCTCCTCCTCCAAGGTAAAATAAAGATTCAGCACACAGGCCACAACTTTCATATGCTATTTTGACTGACTTTTCACTTTATTTACAAAGGTGAATACTTTCTTCAATAAATAATTTTAGACATTGTCACATCTTGTTTATGCAGTTCTGAATTAACTTGTAGCTGGTAAAGCTTAGGACTTTGATCTGGGAACCAAATTTTGAAATATAAGAAGTGTCTTTTAAAAGCTATAGTCATAGAAATGTACCGAGAGCAGCAGCAAGCTGATTAACTATTTATTGCACACTGCAGATTAGATTTGACTACAAGGTCCTTCAGGTAGTTCAAAGAACAATTAAATTGTGGATCCATATATCTGCTGTTCACTTTAGTGTCCAAGATTTTAATGAATGAGGTGGCTGCAGTTTACGTATTTTTAAAAGCAGCTTTTTAAAGATGACTTCATGACAAACGACTGAAGTCTTCAGATTCTAACTCCGGTCTTTAAGAATTTCATCTGTTAATATTCAGTGTTGTGACTAAATCTATAAGAGGGTGTGAAAAGGAGGCTAGGGCTGTTACCAGAGCAAGTCATATTAGGATACTTTACAGAAATAATGTCCTGAATTTGAAAAGGGGTAAGGGAGACACACAGGAGACATTTCTATCCATTATTCTCTTGTTGGCAAATTATTCTCCATTCTCTAATTTTTTAATTGGAAACGTACCAGAAAAAGGAAGGGAACACTAGTACACTCTACCACTTGCTAAAAGCATAAAAAAAAAAACACTAATAAAAAACAAAACTCCACACACATTGTTAAGGCAACATAAATGTTGCAAAGTAAAATGACAAGGAAATGTAAAGGCTAAGTTAAATTGACCATTCTGCCCAGCCTGTGTTTTACGGTGATACTATGAGTCAGACCGAACCTCTTATTGAATTTCTCATGGAATAAAGTGTTACTAAACCAGAGGAATGGGATCATAAACTGGCTCCATATATCTGACAATGTGAACAGTTACATGAAATTGGATCATATGTCTAATTTACACTGCTATAGAAACTTTAGGGATGATTTTGACCCTGCTCTCTCAATTTGGGCCATTTCAGTGCAAATCCAATGACTTTATTGGAATTCCTCCTTTTTAGAATAGATCAGGAATGTTCCATCCAAATGTCTAGGATCTGTTTATTTTGACAGACAATACACTTTTCACAAAAGCAAAAATTTCTGTGGAAATATTTCAATTTTGCCATAATGTTTCAACTTTTCTGTCAGGAAAATCAACACAAAATACTTATAATTTCAGGCTGGGTCAACCAAAAACTAACCATTTAACTTTTTCGAACTGAATTGAAGTGTTTCATTTTGGATCAGTCCAACATTAGCCACCTGTGTCTGTCTGACATGCCACAGTGCCTCATGGGAGTTGTAGCTCGTGCACCTCGTGTCCCCACTCTCTTCTATACAACAGCTGCATCACTTTTCTCATGATGCACCATTCTCTCCTATCTGGCTGAATCACCATAATGCATCATGGGAGATGTAGTCTGACTGGGGAGCCTGACCCATGCAAAGAATGAGGACATGAGGCATCAAACTATAACCAACAGGAGGAATTACAGCAGTTCAACATGTAATCAAGCTGTCACAAAATGCTTTGATTTCATTCAACAAATGAAACTAAACATTTCAATTTGGGAATGTTGAAACATTTCATTTCAATTGAAAATACTGAAATGAAGCAACATTTGCAAACATTTGCAAAATATTTGTTCTGGAACAAAATTTTCAAAACTTTCTGTTCTACAAAAAATGTTGATATTTTAACTATTCAGAAATAAATAAATGTGAAATTATAATGATTTCCCATAGCTGGTGTAGATCAGCACAGTTTAAATGACTTAAATTGAATTACACTGATTTACTCTATCTGAGAATCTGACATGGTATTTACTGAATGATCCACTTCTTTGTCATAATCTAATTTTTTATGAGCTGTGTTCATAACATTTGGAATGAAACAGCTGTTTGTAGTATACCAAACAATGCAGATTTGCCTGAATGAGAATTTACCAAGATTTTATTGAAGAAAGAGGCTGCTATCAATTCTGAAATAAAGTATATTGAGATCCCATCCTTCAGAGAAGTACACTTTTGATATGAATTGCTATTTTTGAATCCAAGACTGAAGATACTGTTTGTTGATTTCTAGTGCAAAACTAAAGCTGTATTGTATTCATGAAACAGCGAAGCGACTTGACAATTCCTGAAACATATTAAGAGCAAGGTTCCTAATACCCCAGTTGTATTTCCCTTGACATATTTCTTGCTTTTATTTTTTCATATAGAAAGCAATGTTTTGTCTCTCTTTGTTTTAAAAGGCAGAGCTTTTCTCTGAATTAATTTATGCTGGGGAAAAAATCCATGAGTAGGAAATTTTATTTTGCAAGACATGATTTAAAATTAAATGGAGAAAACCCCACCAACCCAAGGAATATAATTACATTATTAACCTCATTTTTTCTTTCTTCACTGATGAACTGCCAACAGTGTTGCTGCACTAACAATTCACAGCAGGCATAGTTACTTCTGATAATTAGAATAAGGAACTACCGCACTTACTGCAAATGTTAGGGCTCTCATCTGAGTTATCGGCGCAGTCATTCACAAAATCACACAGATTATCCTTTGGGATGCAATACGTGTTGGCACATGTGAATTCTTCAGAAGTGCAGGGTCTGTCTGGGATCAGCAAAGGGGAACAATCTTCAAAGGAAATATCATCCACTGCCACATCTCCCACATAACTGACACCGCGTTTTGCCCTGAAAATAACCTAACAAAGAAATTTCAGTGAAATATTGGTAGATATAAAAGCTTGAAATATGCTATATGGTACACAAAACATGATGCATCTATGCTTCTTGCAAGCTCACCAAGTCTTTTAAATGTTTAGTGCTATATACAGCACTCAGTTCTTACTGATGTAAATATAAGCTGCTGGTTTATGCTTCAAAAGGTTGATACTGTACCTACTGGAGGTACCGCAATCCTACAATAAAAAAGGGTGGGGGGTGAATTCAATATGTAAACAGTTAGAAAGCAAGAGGCTGATACTGTTCCCCTTAAAATCAATGGCAAACTTCCCATTGACTTCAATGGAGTAGGAAAAAATTCAATCTTTGTACTATCCATCAGTTCATAAAAAATGTGAGCAAGTTAAAGAAATAGAGGACATCCAAGACTGTATACTTCTGAACTTATCCAATCTCACTACTCTCCCAAGGAATTTAGTGTTAGAAGCCAATCCAGTCTGGTCAAACCCTGCATGCGCCTCCATCACTATTTACTAAACAACATGACAAATATGTATGATATGATATGTATATCATACATGATATGTAGATATACACTTGTTAAATGCTACATTTCCCTTTAAGGAGAGATGGGCCCAACCCCACCTGGGACTTATCAGCTGCCTCCCAGAAGAGGCTGTGAGGATAGTGGTCAAGTGACAGCCTGAAGAACCTGGTCCTTACAAAGGTCAGCAAGAGCTCAACTGGCTAGAGGACTGCAGAGAGCAGGGAGGTCCCTGAAGTAGGCTCTGGTGCAGGAGAAAGAACTCAGCTCTTAGCTGATTCCCAGTCAGATGGCCCGGAGCAGGTTGGCTCTTGCAGGTGTCCCTAGGTCAAGGCAGGGACCCGAAAGATCGGAGAAGGGTGAGTGAAAAGTCTCTGGGATTGGTAGCCTATGTTTAGCAGAGCAACTACTTTATGTTTATCTGAAAAACTATGCCCTGAGGAAGGAACCTGAAACAGACTCAGATGTGGCATTAATCCTCCCCAGGTTAGCGAGACAGCCAGTGGCTTACCACACTATCGGGGCTGGAATATGTCTGCGTTACACATACCAAGTACATTCCACAATAGATACTGTGTTAGAGTGTTTGTATTTGTGTTCTGAAGAGTGTCAAATCAGATCGTTTAGGCTATTTAAATAAATATGTGAATAAGAATCATTCAGACACAGCCCAAATGCCTTGATGCTTATGTTTGCCATTTATATTGTGTGGTGTTTTACATTTCCAAACGTGCTGCACAAATATTAACGATCACCATTTGGGACAAAATTCTGCTCCTCCCTTCCACAAGTACAATACAATCAGCACAGTTCTTCCACACAAGGGAAAGGCAGAGGGGGGACTAGGTAGAGTCCTCCCCCCCTTCCCCTTCCTTTTTCCCACCCTTTCACTCTCCCCACCATTCTGCATAAACCTGATTGGCTGGGGCTGGGGAGACTGCAACTCCAAAACTGGACCATAGAATAAAATATGGACCACCTGGGAGAATCTGAGCTAATGACCAGATGGGAGACAAACCCAGGAAGATTTGGAGAGAGAAAAAAGAAAGAGCAGAACTTGCGGTGGCAGAGGCAGCAGCACTGAGCTGAGGCAGGGACAGCAGGGTGCAGGCGTGCAGAGTCTGAACTCAGAGGTGCTTGGAGAAAATCCAGGTGCTGCTGCTGCACTCATGCTTGCAAAAAGGGGACTCTTACAGACACACGGCCTGTAGTGGACAGAACAGCTGAGACCGCACAGCAGTACCCACCCATTTGAGCTCACAGTGTATGGCAGTATCAGAGTGCTCAGACAGGTTGGACTGACCCAAGGGGAGTAACACTGACATAGAGAGAGAGAGAGAGAGAGAGAGAGAGAGAGAGAGAGAGTGTGTGTGTATCTAGCCAGGTGTAGGGGGGTTATTCACTGTGTATTGTGTAGCAAAGGCAAGAGAGTCTGTAAAACTCCTGCTAGAGCTCCCAATCTGAGTCTACTCCTGGCTTTTACTTGGTTAGATAAAACTACTGTTCTTTTGTTAAGCCTGGTGCTTGTTCCAGGTGTTAACCCTGACCCACTAGGAGAGAGTGTTGATGTTTCTGCAGAGGCGTGGGCTGTGACTAGGGACTCCTTCCCTAATCCTGGTAACTCCCACCTGACAAACAGGCACTGACCCTTCTGCCTCTGCCCCTCCCAAACCAAACCCTTTCTGCCTGTCCTGTCTCTCCCCACCTCCCAGCCCCTCATCCTACCCTCCACCCCCCTGAGATCCAAATCCCAATCTCTCCCCCCCCAACCATCTGTGGGACTGGACAAAGAGCTCGTCCTTTCCCCCCTCCCTGGTTCTCTGTGCAAACCCAACTGGTGGTGGGGAAGTGCCCCTCCAAAACTAGGACACAAAATTAACTACAAAGCACCTGGGAGGGTTGAGCCAATGAGCAGACAGGGATGAGCTGGTGAACAAGCCCAGGCACATTTGGAGAGAGAACAAAGAAAGATCTCAAGAGCAGCACTGCTGATCTGGGGCAGAGACACATGAGCACGTAGGAGTGCAGAATCTGAATTAGGAGCTGTTTGGAGGACAGCCAGCTGCTGCACTGGTGCTTGCAGAAGAGGACTTTTACAGATGCACAGCCTGGAGCTGACAAGGCAGTTGAGACCACACAGAAGGACCCACGAGCTCATAACCTGTGCCAGGATCAGAATGCATGGATAGGTGGGACTGGCCCAAGGGGAATGGAGAATGTGGGGCAGAGACATCTGTGTGTCTAGGTGTTGGGAGTGGTGTGTGGACATGTATTATATGCTGTATCGGGGCAAACAAGTCAGTATAACACCTGCCAGAGATCCAGAGCTGGGTCTCCTTCTGGCCTTGTCTGGGTTAGCTAAAACTGTTGTTGCGTTGTTAAGTGTGATGCTTGACTCTGACCCCTAGGAGGAAGGGTTGGTGTTGGTGCAGATTCATGCCTGGCACCTAGGATACTATCCCCAAGCCTGGGAATCCCCCCACCTGACAAAGAATTTGGGGAACCTGTCACACATGTGGGGTTCAGAGCCAGGGAAGGTTCTGCTGCTACATAGATCCTCCCATCTCAGGAAGGGTATGTGAGGAGTAATTGTTCCATTAGGGCCTCTACTCATTAGGCTGGTGTAGCAGCAGTGGAGATGGTCCATGGCTTGGGATGGAGGATACCTCTCTCCCTCTCTCATAGACTTCACTAGCGTCCAGGGACCAGGGAGAGGATTTTGTTCTTAATATTCAGAAGACCAAGGTGAACTGAAGAGCTACAAAGTGTATAGAGTGCAAATGGGAATGATTAAGCTAAAATGTAATCTAGAACCAACCTAACTGGGGACATATGAAATAGAAGCACACACCTGAAAATCAGAGCGAATTCCTAAGAACACTTCTGCTCTATTCCACTGCTGGCCTTGGGAGCCAGTTTGAGCCCAAAGTCCAGAAGTCACGTTACCACTTTTACTGAGTATCTGGAAGAGAAATTGTGAATTCCAGGTCACCGTAAATCTTTCCAAAATCAATTAAACTCATTTATATAGATACAGTCATTTCAGTCGGAGTTTGTCCTTAAATTAACCCCTACCCCTCACTTTACAATGATCAGTGAAAACAACCATGAGTGTGATCGACTCGTCTGTGAGCCTGATCCTGCAGGTTGTGTGTGCATGCTGAGTTCAGCGCTTTCTGTTCCCATTGACTTCAATAGGAGTGGAAAACACTCAGCTCCAGACAAGAGATGCTCAGCAACCAATTGGTTCAGGACCCAGGAATGCAATTAGGAAAATAATCCTAATGGCAAAAGTAATAAAAGATATAAGAGTTCATATATCTCTTAGATTATTCCATTGTAGCTGTAGGAGTATTTAGGTGTCCCAACTGCACAGGAAACATCCTATTTTCCCATAAATACACTTGTCCTCTCTGACCAAGGAATTTGATCTATTTGGACAATGGCAGGTGCACAAAATATCCTCCTAATGTCTTGCCTCAGTGAATAGTCAATGAACTGGGGAGTCACTTCTCCACAGGAGCCAGCATTCCTAAATATGCTTCTCTGTGACTTCTTGAGCATCTGAATGGAACTGAGATGACAATATCAGATAGACGGAGTGTGTCAAGCTGTGTCTCCAGTCAGTACTGGCAGAACTACATCACATCCCCAGTTCCAAAACCACCTGTCTTTTCAAGGATTTATCATCTTCACCATTCAGTGTAATCCTCTTTTTGAGATCAAGATGACCTAGACATTTTTCACTTTAATGGAAAAAGTGGCATTTTTGAAACTATGCAGTTCCAGAAGCATATATGATGCTTTACAACAGGTAAGCTGTGCCAAATGAACAACAGGGTTCTTGCCCAGAAGAGCTTTCAATCTAGCGACACAAGAGGGAAGAGTGCAATACATTAAATGCAGAAGACAGACAAAGTGGCGCACGGTCAGATGCTTCACACAACACATGGGTTTTCAGAAGTTTTTTTTTTTAAACAGAGGAAGGGGATATTGTTTGAGCAGTTGTTCAAGCATAATGAGTGACAAGAAAGGAAATTTTACAGATATCCTCTGCCTCTATCAATAACAGCTAACCGAAAGGGATGAAAATAATTGGAGAAAATAGAGATGTACATCATAACATATTCATTGTTTTCATTGTTATCTAATATAAGAATAATTATGATCTTTTAAAAAAGTGAAATTTGACAGATGTTTCAGATTTTTTTCTTATATTCACATATGTAAATTTTCCAAGGTAAAATATTATTTCTTAATGTGCAAGTCCAAGCTCTTCACTACAAATTCAAACTTTTTGCTGTTTTTTGCCAGTAGTTGTACCTTTGTCAAGACTAAATGCCATCATACTTTAAGACCTATTAAAATCCAAGCATATGTATTTTTTTTTAAATGTGAGAAATGGAATTTCAGTGATTTCTAATCTATGAAGAGACTCAAGATTAAGAGATATAGAGAGCCCTGGGAAGGAAAAGAATGACAGAAGTACTTAATAAAGATATACTCAGGTTATACCAGCTGAGAGAGGATGATAGAGAAATGAGTTAAGATCACTTACATCACCTCAGTGTCAGTTGTTATTGTCTGTGGATTTGTTACCCTGAATTTTGACTGTGGTTTTAGTGACATTGTTTAAAATTCACACAATATAACCTGTTCATGACTCTTCCATTTGCTAACCTTTCCACAAAGAAATATAGTTCAGTTACAGGTAGAAAAGGCTTAAAAAGTCCCGTGGTTTTCCTTATAATTGCTGAAGACTACAGAACAAGACATAAGGCCTACCTCCCTTAAAAAGGGTTGGGTGGCAGCTCAAGAACCATGGATGGGGAGTTCAAGAAGGAAACTGAGTTTGGTCTTACTGAGATTCCTTCACATAGGAGCACTGTATGTTGGGGTCTGGGGAGAGTGAGTGCGCAGAGGGAAGAAATAGATTTGCCCCCACCTCCTGCAAAAAAGTCTGCAGACCTGCCTCGAAACACTGTTGATTCCCTGGCATCCATGTGACTCTTGGGGGATCAGCAAGAAGCCAAGGCTACGAGTCTTGTCCTGCACCCACTAATGTCAATTGGAGTTTTGCCATAGATTTCAATTGGCTTTGGATCAGATTTAATCTTTCAGAGGCCCTATGCCTCCACAGCTGCGGTGCTGCCCACACCTCTGCATCCTGGCAGAATGGCTCCATTGGAGATGCATTACTACACACAGCCATTCAGAGAGATGGGGATTCACCTGTGAAGGACGTAATACAGATAGTTCTAGTCCAGGTTGAATTACTTTTTCTGTGGGATCAGTGGAGCATGGCTAATGTTCTCTCTGGCATTATTCCGTTGCTCAACCCATACACTTTCCCTAATGCACCCAACCCCCGCCTTTCTCCAGGCTATGTGGCTCTCTGGATGAAGGGGGAGACCTGAGCAGGGTGTGAGGGGAAACAAGGAGATGCCATGGAGGTGCCTGGGCCTCCTTTTTGTGCAGGAGGTGGGGATCTATGCACAGAGGTTCCTCTCCACATGTGGTTCTGAGAGGTACAATCTCCCCACACTCTGTCCTACAACAGAGGCTTGAGCTGCAGAGACTGGGTCCAAATATGAACTTCCCCAACCTTTGAAAGATATTTGGTCTAGGATTCTGGTTCTGGCTCATCTCTGCTTCACTAATGTAACTGGTTAAGAATGTTAAATTAAAGCATCCATTGCTCCCCTTGTGTTCTCCCATCTATCCATGAGAAAAGCAAGATGGAGGATTAAGAAACACAGAATTGTATATTTATGGGTTTGGTTGAACTTTAGATCCTAAACTACATATGGAAAAGTGACAGGAGAAAGAATATTAGATAAAAGGAAAAGAAGTCTTTTAAGGAAGTCATAAGAAAAAGGTGTGCTCCAGGCCCCATGGATTCAGATGTACAAGCCTCAGTGCTCAAACCAAAACTCAGGAGTATGAATTAATAGTGGCTGTGGGCATGACACCGCCATATGCCAAAAAATCTGGCCTATTCTAACAAAGTAAATACATAGAAAAGGTTAAGAATGTTAATAGTAAAGTCTTAGTTCAGCTTGTTTCAATCAAATTAAGCAACAATACGAATTAAACCTCAAATAAAACACTGATGAGCCAATTTAAAAGAAAAAAAGATAGTTTCATATTTTAACTTTTGGTAACATTCAAAGATCTTGATGTTCGGATAGCCACCCAATGTATTTTAGTAGCAAAGGAGATTATGAAGATCAAAGCTTTACATATACAGAAGCTGCATCCATAGTATATTCATAAAGTTCATAATTTCAACAAGCTATAGAAAGCAAGCATTTCAGGAGTTTACTCCAGCTAACACTTCCCTCAGGCATTCCATATTGGGCACAGTAAAGTGTTGATAATTCTTCATTTTCATTTATTAGCAATCTAGACTTAATGGAACTAAATGACAGGGCATGACTTTTCATGCTGTGATTTCAGAAAATTCTAATGTCTTTTCAGTACCTGCAGAGATCCCACTGTTGCACCATTCATATGGTTCCAAAATATCAGTTTGCATTTGGGTCCAGTGAGAGAAATGACTGGAGTGGAAATGTCAGCAGTATGACCAAATTCTCCATTTGAACTGTCCGCATACAAATACCAGCCTTCTTCACTAACCCTGTCAGAGAAGCAGATTTTTTTAAAACAATACATATATTCATAGTAAAATTCTAGCTAGCAAATGGTAATACTGCTTTGCAATCATCTGAGGAGCTAGAACTCTTTAATTATTTAATATATCACCAAAGTCTTATAAAACCCCTGGAAAAACAAGCATTATTCCCATCCCATAGATGGGTAAAGCAATGCACAGGGAGGTTGAAGCTGAGATTTTACAACATCGGTGCCTAAAGTTAGGATCCTAACTAACCTGATTTTCATGATTGATATGCGTGACTGAGCAACGAGCAGCCAGCAGCTTCCAATGACCTCAGTGGAAGCTGTTGAGTGCTCAGCAATTTTGCGTCATTTAGGAGACTAAAAAGGGTTTAGGAGCTTAACTTTAGGGATCCATTTTTTTAAAAACTTGCACAAGGTCCCATAGGTCTTATCTGTACCTGGCTGGCAAAGGCCTAAGTGAAAGGCAGTGCAGAGTTGCACCCACCCAGTGAGAGCTCCAAAGTATGCAGGGATAGAGGAATGTGCACACGGCTGGTAGATGTAGCAAAAGAAGAGGGGATATGACTCCACCAGCTCTCAATGCACGTTCACCCCCTTTGTCCCAGAAAGTGCTAGGAGGTCATAGTCCCACTGGTTTGGGAAGTGCAGAGGGAATAAGTAGGGTGCCACATGTTCCATTTTGGCCAGGACAGTCCTTCTTTTAAGCCCTGATCGTCAGTTAGCAAGAGCAAATGGGACAAATGCCCATTTTTGGCAAAATGTGGGGCACACCCCACTAGGGGGGCATGGAGAAACATTTGTGGGGGCGAGCAGCAATGCCAGGCACTGGGCCTCAGGCTGTAAGCCCTAGCCCTGGGCAAGCCCTGGGCAGTGTCCTGTTTTCACTTTGGGAAATATGGTTATCCTAGGAATAAGGGAGTCAGTGGGGAGTTTGGCTTCTTGCAGAGATGCTTCTGTGAGATAACAGCAGAGCCAGGAATAGAAGCCTAATTTTCAGGCTTTCAGCTCTAACCATTAGACACCAGTTCCTAAAGGATCTTGACACTTGCACTGAGTTAAAACTAAGAATTTGATGCGTTGTTTTGTTGCTGAGTTCCAGCAGCTCTAGGGAAATGAACAGATATTTCAAATTCTAAAAAATTTCAGTAATCCAGTTGAGACTCCTTGTAGCCTTGCAAAACAACTGCTTCTTTAAAGACCATTTAAAAATAATGAATACAGATATGTTCATTAGTGCTTTAGTCACAGACTTCCTCTTTGTTGTTCTGGGGGGGAGGGGAAGGATAGTTATGCAATTGGAGTAACTATGAAAGAAGGTATGCAAGTTTATCACTAGAAAGCTATACATGGCACCTTTCATTAGATGATTTCAAAGTACTAAAACAAATTTTAATTAAACCCCAGAATATCTTTAAGGTAGATGAGGGATATACATGTGATTGCATAGCATTGGCAGGTAAATGATCCACCTCTGGGGTAGAACATTTCAGTTGTTGAATGGTGCATACTACAAGAGGTTAGAAACATAGAAGCTGCCTTATTAGATCACAGCAATGATCCTTGTAATCCAGCATCCTGCCTCCATTCAGAGATTTTAAGGAGCAAATCTGGTCTGACCTCCTGCAATAGCACTGGCCATAGCATTCACCCAATAATTCACCCAGTTTATACAGGGAGTCAGCTAAGTATGGGAATGACTAAAAAAACCCTAATATGAGTCCTCTGCGAAACCCTCAGGCCAGCACCATGCACCTTGATGTGATCTTGGTGAGCAGGAATCTGTTATGTTTTTAGAGCTGGAGAGGCCAAAAACTTTAACCCTAACTGTGATCAGTGTTAATTCAGATTGTAAAACTTTAATCTTTTGCTTCACAATAGATATTGTCTTGAGCTGTGGTGTTCAGAAGTGGATCCAAAACAAAGAAAAAACCTTCCCAACTCCAGAGAGATACTTGGAATCAAGGTTTGGCTCAGTACAATGATAGTGTCTGGGCTCAAAATTCAAATAAAAATCCACCCTCTCCCAACCATTGGAAATGTTCAGAGACAGATTTTTAATTCAATCATGTCTCAACTTTGTAACGATCACAAATTCACAGAGAATCTCAGAAATAAGTTGGGGCTCAGATGCATCAGTGATTTATGAACATACACATTAAAACTTAACCTTTGGTGGGCTCAGTAAGCAGGAACCCTCACTTTTGTAAGCTCATTGACCAAATGACTAAGAGGGAGTTAAGTCCTTCTTTCTTCTCATTACAGCGATGCTTATGAGAGAAGATTCATGTTGTGTCATTTCTTTCTTGTACTTTGTCAACAGAGTGCACTATCAGGAGATAATGCCTCATGTATCCTGTGAAAGATGGTTGTACTCCGAGGTACTTTGACCTTTCCATCAGTTCCCATTCTACAGTTTAATTCTCCACTGCTCATCATCATTCTTTGTTTACAGTGCCAGTACTCTGCTCTGGAGAGGCTGTCAAAATTCTGACTATTTTAAAATGTTTAAGTCTGCACTGTAAGTCTTTACAAGGTGTATAAGCTTCCACATATTATACTGATCTGTATTTGTTGACAAAAACTATAACCAAAATACAAACTGTCGTGAAACTGCTAGCGTGAAGAAGCAATGCTTGTATGGAGATAGGAAGGGGTATAAATTTTACTGAGTATAAACTTCAGAGCCAAATTCTGGTACTGCACAGTTCAGCCATACAAAGAGCTGGTATCAGACGCTGCAAAAGCAGCACAAGCACGCATTCATATTAACATTCCTTTGCCAGGGTGACATGGTGTACTTGCCCTGCACTGGAGATGAAGCTGTTCCACCCATCACTCCTTTCTAGGTCCTTAGAAGAAAGATTTTGTGGGGAAAATACAAAAGAACAATAAGAACAACAGGCAGAAAGAACAAGCTGGCTAGTGGAGTGAGCGTCGCCATCATGGCAGCCGCCCCCACTGCTTCCTGGGATCCTGGGCCCTCATCATCTTGATCTTGACAGATATCCTGACCTGAATGGGCCAAAGAAAAAGTGACCCAGGTGACATCACACACTCCTAACAGCTCCAGCTGAATCCCAAACATCAGCTGGGATGACAGTTATTACCATCTTTAATATCGTCTAAGAGACTGTCAAACAAGAGGGTTTTTCCTTCTAAGATTGAACTATACCAACAGCAGCAACTTCAGCCCATCTCAACCAATTTCTTTTCCCCCCCAAAAAAACAGTTATTACCATCATTAATGCTATCTAAGAGACTGTTAAACAGAGGGTTTTCTTTTAAAAACTCTTTCCAACTAAAGGGAAAGGGAACAAGGGGTATTGTTAAAATGAAAACCCTATTTAATACTCTGCATTTGAAATACTTTAACTGTTTTTCCTTCTTTTCTGTATCTTTAATAAAAGGTTAAAAGGATTTTTAATGGTGTGTTTGCCATGGTGCTAAGTAAACAGAGATCTCTGTATAACAAGCCCTGGCATTTGTTTAATGTTGAACCGTGACTGGGTCATGTTAACATCATTAGCCCATATATTCCATCAAAATGAATACAACAGCCCCCCAACCTGTGCAGTCATTTGCACAGAGCCACACTGACTTAAAAAACACTTCCATGTGGATGAAAGTGTCCACTTGCGTGGAGTTTACTGCAAGAACAGAGCCTAAATATGCAGGATTAAAGCAAATCATTTTCAATAAAATGTATAATATTCAATTATGCTAAAGGGGATTATCAACTCCAAATAATCTCATCCTTCTACTACATGTCTGGATTGCTTTTCTATACTCCTGATTCATACTTATCTTTTACTCAAATTAACAGTGGCCACTGAGTCAAAAGAAGAGGATTTCCCTCCTCCCTCACTCAAAAAGCTCATTACTTCTCAATTATTAAAATATTTCCAGCAGCTGGTAGCTCAAATCTACATTTTTTGATTAACTACTGAGAAGCACTGCTGAAAGATTATAATATTGCAGGCTTTCCTCTGTTGATATCTTAGACGCTTTGTTTTCTGTTTGAAAACTTCTTAGTTAATTAAAAAAGAAATTGAAAGTAAACTGTGGTCAGGCATGTGGATCTTCACTTTGGAGGCTACGTGCTAAAATTTAATTTAAACAGCAGTAATTACCCAAAAGAGTAAACAATCCCAAAAATGTTCCTGCCCCATCACTTCCCACAAATGTTTAACATTCACACATAATAAACTCAAAATTTAAAAAGCAATATCATGTTAATTCCATCCCTAAGTAGAGGAAAATTTGCTGGAAGGTGGATATCCAAAAGGATGCAATAAAGCTATGTCTATTGAACGCATGCAAAAGTATGACTTGGGGGCCCAATCATCGTGCAGTTGTATTGATAGAAAGTTTATTGTGACTGCTATAGGGAGGTGATAAAACTGACTCCTTTCACAGTTGATTTTGGGATTTGGTTTGTTTTCCTTGTATTTAGTTGAAGTTTAATAGTTCCTTTATTTCCCTTCTCTCCCATAAACATATTTGAAAATTGGATTAAGTCCAAGGATAGTAGGCCACAGAGGGAGGAATAATATTTTTAAACTTGACTGTTTAAATTTTGGCACCTAAATTCATAAATAAATGGAGTGAGTGTCAGAGTTGAATTTAGCCATCATTGAGAGTGCGGTGCTCAGCAACTCTGAAAAGCAGACCACTTATTGAAACATACAAAATTCATTGCCTGTTTTGGAAAATGGTTCACCTGCTCAAAGAAAATCACCAGAAAAATGGGAAAGAATATCTACTAAACCAGAATATATCTTGCTATTGAAAAGTTTGTGTATTTTGATTAGTCTTAATGGTAACATGATATGTTTCTGTTCCCTGACTGGATGATGTAACACTCAGAATCAGGTTTTTTTCTGTGCAAGAACTCATCATACTCATTAACCCAAAATTTGCTTCCTACGAATATTTTGTAATATTCACTGACGTGTTGCTATTTCTTTAATCGTTCCTGTGCATAAGGTTGTTTCCCAGCCTAATCACACAAAGTGAACAAAAAAGGGGCATGGATCTGAAACCTACTCAGAGGAGACAAAAGTCTAAGCTTGTATTGGTTGTGATTTACTTACCAGTTCTGTGCAACTGATTTGCAGAGACTATGAATTCATAGCTTTGGGAGCGACTACAGCTGGGTTTTCTATAGGACCTCTCTAAATACTAAAAAAGTGGAAATTATAACAGGATTCACTTTCTTCTCCCTCCCTCTGCCCCTTCTTCAGAATCCAGTATGTGACTTTATCATAAGACAATTACATGCAGAAAATTAGCAGTTTCAAATTTTTTTACTGAATAACATTTAAAAAAATAGACCATTACAGCACAGACCAACATACCCTAGTTAGACTTACTACTCTAACTAGACAAGAGATATTTTTCTTTAAAATTAAGAATATACAGAAACACAGAAGATAACACAATATAAATCTCACAAAATTAGTACAAGGATTAGGACGTTTGACAATCAAAGATCATTTGCTTTCATGTTGGTTTACCCGGGTATTATATTTACAACCAGACGAAACATTTAGTTGTGCCACTAAATGTTTCAGCATCTACGATACTAAGCACATATACAACTTCAAATATATTGACAATTTCAGTAGCTGTTAGGCTCACATGATGTCTTTGCTTCACTGATGTAATATACCTTACAGAGATATTTGACTTTCAGTCTATGATTTCTCCTTTGTGGTGTTTTCCTAGTCTCAATCCCAATGACTACTGTAAAATTACAGAAAACTGTTTTGCTACCTAACCTACAGATTCAGTCTGGATTACCCCTAGCAGCTCTAGCTTCTCCATGTAGGGCTGAGCTGGGCCGGGCCTGACTGGTGCTCAAAATGGCTGCCAGTTTTGTGCCTTTGACAGTACGCCTTTTCTGCTACGATTCATAATTTTTTCCTCAATGCCAAGCGGTCTGGCCAGAATAAAATGTATAGGTTGTTCCACTGGTACATTGTTTTCTACCTTTTAAAGCCAACCTGCTTTGCTTCCTCATTTGAGTAGTCCCAATGACAAGGTGAGGTCACAGAGTAACGTAAGGAAAGCCATCAATTAAATTTAACAACAAACAAAATCTAACAGAAATATGTATATGAAACCTATGATTCCATTAAAAAGATACCAAACTCTCACGACTCAGCGGGTCGTGCTGAAAGGTGAACTGTCAGGCTGGAAGGAGGTTACTAGCGGAGTCCCTCAAGGATCGGTTTTTGGACCGACCTTATTCAACCTTTTTATAACTGACCTTGGCACAAAGAGCGGGAATGTGTTAATAAAATTTGCGGATGACACGAAGCTGGGGGATATTGCTAACACGGAGAAGGACCGAGATACTATTCAGGAAGTAGTGAAATATACTACTGTATATATATATATTTAAGCCAGAGGCAACATGCACTCAATATTATCTGATACAGTATGAGAAAAAAGCACAGATTATTTAGCAGAATGATTTCAGAGAATTAAATAAAGCATTTCATTAAAAATATGATGGGTAAAAATGTGTTGAAAAGTATGACTGCAAAGATCAGTCAATTTAAATTGAGGACTGTCAACTTGAAAATCACTTTTTTGTTTGAAAAAATTAAATACTATTGTTAAAAGTAATACTTGAGATATCTTTTGAAGATTTCTCTCTCTCTCTCCATTTTATTTGCTTTCTGCATTTGACAGCATTTTGTGCATGGTCAATTTCTCTGTAGCTCAGAGAAATTCTCTCAGTCAGTTTGTCCCTTGTTGTAAAGGGAGGAAAGCAAAGAAACCCTTTAAAAATATTTGTGAGGGAATTAAAAAAATAAATCCAGAAACACTATTTAAAATGTGCTTTATAGCAGCAACTAGAATTTTAAAAATGAATTAAAAATTAATCTGGTATCAGTCATATCTGGAGACAAACTTACATCTGACTTCTAAAATGACCACTAACAGCATCTAAGGTCCTGATCCTGACAGATTTAACTGTATGCACTGTGAGTAATCCCACTGAAGTAAACAGGCCCTGTCAACATGTAAAGTTAAGCACTTGCACAGATCTTTACATGATCAGGATTAATTGAAGAGCAGAGAGCGTAGAATACTATATAGATGTGATTGAAGATCAGACTGAAAACTTATCCAGAAAAGCGTAACGATTTTAGAGAGTCAGTTGGAGTAGGCCAAGCAGAGGCCCGACTGGACTAGATGGACCAATAATATGTGTGATACTGCAAATCCTATGTCCTTATCACCAATTAAATAGAATAAAATTTTGGCGTATTTACTAGAGGTACTTCATAGCTGCTTTAGAGAGAAACTAAATCCTTGTCCTCCCCAGGTCACAACATGCCCTTGAACATACCTTGAAATTCTGTAAATTCTTAAGGGTTTCCATCTGTGCAGATTTTCATTGGTATTCTTCATGCATCTTCAAACTTGCTGGTCCAGATACGTCCCTCACTACAACTCGTGCACAAGCCACTGACTTGCGTTGCACAGGTTCAACTAAGAGCAGAAATTAGCCCACTTGGTTTGAACGTAGTTTACGTTGGCGCAAACAATTAAACCATTCTCTGCTGTTAGCCAAAACTGAAAGCCAATCTGTTTAGGTGTGGCTTTCTCTCTCTCTCTCTCTCTCTCTCTCTCTATAGAGACACACACACACCCCTCCCCCCCCATTATAGCTGAATTCTGGAGCTGAGATTAGGAGGTTACTAACCAATATAATCCCTTTTTCTGTCCTACTCTGTCAATGTTATTACTCATTGAAAATACCTATTCAAAAACTCTTGCTTTTATCAGCATCTGATTTCAACACTGTAGCGTACAAACCAAGACATAAACTAAATGGCAGAAGAGATTAAGTATTGTATGTTTTGATCATAGCACAACAATTATTCCAATTGTTAGCTGGAATTTTCAGCTGAAGTTTTTAGTTTGACTGCCTCTGACTGACAAAGAACTATGATTAATTCACAATTCTTCTGTGGCTTGTCTGAACACACCACATCTCATTAGCATTTCATCATATCTGCTCAAATCCTCTGAGTGAGACAGGGAAAAGGAAACAATAGGTTAGACTCTCCCTCTCAAGTAGAAAGATAAAAGTAAAAAAAAAACACTACAGCTTCTAATCACAAAGCATGATTTACTTTAATTGCAATTCTGCTGCAGTTTGCCACAATATGAAATTTTACTTTAAGTCAGCAAACGCGTTGGTAAATATTCTTTTTTTTCTTGGTGTCAGAAAATATGACACATCACTCTTGCCACTTTTACTGACACCTCAAATGTTATCCAGAGTGAACAATAATATGAACACCATCCTATTGTAATACTTGCTTATAGAATTACAGGGATGTATTGGAACACTGCAAGTACCAACTCCAGCATACATAGGTAGGACTGAACTTCCTGCTAAAACCTCCATTTCAAAAACAACAACATAACAGCATATAAAACAACGTAACACCAAGGTAAAGGTACAACACCATCTATTGGTGGAAATGCTGTCTACACTGATCATTACAGCTTTCTCTCCTCTAGTTAAATAGAATTTAAAACAGTAACCCTTAGGAATCCAGACAGTCTGCCACCCACACAGGTTTCCATGTTGCTCTGCCTGCTTGCATCCTATAATCAGTCATGAAATCATCACTCGTAGTTGGATCTAGAATATTAGTGAATGCAGAGTTCCCATCCTTTAGGTCAGGCCTATCTGTTGTGGATGAACTGAATGCTTGCTGGTAAGACAATCTTGTTACCTTCATTCACCAGCAAGTTCAAAAGATCAATGAATAATCATCTTTGAAGCATGATGAATCTCCCCAGTTTGGATCTCCTTTGGTAAATCTGTTGGTGCACTGAACATAACTCAGATTCTTCTTGCCAGATATAGTCACAAGACCAGGTTAAGTCTATTCTCCCTGCCCTTACTCAGCTGAGAGCATCCACAACCCCATTTTGCTTTCCAGGTTTCTAGTGAACAATGTATACAAACCTGCACCACACTTTCAAAAGATGAGCCTGGGAACTTACTTTCACAACTCTTCCAGATGTTAAAAATCATGGACTGAACAGAGACATTGGATTTATAGTTTATCACAACAATCTGTAATCCACTAACCCCCTTATTTTGTCCTATGATTTCAGAGGTGTTAATGGGCCACTCTATCTTGAATGATTCCTTATAACATGTGCTAACTACCTATGCTAACAACCTGTTCCACCTTGCATTTAGCTGTGACACTCAGAGTACCTTTTGCAGACCTGAAGAAGAGCTGTGTGGCTTGAAAGCTTGCCTCTGTCTCACCAACAGAAGTTGGTCTAGTAAAAGATATTACGTCACCCAGCTTTTGCCTCTAATATTCTGGGACCAACACCGTTACAACTACACTGCATATAGCATATATTCAGACAGTTTGTGAATCCATCACCATAGGTTTTCTTCTGGGTTGTGCTTTGTAAGGAGACACTGCAAGGCACTGTGATCTGTATAAACTATGAATTCCACATCTGTTAACAGGGACAATAAGCCTTGAAGGCCTTCACAAAAGCCAGACACTCCAGTTCTATGGTTACATACTTAGTTTACCTCTCATTTAATTTGTGGCCACTGATTTGTGACTACCAAGCTCATCAATTTGTTCAAGGGCAAATTGAACAGCAACCTTTGAGGCATCACAAGTTACCATCAATGGATGGGATGGATCCATGAATTTAATCACAGCACAGTTTAGAAGTCCTTCAATGACTCAAATGCTTATTGGAGTTGCTCTGTCAAGACAAAGTGGCTCTTTGTTAGTTGGTATAATGGCATTGGTGGCTCTGAGAAATTTTTTTTTACAAGTCTTCTGTAGAATCCAGAGACTTACCAATCATTTCAACTCCTCCAGGTTGTGGGAAGCTTCCAGTCCTTTATAACATTCAGTTTCTGGGGTTGGGGTTCCAGCTCATTCTCATTGGCTTTATAACAGTTTTTACCTGCAAGTTTAAACCCTGACTCCTGTGGCAAATGGCCGGCTTCTCCCTAGTGGGTCTCGCGCTTTTGCCTCTCATAGTGGGCCAAGGCATCACTGGTTACTCCGTCTTCCCAGGGAGGCGGGTAGGGACCCAGGCCCGCCCGCTCCTCCGGGTCCCAGCCCAAGGGCCCTCTGAGTAGCAGCTAAGTGCTGCTGGCACCTCACATGCAGCTGCTGGCTTTTCCCCTGGGCTACTCTTCCCCCTCTGTCTTTCTGGCTTGTTGAGTCCAGTCCCTTCTTCAGGACTCCACCTCTCTCCCACACACCGCTGTACTCCATTCTGTTCTCCTTCACGACTCCACGCACCACCGTACTCCGTTCTGCTCTCCTCCACTTCACACACTCCTCTGCTCACCACACATCTACTCCTTCAACTCCTACACTGCCTCTCAGGAGTAGAGGGTTTTTATCAGGTACCTGGGTGGGGCCTTAATGGTGTCAGCTGACACTAATTACCTTCTAGTGACTCTGGCTAGTCTATAGGGAATAAAGCCCGGATCATTCTAGCACTTACATAGCGCCCTTCTAGAACTTTCCCAGTGCCCTCTGCCCTTGCTATACCACACTCCTTAAAGAACTTTATAATCCTTTCCTCTCCTACCAAATGTTTCTCCCATGTTTTGTGAAAACAAATGAAGTCATCTAAGTATGTGAGGATTTCTTCAACTCTCAAAAAAATGGGTTATATAATTCACTAACCTCTGAATTGGGCCTAGTGCATTCATAAGTCTGAAAGGCATACTGCAGACACGAAATAATCCACAGGGTGTCTGTCGTGAGGTAAGCCCTCCCCGTTATCCCTGGTGAGAAAGTTCAAGGGGATAACAAGGGGAATGGGGAGCACACCCGTGAGTGCAGTTGAGAACCGTGTCTCCTCGGCCCTGTGTCCAGCAGGTCCAAGGCCTATTGGCTGGCTCCTGTGTCGGGTAACACAGCCTGGTAGCCAAAGTCACCCATGGGTCACCCATGGGTCAGAACGATATGGTGTGGCTGCCAGAGTAAATACATACAAGACAAGAATTTAACACTAAGATAAAGTGACAGCACCAGTTACTGATGAAGGAAGTGTCTACACTGATCGTTACAATATTCCACCAAAATTTTAACAAGGGGTTCCCACTCTAGCCACTTGGGAGAAAAGCTTACATTATGCTGCATTTTGTCCAAAAAGATTATACAGATAAAACCCAGTTTCCTGGAGCTTGACTCTCTGAATCCTCATTTTCTCCAAAATTTCAGTCAGTCCCAGACCCAAAGTTTCGAATTTAACCAAAATGTACTGAAGTGCAAATTGCCAAAGTCATCATTTAATTTAAATGAAAGAGTTGTCTGATGTTTCCAGCAAATGTTCAGTCAAATATATTACTGTGTTCTGCCTGGATGTCTGCAAAGGTTGAATTCATGCTCTGGAATAAGTTAATAGGTGTTCTGATCCATTGCGACCCAAAGGGAGGACCAATGGTCAAATCACTTATATAATATGACTACTAGAATCATTTGAAAGAAGAAATGTTGGGCCAAAAGCACACGTCTCCCTACACCCTTTGCACAATTGGTTGCTCTGGGGAGCACAGTGACACTAAGTGAGGGTTGGTTTTTTTCAAACGTGTTATGTATGGACACTAGCTGAATAAAACACAATAAAAGAACAGGTAAGGATAAGCAATAGGACATGCAGGAAAAAGTGGAAATACATTGGCCCCCTAGCTGAGGGGGGAAATGAGAGAGAAATGTCTTCCCTACATTCTTCCTATCCTATCCCCTCCCCCTAAATGTGGCT